>JADWQK010000551.1:13244516-13883832 GCA_017933935.1 Sesamia nonagrioides
AACTGGTTGTCGTTCAGGTTCGGCCCCTCTCCGCACAAGTGGCCGACGAGGCGATCTGCGATAATACGCTCAAAAAGTTTGCCCGCCTCGTCGAGCAGCACTATGGGCCGATACGCGGACGGTGAGTCCGCAGGGCGCCCCTCCTTCCTAAGCAGGACCAGCTTCCCCTCCTTCCACACACTGGGAAACTGACCCTGGCCGAAGCATGCCGTGAAGAGCCCCCTCAGCTGGGGCTCTAGCTCCTTCAGAACCAGGACGAGAGCTCGGCCAGGAACTCCGTCGGGTCCAGGCGCTTTATTCTTGGCCCGGAGCCGCGACACGGCCGCTCCCGTCTCTGCTTGCGTCACCTCGGGGACATCGGTGCCCTCCTCTTCTGGAGAGTCTGTGGCTGAGGGTGAAACCATTGCCGGGGGAACATGTCCCGCCCGCTCAGGGAAGAGGGTAAATACTACCGCCTCCAGCAGCTGGGGTTGCATACTTTGCACCAGTGGGGGCGCCCAGGGACGCAACTTGCCCCGTACCCAACGGTAGGGGCGCCCCCACGGGTCCCGATCTAGGGACCCCAACAGCTCTTCCCTGGCCCGCGACTTAGAGTCGCCAATGGCCAGCCACAGACTCTCCTGGGCCGCGCGGTACACCCCATACCGCGCGGCTTCCTCGACGGGATCCCGTCGACGTCGTCTCCGGTAGCGCGTGTACTGGCGGCGAGCCGCGACGCACTCGACGCGCAACCGCGCAATGTCGTCGTTCCACCAGTACACGTTGCGCCTTGCGGACTGTTGGCGGACGCGTGGCATGGACGCGTCGCAGATCTGCGTCATCGCCCCGCGAAACCGCAGCGCCTCCGCTTCGACGTCGACGGGGCCGTCCGTCGCCGACTCCCAAATCCAGGACTGGACTATGGCAGCTTCCTCGAGAAGTTCCCTGTCGAGCCGCTTAAGCGCCCAGCGCGGGCCGTCGCTAATCGGGGCTCCTGGATGGCGGCCGCTCGCGGTCTGGGTGGAGACGTCGAACCGGATATACCGATGGTCCGACAGCGTCTCCACCTCCACGGCGACACGCCAGTCATGGACACGGCTGGCGACAGAGGGGCTAGCGAAAGTGACGTCTACTATTGACCCGCCCCGCTGCCGCACGCACGTGTATACCGAGCCCCGATTCAGGACGACCAGACCGGTCGTCACTACCCCCTCCGCTAACACCTCGCCCCGAGGGTCAGTGACCGGAGATCCCCACGCCGATGACTTGGCGTTGAGATCCCCGAGCACCAGAACGGGACGAGGGTGATAGCGGCCTACGACGGCGCCCAACTCGACAAGGAACTCCTCGAAGTCGGCGAGACTCTTGTTGGGGGAGAAATACGCCCCCACGATGACGATGCCGCCCGAGACCGCAGCTACCCAACCGCGGCCCCAAGACGGGTCGATCAGAGTCCCGCCAATAATGGCCACCGAACCGTCAACGCATCCCAGCCAGTCGTCACGGGCGGGGATGAAATACGGCTCAGCGACCACAGCTACTTGAATCGACCACTGCGCCATGCTCTGGAATAAAAGATCCTGAGCTCTGGCGCAGTGATTGATGTTGCCCTGGAGGAAACGGAGTTGTGCCATTATTGACACTCCATTCCCTCAGCAACGGTCCTGGGCCGGGAGTCGGCCGCGGGGCTGTTAGCCTGCGGGGGAGGCGAGATTTCCCCGGCAGGCTTAGAGCTCCTCTTCTTTTTCTTTGTGGCCTTCTTGCTGGCAGGCGTGCCACAGGCCCCTCCGCCCACTCTGTGTCCCGCCGGCCTCCCTGCAGCCGAACACAAGCTGCAGTTGAGCGCAGCGGAACACTGGGCCGCCTTGTGACCGGGCTGACCGCAGCGATAGCAAAGATCGCTACGGTCAACCTCAGCGGCGCACTTAGCCCGGACGTGCCCCTTCTCCAGGCACCGGAAGCACCGCAAAGCCCGGGGCTGCAGGAGTTTAACCCTCGCTGCAACCCAGCCTACCAACAATCTGCCACTTGTGGCGATTTTATTCGCCGACGCCACAGGGCACCGAACCCAGACAGCGCCGAGTCCGGTGGCGTCGGTGCGAATATCGCCGGCCCGCACCTTGTCCGGCGGACACTCCCCGCTTCGGGCAACGGCCGCCACTACCTCTTCAGGAGTCACGGACTCGTCCAGACCAGCAATCCGCACCTCTGCGGTTTTCACTGGTCTGGAGATCCGGACGTCCTCAGGGTTGAGGACCTCCCTCAGCTTGGCGGCCAGAGTGTCCGCCTTCTCGGCATTGCCGCTCGCAGCACCAGCCACCTCAAACAGCGTCGCACCCGTGACAGCATGTTTGATAGTGACGGACTGAAGGCCAAGATCCGACAACTTGATCTTGGCCTTGGCCTGAGCAAGGACCGAGCCGTACGTCACGCCGCGCTCCGTAGCGCCACGCTGAAGCGTTAACGTTACAGCCTCGGAACGCGGCGCACGCACAGCTGGTCCCTTGCGACCGCCTTTGCGACCGCCTTTGCCAGTCCGCCGCGCAGCCTCCGGAGCCGCCTTTGCGATTTGACCGGAGGCACGCGCTGGTGCTGCTGAGGCCGCCTTGGCGGCCTAACAGTTACCTAAATCCTAAACCATCTACAATAATATGTTCAAGTATTTGGGTTGTATCCCAAAAAAATGAATGTCCATCAGGTAGATTTATAAAAAAAACTAGCTTTCGCCCGCGGCTTCGCCCGCGTGGAATTCGGTTATATCGCGCTTTTTAGATTTCCCTCAGGAATATCAAATTTTCCGGGATAATAAGTAGCCTATGTCCTTTCTCAGGGTCTAAAGATTGTCTGTGCCAAATTTCATCAAACTCGGTTGAGAGGTTTAAGCGGGAAAGAGGCAAAGCGGCAGACAGACAGACAGAGTTACTTCCGCATTTATAATATTAGTATGGATTGACTTGGTATTTTAAATTTTTTCTTTCATTCAAATACTTAGGAAGATATATTGATTTGAAATGTCGCATGAAGTCACGCCGCGGTACAAAATATACCACAACGTGACGTAATTAGCCCCCACTCCGTAACTATAATACGCTATATCTCAGTTTTTGGTAATTTAGACAAATTAAAAATACGGGTCTTAATTTTTTTTTATCTATACTAATAAGCTGAAGAGTTTGTTTGTTGGTTTGTTTGTACACGCTAATCTCGGGAACTACTGGTCCGATTTGAAAAATGCTTTTTGCGGCTTTAGGCTATATAACATCACGCTGCGACCAATAGGAGCAGAGCATAACTAACTCTACGCGAACGAAGTCGCTGGCGGCCGCTAGTTATCAATACGACGGACTAATTACATTTTTGATTTTCATACCTTGGATACATCCCTGTTGTTAAAGTGTTTAAAAAAATCGACCTTATCTCTTATAAGTTAATTTAATGAAACAGAAAGATATGTTAACCTTTCAGTGAAATGTGTACTTACTTTCTTCCAGTCCACAACTTTCACAAGTTGACAAACAGCTGTTTATTTCAATTTCCATCATGGCGGTGATTTAGAGCATGAAGCCAAGCTAATTAAATTGAACGTGACGTGTTATCACTTAAATCTATGCTTTACGAGAGAAACTACAAGTTTATGGCAACTATCTACCAATTATTGTTAATTAAACGTGATATGACCACCGATGACTGAAGGTGAAGGAAAACATCTTAAGGAAACCTGGACTTTATAAGTCTGAAATCGCCAACCCGCATTGAGCAAGCGTGGTGATTACGCTCAATCCTTCTCTGTATGGGAGGAGACTTGTGTCCAGCAGTGGGACGATCAAAGGGTTGTTGATGATGAAATGTGATATTGAATTAACATTGTGAAGTTGAATTAACTGAATTATGTTTGAAAACAGTAAACATTAACACACATGATAAGTGTTGGTATGTTATTTTTTTTTTTTTATAATTATAAACTAGTCCTTGACCGAAATCTGATGGTTAGAAGTGAACCAATCGTTGATGGTAAAGCGCGTTAGTTTATTAGGAGCCTATTCACTCTAGCCTTGAAGACACTTAAATTGTAATTATTTATTAGCGATACCTATTTACAATGCCATCTCCATCTCGCAAGAAGAGTTTAGCATATATCATCACGGGCCACTGCTCGCTGAACAAGCATCTCCATACAATAGGCATAACAGACAGTCAGTCCTCTGTGCAGAGCCTGCATAGTGGCTGAAGAGACAGTTGCGCATGTACTCTTCGAGTGTACGGGCGTTACCCAAATCAGAAGTAAAACCATAGGGGCACCAAGATCTTATACAGATGTTCTCAACAGGCCAGGAGACCTAATGGGCTTCTGGAAGAAGAGGGCTGGCTGAAATAACCGCCAAAGGCCGCCATGGCCCACGCATAATGGACCGCTGGAGGGACTGAGTGAGGAAACCAGACCCGTAACAAAGAACATAGAACTAGCATACTTACCTAGAACTTCCCAACATCAACCGTTGGGCAAGTGCCCGCCAGACATAACACCCGTCTGGACGGAAGATCCTCCCTTTTCTATGGAGGATGAGTGAACTTTACTCCCTGTTCCTCATGCCTCCACAGTTATCATTATTTTTAGTAGCTTTCACACGTGGCTTTGCCTGAATGGGTCGTGGTGTGGTGGTAGATAAAATTAGCCAATATTGGAATAAACTGTAGCCCATGTCCTAACCGAGCGCCAAATCTTTACTCTTAAAGATACCATTTCAGTCTAGTTTCTCCTCGCGACTACACTAGCGTCATCATCATCATCTCAGCGTTAATCCCAGTCGCATCCGTAGCGTTTTCAGCTTTGGAGTCTGGGGTGCGCTTTACCAGTCTAACTGCTGATTTTGGCTAAACTTCGACATTTTCCGTGAAGCGACTGCCGACTGACCTCCACAACCGAAGACGATATCGAATCATTGCAGTTAGACCAGTTGTTAGACTTTTGAGGGCTCCAACAACCCGTAACGACTGCCACTAGATGTTGGTATGGCAACCGGGACCAACGGCTTAACGTGCTTTCCGAGGCACGACCAGACCAGTGCAAATATTCATATTCATGCATACAAATATTTGCACTGTGCGGGGATCGAACCCGCGCCTCCCTGCGCAACGACCACACAAGCGTAAATATCGGAAATTATCCTTCGGAAACGTGCTAGGTAGCAGCTAAAAGCTAGCAAATGACACCTTCAGTCGACCATTTTAATTTGGCCCACAATACATCCTGTATAGCTTAGTACACTCACAAAATGGCTTTCTATTGGTAAAAGATTTTTTTAAGTTCGATTCAGTAGATCTACAGATTACCTCTTTTAACCTCATTGACTCATGAACTATACTTAATTTACATCTTCTATAAGATATGTAGCGGAAATATAATCTGACAATTAATGGAATAAAAGTGTTAAAACCAGTCTGAGATAATACATACAACGGGTATGCATGCATATATTTATGTACAGACGACAACACTTCAAGCTACTACAATCTGTCAGATTTCCTTATTAGATTTTCAACTTTATCTCTAAAGCATTAAGGCTCAAGGTTGATTGGGAATATTTGACAGTTTGGGGTATCTTGACCTGCTGTCGTCCGTACATACTTGATTTATAGCGAGATGTTGATTGTGATTATATCATAAACCAACTGATACGTAAGAACTTGTACTAAACGTACAGTGCCTTCGCAATTCACGTCAAACAAATATCAATTTTATTTCAATGAGCATTGAATTGGTTTACGAATACATTACTAACACTATCGACAGAAACGTTTGAAAAGGTGTTACTTAAAACTGAACATTTTTTTTATAAATTACTACTTTCGCATTTATAATATTAGTATGGATATAATTATACAATATGTAAAGAAAACCCAGTCCGATCCGTGAAGGTACTGTTAGGTATCGATAACTAATTCTACTAAAGCCTACAAAGACGGGCTAAACTTAAAAAAAAATACCCTTAAAAATAAATATTATTTCGAAAAAACGAGGTAACTTAATACATGTGCGGTAGGCAACACGGTAGGCATACATGCACGGGCGAAGGGGGGCAGGGCACGCGGCACGTGGTCGCATCACTCATAATAATACTTGCCAAAATGGTCTTGTCACTTTTTAAAAAATTACCAAATTTTGGGGAAGTTGGAATTAATCCTAGTAAAAACTACTGAACTGACTTGGATGAAATTTGGCACACAGATGGTTTATAACCAGGATTACACATCTAGACACTTTTCAGACCGATATTCCCTCGAGATCGTAAGTTATGCGGGTCGCAAACCATGTTGCAACAATAAAAAACACCGTTAACCATAGAATGAAAGTCTTCCAATAATTATTATATCAAAGGCATAATAATTATGTCATAAATATTAATGTTGTAATAATTATTGATAAACGATGCTACTATTCCAGTGAAAAACCAGTTCTATTCGGAAACAAGAGATTGTTGGATGCTGCATTCATAATTTTTAACCAACATCAAAGAAGGAAGAATTCTTTATTCGTCGGAGGCTTTTTTTATGAACGGACGACAGTAGGTCACGCTACCCGAAACTGTCAAATATTCCCAATCAACATTGTGCCTTCACCGATTAGCAATAAGGTTGACAATGTAATAAAGAAATTTGAGAGCTTGCTTCAAGCTTCATCGATTACTCATCTTGTTTACCGGTTCCTTTATAAAATGACTAGAAGAGAGTACTAAAAACACATTATAAAGTTCATGGAGAGATAATTATATTTTATTTTATGTTCCAATTCTTGGAGAAACAATTTATTATTGTAGCATTAAAAAATAATTGGGGGTGGTCTGCATACAGTAACAATCTGACAGATCATCTAATGTAAATGTTATGTTAAAATACTATTAAATAATAAAGATGACATTATTACATGTCAATCGAGTCAAAGACTTTTTAATTTCTTGTTAAACTAAATCTAAAGTAAAAAAATTTAAAAAACGCATTTAAATCTATCAATGTTAAATTAATAAGCAATAAGAACAAAAGAGATCTGGGCAAGGCCAAAAATTCTCAAAAAATCTAAAAACCTAAAAACAATTTGCCAAAAGACCAGAGAATGGAACAAAACCCCGCAGTAGGCCTTATGAGCCCTAAACCAACGAAGCAATCAGTAGATACGTAAATAGCCAAATAGGATAATAAAACTGTCAGGTATTAGCAATCCAACTTGGACCTAGTTACGAACTTTATATAAATTCCACAATTCTTAATATATAACAAAAAATTACTCCGAAGAAGACATAATGGAATGACGCTGCTAAAAGTCATAAAACTTCATTTCTTTGTATCTTCATTAGCATTCAGGTCGCGGAAATGATGATTCAATAAATATTATCAATGTATGACAGCTTGTTGACCATATAACTGTAATCACAGCGAGGTATACGGAAGAAGGCACAGAATTTGTTGTCAAAAACGTCACAATATTTGATAAAAATTCAAAATCAAAAGTTATATATTCAAATTAGGCTAAGAGTCAGCACTTTTTGAACGTCATTATTACAAAAGACAGTCCTCCAAAACGCCCGCCCTTCCTTCGCCACTTCCTAGTGCTTCAGCTGGGAAGTGGCGGAACAAATTCCCCAGGAACACAGCCGTCTTTATTAGAAAGAAATACATAAATTATTAAATCATATGTCACTTAGCCACTCCTAAAGAAGTTTGAAAATAAAACATTTTCTCGCACAAAATCATGCTAAACAAAAAAAGGCACTTTGAAATGTCAAAACAAAAAAAGAACATCTCACCAATTGGCTGCATGGCATCTGCCTTTGCCTTTCCCAAGAAACGGGAAGAATTAAAAAAAAAACATCTCACCAAAAGGCAACGTAAAATGTAAATTTAAGTTCAGTCCATCTTCTTTTTTCTATTTCACTTAGGAAAGGGATAAAAGATAACATTAGTTCAGTTCTGTCAATTTTGTTAGCGCTTGACGTAAATTGATGCATTTTTAGTCGCCATGTTTTTAATCATGTTTAAACCATCGACATACTAATAGACATGCCGTACGCGTGTAATTTGCAGTAATTTCTTGGTTTAAAAAGAGTGAGAGAGATGGCCTATGCTTTCGGTCTAGCACTATCTCTTTCCTCATAGATGAGTGATGATTTTGAGAGAATAAAGATAGACCGAAACTTCGTTTCCCCTCTTTTGTAGTGTCACAATACTCATCTCTAAGGCATGTCCATTTGTACATGTCGATGGTCTAAACTGTCTATGGAGTATCATAATTTGACAGGACTAGATTAGTATTTATCTTCTGTCCTTTTCTTAATTAAATAGAAAGAAAAAGATGCACTGTACTGGAATTTTGTTTGTAAAAAAAAAAAGAATTTGCGCCAATTCGGAGTATCTGTCAAAAAAACTACTTTGAAGTCGATTAATGTCTTTTCACTGTAGATCGCGCCGTGTTGGCTGGTTGGATGATGACCCAGATTCGTGTCATATACCGTAATCTGCGGTTTGATTACTTAAGAGTATTGGTTTCTTTTTGCTAATTGGCGTCATTTTATTTCGTGGTGTATGCGGAATATTACTTACTTACTTAATACTTATCGTATAATTAAAAAAAAAAACAAAAAACAATATTTGTACATATATTTTGAAAGAAAGAGAAAACGTTTAATTGCGGTAAACATGACGCAAAACAGCTGTCGCTCAGCATTATGCTGCAACCCTATGCAAAAGCACCCCAGACTCTATGGTCGTGGTGGCCTAGTGGTTAAAACACCAGCCTCTCAAGTATGACTGTGCGGGTTCGATTTCAGGTCAGGCAAGTACCAATGTAACTTTTCCAAGTTATATTATGTACTTGCTAAGTATATCTTGGACACCAATGACTGATTACAAGGTGAAGGAAAACATCTTGAGGAAACCTGGACTCTCAAGTCTGCAATCGCCAACCCGCATTGAGCAGGCATGGTGATTACGTTCAATCATTCTCTGCAAGAGAGGAGACCTGTGCCCAGCAGTGGGACGATAAAAAGGTTGATGATGGTGATGATATGGAAAACTTGCTTTCCGCTATCATTGATTAGAATGTGATGAAATTTTGGTAGTGTTTTGCGGGCGCTCGTGATGGTTCCCAGCCCAATTAGTTTAAAAAATAACCATAATTGACTATATTAGATAAACTAACAGTTGATCCTATAACACATTTTCTAAAATTTAACCTTTAATTTAACTATTTTTACATATCAAAAAGCCGGCCTTCAAGTAAAGGTAGTGATGGTAAAATCTGGGTTGCTGGAGCCCTTAAATGTCCAACAGTTGGTCTAGCTGCAATGCTTCGATATCGCCTTCGGGTTGTGGAGGTGAACGGCAGTCGCTTCACGGAAAATATCGAAGGTTAGCCAAAATCAGCAGTTAGACTAGTAAAGCGGACCCCAGACTCCAAAGCTTCGGATGCGACTGGGATTAACGCGGAGATGATGAGTAGTGGTACAATCTTCGACTTTAATAGCTTATTTTTTTATTTTTTTTAAAACACGACAAATCAAAAGTTTAATCAATATAAGATTCATAATATAAAAACCCACTATTGACACTCACACACAGCCTTTTAAATGAAATGCTACTCATACATTTAATCGGTCAATTCAAGGAGGTTACATCTATTTATAGATACTTTATACTATTCCAAACACGTTACCAACCAGTCATAAATCGATGGCTGCCGACTGACACAACAACCAGTCTCCAGGGCTACCACCACACCTTCGAATTTAGCCAATAGAGATTTATTTAGAGTTTTTTCGGGAAAGCTAAGATGAGTGTCATGCGCATTTTTCATTGGACTTTTAAAATTGTATATGGTGTCGTTTACTAAATAAAAGCGCGTGATTTATGTAGTAAAAAGTGCATTCAGTAAATAATTCATAAAGAACATTGAAATATCGCAGCATAGTGGCCACATCATGACTTTGCCTCAAACCTTTCTCATAGACTATGATCTTTTTCAACTGTCATTGGCGATATCCGCCATTATTGTGAAATAAAATTTTCAAAGAATTTCTATAATTTGTTACATGTGTTATTGGCAAAATTGTGGTAGGTATCTATTCCACAGAGGCCATTGAACAAGAGTTGCGAAGAAGAACAGATTTATAAAATTTCTGAATAAGTACATAGTGTAATTTCTGAAGATAACGCAGCATGCAAACACACAGACACACAAACACACACGCGCGCGTTCACACTTACACATGCACTATCCTCAGAGTATTTATCAATGGCTGCTTTTTACGGCATACTTCCAGCACACGCATTGCCAACTCGAAACAGAAATTGCCTTGATTATGTGCGTCTAAGAACCAAAAATGCAGCACATTGTTATGTTGCCCATGCCTCAGTAACTGATCATGACGCCGTAATAAGTCGCGGTCGCGGCCACTACTAAGTAATTCTTGCTCATCCTCCAATATTACTGATCAATGAATAAAAGGCTTTATTCCAACATCATTCCATTGTATCCTGTAACATGATACTTCAATCAGTTCAAATTGGACCCGGAGCAGTCACAACCGCCATTGTTTTACAGACAATATGTCATTAAGATCAGATTGCATTACTGTACTTGACACTCCACCGGAGCTTTCTAGATGCTAAGAATGGTCAAATCATGTAAACTTAGGTGATATAATGCGGAAGCAGTGTTGGTTCTCGCAACCCCCGTGTTATTCTCGGTGGTAGGCCATAACATCGGCTGCTGGCAGAAGTTACCACCCACCAGACAAAGTCTTGCCGCCAAGCGATTCGTCGCGTTCCGGCATGATGTCTGGTGTAGCCGTACGGAGGACGGGTCTGAGCAGTTGTGTTGCGATTTGTGCCGGTTACGATGCGTCAAATGTTGTTGTGTCGGGAGTTTGGTCGTGGCGGGTCTCCAGATCAATCTGGCGCAGCATCGTTGGTCGTGTTGTTTGGTTTAATATTGCATCACCTCGCTCAACTGCCGTCTTCCTTGCCGTCTTCCTTCCTATTCACTCAGTTTTTTGAGCGAATAGGTTTTTAATAAACTAGCGCGCTTTACCATCAACGATTGCATCACTGTTTACCATCAGGCGGGATTACAGTCAAGCACTAGTTTATATTTAAAAAAGGTGTGAGATAGAACACCGGGTTTTTTTTAGTCAGTAAGTATTTGAAATCTACCTGTGACAATAACAGGTATTATGACATCAAGGATCATTTACCCCGGACAGACATCCTTGCATGGAAAGGCTAACCCTTGGAGACATTATTATGCAACCGAAGGCAGAACGACGACCCGAGACGAACAGGAAAAGGCACGGAGACTTCCACATTAGTTACATAAAGTTGTACGACATGAAGCTAAGTTTTTAGATAGTGTCTGGTCTTATGTGGCAAGCAGTAGGGGATTATACAATGTTATTTTTTCATTATAAGACACCTGAATAAAGTTTGATCGGAATAAGCAATTGAATCGATGCCAATCTATACTAATATATAAAGCTGAAGAGTTTCTTTGTATGTTTGTTCGCGCTAATCTCGGAAACTACTGGTCCAATTTGAAAAATTCTTTTTGCGTTGGATAGCCCATTAATCCAGGAAGCCTTTAGGCTATATAACATCACGCTGCGACCAATAGGAGCGGGGCATAATTAATTCCACGCGAACGAAGTCGCTGGCGGCTGCTAGTCATTTTATACTTTTTATACCATGTTGTAGTCGTGGTGGCCTAGTGGTTTAAACACCAGCCTCTCAAGTATGAGTGTGCGGGTTTCATTCCAGGTCAGGCACGTACCAATGTAACTTTTCTAAGTTATATGTACTTTCTAAGTATATCTTGGACATCAATGACTGATTACAAGGTGAAGGAAAACATCTTGAGGAAACCTGGACTTGTAAGTCTGAAACCGCCAACCCGGTCTGAGCAAGCGTGGTGATTACGCTCAATCCTTCTCTGTATGAAAGGAGACCTGTGCCCAATAGTGGGATAATAAAAAGAACAAAAAGGTTGATGAATGTTATATTTTTTCCCAAATACCTTTAGAAATTAATGCAGTGTGGATACCGAGCGCACAAATTAGCTGACGTTAGACCATAGTACTAGGCACACGACGGGACACGTGTTTCGAGTTTCGCATATAGACGGATTAGAGGGTAGCTACTGTTCAGTAATGGGACAGTTCAGGCTAATATATGAAAACAACCTATAATGTGACAGAGATTGGGGCGTCATCCAAATCGCGGGCCCAGCGCGGTTGGAAGATGTCACGTGTCAGGTTGGTAGAGGAAATTACCTCGACGGAACGGCATTATGGCGTGGCTATGTCGCAAACCAATTTTATTTCCAGGGTGGAAATCCTTATGGATGTCCGCCGCCCTGGGGCGGGCGACGGGGTCTGTCAGACTTCTACTGACTAAAAACCACCCCGGTGTTCCATCTCACACCTACGCCAGGGGTTACGAGAACAAACACTGCTTCGTGCTGGCCCGCCACTGTGGGGGGAGTGAGGTGTATGACTCCCCGTGACATCAGAGTGGTGGCGGCGCGAAGTGCGCACCTCGAGGTGCTGACCATTTGGGGAGACGACAGATGCCCCAGTCTGTCGTCCCTGGACTATTGAGGGGGGCGACTAGGGCCGTTATCGCCTCCGGCGACGCTCGGTGCCTGCTGCGGGCCGGGTGAGAGGACAGATCTCCCTCTTCCTTTGCGCAGCCTCAAAGGAAACCACTGCATCACAACAATGTAAACCATGCCTCAGCTTCGGCCTGCCCTGTGGCAATTTGGAAGTAGCAAAATTTTGGGTCGACAAGTTCTAAGATTCCGAGCCATCTAACCAATATATTTTCTCTCGAAGAAGTTATTTCTCTAGATTTATGTTTAATTATGCCCTTGCTACTCCACTCCTTTTTTAGTCTTGACAGGTACTTATTTATATCGGCAGGAAATGCAACATCGTGTCTCTGAGACAGCTACCACAATGTTATAGCTAATAGAGAGTATTTATAGCGCTATATAGCTCTATGGTACATCTCTATGGCTCTATCGTCTACATGAGGGGAAGCTCTAGTTTATGTCTGCGATTATTTTTATGAGAATAAATACTTTCCTGTAAAAAAAAAAAAAAAAAGTGAAGCATATTATTTAATGATTGAAAAGCTAAAAGAGGTACCTATGTGTTATTCTATTAGATATTTACATGTGTATTTACACGAGCTCTCAAATCACAACTAGGATTGCGCAGTCCAGTTTGCACGAGCTTACCTGCAAGTGTGGCCACTGTACGTTGTTCCGTCTTTATGTACACACATGACTGCACAGGCCTGGACTGCGCAGGCAAGACGGAGCAGATTGTAATAGCTTGATGTGCTGTCGTCTGTACCATTTGACCACAGAGTTGGGTGCAGGGGCTGAGCGATCAACTGCAGTGTTTGATTCCCGCACGGAACAAACATTTGCCCAACAGGTAGTTGTTCCGGGTCTAGCTGTATATGTATGTGAGTTTAAATGCTTGTAAACGCACTCACGATACAGGAGAATATCTTACAGCGGGGCACGTTTTTATTAAAAAAAAAACGGCCTTTTTGAATCCACCTGTGACAATAACAGGTATTATGACATCAAGGATCATTTACCCCGGACAGACATCCTTGCATGGAAAGGCTAACCCTTGGAGACATTATTATGCAACTGAAGGCAGAACGACGACCCGAGACGAACAGGAAAAGGCACGGAGACTTCCATATTAGTTACATAAAGTTGTATGTCATGAAGCTAAGTTTTTAGATAGTGTCTGGTCTTATGTGGCAAGCAGTAGGGGATTATACAACATATTTTTTTTTTATACGACACCTGAATACCTATATGTAGTTTGTTCAGAATAAGCAATTGAATCGATGCCAATTATTTTATACTTTTTATACCATGTTGTAGTCGTGGTGGCCTAGCGGTTTAAACACCAGCCTCTCAAGTATGAGTGTGCGGGTTCGATTCCAGGTCAGGCAAGTACCAATGTAACTTTTCTAAGTTATATGTACTTTCTAATTATATCTTGGACACCAATATCTGATTAAAAGGCAAAGGAAAGCATCTTGAGGAAACCTGGACTTTAAGTCTGAAATCGCCAACCCGCATTGAGCAAGCGTGGTGGTCAATCCTTCTCTGTATGAAAGGAGACCTGTGCCCAGTAGTGGGACAATAAAAAGTAAAAAAAAAAGGTTGATGAATGTTATATTTTTTCCCAAATACCTTTAGAAACTAATGCAGTGTGGATACCGAGCGCACAAATCAGCTGACGTTAGATCATAGTACTAGGCACGTGAGACATGGCTCCTCACGCCGCGTCGCTGCTGGCGCGGCCGTGCGAGCGGTGCGTTGACCATATTTTTGATAGGACAACCAGGTAAGATAACAAGCTCATAATTTTGTGGTATTTCATGATATCTCTTTGAAAATGTATATATAGATTCTTCACTTAAAAATACTGGACACGTGTTTCAGGTTTCGCGTATAGACGGATTAGAGGGTAGCTACTGTTCAGTAATGGGACAGTTCAGGCTAATATATGAAAACAACCTATAATGTGACAGAGATTGGGGCGTCATCCAAATCGCGGGCCCAGTGCGGTTGGAGGATGTCACGTGTCAGGTTGGTAAAGGAAATTACCTCGACGGAACGGCATTATGGCGTGGCTATGTCGCAAACCAATTTTATTTCCAGGGTGGAAATCCTTATGGATGTCCGCCGCCCTGGGGCGGGCGACGACGTCTGTCAGACTTCTACTGACTAAAAACCACCCCGGTGTTCCGTCTCACACCTACGCCAGGGGTTACGAGAACAAACACTGCTTCGGCAACCCCCTATTGGTGCTGGCCCGCCACTGTGGGGGGGAGTGAGGTGTATGACTCCCCCCGTGACGTCTAAGAGTGGTGCGCGTGGAACACTTCGCGCCGCCACCTCGGGTGCTGATGTTTGGGAGACGACAGATGCCCCCGAGTCTGTCGTCCCTGGACCCATTTACGGGGGCAATGAGACCGTTATCCGCCCTCCGGCGACGCTCGGTGCGCCTGCTGCGGGCCTAGTGAGAGGACGAGATCTCCCTCTTCCTTTGCGCAGCCTCCAAGGAAACCACCGCATCTATGTCGCAAACCATGCCTCAACTTCGGCCTGCCCTCTGTGGCAATTTGGAAGTGGCAAAATTTTGGGTCGACAAGTTCTAAGATACATTCGAGCCATCTAACCAATATATTTTCTCTCGAAGAAGTTATTTCTCTTGATTTATGTTTAATTATGCCCTTGCTACTCCACTCCTTTTTTAGTCTTGACAGGTACTTATTTATATCGGCAGGAAATGCAACATCGTGTCTCTGAGACAGCTACCACAATGTTATAGCTAATAGAGAGTATTTATAGCGCTATATAGCTCTATGGTACATCTCTATGGCTCTATCGTCTACATGAGGGGAAGCTCTAGTTTATGTCTGCGATTATTTTTATGAGAATAAATACTTTCCTGTACCTTCTTACAATGTTGCTTCTTATGGGGAGACGTCTATCTTACGAGATATTTTTTGAAGTAATCACTTTTTTAGCTTCTATTTGAAAGTTTATGAAAATAAAAAGAGGCAGTTAAATTTTCAATTCGTCTCATTATTAGTGCTATAATAGTATTCTTAAATATTATTAGGTATTGTAAACTAGAGCTTGACCGCAATCCTGCCTGATGGTAAGCAGTGATGCAATTGTTGGTGGTAATGGTAAAGCGCGATAGTTTATTAAGAGCCTGTTCACTCTAGCCTTGAAGACACTTGAATTTTAGTCTGCCGGAAACACTGCCGCTGGCAAATTGTTCCAGTACCTCGATGAAAGCGGTATAAAAGAGGAGGCGAAACGCTTCGTTCGGACCGTTGTGGTGTCAACAACGTAAGGGTGGTAACTCGCCGTACGACGGTTCGTCCGATGATAGAACGGGGATGCGTGAATTAAATCATGCACACTCACACACTCTCTAAAATGCATCTTATAGACCACCGACAGGCTGGTAACTCTATGTCTGTGCTCCAGGCTTTGGAGACCGTTTTGAGTTAACTCTGAGTCGCCAATCAGCCTCTTTGCACGCCTCTCCACGGAATCTAAAGTAGCCAGGTTTTTGCAGCACTAGCCCAAATGTGACTACAATTCTCCACACACGAACGGACCTGTGCTTTGTACAACATTAGAAGCTGCCCAGGTGTGAAGTACCGCCGGACCTTTGCGATAACGCCAAATCCAATGTGGTCAATCTGGGTCGCCAATATAAGGCAATCCATTTATCACTTTTTGAACATTAAAATTTCATAAGACAGTTCTAAATAACGCACGCTCGTGATCACTTCCTAATGCTTTGAAAAGAAGTGGCGGAACAAATTCCCCAGCAGCACAGCTGTCTGTGCAATTTGTAAATAATAGGTACATAAAATACTTAATACTCCCCAGAAAGTTTTCTAAAATAACTTTATTACTATACACAATAAATAACTTAAAAATACATAACAAACTTTTACCCAAGTTACCTACAGCCTGTATAAAACTTTTACTGTAAGATGTCTGCGCTAATGATATCTGCGCACGCGACTTGATTTACGAGGCTCGGCCAACAGGCCGCAACTACCTACAATCCACACCCCGCTGTTTTTAGCTATCAATGATGTTCTGACAGTTACTTTATTCCCTTAAGTAACGAAATGTCTGAAGACAGAATGAAGAATTCCTTCAATTAAAAACGTACAAAATATGGCCGAAATTTCATCTCAACGACAAGCTATGTCAAAAATGTAAGGAAAAAAAGAGTTTTTTTTGACAGAGACTGAAAATTGAGGCCAATTATGCAAAATCATATAACTGTTGCGTGGTGGCCTAGTGATTAAAACACCAGCCTCTCAAGTATGAGTGTGCGGGTTCGATTCCAGGTCAGGCAAGTACCAATGTAACTTTTCTAAAGTTATATGTACTTTCTAAGTATATATCTTGGACACCAATGACTGAAGGTGAAGGAAAACATCTTGAGGAAACCTGGACTCTATAAGTCTGAAATCGCCAACCCGCATTGAGCAAGCGTGGTGATTACGCTCAATCCTTCTCAGTATGAGAGGAGACCTGTGCCCAGCAGTGGGACGATAAAAAGGTTGATGATGATGATGATATGCTGATTTAAGCTGTGACGCCTTTTATGCCTGAAGGATTTTATTTAGGTACTTTTTACTCACTTAAACTTATTTTTTTTTATGATTTTTTAAGCAAAAATATTGGCGTGGCGAGCTGGCATACGGTAATTTAATTTACATGCATAGTATTGTATAAACTCGTTGTTTTTTTAGCAGAACATACAGCTGCTGGGGATCTGTTTCGCCACACACAAAGAAAGCACTAGGAAGTGGCGAAGGGCGAGCGTTTTAGGGGACTGTCTTATGTAATATTGACGTTCAAAAAGTGCTAAATCTCAGCCTAATTTAATTAAATGATTATTATTTGATTTGAAATTTTAACCCAAGGAATTGTATTATTGACTTTAGATGTTTTTTTTTTATTATGTCATCATTTAAGTCAAAAGACGTGCCTGCATTACATAGGCGTCCCCCAAGTACCTTCACTTTGACCAGTTCCATTTTTATCGCAACAACGGGATACTACAATTATGTACACCATAAAAATTACATAATACATCAATAACATACCTCGGAAATCACGTTAAGCAATCGCTGGGTCGGTGTTACGCGGTCGTCAGAAGCCCGAATGTTTGACCGGTATTACCAAGGGATACCTATGCTTTGTTGATATCGAGACGAGCTTCGATTCGCCAGAAGCCAGTCAGTTGATTAAACGCCTATTATACCAAGTTTGTTGCGACATATAATGCAGATTCACTTGTGATTTTGCTGCGGAGGGATCTATAAGATACAGGGATACTCCTATGGAAAGTAGGGTTTAAGCAGGGGCAGCGGTTGTAGGTCGTAGGTTCCAAACCCAACAGGTTCTTACTTTGTGTAAATTATTTCATCACCACTGCTCTCAAAACGGTGAAGGAAAACATCGCGAGGAAACCGGCATGCCCTAGAGGGAAAATTTCGAGGACATGTGACATCTACCAACCCGCACTGATCCAGAGGGTGATAGATTACGGCCCACTTCCTCTCACCGAGAGGAGGCCTGTGTCCTAATAGTGGGAAAATTATAGTCCAATTAGGTTATGTTGTCCATAACATAGTCACCTAATTATAATATAACATTATTATTTTTTTTATTCATTAAATATACATACATATATCATTATACTATTAAAAAAAAACTATCATCTCAAATCTCAGTCTTATCAAACAAGATCTTGTCATACAAGAGCACACCAGAATACAGCTCATCAGTACATCTAGATTACAGGTCAGATCTCAGACGGAACTCTGGCATCCATAAACCCAGATCGAACGAAGGCTATCGAATAAAAACGCACATAAAATATATGGTCATCCGTAACACATAAGCTGTCATCTTGATCGATGCGCATGAGTTGAATTGTGTTTTGTGGATAGGATGTGGATTGCGAGTAGGACAGGTGAGTTAGATGTTTGTGAAGAGGATAAGAACCAAACCAACAAACCAATCTCCTCTTACTCTGTCCTTCACATACGTCTGACTTTTTTCATTCTTCATTTCACATTCAATCCATTCTTCTGTGGAATGCGCTTCCTCTTGATATCAGGATGGCCACCAGTCGGAAATTGCAGAGTTATTTTCGCAACAATTCGGGTAGAGTTATTGCTACACCTCTCCCAAATTTTAGATTTTTTATTTATATATTATAAGTATATATTTTGGTAATAGTATGTATGTATATTTAGCTTATTTAAGTATTTATTTAATAGTGTTAAGAGCTTTTTTTTTTCTTTAAATTTTTTTTTTCAAACTAAAGCGCCTACCATCTTATCTCTTCACCACCTGTGGTTGACTGCAGTTATAGAATGCCTGAGGTATTAAGTCCGCCTCTGTACATGTCATGTGCGAAAGATTAAATAAATAAATAAGAACTAACCTATATATCGGTGTATCTGGTAAGTTGGTCGAGGAATCAAGGGTCTTAGAAAACGAAATGAAATCGTTTATTAAGCAAGTAGGATCACTGATCAGTTTTTCACGTCATATATATTTTTTTAAACTAGATTGAGCCGGCATTTCCTAACTGACTACCTCTGAGAAGAAATAGCCGAAACAAACTCAGGGATCATCGTCTTTTTTCAAGTCCAGACATTAACTTCGTCAAAATTTTCTAGCTGACGCTTGACTTTAAAAAGAGAAATGCCATCCGCGAAAAATACTATGTTGAGAAATTGTGATTATTCCTCACGTGATGAGGTAGGTCATTAATATAATATAAAAACAAAAAGATGTATGCCACGCCATAGATGTTGTTGATGGCAAAGAAAACAAAGAGAAAGAAGTAAATAATAATCAACCCACAATGTTCGCACTGTTGGAACATCGGTCTCCTGTGGGTGAAAGGGAGTGAGCCGTAATCTACCAGACGCAGGCCCAGTGCGGGTTGGTAGATGTCATATGTCTAAGAATATTTTTTGGCCCTTGGATATGCCGGTTTCTTCACAATGTTTTCCTTCACCGTTTTGAGAGCAGTGGTGATTAAATGATTTACACAAAGAAAAGCGCCTGGCGGGGTTCGAACCTACGATCTACAAATTGTAAGTTGTGGCCAATACCACTAGGCCACCGCTGCTCTCCAAGAGGAGAAAAGAAGAAGAAGAAGTAAATTTTTCTATTTATTTCTGAGGAGACAAAGATTTGCATTGCAACTAACTATCAATTTCTGTTGCCATGTCTTGTCTTGAAGAACTGCAACACTAAAGTGGCAGTGGGCCGGGCACATTGCCCGTGGGACCAATACCTGATGGGTCCGACGGGTTCTCAAGTGGCGACCACGCAACGGAAGACGCAGCGTGGGTAGGCCCCCGACAAGGTGGACCGACGACTTGGTGAAGGTCGCAGGACTGAAATGATGATGATGATGATGTCTTACCAAGGAGTGTTGTGTTACCCAGTAAGGACGAGGAGGTGGTAAAATACTGGAGTATCAAGCTACATCCAGTTCCACTGGAACTCGATCTCACCTCAGTTGAGAAATAGCTCTTTTTTTAATAATTGTTGTTTGACCGCAATCCCGCCTGATTGTAAGTAGTGATGCAATCGTTGATGGTAAAGCGCTCTAGTTAATTAAGCCTATTTTTTAAAAAACTTAGTAAATAGGAAGGAAGATGGCAGTTGAGCGAGGTGATGCAATGTTAAACACAACAACAGGACCAACGATGCTGCGCCAGAGGGAGATTGATCTGGAGACCCTCCAGTACCAAACTCCCGACACAACAACATTTGGCGCATCGTATCCGGCACACATCGCAACAGAACTGCTCAGAGCTGTCCACCGTACGGCTTCACCAGACATCATGTCGGAACACGACGAATCGCTTGGCGACAAGACTTTGTCTGGTGGGTGCTAACTTCTGCCGGCAGCCGATATTATAGCCTACCGCCGAGAAACGCTCTGCTAACGGCTGTTAAATCTAAAGAATTTCTATCACATTTCATACTTCATAGCCTGGCACTAATATAATTTAAATCATTTTCTTTCATCTGCTTTGAAAATTGTTCAACGAGCATCACATTTATTTCTAAGAAGCTTCCTTTCTCAATGCGCCTTCTCATACGAACCAAAAGTATTAACGTATATGGCCCATGAAACTCGAAACCTTTAGAATGAAATTCTTTGCTTTGTGCATCCAGAAGAGGACATCGATAAAATTTCTTTTCAGACAATATGGCAGCTTATAGGATTGATTTAAACGCAATAAGAAGTCAAAGAGTCAGCGTTATTGGAATTTATGATAGACCATATAGGAGACCTATCATATGATAAATTTAAAACAGCAATTCAGAAATTGGTAAAGAATATAATACTCTTTATTATGTACACCATATAGATTACAGAAACATAAATATAAAGATTTTACCAAGGGTGACACAATGGGCGGTCTTTTCGCTAAGAGCGATCTTTTAAAGACAACCTTTGGATGGAATACTAAGGGGAAGGAGAGAGACATAATGTAGGTAGTCTACAGTTTACTATTTACATATATTTCAAGCCTGTACATCTATCAGCTGTCATACAACTTTATGTCTATGATGATTCATCCCAAAAATATCGATTGAGGGATGAAAAATTACTTGGTTTAATTCCGTCATATTATACAGCGCCTGACTTTAATTGACGTAGTTATAGTCATATATTTAGGATTTCATTGCTTCCTATATCTATGGTTATAGTCGCCATGTTTTAAAACACGTCTAAATTGTCTATGGTGTAACTTAATTTGACAGGAGTAAACTAATTTATCTTATCTTTTATTATTTATTTATCTTTTTTCTTATTGAAATAGAAAGAAAATGACCCATTGAACTTAAATTAGGTTTAGTTTGTAAACGAGAACATTGGGTCCAATGTAAGTATTCAAATAAACCAAAGCACTCAATTTTCAATACTAAAAAATCATCTACAGGTACTTTTTCTGATTCATTTGATTACATTTATATGAGAAACTTTTCAAAGACACTATACATACTCAATAATATATTTCGTCTATACTCTTTTACTATTGCTATTTCACTATTGCTATTGGTTCGTGCGATTTCCAACACAGTATTTTCTACTCTATTGTTAACAGCTAGCAGTACATACCGGTTCAAGATCTACTTATCCCGCTGCGACATTGCTTAAATATACTTTTTAAACTGGTCAAGCTCACAAGTAGACATCAGCATAATTACATATTCTTAAAATAAACCTTTCAGATATGACAGTTATATGAAATTGCTACTATTATTGGTTGTGAGACTTTGTAAAGAGTTTGGTAGATGATAAATGATTTATTTTCTGGAACTAGGTTTGTACAAACACTTTTTTAAGACAATCATATTTTTTTGAGTTCGGGGTTTCCTGACTACTCAGAGAACAAACTCAGAGGCCAGTCACTTTTAAACTCCAGAATAATATTGGTAAGATTAAGAGGACCCGTCCAGTCATCGGTATCTCATTACAAGAAAAATAGTGGAGCATTTTGAAACAAAAGTGAGTTCCAATTCTTGCTGGTCTTCATGCAAAAACAATGATCCAACATCTTAACAAAAGTATAAGAAAAAGGGATAACAAAAAATATATGATGAATGGATGGTTTGAATCAGATATGGCTAGAATAAATGGCTAGTATGGATGTAAATGACATGTGGGTGGTAGGCCATAACATCGGCTGCCAGCAGAAGTTACCACCGAAACAAAGTCTGGCCGCCAAGCCACTCGTCGTGTTCCGACGTGATGTCTGGTGAAGCAGTACGGAGGACGGGTCTGACCAGTTGTGTTGTGATGTGTGCCGGGTACGATGCGCTAAATGTTTTTTTTGTGTCGGGAGTTTGGTCGTGGAGGGTCTCCAGATCAATCTCTCTCTGGCGTAACATCGTTGGTCGTGTTGTTGGGTTTAACATTGCATCACCTCGCTCAACTGCTGTCTTCCTTCACTTAGGCAGTTTTTTTTGAGTGAATAGGCTCTAAACTAGCCCGCTTTACCATCAACGGTTGCATCACTGCCTATAGTATGTTACTATTGGAATATTCTATACCTAAGTAAGATTATGATAACAACACAACATTATGCCTGGTTTGCCTGAACGATGGGGCATTTAGCCCGCCGCGCATTTGTGCACCGGGCTTAGAATACTACCACCCCATATCCTCCCGTGGGTCGTAAGGTGACTAAGGGAACTCTCTACTAACTCTAACCGATATAGTTTATTAACAAGTACACGGTTATAATTCTCAGGAATGTGTGAAGTTAATCAAATATTGATAACGGTGCCAGTAAGGACACTTTTACATGATTTTTTTTTTTTTTTATATTTTAATAATTATAAACTAGTGCTTGACTGCAATCCCGCCTGATGGTAAGCAGTGATGCAATCGTTGATGGTAAAACGCACTAGTTTATTAAGCCTATTCACTTAAAAAACTTAGGAATAGGAAGGATGACGGCAGTTGAGCGAGGTGATGCAATGTTAAACTCAAGACCAACACGACCAAACGATGCTGCGCTAGAGGGAGATTGATCTGGAGACTCTCCACGACCAAACTCCCGACACAACAACATTTGGCGCATCGTAACCGCCACACATCGCAACACAACTGCTCAGACCCGTCCTCCGTACGGCTTCACCAGACATCATGCCGGAACACGACGAATCGCTTGGCAGCAAGACTTTGTCTGGTGGTTAGTAACTTCTGCCAGCAGCCGATGTTATGGCCTACCACCGAGAGATATTCATGCATTCTTTCAATCTAGTTATATTAAAGGAAGTTAAAACAAAACAAACCTTTGTTTTTTTGTAGTGATTCGTAAACAGTGTTATATTAAGCGTCACTGAAGTAATTTGAACACAGATTTCAATTATTACTTCTTTTTTTATAGTGATCGTAGATATTGGATTTTTCTTTAAATGATAAAATTAAGTTTATCACTGGTCCTAAGATACTTCCCTGCAGCAATCCAAACGTCAATGGTAATAATGACGTTTGGTATGTTGCAGGGAAATATTTTATTCACAAATAAGTTATGTCATTTTGTGTTCGAAATTTGCTATGATACTTCTAAACCTATGTGTTATAAAATAATACTTTCGTTTATGTAGATAATTTATAATTTTAAGTTCATTATTTAATACAGCATCTTATTTAGATTCCATTTTTATTTACATATTTTTTTAGCGTTATAATGTAGTACTTAATCGCGATCCAGCCTGATGGTAAGCATTGATGCAATCGTTGATGGTAAAGTAACGACAGGCCGTCACCCCCTTCTGCAAAACAGTGGTGCTAGCCAAGGAGGAGGTAGAGCGCGTGAGGGAAGGAAATCCCAGCAACCATCACGCCTCTAGCCGCCGCAGAAGACGCCTTAGCCGAGAGATAACATCGAGATCCCGGTCACCGTAGGCGCGGACTTGCAGGCGGCGAGCAGTAGGCAGCTCGCCACCCGGTAAGGACCAAGCCCGAGTCGCCGGCGCGTTGATTTTCACACGCGCTTCAAAGAGTTGTCAGCACATAGTGACGGGGTCCACGATGCCTCCTGGGCCAGGGTTGCGGGTTGGTTCAAAAAGAAACCGTGGCCCTGGCGCACAGGCAAGTGAAGGAACACGGGAGGGTTTTAGCCAGTAAAAGTATTACACGCGCTTCCGTTCCGCCCAGAGCGGGAGAGGTTATTTGATGATTTCCCATCCAGAACAAAACAAAAGTTTAGCATATTGGAGAGTTTTAATTCGGATATTCCCGCGGGATCAAACCTTATGCGGGTGAAACCGAGGGACGCAGCTTGTAATAAATAAATAAGGGATTCGAAAGAAAAAATAAATTAGTTTATTGAAAGCCAATTCACTCTAACCAAAATATCTAATTCAGATAAACATATGTTCAGTGCTTTCTTGCTTCTCTAACGCTTTGTATGCCATTAATCAGACAAGTGGTACCTATTCGATAGGAAGCGAAATCCACTAACATTATAATATGGCAAAGCACTTAAGTTATCAACCAGCCTTCATATTATATCAAACTGATATATCATCTTCAACAATTTTAAGATTACAATCAACAATCACAAATATGCTACATCATTTAAATATTTCGACGATGCACTCTTACCAATCTTTACAAAATATCACCTTGTTAACAAAATCAACTGAGCGGAAAATTATGTTCTAATAAATAAAAACATTACCTCTAAAATATCGACGGTCTTCATATCAGTGATGTAGGAAAATCACTAAAAGAAAAACAGGTATATTCACATTTTTTTCACTGAAAATCACTCACTGCACTTCACTTGTTTCGATTCGAGAGTTCGATAGGTAACGGTAACACGTGCGTACTCCACGGCGGTCAACGAGAGAATGCGCGCGGACAGTCCCGGCGTGCGCAAGCGCAACGAAACGGCTACTCCGATTGTTAAGGCTAAGTTGATGTAATTGTTGATAATTGTGCAAGATACTTGTTTAATATTGGTAGAAAATTTGTAAATTGTTTGTATATGAATTAGTATTTAAACATCACTTAGAAATGTTTTTTTAAAGTTCAGTAACCAAAAATGGTGAGCGGCTTGTGACCTTACTGGTTATTATTTAATTAGTAATTTGATTTTATGTGTGTGTCCAATTAAAATTTGCGGGTATTTTGATGTGGTCATTAAGTTTCGTACGAACTAGGACGGACCACAAAGCTAAATTTAGTTCAGTGGCCTACGAAACCAACAATAGAATAGCAATATTTTTTTACTATAAATACCTCCTTTGGCAAAAATCAAAAGACATATATTCAAATTAGGCTGAGTATCAGCAGTTTTGAAACGTTAAAATTACAGAAGACAATGGTCCCTCTAAACGCCCATTGATATAATATTAAACTAAGGTAGATACGTTACGTACGTGGTACTAGAGTTACCGACATAGCTGAGAGGATTAGCAAGTTGAAGTGGCAATGGGCTGGTCACATATGCCGCAGGATCGACAACCGTTGGGGTAAACGAGTCCTTGAGTGGAGACCGCGTCTCGGCAAACGTAGCGTGGGACGCCCTTGGGCGAGATGGAGCGACGACAAAAAGGTGGCTGGCGGAGAACTGCTCAGGATCGAACTTGTTGGCGTGCCATGAAAGAGGCCTATGTCCAGCAGTGGACGAGTAAAGGCTGATGATGATGATGAGATACGTCACTAGCACACTGAAAATGAAGCGTACAAAAGGAGGTGAGTCCAGCAAGTCGCTTTAGTTTTCGTCGATTCTATTTAAGCGCAAACGACAAACACTAGCCATCTTTGTTTTCTCTATGCTTTAGATTGCGCCCCATCTCACTCACACTGTGCCAACGTGTGAAATGTACGCAGAATAAAAAAATTGCATGTGTGTGTTGCTGCTCCGATCGACACATTTATTTTGTTTAATTTGTTAGAGCATATCATATCTGTTTAATATTATATCAATGGCCTCCCCCTTCACCATTTCTTGGTGCTTTTGCTAGGAATAAGTGGCGTGACAAACTCCCCAGCACCACATACCATTATTATTTATGTCTGTAAACTAAAAATAAATAACAAATATTTAAGAACCCGTATCATACAGGAGACATAACAGTAAACTCAATAATGAAAAATAGCTATTTGCTCGCCGGCCGGGAACGTGGTGCGGCAGGCCAGGCACACAGTCACGAACAGAAACTAAGCTATTATTTATCTGTCGAAAACGGTGCACTGAATTTCAAATTACTTTAGTTTGTGGACAGTGGAATCGGAGCTATTGTGTCATTATAATATACTGACTGATCCGTGCAGTAGATCCAGATGTGTTGTCTCTATAACCACACAAACATAACCTGTCTATATAGATATTTTGATGAGGTCGATGTACCTAGACTTAAAAGACAATGCACAGACCATTTTATAAAATCCCGTCTGCCACACAGCCTCCCCCTTAAGAGGATGCGTCCGAACACGGAAGCGATGGCGGGCACCGCTCGACAAACACTATATCAACCATAACGGTACTGTAAGTGGCGTGAAGGTGCTGGACGGCCGGCTGGGAGCATGCCGATCAACGACGGCCCAGCATCAGGGGCAGCGAATCAATATTAGCAGCTTCGGTTTAGTGAGACCAATTATAAGTAACTGTTCCTTAATTTTGGTTGGACTAGAATGTAATAGAATAGAATACTCTTTATTGATGTCTGGTGAAGCCGTACGGAGGACGGGTCTGAGCAATTGTGTTGCGATGTGTGCCGGGTACGATGCGTCAAATGTTGTTGTGCCGGGAGTTTGGTCGTGGAGGGTCTCCACATCAATCTCCCTCTGGCGCAGCATCGTTGGTCGTGTTATTGGGTCTAACATTGCACCATCTCGCTCAACTGCCGTCTTCCTTCCTATTCTCTAAGGTTTTTTAAGTGAATGGGCGTAATAAACTAGCGCGCTTTACCATCAACGATTGCATCACTACTTACCATCAGGCGGGATTGCAGTCAAGCGCTAGTTTATGTACATCATATCAATTACAGAATATAGATATGAAGACTTTCCCCATTTTGTCCCGTGTGGTACCGAGCATAGATTAGTACCAACCCGTATCCTCCCGTGGGTATCGTAAGACACGACTAAGGGAAATCTCACCAGGGAAGCGAGCCGCGGCGCTTCGGTCGAATAACAAACTACTGTGATCCCCAACCCGCCTGCCAAGCGTGGGGATTATGGCAATGCTCCCCAATGGAATGAAAGGGTTGGGGGAGGCCTTTGTCCAGTAGTGTATCTCTATAGGTTGAGAAGAAGAAGAAGATATGAAGAGTTTACAAACGGTGATACAATGGGCGGTCTTGTTGCAGACAACCTTTGGATATAATACTAAGGGAAAGGAGACGGAGGACCGCATCAGGAACTCCCGCATCCTTGGCAGTCTTCATGTCCGTGACATAGCGGACAAACTGCAGGAGGGTCGCCTACGTTGGTACGGTCACGTCTTACGAAAACCAGCGTTACGTAGGTCACAAATGTCATGCCATGGCGGCGCCTCCGCCGGGCCGGAACAAGCGGGGTAGACCAAAGAAGTGCTGGCTTGACGTTGTAAGAAATGACATGCGTGCCAACAATCTCACACCACAGGATGCTAAAGATCGCGCGAAATGGACGAAATTGAATAAGGAAGCGGACCCCGGGCTCCAACGCGAAAGCCGCGGATGCAACCGGGATAAACGCTGAGATGATGATGGTGACTAAGGGAAAGGAGAGATAAACAGTCCAGATGCCTCTTGATATTAATGGAAAAATGCCTAGATGAACCGGTGGTCTGTGCCGTATAAGTCGGGAAGCAGACACCCGTTAGTCATTACTGTGCCGCTTGCCTGGAGGATACGGTGCTGCACACGTTAAGAGGAGAGTACGCATCTTGGGCAGGGCTACGTCGTGACCACATCGAGGCTATAGGCGGGAGCGGCGATGGTAGTAAGTGAGAGCGCATGGAATGGGCTTGCTTTCTTTTTGGAGGATGGCATGTCTGCAAAGGAGGTGGTTCTTTCTCCCGCAGTAGACGCACCAGGTGCCTGAGAAGGCTGCAAAACGATCTGCGACCTCTATGAACCTGCGGACGGTGGACTAGGGGCGCCCGTCGTCCGAACAGACAGGGCTGAGCTGGCGCCAAACAGACTACTTCATGAATCGACGCCACACACTCATATTTAAGAGGCTGGTGTTTTAACCACTAGGCCACCATGACATAAAGCATTAATAATATTGTATTATTTTTAGATACAGAATAGAGTTAGACAACGAACAGTTTAGATAAGCAACGTGTTTTTAATGTCCAATAATCCTAGAGTTATGGGATGTCCTTACTTCCTTACTCATATTATAAACTAGCGGCCGCCAGCGACTTCGTCCGCGTGGAGTTAGTTATGCTCCGCTCCTATTGGTCGCAGCGTGATGTTATATAGCCTAAAGCCTTCCTGGATTAATGGGCTATCCAACGCAAAACGAATTTTTCTAATCGGACCAGTAGTTCTCGAGATTAGCGCGAACAAACAAGCAAACTCTTCAGCTTTATATATTAGTATAGATAGATGGGAAAGTGAGTTTGTTTGTTCCGCTTTAAAGCCGTAACTACTGAACCGATTGCTTTAAAATTTTGCAGACGTACAGTTAGAAGTCCGGATTAAATAATAGAGTACTTTTTATCCCGGAAAAAGTTGATATTTACTTTTTAGATTTTCAGAAAATCTAAAAAGCGCGGTATAACAGTATACTACGCGTGCGAAGCCGCGGGCGAGAAGCTAGTCTAAAAATAAGTTGTACCTATAATAATTATGATGCATTGATGTCACAAGACGGCAAAAAGAGTCATAAATTCACTGAATTTTATGATGTCTAATGTCTAATTTATTAAATTTGAATAGGTGTGTTGTAATTCTAAATACATAATCAATACTTATGCAACCATAAAACGAATGCTAATTATGCATGCTTGCACCTTTGGATAGTTAATTATATTGAAATGCAACCTGCATCTTCATATAGGTAATCAAGCTATAATATATCCATTCTTGGGACTGGACTGGGCTTCCTCTCGATGAGAGGGAGTGGGCCGTAATCTACCACGCAGGCCCAGTGCGGGTTGGTAGATGCCCTATGTCTTCGAAGTTTTCCTTCACCGTTTTCAGAACAGTGGTGATCAAATTATTTGCACAAACTGACTTAGACTTAGAACTTGTAAGTCACGGCCGACACGCTATCAGTAGCAATGGGTTTCATTTTAACAGTTTAACAACAGTGATTGCGTTATTTATGTTAATGAACAGACACATTTTTTGAAAATGTGGAGCAATGGATTAGTAAATATGTTTCAAAATAATTGTTGATTGTCTGAAGGCCCCGATTGGCTGGGTACCGTGTGTTGTTTGTGTCAGAAATATAATATTTTATTTCTTTCATAATGAATTTAAACCTCGACGAAAGCCTTTTCAATAACATGGCCAATACATTGACATAATTTATTCTTTGCAATGAATAATGTGGTTAGCTTTTTCAGTCTTATAAAATGCTAAAACTAGTTTTAATCAATACAAAAATATATGAAACATTCCTAATCATTTAAGTAACTCTAAATTAATATTAAACGTTAGGCGCCTACTTAGTACTCCGATTTTTTAACACGCGACGGCGCCTACTCAATATGTAATAGTTTATTGTTACGTACGTGTTATACAAATTCATGCTATAACTTTCTTGACAGGCGTTATGACGACTATCATATTCATTTGAATTTCGAAGAAACATCGATGTATCGTGTTCATAAAGTTTAAAGGTATGATTTACGTGACTTAGAAAGTACGCTATGATGAATTACTTAATGGAGAATGTTCATAATCGAGAACGAGGTGGAGCTCGTGAGGAAAATGTAGTCACGGCGCCCTCGTGCCCCTTGTCGCCACAGGAGACTGGACGTCGGGAGTCGAATCTCGGTCACCGTAGGCGCGGGCAGGTAGCAATGGCTGGTTAGCAGCCCAGTAAGGGACAGCCTCAGGTCGATAACACGATGTGTGCCACGCGCGCCTCAAATTGATGTCAGCACATAGTGACGAGATCCGCTAGGGCTGATGCCTGTGTGGAGGCATGAGGAACAGGGAGTAAAGTTCACCGAACCTCCATAGAAAAGGGAGGAACCTCCGACCAGACGGGTGTTAAGTCTGACGCGCACTTGACCAACGGTTGATTTTGAGAAGTTGTATGCATGCTAGTTCATTACCATCATCATCAAACTTTTTAACGTCCCACTGCTGGGCACAGTTCTCCTCTCATACAGAGAAGGATTGAGCGTAATCACCACGCTTGTTCAATGCGGGTTGGCGATTTCAGATTTAAAAGTCCAGGGCGTGTAGCCAAAGTAACATCGCTTCATAGCGAAGCGAAATCGAATACCAAACCAACCAATGGCGGGAACGGTTGACCACGCGACGCGATAAATCACGTGGTCAATCGTTCCTGCCATTGGTTGGTTTAGTATTCGATTTCGCTTCGCTAGGAAGCGATGTTACATTGGCTAGGGCCCCAGGTTTCCTCAAAATATTTTCCTTCCCCTTTTAATCAGTAATTGGTGCCCAAGAAATACTCAGAAAATTTACATTGGTACTTGTCTGATCTGGAATCGAACCCGCACACTCATACTTGAGAGGCTGGTGTTATAACCACTAGGCCACCACGACAATTCCAATGTATGCTAGATACACGTCCTCAATGAAATAATTTGTTTGTTTGTTTATTAGCGGTGGTCTAGTGATATCGTATCAGCAGCGACTTAACAGTTGTAGGTCATCGGTTCGAACACCGTCAGGTGCTTAAGTCATCATCATTATCATTTCAGCCGAAAGACGTCCACTGCTGAACATAGGCCTCCCCCAAGGTTCTCCACGACGATCGGTCCTGAGCCTCCCGCATCCAGCGGTTTCCCACGACCTTCACCAGGTCGTCAGTCCACCTTGTCGGGGGCCTACCCACATTGTGTCTTCCGGCCCGTGGTCGCCACTCGAGAACCCGTCGGCCCCATCGGGCATCGGTCCTACGGGCAATGTGCCCGGCACACTGCCACTTTAGTGTTGCAATTCTTCGGGCTATGTCGGTTACTCTCGTTCTTCTGCGGATCTCCTCATTCCTGATTCGATCGCGCAGTGAAACCCCAAGCATACTCCTCTACATTGCCCTTGGTGCTTAAGTAGTTTGTGTAAATTATTTCATGACCACTGCTCTCACAACGGCGAAGGAAAACATCGCGAGAAAATTACTAGAGGCAAAAAAACTGCGAAGACATGTGACATCTGCCTAACCACATTGGACCCGCGTTGTAGATTACGGCCGATTCCCTCTCTTGAGAGGTGTTCCAGGAGTGGGGAAATCATAGACTGATTATGTACTGAGTAAGTCGTGGTGACCTAGTGGTTAAAACACCAGCCTCTCAAGTATGAGTGTGCGGGTTCAATTCCAGGTCAGGCAACTACCAAAGTAACTTTTCTAAGTTATACAGTATGTTAACTAACAGAGGGCGTTCCCGTTAACCCGAAATAGTATAGCATACTGTTACGGGCTAGGGGTACTAAAATGCCGGTTAAGGGTTACGAAGTTTATTGGCGACGAAGGTACAGTCGATTGTAGGCAATGACAAGTAGAATGTAGCTTATGTCACACCGAAGTCTTCTCTTATGTCCACGAAGTCCGTATTGTAAACACACAATAACAGTACAGATGTTACTCCACGTAGTACTCACAGTTCTCGTTACCGTTGTCGCAGTAGGTATTCTCGAAGATCGCTTCTTAACTGTCGCTGTTTTCGTATCGCTAGTCGAGTGTAGACTGACTGTGTGCCGGCGTCGCGACGCCTTATATAGCCCAGCTGATCGAACATTCCAGATTCCTCTAGACGTAATAATAATAGCACATAACTTCGAGGTCACTCGGAAGTACCTACGGTAATTCCCGGAAACGGGTTTCTAGAAATTTCGATGTCGACACTTTGTTGACAAAACTGTTGAGACCTGTACCATTCGATAGGCCGTCCTAAGTCTAGCAATGCGTTTTATTATTGTACCTAGAAATGTCTAGATCTAGCGAAATAGGGCTTAAAAGTGACATACTGCATGTCACGCGATATTGAACCTTATGCCATCGACATAAGGTCCATTCGTAACATTGCCCCCTTCTTAGTCATGCTCGTCCCGAGCATGATTTGATCCATAATAGCGAGCTAGGCGGTCTACGTGTACGACTTTCAGCTTCCCTCTAGGTCCTTTCTTAATCCGGTAGGTGACATCGTTTATTCTGGTTACTATCGTGTACGGACCCTCCCATTTGGCTTGGAACTTTGGACTCTGCCCTTTTCTTCTAATGGGATTATGTAACCATACCAAAGTTCCCTCTTCAAATCCGGGCACGTTAGCTTTGCGGTCGTATCGGATCTTCATCTTCTCACTGGTTTTCAGACCATTCTCTCTCACTAGCTCATGTATTCCATCTAATTTACGCCGCAGGTCGGCCACATAGTCGACGGCTAGGATAGGAGCATCGGGAGGTGTTCCGGTTAGTGCATCTATGGGTAGTCTAATTTCTCGGCCGAAGTTGACTTTCGCCGGTGTGCAGTTTGTGCTATCATGTGTTGCAGAGCGGTATGACATTAAGAAGAGTGGGATGTATTGGTCCCAATCCCTTTGATGTTCTTCCACTACTTTGGCCAAATGATTCTCCAACGTCTGATTGAATCTTTCGACCATTCCATCTGACTGTGGGTGATATGGTGTTGTACGAGTCTTATGTATCCCGAGTAGTTGGCAAACCTCTTGAAATAGTGAAGACTCGAAGTTTCTACCCTGGTCAGAGTGTAACTCCAAAGGAATGCCAAATCGACAGAACACCTCGTGAACTAGCTTTTTGGCGACTGTATGAGCTTCTTGGTTAGGTACTGCAAAAGCTTCTGGCCATTTGCTGAAATAGTCTTGCATGACGATGATATACCTATTCCCTTCTTCAGTAACAGGGAATGGCCCAGCTATATCGACAGCAACTCTTTCCCATGGTGCACCAACATTGTACACTTTCAGCCGACCTCTGGCTCTCGTTTGCGGTCCCTTTACTGAGGAGCAAGCTACACATTTTCTACACCAGTCCTCAACGTCTTCACGGCAATGCACCCAATAGAATCTTTTTCTCACCTTCTCCAGGGTTTTCTTTACTCCTAGATGTCCTCCGGATACTCCGTCGTGCACCTGTCGTAGCACTGACGCGACCTTATCACAGGGGACAACTATCTGTAAGGTGACCTCCTGTCCACTGGGTGATTCCCATTTCCTCTTGAGAACTCCATTATCAATTATCAGGCTGTCCCATTGAGCCCAGTAACTTTTCGCTGTTGGGCTGAGCGCTGATATCTCACTCCAAGTGGGCCTTTGGCCACGTTTCCTCCATTCGATTACTGTCTTCAGGTCACTGTCTTCCTTTTGTGCGTCTTCCAATGATTGATTGTCCCAGTCTCCGTCCAAAGCGTTCACCTGAATAATCCTTACGTTCTCTTTCTTTTCCTGTTTGGCACAATGTCGGCAAGATTCTTCGCAAGGTCGTCTAGACAAAGCATCAGCATTATTGTGTGACTTGCCTTTTCGATGTTCAGTGACAAAGTCAAATTCTTGCAGGTGCTCTATCCACCTTGCTACTTGTCCTTCTGGGTCTTTGAATTGGAGGAGCCACTGTAAGGCGGCGTGATCGGTACGAAGTGTAAACTGTCTCCCAATCAAATATTTCTTGAAGTGTTGTAAGGTCTTAACAACGGCTAGAAGTTCTCGGCGGGTAACACAGTAATTTCTTTCTGGCTTGGAAAGGCATTTGCTGAAATATGCAATCACGACCTGCCTATCTCCTTGTGTTTGAGAGAGAACTCCTCCAATACCAACATTGCTGGCATCCGTGTCTACCAAAAATCGACCTTCCCGACTAGGGTAACCTAATACAGGAGTCTCGCACAAGTGAGTTTTCAGTAGCGCAAATGCCTGTTCGCAGTCAGAGTTCCATTCAAATTGACACTTTTCCTCTGTTAAACGATGCAACGGCTTCGCTAACTCGGAGAAGTTCTTCACAAACCGACGGTAATATGCACACAGACCCAAGAAAGAGCGTACCTCAGTTTTATTACGAGGCGTAGGCCACTTCGACACGGCTTTTATTTTTTCAGGGTCTGTTCGAATTCCTTTCGCCGAAATAATGTGTCCCAAGTATCCAACCTCTTTCTGGAATAGTGTACACTTACTAGGACTGAGTTTTAAATTCGCTTCACGCAGTTTCTGAAAGACTTTCTCCAAATTGCGTAGGTGCTCTGCGAAGTTTCGTCCCATAATGATGATGTCATCCAAATAGACCAGGCATGCATCACCAAGCAACCCCACCAAGATGCGCTCCATTAGGCGCTCAAATGTAGCTGGAGCATTGCACAGTCCAAAAGGCATGACATTGAATTGCCAGAGACCGTTCCCAGGACCAGTGGTGAAAGCGGTCTTTTCTTTATCCTGCTGACAGATTTCCACCTGCCAGTATCCACTTTTAAGGTCAACTGTGGAGAACCATTTCATGCCACTTAGCAAGTCCAAAGTGTCATCTATACGTGGCAGGGGATAACTGTCCTTTTTCGTGGCATTATTCAACATCCTGTAGTCAACGCAAAACCTTGTACTGCCATCCTTTTTCTTGACTAGGACAACTGGAGATGACCAAGGGCTGGTAGACGCTTCGATAATCCGATTTTTCTCCATATCTCTTAACATTTCCGACACTTCCTGTTCTCTTGCAAAGGGGATACGACGTGGTCTCTGTCTTATCGGCTGTGTATCGCCCGTATCTATATGGTGTTTGACGAGCCCGGTCCTTCCCACGTCACTGTCGGTCTTAGAGAAGATGTCATGAAATTTATACAACAGTTGCTTAACTTTGTGACTTTCGAACTTGTTTAAATTGCCCTTACAATTTTCGAGTAGTGTCGATACATGTTCCTGCCACTGCTTATCACGTTCCTTTTCGTGCGCCTCTGTTTTTCTCAACGATGCTACATGGTCGCACACACCCACGATGCAATTCTTTTCAAGAATTATTTCTTTGTTACTAACGTTGATAATGCGCACTTTTGGTTTATCGGAAATCATCATCAGTGTCCTTGCTGTTATCCAGTCTGGGTGATCTCCAGAATCTTCAATTATAATGCAACGTTTACGGCATCCTATTGGTGATAGTCTAATATCTACTAAGGTTTCTGATCTTGGTGGTAATACCGTTCTCCTTAAACAGTACACTGACCCTTGTTTTCCACCTTGAAGAAATACTTCTTGTTCTGGGAAACTCAATACTCCTTTTGCTACATTAAGGATGCACTGTTGTTTCTTCAAAAAGTCCAGTCCTATTATGCAATCATCTGTAATATTCGCTACTAAAACAGGGTGCGTAAATGTCTTATCACCCATTTTCAAGGTCACATTCGTTTCACCAAGGACGAGTACTGGTTGGCCGGTGGCGGTTTGTAATCGGCATTGTGAAAACCCTCTTTTCCATGCTATGGTCCGAGGAAATAGCTCCGGTCGTGCAATAGTTCTTGATGCACCAGTATCCAACGTGAAACTGCATGACTTACCATTCAGTTCTCCTTCTATAATAAGACTGTTTCCATCGCCCACTTGTGATACTGTTATAATGGGGGCTTCAGGTCGACCAGCCAGTACTCGCCCCATAGCCCTGGCTGTTCTTATGTTTAAATCCTCGGCTTCCACCTGTGTCCCAGAAGTACTTCTTCCCTTAGACTTCCTGGGACAATTGATCCGAATATGACCCTTTTCGCCGCACTCATAGCAGGTTGGTCCTTGCCGAGTTTTTATTATTGGGGTTACCTCGCGAATGCGGTGCTGTTGTCGGCCGTCTTGGCGTACTGCTTCCACCTCCAGAGCGTGTGTCAAGGCTGCCTTCAGAGTCTGATGGTGACCCAGACGAACTGCAGCCCTGACTTCTGCATCTCGGATTCCATCAGTAAAAGCTTGCACCGTAGTAGCATCAATTGCTCCCGGCGTTGAAGCATACGCCCTCCGAACAATACGTTCTATTTCCGATGCCCATTGTTGCAAACCCTCACTGCTTTTCTGTGTGCGGTCGCGGAGTTGAGCCCTGTAAACATGTTCGAGGTGTTTCTCCCCGTATCTAGACTCCAACGCTTCTAGCAGACAGGCTAGGGTATTGCAATCGCCGGAAATATTTTCGAGAATTTGTACCGCATCACCACGCAGAGCAAGCGTAAGAGCGGTTACCGCTTGATCGTCATCCCAATTGTTGCCTTTTGCGACTTTTTCAAACTGTAGACGGAAGGCCACCCATGACGTTGTTCCATCAAAATGAGGTACTTGGAACGTCTGCAAAGCACTAGGTATCACCCCTTTTATAACTCCTTTTTGTACCTTCTCATGCAAAAATTCTACTTCCTTTCCAAACTCCATGATGGTATTGTCTAGTTTATCGAAACGCGCATCATGTTTGTCTATACGAGCGTCTTGCTGGCCTATGCGCGTATCTTGCTGGTCCAGACGGGTATCTTGTTGTGCTGTTTTTATTTTAAGTTCGTTGACCTCTTCTTTGGTTTTTTTCCATTTTTCATTTAATTCTAATACCAGTTGCTGGGATTTTTCTATTTTTGCTTGAGTTGCTGCTTGGGATTGTTTTATTTGTGCCTGGGTTTCTGCCTGGGATTGTTTTATTTGTGCCTGGGTTTCTGCCTGGGATTCTGCTATACTCAGCTTTATTTGCGCCGTCAAGTGAGCCAGTAACGCCGAAAAGTCGGGTCCGCTGGCTCCGGGAGTGGTGGTGGTAGTAGGCGCACTCACATTCGTCGGTGTTACGACGGCCGCATCTTCTACGGGTGCAGGGACACCAAGTGATTCTTCCTCTTGACGCGCCAAATCCATCGCTGCTTGTCGTCGCGTGCGAACTCTTTCGTCTTCCCTTGGCGTGACCGGCATGCCGCTTCTGACACCAATTGTTACGGGCTAGGGGTACTAAAATGCCGGTTAAGGGTTACGAAGTTTATTGGCGACGAAGGTACAGTCGATTGTAGGCAATGACAAGTAGAATGTAGCTTATGTCACACCGAAGTCTTCTCTTATGTCCACGAAGTCCGTATTGTAAACACACAATAACAGTACAGATGTTACTCCACGTAGTACTCACAGTTCTCGTTACCGTTGTCGCAGTAGGTATTCTCGAAGATCGCTTCTTAACTGTCGCTGTTTTCGTATCGCTAGTCGAGTGTAGACTGACTGTGTGCCGGCGTCGCGACGCCTTATATAGCCCAGCTGATCGAACATTCCAGATTCCTCTAGACGTAATAATAATAGCACATAACTTCGAGGTCACTCGGAAGTACCTACGGTAATTCCCGGAAACGGGTTTCTAGAAATTTCGATGTCGACACTTTGTTGACAAAACTGTTGAGACCTGTACCATTCGATAGGCCGTCCTAAGTCTAGCAATGCGTTTTATTATTGTACCTAGAAAATGTCTAGATCTGGCGAAATAGGCTCAAAAGTGACATACTGCATGTCACGCGATATTGAACCTTATGCCATCGACATAAGGTCCATTCGTAACAATACATACATGCTAAAAAAAATATTTCCATTCGAAAACAAAATGTTTTAATTTTTTTTCCAATATGAAAATATTCAATAAAAATTTTAAATTGACATGTAAAAGAAACACACTGTACACGCGAACATGAAAGACGGCAACGTCGCAATTTATTTATACATGACGACTACTATTTTGATTTAAAACAGGAGGTTTCAAATTTATTTCCAATTAGAATTTTTTTATTTGGATTTTTTATGCTTATTTTTCTATGCTGATATTTTAATTTTAATCTATTAATGATATATATTAACGAGTTTAAGGGAACGCCCTCTGTTATTTAACATACTGTATGTACTTTCTAAGTGTATCTTGGACACCAATGACTGATTAAAAGGTGAAAGAAAACATCTTGAGGAAACCTGAACTGCAAGCGTAGTGATTACGCTCAATCCTTCTCTGTAAGTGAGGAGACCTGTGCCCAGCAGTGGGAAAATAAAAAGGTTGATAATGAATGATGATTTTAAACTACAAAGCTAAGTATAACAACCCGTTATGACATAGAATTATTGTAGGTATACGCTTTTTGCAGCAGGCAACTGCTATGCTCTATTAAAGCTGTAGCAATGAAGTAAGTCGAATAGATTAACAGCGGTTTTTTTAAAGAAAACAACACACTGGCGTCTTTTCTCTTGTCCACGAACTGAACTAAATTTAATCTGAGTGTAACTTTTTCTCTCTATTTTGTAAAGAAAAGGATAGAAGATAACATTTTAGTTCAATCCTGTCAAAATAAAATATTCCATAGACATTTTTTTTTGTTCTCTTCTTTCCGTACTACTTCTGAACGGAAAAGGCAAAGGCATGATTCGCCATACAGCCTGGATTCCATAGACATTTGTTGGTTCAATTCTTTCCGTTCTTCTGAACGGAAAAGGGACAGGCATAGTACGCCATACAGCCTAGTCTTCAGTAAATATATTCTTGAGTAAACTTCTATCCTAACTTATCCTAATTAATCCTAGCTTATCCTAAACTTATAAAAACTAATCTAACTCCTTTCGTTTCCCGCGTTTGGACGATAAGGAGCGGTTTAGCGTAAAGACATGATGCGGCCACTATGCTACAATATTTCACTGTTCTTTTTGAATTATTCACTGAAGGCACTTTTTACTACATAAATGACGCGTTTTTATTTAGTAAACGACACTATAAATAATTTTAAAAGTCCAATGAAAAATGAGCGTGACACTCATCTTGACATTCCCGCCAAAAACCCTATTCCATAGACATTTTTTTTTTTTGGTTCAATTCTTTCCGTTCTTCTGAACGGAAAAGCCAAAGGCATAGTACGCCGTACAGCCTAGTCTTCAGTATATATATTCTTGAGTAAACTTCTATCCTAACTTATCCTAATTAATCCTAACTTATCCTAGCTTATCCTAAACTTATCCTAACTAATCTAACTCCTTTCGTTTCCCGCGTTTGGACGATAAGGAGCGGTTTAGCGTAAAGACATGATGCGGCCACTATGCTACAATATTTCACTGTTCTTTTTGAATTGTTCACTGAATGCACTTTTTACTACATAAATCACGCGTTTTTATTTAGTAAACGACACTATAAATAATTTTAAAAGTCCAATGAAAAATGAGCGTGACACTCATCTTGACATTCCCGCCAAACCTCCCTATTCCATAGATAGACAGTTTAGACTCGATTATAAACATGGCGACCAAAAATACGTCAGTTTACGTCAGGAGCGGGCTAATTTGACAGGTCTAAACTATCATTTTATCTTCTGTCCTTTTCTTAATAAATCAGAAAGACACAGATGCACTGGATTAATTTTAGTTTAGTTTGTGGACAAGGGAATTGGTTTTTTTTTTCAAATCATTATAAACTAGTGCTTGACTGCAATCCCGCCTGATGGTAAGCAGTAATGCAATCGTTGATGGTAAAGCGCGCTAGTTAATTAAGCCGATTCACTTAAAAAAAAACTTAGTGAATAGGAAGGAAGGCGGCAGTTGAGCGAGGTGATGCTATGTTAAATCCAAACGACCAACGATGCTGCGCCAGAGGGAGATTAATCTGAAGACCCTCCACGACCAAACTTCCAACACAATAACATTTGGTGCATCGTACCCGGCACACATCGCAACACAATTGCTCATACCCGTCCTCATGCCGGAACACGACGAGTCGCTTGGCGGCAAGACTTTGGCTGATGGGTGGTAACTTTTGCCGGCGGCCGATATTATGGCCTACCACCTCTGAAAATTGGGGCCATTGTCATGTTTTTTTTTATGGCAAATTATATTAGAAAAGTCAGTCAAAAACAAGTTAGTGTACATCAGAATTGAAAGTGATGTTCTAAATTCAGTTAATTCAATGTCACGCTGTGCGAAGACGGTTACTTTCTCGGTGGTAGGCCATAACATCGGCTGCCGGCAGCAATTACCACCCACCAGACAAACTCTTGCCGCCAAGCGATTCGTCGTGTTCCGGCATGATGTCTGGTGAAGCCATACGGAGGACAGATCTGAGCAGTTGTGTTGTGATGTGTGCCGGATACGATGCACCAAATGCTGTTGTGTCGGGAGTTTGGTCGTGGAGGGTCTCCAGATCAATCTCCCTTGGGCGGCGTGTTGGATTTAACATTGCATCACCTGAAAAGAAGAAAGAAAGAAAGAAAAAACGTTTATTTGCAGTAAACATGACGCAAAAGTTTACAAAAACACTAAAAATAAGACATAATTGAGGGAAACATGCGTCACATCCACGCAAAACGGCTGTCGCTCAGCATTATGCTGCGACTCTATGCAAAACAGAGCCCAGCGCCCAACTGCCTTCTTCCTCCCTGTTCACTAAGTTTTTAAGAGAATAGCGCGCTTTACCATCAACGATTACATCACTGCTTACCATCAGGCGGGATTGCAGTCAAGGACTAGTTTGTAATTAATAATAAAAAGGTATTACAAACTGCGCCCGTGGTTTTACCAGCATAGCGCGTTGGTTCAAACGGTACCCAAAGCCTGGAGCGCAGGCGAAGCCTGTCGGTGTTCTATAGGACGCATTTTGGAGAGTGTGCGAGGGAGTTGCATGACTTAATTTCTCATCTCCGTTCCATCATCAGACGACCCGTCGTATGGCGAGTACGTCCCTTACGTTATTGACACCACTACGATCCGGACGAAGCGTTTCGCCTCGCCTTTTACACCACGTAAGTATATCGAAGAACTGACGGTCTTCCCGTCAGATTTAAGCGTCTTCAAAGTTGGAGTGAATAGGCTCTTAATAAAATGGCGCGCTTTACCGTCAACCATTGCATCACTGCTTACCTTAGATATCTCTGTGCTGCTTACCATCAGCAAGCTCTAGTTTAGAATTACAAAAAAAAAAAGAATATTTCGGGATAAAAATTATCCTATGAGTTTTTCCTGGTAATAAACCATTTGTGTGCCAAATTTCATCCAAATCTTAATAAACTAGTGCGCTTTACCATCAACGATTGCGTCACTGCTTACCATCAGGCAGGATTGCGGTCAACCGCTGGTTTATAATATGTAAAAAAAAAAAAAACCATTCAGTAGTTTTTGCGTAAAAGAGTAACAAACATCCAACCTTACAAACTTTCACAGTTATATCTGGAGACCCTCCACGACCAAACTCCCGACACAACAACATTTGGCGCATCGTACCTGGCACACATCGCAACACAACTGCTCAGACCCGTCCTCCGTACGACTTCACCAGACGCCGCCGGAACACGACGAAATATATTAGGTAAAGTCTTCTTCTTCTGTTTTCAAGGTGAGATTCAACCTCAACTCTTGATTAATGGCCTCTGTGGAATAGATATCACAATTTTGCCAATAACATGTGTAACAAATTAGAGAAATTCTTTGAAAATTTTATTTCACAGTAATGGCGGATATCGCCAATGACAGTTGAAAAAGAAAGCCGCGTGAACAGTCTATGAGGGAGGGTTGAGTCAAAGTCATGCTTTGGCTACTATGCTGCGATATTTCAATGTTCTTTATGAATTATTTACTGCATGCACTTTTTACTACATAAATCACGCGCTTTTATTTAGTAAAAGACTATAAATAATTTTAATATTCCAATGAAAAATGCGCGTGACACTCAGCTTTCCCGTCAAAACTCTTAGGTAAAGTTAGGAAACCCCATTAAATTGATTCATGGATATTTTGACCATAGAAGAAATGGCTGCTCCCCTCGGTTTCACTTGCGTAGGTAGTAGTAGTACGATTTTTTTTTAAATTGCAATAAAATATAAAAAATTGATAGAAACCTATTCTTAGGCCTAACGAATGTATACAAATACGAAATTTCATTAAAATCGGTACAGCCGTTTTGGAAGAGTTCGAGGACAAATTTTATATAGAGGAGGCGCCATGGCAAGATTCAATCTAATCTTCTATGATTAGATTGAATCTTGCCATGGCGCCTCCGCCGGGCCGGAACAAGCGAGGTAGACCAAAGAAGTTCTGGCTTGAGGTTGTAAGAGATAACATGCGTGCCAACAATATCTTACCAGGATGCTAAGGATTACGAGAAATAGAGGAGAAAGTAGGAAAGCGGGCCCCGGGCTCCAACGCGAAAGCTGCGGATGCCACGGGGACTGAACGCTGGCATGATGATGATCAGAAGATTAGATTGAATACTATAAGTCATCGATCGAAGACCTTTAAATGTGTATAAATACATCACTAGACGTAACGGCACCTACTATTAACGTTAAACATGTTCAAAAAATAACAGTTTTCTTACAAATTTACGACATTGGGCTCGGGCCTATAAGCCAAGGAATTTCGGCGCCATCTCATACAAACCGGTACTAATAAAAAGAAATTCTGTGTTATAACCGGGCCCGGCTTGATCGTTATGGTTTTGAGTACATATTTTTCGATAAATTAAAGACAAAGATAAGGATTGGGAAGTATTACTTACAGTATACATTTAGTGTATAGATCTGGAGACCCTCTGCGCCAGAGGGTCTCCAGATCAATCTCCCTCTGGGGCAAAATTCGTGTTGTAGGATTGTTTTTTTTTTATTCCGGGGTGGTAGTGCGCCTCCGTATCGGGGTCCACCAAATAAGGGGCGGGGAGTTTCCCACGTCTCTCGCCTCTGGACCCATTCATGGGGGCCGGAAAAGGGCGTTGTCCGCCCTTCCCCTGCACCCGGTGCGTCTTCTGCGGCCCGGGAAGGGAGCTGAAATCTCCCTCTCGCGTTCCGCAGTGTCCCCCAACTCTGCGCTACTGACCATCCTCCACACTACTGCCGGCAGCGTCAGGTCGCCTCCTACTTTATTTGTGAGGACACGGCGCTGCTCATCCCAAGCTACAACTGCACCATGCCCTCCCCGCATTGGACGCAGTAGTGGAACCGAGCGTCCGGCTCAAACATTGCATCACCTCGCTCAACTGCCGTCTTCCTTCCTATTCACTTAGTTCTTTTTTGAGTGAATAGACTCTTTAAAAATTGAATTGAAGCTTTTTTGTAATTTGAATAAATAACTTACAACTTGTAACAAGCTTGTGTTTGAAAGGCTATTGCAATAAGCAATGACAGTTAAACAAGCAGTAACATGCAATCATTCCATTAGATCAGTTGTGAAGGTCGAACTACGAAGGTTTTGAGGTCATAACATGCTTGACCTTTACAACCATGAAGTCATGGTGTCATGCCAGTAAAAGGGAATGTTCTGCTTTGTTAATAAATGAGTTTCCTTGGACACCTTTGCGATTTACAGTACAGAAGACTGTCGAAGCTAGACTGGCATAATATAACATCACGGCTGAAGGGTTAGGAACCTGTACACACAGGCAAGTGAAGGAACATGGGTGGGTTCCAACACGCCTTTCCGCTTCGCACAGAGCGGGAAATCTCATTTGAAGATTTGCCAATTGTAAATCAAAATCCATACTATATTTATAAATGCGAAAGTATCTCTGTCTGTCTGTCTGTCCGGCTTTCACGCCAAAAGTACTGAACCGATTGTAATGAAATTTGGTACACAGGTAGTCTAGAGCCTGAGAAAGGACATACGCTATATAACACCCCGCTATAAACAATAGGAGCAGAGCAGTAAGAAAAATGTTGCGAAAACGGGAGCGAACGCGGATGTATATTGCTCACATTATTATAATAGGCGCTTATTTTATATCAACTGAGCTCTTTTTAAAACTACGGAATGGTTTTTGAGGAAACCTTGCAGTAATGTAGGCATTTATCTTGGCATTCCCTCGGAAACGGGAACCACCGCGCGCTGTAAACTGAAGTCCACGCGGACGGAGTCGTGGCCAACAGCTTGTCAAAAAAAGGATTAAGCAGTATTGTAAATCAAAATCAAAAGTCATGTGCTTTTTTTAAATAAACAGTCAGGAGTTGCTGAGGAGTTTTTTCCGCCACTTCTTCTTCCCAGCGAAAGCACTAGGAAGTGTCAATGGGTGGGCGTTATGGGGGACTGTCTTATGTAATATTGACGTTCAAAAAGTGCTGATTCTGAGCCTAGTTTGAATAAATGACTTTTGATTTTATGTGCTTGTTACCTTTTTTTTTTTCTGTACGAGTCTTGTGACTTGGAATAAAAGACTGCTGCGCTGCGTTTCGCGAGTTCGATTCCCGCACACACATTTTTGTTTGTGTATGTAAGTTTAAATGTTTGTGAAAGCAACCATGATACAGGAGTACCAGGAGCCAACCCACATGGAGCAAGCGTGGTGATTACGCTCAATCCTTCTTTGTATGAGAGGAGACCTGTGCCCAGCAGTGGGACGATAAAAAGTTGATGATGACGATGACACAGGAGTAATACCTAGTGTGGGGCAATTTCTTTTTTTAATCCAAAGACATACGCATCATTTACATTCCTTACTTCAAAGTATGTAAGTACTAGGTACATTTTGCGCGAACTAAGATTGAAGCGACGACCTCGGGCTGTCCTCGCTGGGAACGCGGCATTTCGGCACGCCACCGCGGTGCAAGAATGTGGCATCGGTAGGTACCGCTGACTGCTTATGGTTGGAAGTGTTCACAGATGACATAGTGCATGGAGTGTTCAGACGCCGATATTTTGTATTTGCGGAGAAGTCTTTAAGTGGAACTGGCAGTGAAATACTTCTGAGATCGAAAGCAAAATGAAAGGCAGCTTCAAATAATGTAGTAAACTTCGAAATACGTATGTACTTATTTTTATTCTGAGCCTGTTTACAAATGTTAACCAAATGAAGTGATTACGATGTTGTATAAGAATGTTTTGTTGCGCCGTACAACCGGTACAACCTTTTTCATGTAATGTTTGCCATTGCCAACAATGCAGATGTGCTGATAACGGACGATTTCTTAAATTGGCTTCGTGAAAACGTAAAATAGTACGGGAATCAAAAAAAATCAGGACTAGGTAATCGAATCAGCACATTGGGAATGTCAAAACACCCGCCCTTCTATATTTCTTAGTGTTTTCGCCACGAAAAAGACGTAGGGCATCAAACTTCCCAGATGATCAGGCAAAGTTGGCTGCCAACATACATACATAAACAGCCATATGTAATAATAAATAATAATAATAAACGGACAAATCACACAGATTGAGTTAGCCCCAAAGTAAGTTCGAGACTTGTGTTATGGGATACTTTTTTTTTTTTTTTTTTTCGGGGTGGAAATCCTCATAGGATGTCCGCCGCCCTAGGGTGGGCGACGGGGTCTGTCAGACTTTTACTGACTAAAACCACCCCGGTGTCTCTTCTATCACGAGCGCGCGTAGGGCCGCGGGAGTCTAAATTCTTCCGCAGCCCCACACTCTCGTGCTGGCCCGGTCTGCCCGGGCCTCGTCTCCGGCACGGGGTAGTGGGGTGTTAAGCTACCCCGTGCATCGCCTCAGAGGCGCGCGCTGACACTCGCGCGCGCCTCCGCCTCGGGGTCCATCGAATAGGGGGCGGAGACTTCCCCATGTCCCTCGCCCCTGGACCCATTCATGGGGGGCGGAAGAGGGCGTTATCCGCCCTTCTTCGGCGCCCGGTGCGTCTTCTGCGGCCCGGGAAGGGAGTTGAGATCTCCCTCTCCCGTTCCGCAGCTTCCTTCTGCGACATCACGTCCTCGCAGAAGGACACCACCGCGTCCCACGACTCTGCGCTGCCGGCCATCCTCCGCACTACTGCCGGCAGCGTCAGGTCGCCTCCTACTTCATTTGTGAGGACACGGCGCTGCTCCTCCCAAGCTACACACTCGGAGAGCGTGTGCTGCGCCGTGTCCTCCCCGCATTGGACGCAGTGGTGGCACCGAGCGTCCGGCTCCCTGCCTAGGCGACACAGGTACTTGCCGAAGCAGCCGTGCCCCGACAGCACCTGAGTCACCCTGAACGACAGGGAGCCGTGCCTTCTCCCGAGCCAGTCGTCGAGTACTGGCCGGATCGCCTCGACGGTAGCGAGGCCGGCGGTAGGGCGCATAAGCCTCTGCCGCCAGTCCGCCACCAGGACCTGACGGAGCTCCCCTCGGCGCAGCTCGATCTGCCGCTGCGCCGGACTGGAGCCCCGTGTCCGCTCTTCCTCGCGCCATCGGTACAATGACGCGAGTACTTTCGCCTCTAGGTCCCAGGGCGGGGATCCGGCCAGGACGCAAGCCGCCTCGTAGGAAATCGTGCGATACCCGCGGACGACCCTGACGGCCATCGCCCTCTGCGGCTTGCGCAGAATGGCGAGTGTTCCGGCCGTCAGGTCCATCGCCCACACAGGGGCCCCATACAGGGCCATGGACCGCACGATTCCCACGTATAACCGCCTACAGGCGGCGCTCGGGCCCCCCATGTTGGGAAGCAACGTTGACAGCGCGCCTGCTGCACCCATCAGCTTGGGCGCCAGCCGCCGGAAGTGGGGTCCGAATTCCCATCGGCTGTCGAGCACCAATCCCAGATACTTCATGGTGGACTCGACAGCTATCCGGGCACCACTGACCACGATATGTGATCCCGGCGCCGGCGCACGCCGGGGGCCATGGAATACCATGGCCTCCGACTTGTCAAGGGCCACCTCCAGGCCCAGGCGCCGGATGCGGGTCACCACCAGTGACACCGCAGCCGTGGCTATCAACGTCGCTTCCCTGTGCGAGCTCCCTCGGGCAGTGACAAGCGTGTCGTCCGCATAACACGTCAAGTCGGCGCCCGACGGAAGCTCGCCTCTCAGCACCCAGTCGTAGCCGATGTTCCACAGGAGCGGTCCCAAGACCGATCCCTGTGGAACACCGCACGACATTTGGTGCCGACCGGCACCGTCACGTCCCCGATAGATGACGCATCTATCCTCCAGATAAGCCCCTACTATGCGGCGGAGGTAGGGAGGCACCCGATGGTATTTCAGGGCCTCCCTAATACAGCTCCAGGGTAGGGTGTTGAAGGCGTTGGAAATGTCTAAAGACACCGCCAACACCACCCCACCCCGGGATACCGTATCCTCCGCCAGGGCTCTCACGCGCATGATTGCGTCTATGGTGGAGCGCCCCCGACGAAAACCGAACTGGTTGTCGTCCAGGTTCGGCCCGTCTCCGCATAAGTGGCCGACGAGGCGATCTGCGATTATACGCTCAAAAAGTTTGCCCGCCTCGTCGAGCAGCACTATGGGCCGATACGCGGACGGCGAGTCCGCGGGGCGCCCCTCCTTCCTGAGCAGGACCAGTTTCCCCTCCTTCCACACACTGGGAAACTGACCCTGCCCGAAGCATGCCGTGAAGAGCCCCCTCAGCTGGGGCTCTAGCTCCTTCAGAGCCAGGACGAGAGCTCGGGATACTAACTCAACTAACTCAACGATACTATATTTATATTATAATAGATACATTTATTAGATACAACATCCAAGACCCAGGCCAATCAGGAAAAGATCGTTTTCCATCATGACCTGGCCGGGGATCGAACCCGGGGCCTCCACGTCGCAGGCAGGCGTGTTGACCGCTGCGCCACGGAGGTCGTCAGAGTGTGCGGACATAGGCCTCCTCTCGGTGAAATGGCCACTCCATTTCCGTAACCCGTTTTGCGTAATCTAACACGCTGAGTCAGCGTGGATTAGTAGCTGTCGCACGGTACAGGAAAAAATTCTAGTGTTTTTGGCTCCAAAACATGCCGGTTTCCTCACGTTATTTTCCTTCACCGTTTTGAGCGGAGTGGCGATGAAATAATTTACACAAAGTAAAGTGCCTTATGGGGTTCGAAAACTTCGAATCTACGATCTACAACTTGTAAATCGCGGCCTATACCACTAGGCCACCGCTGCTCCGTACACACAGAGCACAGCCACCATATGCCAGCATACTGGGTGTACGGTGGCATTATATAGTGGATCGTATTAACACTCCATTCATCTATATTCTATGGCTCCCAGCTCCTGATAGTCTCAGGTATTACGGCCGACGTATCGCCATATTTACCAACAATTTATAGTGCTAGGCGATCATCCATCAAGGCGTGGAATGCGGCGCTTACCGAATGGACAAGTTGCAGACTAATTGTATTATGTCTACAGGTTTCTGGAGTTTTTGTCGTTTTTTTGACGACATTTTTCAACCGCTTATAGTATAGGGACAAAACTGTCGAACAATGAACGTGAAGTCTGACTTTCAAAGTTCCTTAGCTTTTATTTTTATTTTATAAACTAGTGCTTAACCGCGATCCCGCTTGATGGTAAGCAGTGATGCAATTGTTGATGGTAAAGCGCGTTAGTTTATTAAGAGCCTAGTTACAAAAAAAACTGAGTGAAAAGAAAGGAAGACGGCAGTTGAGCGAGGTGATGCAATGTTAAACCCAACAACACGACCAACGATGCTGCGCCAGAGGGAGATTGATCTGGAGACCCTCCACGACCAAACTCCCGACACAACAACATTGGCGCATCGTACCCGGCACACATCGCAACACAACTGCTTAGACCCGTCCTTCGTACGGCTTCACCAGACATCATGCCGGAACACGAGGAATCGCTTGGCGGCAAGACTTTGTCTGGTGGGTGGTAACTTCTGACGGCAGCCGATGTTATGGAGGCCTACCACCGCAGCGTGATATTCCAAATTCTGCCCTGTCTTTTAACACCCAGAAGGCTTAGCACTATTGCTAAATACATACTTTTTAAATAGAGACACTAAACTCATGTCAACTAAACATAAGCATCGATTTACGTCAAACTCTGACTAATTTATAGGACTACAATAATATTTTCTTAGGCTTCATATTTATGTTCTGTAATCTATATATGGTGTACGTATCATCATCTCAGCGTTAATCCCAGTCGCATCCGAAGCTTTCTCAGCTTTGGAGTCTGGGGTCCGCTTTACCAGTCCAACTGCTGATTTTGGCTAAACTTCGATATTTTCCGTGAAGCGACTGCCGTCTGACCCACAACTCGAAGGCGATATCAGTTAGACCAATTGTTGAGTTTTGAGGGCTCCAACAACCCGTAACGACTGCCACTAGATGTTCGTACCTATGGCAACCGGGACCAACGGCATAACGTGCTTTCTGAGGCACGACTAAACCAGTGCAAATATTCATATTCATGCATACAAATAAATAATAATTAATAAAAAATAAATAATACATAAAATAATTTTACATTGTGTTCACATGATAGAAGCAACATAAATATGTAACGAAGAAATGTAACCCATATATTATGATTTTAAAAGAGTGTCCATGGAGTTTCTTGCACGTTCTTCTCTATAGAGATCTACGCTTTGGAACGTGCAATTTAGCTTCACTTTTCTTGAACTGACCGACATTGACTATTCAAAAGTACCAAGTGATGGTTAATTTGAAATAAACGATTTTGATTTGATTTGATTTGAAATATTTGCATCGAACACTCGCCTCCTGGCGCAGCGGCCGCGTTCGCTACCGCTACGCCACGGAGTCTGTTATAAAGAGAATAATTCTATTCTATCTTTCGTTATTTTCTCAATGCAATCTGGACAAATGAATATTAGGCTTTATGCAAGCCAATAATCAGAACATTATTATTTTCAGATACAAGTTAGCAAACTGGTAACTTGATGTTCTGGGTACATTGTAACGTTTTTGCTCACTAGACTACTCCTGATTAATATACTTACAATAACACACGGTAACCCAGATCTAAGCCCGTTTAAACACATAACCAGTCTAGGTAACAATGCAGCCATCTTGAATATCAGTCAAAAAACCGGGTACCACTTCATCTGTCCCGGTCACGACAAACTGTATCATTCAGTTTAAACCATTACATAGCCTACAAAAGATTTTCGACCTTTTAACAAAGACTGTTAAGTTCAAACTTGTAATGCAACACCAGTCATTCAAGTTTTGTCTAATTGTTATCACACATCTTGGTGTTACAAATAAAAACCAATCATAAAATAGACAACACAGAGTTCAATATTGTATAACATTAAACGCGGTTCATTGAATTTTTACACAATAGATTTTAGAACTAATCATTTAAAAATTTCAATATAGAATGTGACGTCATCGTGTTTAATCAACGCCATCTAGAAAATATAAACGAAATTGAACTCAAACAGTATACAGGTAAAGTTTGATATTGTATTGACAGTAAATCTGAGTGGGTGGCATAGTTTGCATACAATGCAATTGAATTTACTTTCTGTAAGGCGTTAGATGGCGGTGCGTACTTTTGCAGGCGTTTAAAAGGTGATGAGAATGTTGAAGGAGATTCTATTTAAGGGACAGTAATAGGTGTGAGGACAAGGCTAGATGTTAATACCGTTTCTAGTTAGGCAATACAAGGCAAGAGAGGAGTTTTATCCATACTAATATTAGGTATAAATGCGAAAGTAACTCTGTCTGTCTGTTACTCTTTCCCGCTTAAAACTCTCAACCGATTTTGATAAAATTTGGCACAGACAATCTTTCGACCCTGAAAAAGGACATAGGCTACCTTTTATCGCGGAAAAATTTGAAATTTCCGAGGGAAATCTAAAAAGCGCGATATAACCGAACTCCACGTGGGCGAAGCCGCGAGCGGAAAGCTAGTAATTATTATAAACTAGTGCTTGATCGCAATCCCGCCTGATCGTAAGTAGTGATGCAATCGTTGTCAAAGAGCGCTAGTTTATAAAGAGCCTACTCACGCAAAAAAAAAAAAAATGAGCGAATAGGGAGGAAGACGGCAACTGAGCGAGGTGATACAATGTTAAATCCAACAACACGACCAACGATCCTGCGCCAGAGGGAGATTGATCTAGAGACCCTCTACCACCAAACTCTCGACACAACAACATCTGGCGTATCGTATCCTGCACACATCGCAACACAACTGCTCAGACCCGTCATTCGTACGGCTTCACCAGACATCATGCCGGAACACAACGAATCATTAGGCGGCAAGAATTTATCTGGTGGGTGGTAACTTCTCCGAGCAGACGCTGATGTTATGGCCCACCTCCGTGAAAAAGTAAAAGTTTCAGCATAAGCAAGCATAAGTTCAGAGCCCCAGGAAATCTCGCAGAACCTTGCCCGACTTGACCCCCCCAGGCTAGAAGCTAGGGAAGCCCATGATAGGAATTACTCTTGTTACTATCATGGGTGCGTTTAGAAACATATAAATTCACATACACAAACAACCGCACCCGGAACTAGGGTTGCCAGATAGGAACTTACCAATCCGGCACAGTCGTCGACAGGGACACTGGGAAGGAACGTCTAACGTCTAGTTTTAGAACAGAGCCCATGATGTCGAGATATGCAAAATCATGACACAGGGAGGAAGGCAACCATTTACCAAACATAACCTTTCATTCGTTCCTAGTTAAAATCCGGGACATTTACCGTTTGATTCCGGGACAAGAGGCAAGATTCCGGGACAGTCCCGGATTTCCCGGCGGTCTGGCAACCCTACCCGGTTGCCAAGTACCCCTACTTGTAGGTCATACAAATATTTATTTCGTACGGGAATCTAACTCGCGACACACAGCGCATCAGTCAATCGGTTAATCACCGCACCAACCAGGCCGTCAAACTTGAATTATCATAAGATTGTAACTACTTTTCAAGGTTACATTTTTTTAAAGAAAGTTTCTTCTCCGCGTATTTCAGGTACCTACCGTACGACACTGATTTTGATCTGATACAAAAACATACATAATATTTTTTAAGTGGTAAGCAGCGATGCAATCGTTGATGGTAAAGCGCGCTAGTTTATTAAGAGCCTATTCACTCTAGCCTTGACACTTAAATTGTACATCTCAAATGGAAATATATGGCATTCTGGCACACTGTATCATATAAGTAATGAACGCCTCGTCACGGCCCATAACAGTGCTTTATTAATGTGAAATCTTTACGCTTTCTTCATTAAGAGGGAATCAGGGCTATACTATGAGCAGTAATGGTGGGTAATATCTGCAAAATACAAGTTATAGGTGGTAAGTTTTTCTCGGTGGTAGGCCATAACATCGGCTGCCGGCAGAAGTTACCACCCACCACTCACACCAGACAAGGTCTTGCCGCCAAGCGATTCGTCGTGTTCCGGCATGATGTCTGGTGAAGCCGTACGGAGGACGGGTTTGAGCAGTTGTGTTGCGATGTGTGCCGGGTACGATTGCATCACTGGTTACCATCAGGCGGGATTGCAGTCAAGCACTAGTTTATAATTATTAAAAAACAGTTCGAACCCTACCAGGCGCTTTACTTTGTGTAAATTATTTCATCACCACTGCTCTCAAAACGGTGATGTAAAACATCGAGAGGTCAGAGGATATCGCCGCACGACCGCATATTCTAGAGCCAAAACTTCAAAAACATGCCACATCTACCAACCCGCAATGCGCCCCGCATTAAATAATAAATGCTACCCGCGTGGTAGATAACGGCCCACTCCCTATTGCCGAGAGGATGTCCCAGGCCTCCTCTCGGTCCACGTTAAAAAAAATGGATGATCCAGAGGAAGGTACCTACCCATTATTCAATTTGACGATGCAAACACTAATACCCTCAAGTAGAACAAACACGTCTCCAAAACGACATAAGTAATATATTTCACCACTAGCTGTGCCCCGCGGTTTCACCCGCGTAAGCTTCGAACCGAAAGAGCTCAGTTGATATAAAATAAGCGCCTGTTAAAATAATGAGAGCAATATGTACGTCCGCGTTAGCCCCCGTTTTCGCAACATTTTTTGGTGCTGCTCTGCTCCTATTGGTTATGACGGGATGTTTTTTAGCCTAAGTCCTTTGTCAGGTTCTAGACTATCTGTGTACCAAATTTCATTACAATCGGTTCAGTAGCTTTGGCGTGAAAGCCGGACAGACAGACAGAGATGCTTTCGCATTTATAATACCCCTCCAATGTTCGGCCCCTATTGCGTAACTCCGGGGGTGTGTGGTGTGAGTGCGCCCGGCCGAAATTGTGTTCGCTAAAACTACGATACCTCGGAAATTAAAGAGCGCAGCTCGACACACCGTATGTCACTGAAATCGTTAAGAAAAAAGCTATGATTGTCTATAGTTTTGTACAGTTTTATCGTGGAATCTATTTTCGATTCGAAATTGAAGGTAGGCTTAGCTAAAAGTCGTAAAGACGTCATTTAAAAAAAAAATGCATTTTTTTTACCAAAGTTATTGTTTTATTTACATAATAACATATTATTGTACAATAATCAAGTAAAAATAACAAACATTTCTATACATATTTTGCATCTGCAAGCTGAACAAAAATAGTGAAACCGGACACCGTTGACCTACCCGCTTTTTTTTTAAAAAAAAAATCGATAAAAATCTTTTTTAATGTTTAGCATGTGACGTTTTATACCTGTCTTATTCTTTCCGTATTTAGTCTGTGTAACATAAAGTAAGAAAGGTATACTCTATAAGGCAATATTTGTCATTTAATCCGACCCGATCCAAAAAGACTTTATAAGTCTTTCACCAGACACGGCAGTTTGAACAAAAGACTTATTAAGTCTTTCTACCGTATAAACGGTGGACAAACAAAAGACCTAAATAATTCTAGGGTAACTGTGGTCAGTATATAATCTAAAGGTGAGATCATAACTCGTTTACCGACAGTTATGATAACGTCTCGTAGCGGGGTGAAGAGGACCAGCTGGTCCGTGACACACTGTCGCTTTCATCCGGTGTTGGATGTCATCAGTTGTTTAGTGTCGCGACACATTTGCGGAACGTACGGCGCCGAAAGTTCGGCTAAATACGCTCGCAGTGTATTTCAAGTAGTCTATGACATATCAGCCGCAATTATGCCGCGTTCGGCGTAGGGCCTAACCTTCTTCCTTTTTTCAGCTAAAACGCATTTAATGTATTTTGCATAGCAAGCGACACGTCACGCGATCAAAAGTTCGGCGGGCGTAGCTGAACGTTCGGCGTGTGTTGTGCATCGCGCGCGTGGCGGTAAAGAAGAGCGGCAACGTCTTCTAAGAGCTCTATAATAGCTACTATTCTAATTAAATCAATTTTTCTGGGCAATTCACGTAACAAAAACCGCACACCAGAAAGTGTCAACACAGACAGACTGACGATGACGCCATGTACCTTTCCGTCGCGTAGCGCGCTGAACAAGACGCCGCGTTTTGACCGTTTGGTTTGTCATAAGAACTGAATATTGCGACTGACACTTCAGCCGCTGAGCTTTCGGCGCCGTACGTTCCGCAGATGTGGCACTACACTTATTGGCATCCAAGGAAATGATAAGCCGAAGTCACATAAATCATTTTTCTACTTAGCACATATTTTTTCCAATTTGGAAGCGTCTGTTACAGAAACTATTCGGTTTAGAAAAAAAATATTTCAGAAATCTCGATTATCATTTTTGAAGACCTATCCATAGATACACACCCCACACGTGTTTGATGAAAAAAAAAAAAATTGAGTTTCAGTTCTAAGTATGGGGAGCCCCCATTATTTATTATTATTTTTTTATTTCTGCATCTAAATCTTAATGCGGTTCACAGAATACATTTACCTACCAAGTTTCAACAGTATAGCTCTTATAGTTTCGGAAAAAAATGGCTGTGACATAAGGACGGATAGACGGACAGACATGACGAATCTATAAGGGTTCCGTTTTTTGCCATTTGGCTACGGAACCCTAAAAATAAAGAAAAATTGTTTTCTCTGCACACGTAAGAAATACAAATAACAAGCTTCTACTCTTTGCAAAATGTCTTTAATAGATATTCAACTTTATCACTAAAGCATTAGGATTAATGTTGAGAGATTAAAGTAAATATTTATATCAAAAGCTTGATAATTTAAAAGAGTGTCCATGGAGTTTCTTGCCCGTTCTTCTCCTAGGTACCTACCCTTTGGAATGGGTGACTAGCTTCATCTTACTGACTGACGGACCTTCTGCCCTTCTTCTGAACTTAATTTAGTTTAATTGATGAACTAGGGAAACGGGGCCAATATATATATATATATATATATATATATAAACTAGTGCTTGACCGCAATCCCGCCTGATGGTAAGCAGTGACGCAATCGTTGATGGTAAAGCGCACTAGTTTATTAAAAGCCTATTCGCTCCAGCCTTGAAGACACTCAAATTGTAGTCCCACGGAAACACCGCCGCTGGAAAATTGTTCCAGTCTCTAGATGTACGCGGTATAAAGGAGGAGGCGAAACGCTTCGTCCGGATCGTAGTGGTGTTAAAAACGTAAGGGTGGAAACTCGCCGTACAAAATGCATCCTATAGAACACCGAAAGGCTGGCTACTCTACGCCTGTGCTCTAGGGTTATTATTAAGGTTATTTTACTTTGACTGCGATGTAGAAATATTGTTGTTTGGAAAAACATGTTCAGTCTCAACTGCTTTTCATGTTGCTTTGGCTCATAAAAGTTTATGACGAACCGCTAAACACAGAATAACTGCAAAAGTGCAGTTAACATGCATATGCAAGTGGCAGTCAAAATGCAGTTAGACAGCGAGCTACCAGTGTTTTTATAATGCTTATTAAGTACAAGAATTTACGCCTATCCTATAGACACTAGCACGGTAATTACGAAACACATTATCAATAGCAATGGGTTTCATTTTGACAGTTCAACAATATTCACTCCGTTATTTACGTCGTTTAGGCACATTTCTTCTAATCCCACCTGATGGTAAGCAGTGATCAGATCTTGTTCAGTTGGTTAAAAAAGAAACCGTGGCCCTGGCGCATAGATAAGAGAAGAAACACGGGTGGGTTTTAGTCAGTAAAAGTCTGACTCGCCCTTCCGCTTCGCCCAGAGCGGGAGAGGGCAGATTTGCCATCCAGAACAAAAAATAAAATAAAATGGTAAGCAGTGATGCAATTGTTGATGGTAATGCGCGCTAGTTTATTAAAAGCCTGTTCACTCTAGCCTTGAAGACACTTAAATTGTAGTCAGATGTAAAGACCGCCGTAGGGAAATTGTTCCAGTCCCTCGATGTTATCATCATAATCATCAACCTTTTTATCATCCCACTGCTGGTCACACGTCTCCTCTTATACAGAGAAGGATTGAGCGTAATCACCACACTTGCTCAATGCAGGTTGGCGATTTCAGACTTAAAGTCCAGGTTTCCTAAAGATGTTTTCCTTCACCTTATAATCAGCCATTGGTGTCCAAGATATACTTAGAAAGTAGATATAACTTAGAAAAGTTACATTGGTACTAGGCTGACCTCGAATCGAAGCCGCACACTCATACTTGAGAGGCTGGTGTTTTAACCGCTAGGCCACCAGGACTTTTCCCTCGATGCACGCGGTAAAAGGCGAAATGCTTCGTCCGGATCGTATTTACCATAACGCCAGCTGCTCATCATTCGTCAACACTTCAGCATGGACCACACCCTCCATCTTTATGGCTGACAGCTGAATGGACACCTTTGAGGTCAACTGTTATGTTAGACAATTGTTTGAACTTTGAATGTGATGGTCGAAGTTAAGCAGTATTGGGAATTCAATAATAGAAACGCCTTTATTTAATGTTTTTTTTTTTTTTTTTTTTTTTTTTATAAATTATAAACCAGCGCTTGACCGCAATGCTGCCTGATGGTAAGCAGTGACGCAATCGTTGATGGTAAGCGCACTAGTTTATTAAGAGCCTATTCACTCTAGCCTTGAAGACACTCAAATTGTAGTCCGACGGAAACACCGCCGCGGGCAAATTGTTCCAGTCCCTCGATGTACGCGGTATAAAGGAGGAGGCGAAGCGCTTCGTCCGGATCGTAGTGGTGTTAACAACGTAAGGGTGGAAATCAGCCGTACGACGGGTCGTCCGCTGGTGGAACGGAGATGGGGGAATTAAATCATGCAATTCCCTCGCACACTCCCCGAAATGCATCCTATAGAACACCGAAAGGCTGGCTACGTTTTCGTAACAGATAGATTAATACATAATCCCCTTTATTTTATTCATAAGCGTTGTTAACTTGTTATTAGCCATTGTTTAACCATACATTTTGACGTTTGGACATCACTTAACTTTAATCATCGTTTATGAATAAAGACCATAGTGTTTAAGCGGTTCATTCATAAACGACGATTAAAGTTAAGTTACGTTAAAACTTAAAACGTCAAAAATGTATGGTTAAAAGTCACTAATCAGTAGTTCAAAAAGCAACGTTTATGTATAACTAGCTTTCCGCCCGCGGCTTCGCCCGCGTGGAGTTCGGTTATATCGCGCTTTTTAGATTTCCCTCGGGAACATCAATTTTTTCCGGGATAAAATGTAGCCTATGTTCTTTCTCAGGGTCTAAAGATTGTCTGTGCCCAATTTCATCAAAATCGGTTGAGAGGTTTAGGCGGGAAAGCGTAACAGACACACAGACAGACAGACAGACAGACAGACAGACAGACCGACAGACAGACAGACAGAGTTACTTTCGCATTTATAATATTAGTATGGATTCTGATGTTGGGATAGTTCTGAATCTTTAGTGCCAAAATAACACAAATAACACTATACTACAAGCTGTAGGTCTTTGGTATGGAGCTAGGCGATGGTATAGAATGTAAATTGTTAGTTATTCTCTTAATTCATCATCATCATCACAGCGTTAATCCCAGTCGCATCCGAAGCCTTTTCAGCTTTGGAGTCTGGGGTCCGCTTTTACCAGTCCAACTGCTGATATGGCTAAACTTCGACATTTTCCGTGAACCGACTGCCGTCTGACCTCCACAACCCGAAGGCAACATCGAAGCATTGCAGTTAGACCAATTGTTGGACTTTTGAGGGCTCCAACAACCCGTAACGGCTGCCACTAGATGTTCGTATGGCAACCGGGACCAACGGCTTAACGGGCTTTCCGAGGCATGACCAGACCAGAGCAAATATTCATATACATGCATAGAAATACTTACACTGTGCGGGGATTGAACCCGCGCCACCTTGCGCAGTGGCCGCGTTCGCTACCGCTACGTCACGGAGGCTGTCAGTTATTCTCTTAATTGTGTATCTATAATTTACGTAATGTACTCAACGACAAATTTTTACTTTACGTTCTTATCCATAAAGAGGAAAAATGTAAAATGAAATTAGCATTCGAAATTAAAAGTAAAAAACGATACCGAACTACTTTCATATCGACCTACATTGCGAAACATTTCTCCAAAACTGCTGAACCAATTCGGAACGAAACAAAAACTAAACGAGATTTCTGTTCAGAAAACAGGTAAAGAGTTTATTTTAAGTTAACTTTTTTGTCACAAAACGTGCTTAATTTAGTACTAGATAATGCTCTGTGGGAGGCCACAGTAATGAACCAAGAACGACAGGTAGGTCAATGATAGAAAGAAGTTACCACCCACCAGACAAAGTCTTGCCGTCAAGCGATTCGCCGTGTTCCGACATGATATCTGGTGAAGCCGTACGGAGGACGGGTCTGAGCAGTTGTGTTGCGATGTTTGCCGGGTACGATGCACCAAATGTTATTGTGTCGGGAGTATGGTCGTGGAGGGTATCCAGATCAGTCTCCCTCTGGCGCAGCATCGTTGGTCGTGCTGTTGGGTTTAACATTGCATCACCTCGCTCAACTGCCGTCTTCCTTCCTATTCATTAAGATTCTTTAAGTGAATAGGCTTAATTAACTAGCGCGCTGTACCATCAACAGTTGCATCAACGCTTACTATCAGGCGGGACCGCGCTCAAGTACTAGTTTATAATATTAAAAAAAAAAGAATAATTTTAATTGAACAAACAGCTGTGCTGCTGATATGTTTTTTCCGCCATTTCTTACCATCGAAAGCACTAGGACGGGGCGGCCGTTTTGGGAAACTTGTCTTTTGTAATATTGAAGTTTAAGTGCTGATTCTTGGCCTAATTTAAATATTTTCTATTTGGAAAAAAACCCGTTAATTGACGTAATTGATAAATTTAATATTAATAAATAAAAAGTAAAAAACTAAAACCCAACTACGACAAAAAACGACGCTGAAAAAGTATAAAACAAGATTTTCAGAATACTGAACTGAACAAAGTTGCTAATGTAGTTGCAAGTAAATGGACACAGTAGACTCTACCAAGATGCCTTCGTTGTAAATTGACAATAATGTCATACAATACTATTCTGAAGTATGCAATATTCACTATGTAGAGATAAATTTTCATGTTTGGAAAGGCGTAGTCACACGTTACATACCTACCGTAGCATTTGGATAACGTGTGACTGCGGTTTTCCAAACATTAAAATTTATCTCTACATAGTGAATATTGCATACTTCAGAATAGTATTGTATGACATTATTGTCAATTTACAACGAAGGCATCTTGGTAGAGTCTACTGTGTCCATTTACTTACAACTACATTAGCATATTTGTTCAGTTCAGTATTCTGAAAATCTTGTTTTATACTTTTTCAGCGTCGTTTTTTGTCGTAGTTGGGTTTTAGTTTTTTTACTTTTTATTATTTGTACTATTTTGGTGTTAAAGTGTATATATGGCGCATAATATTAACAAAAGTTAATCTGATGAACTAAAAACTAGGTACTTGACATATTACATCTACACGCACATATAACAACATAAGCCCGAAGGCACATAGTGCAGAGGACATTTTTATGGGAGGTTTAGCCAGTTGTCAAACCGTTTCCGCCTTCACCGCGTGGAATTACTCCCAGCTTATGTCGTTTTCATTAGTGCATTACCTATTCTATTAATGTTCACACTGTTCTACATTGCATAAAGCGATTCACAGTTCCCGTGATCCGCGCTTTACTCTTATCGCTCATATTTAACATCATTAAAGCATTCTTGTAATTATGTAAAAGCATAAAGTACTCGTGAAGCTCTTTCACGTGATACCAAACTCGGTATATTAATTTTAATTTTATATTAACATACAACTTTTTGTCCGCGAGATGGCGCTATACTAAATTTGGTGACAAGCTTTAAAGCTCATAACTAACAGAATATCAAGGCCCTTCTAATGGTACTGGAGTGGTCTTATTCTAATAAGTAGTAAAGAAGCTATGAACAAAAAGATGTGAATTATATGCAATCAGCCCATGAATACAGGTAAAGTCACAAGCAAATGCTAGCAATATATATATATATTCAAAATGTACAAGTAAAGCGCTTTCAAATGATACTAAACACGGCATATTTATCTTAACTTTATTTTTTTACTCTGTATGTTTTGTCAGCTAGAGGGCGCCACATTAGATTTTGTGAAACTCTATATGCCTATAACCAGCGGACAATTAAGACGCTTCTAATGATAAGTCATTTGTCGAATTCTGATAAGTAGTTTAGAAGTTACGAGGGAACAGATGAACATACATACATACATACATACATACCTACATACATAGCCTGTCAAAATCATAACCCTCCTTTTGCTTTGCCGTAGTCGGGTAATAAAGGATTATTTTTCCATCTATCTGTAGAGGCGCTAGCAGATCAAACTAACCGTTTTTTTTTTTAATTTTGTAAAACAGACAAACTAGGAATTACTCCTGTATCGTGGATCTATATAGAAATCATGTGACATCTACGAACCCGCACTGGGCTGGCGTGGTAGATTACGGCCCACTCCCTCTCATAGAGAGGAGGCCTGTGTCCCAATAGTGGGGACATTATAGGCTGATTATGTACAGAAACAACCAGACCCGAAACCTGTAGGTCATAAAAATATTTTTACGGTGCGGGAATCGAACCCACGACATGCAACGCAGCACTGACCGTGTCGTCAAAAATTGTCAACAATTTAAACGAATACAATTTATCTTCTCTCCTTTGCTTAATGAAATAGAAGAAACAGATGCAGAGACATTTTAGTGAACAAATAAAATCGTCAACATTGCCTACTTCAGTTAAGTCTTAAAGGTTTTACGAAACAATGCTCAAAAGCCCTGTTCTCACTAGATCTCATACTTTATAAGCAGAACCCTGATTTATTATCACTGCCTTGGAAATTTCGACTTTATTCCTTTGTGACAAGAGTTCATAACCAAAATCACGTTTAGAATGAGACCTCTATAGATCTGATAAGCGTAGTGAATGATAACAAGACACGTTTCATTCACTGGAGCAAACTGTTGCAGTTCATTGGCCTCAGATAAAAATGAAATCTGTTTTCATTGCCATTTAGGATTGCTAGAAATCAGCTTATTAGTTAATAAAACTAGATATTGATTAAATGAAGTAATGTTTCTTAATGAACGATGAAAGCGGTATAAGGATTCATGGTTTTCGTCAAAAAATCATCTAAAATTAATGGTGAAATTCCCCATAACCTTTAATACGTCAATTGGGTTGGTGACGTAAACTTTAGCCTTAAATATCCCAAAAGAAAAAACTCATTGGGGTATAGATCCGAGCTATGAGGCGGCTAATTAATGTCTTATCTTTTCGATATCGATAAATGCGGTGCTTTTATTAGATAACGCACCGTACCTTTCTAGAAAAGTCCAGCGTATCCCCACTTCAAACTGGCGGAAGGATAAATTAACTTATGTTAATTCAGTTCAACAATTTAGGTTGTTAACTAAAGGTGAACCAAAAACCTCCAAAAATGCTGTGCGGTACCGGGCATAGAATAGTACCAACACATATCCTCCCGTGGGTGCCGTAAGAGGCGACTAAGGGAACTCTCACCAGGGAAGCGGGCAGCAGCACTTCTCCTGTGGAATAACAAATTAAGTACTGCGATCCCCAACCCTTGAAAAAGAAAGCCTTGGTGGCTTGGTGGCCAGGTCACATAGTTGCCCGACTAAATGTAATACCAGTCATTGCAGTTTTTATTTACGTCATAGCTGTACTCTTCAATTTAGCAACATTATAGATAGTTCGATTTGTAACATTGCTATGCTTGCACCAAATTTCATCCAAATTCGTTCAGGAGTTTTTGCGTAAAAGAGTAACAGACTTCCGTGCATACCTAGCAAATTGTCGCATTTATACAATTTGTAGAATAAGTAATCGCGAAACTCGTCCAAAAACAAAATACATCTTTGTGGCTACCATGAGTTTTCATTACATTACGAGACTCGATCGTCGATATCGAGCGCGTTTGGCGCTCTTCTTGGTTGAGAGTTCTTACAACCTTGAAGCGGGCCAATCGATGAATCAAATATCGAGTCTTCGTAATGAAAACTCATGGTGACCACACTGATTCACAGGAGGGTAATTTCATTACACACTTTCGGCTATAGGAGTGAACCTCTATAATTTGTTAAGTGTTCTATTGTAAATACAGTCAATCAATCAATCAATCTCCCTCTAGCGCAGCATCGTTTGGCCGTGTTGGTCTTGGGTTTAACATTGCATCACCTCGCTCAACTGCCGTCATCCTTCATAATTCGTCATATTCCTAAGTTTTTTAAGTGAATAGGCTTAATGAACTAGTGCGCTTTACCTTCAACGATTGCATCACTGCTTACCATCAGGCGGGATTGCAGTCAAGCACTAGTTTATAATTATTAAAAAAAAAAAATAAGAGTGCACTCAAAATAATGACTTGGCTTAAAGGCCTAGTAACCGAGCCAGAAATTAAATTAAAAAAAGAATCCATGGGTTTCATTTTGACAGTTCAACAACATTCATTGCGTTATTTACGTTTTTTAGAACATTTTTTCTTCAAAATGATTCCTGTAGTCTTAGGCTGAGAATCAGCTCTTTTTGAACGTCAATGTTACATAAGACAGTCCCCCAAAACGCCCGTCCTTCGCCACTTCCTACTTCTTTCGCTGGGAAGAAAAAGTGGCGGAACAAACTCCCCAGCAGCACAGTTGTCTGTTCATTAAAAATACACATGACTTTATACAATACTATGTATAGTAATATTGTGTTTGAATAAGAATACGAGTGTTACGCAGTTATAATGCTGATCTAAGCAAATGAATATAACAATGCATATAGCTATCTATATTTGTGAATACAGAATGTAAATAAAGCCAGCAGATTATGAATGAATCAGTATTCTACAAACAACCTCGGAGGTTTATCATAGGAATGTCATAAATATTGACACTCCTTGCTCGTACTGAGCGCAGGTGTCGTACAAGATTGTTCATAGTATCCATACTTTACATATTATTATAATCCTACTAGCGACCCGCCCGGCTTCGCATGGGTGCAATGCTGATACTAAATACATTACAAAAAAACTGTTAACGTTGTATAAAAAACATAGCAGCCCGCCGCCCAACCGGCTGTACCGCCGCAAATGCGACGCCCCACAATTTTTAAATTTGTGATATCTTCGAAACTATTTATTTAAATCATGTGCTCTTAAGGGCGATATAGATCTGTATTAAAAAAATAGGGGTGGATTACCCTTAACATTTAGGGGGATAAAAAATAGATGTCCGATTCTCAGACATACCCGGAGGAATTTAACCACAAACACTGCGACACGGAAATTTTATATATTAGATAACTTAGAAAAGTTACACTGTTACTTGCCTGACCTGGAATCGAACCCTCATAATTGAGAGGCTGGTGTTTTAACCACTAGGCCACCACGACTTAAAAAAATATATAATAAAATATACACAAATTAATAAATAAAACACTCGATGTAGTATGTTTCCATAGAGTTATTTCCGTCCAGTAGGCAGGAAGAGTCGCGGGTTTTAGCTAGTTCAGCCATATTTGTTTACAATTTTGGCGTTAAGCAAGCTTCAACTATTTATACTGTGACCCCAATACGTCTTGTGTAACACTACCGAGCCTATCGCATACTTGTACCCTTTCATACAACATTCTACCTTCAAACTTTTACGTTAAAGTTGATTCTCGTCTGTAGTAGTTATGGAGTTAAGCTGTATTGGAATGTTCGAGTAAGCTTCCACATCTGGGATCAAATTGTAGGAAAGAATTTGTCTCATTAAGAGTGTTTTGCGAAGTAGACAGGTATACTAGCATACCATGGTTTAAAGGAATGTTGGTTGGTGAGCGTAGGCAACATGGCTACCTTGTGCGTTCACCGCCACGTAAATAAATAAAAAAAATATTTTGACCCATTAGTGTAGTCCTTCTTCTTCAGCCTATTGAGTTCCACTGCTGGACAAAGAACTCCCCCAAGGCTTTCATTACGTTAGGGGAGGTTTGCCATAATCCCCACGCTTGGCAGGCGGGTTGGGGGATCGCAGTAATTTGATATTCCACAGGAGAAGCGCTGCTACCCACTTCCCTGGTAAGAGTTCCCTTAGTCGCCTCTTACGACACCCACGGGAGGATATGGGTTGGTACTATTCTAAGCCCGGTAGCACCCGTGACATCTGTATAGCATCTGGATAGCCGTGTAGTCCATTTGATTAGAAAATAGTGTTAATACTTACAACACAAACTGACAGCCTCCGTGGCGTAGCGGTAGCGAACGTGGCCGTTGCGCAGGGAGGCGCGGGTTCGATCCCCGCACAGTGCAAATATTTGTATGCATGAATATGAATATTTGCTCTGGTCTGGTCGTGCCTCGGAAAGCACGTTAAGCCGTTGGTCCCGGTTGCCAAACGAACATCTAGTGGCAGTCGTTACGGGTTGTTGAAGCCCTAAAAAGTATATCGCCTTCGGGTTGTGGAGGTCAGACGGCAGTCGCTTCACGGAGAATATAGAAGTTTAGCCAAAATCAGCAGTTAGACTGGTAAAGCGGACTCCAGACTCCAAAGCTGAATAGCTACGGATGCGACTGGGATTAACGCTAAGATGATGATGAGATAAGTCACTTAAAACACAAACTATTCATTACTACGCCACATAGGCATAGCGTATCTAATACAAGTATCCAACTGAAAATAAACTTAACCAACCTTCCAATGAGATTGGCAGGAATATTAATCTTATCTCATGGCTTCATAAAACCCATGGGCTCTACCATACCATCTTGCTTTATTCACATGTCAGTTCTTAACAATCCAGTTAGCTACGTAGCTCAGTGTATATACCAAAGTGAGTATATTCCCCGGAGACAGTCGTGGGAACGAGGCTGATTGAAACATGCAGTTATATTGTCATCGTGATTGGAGACAGCGCTGATCTACTTCGCGACATCGGGAAGTAAGAAAACTCTATTTGCGAGTTATTTTCTTGTGAACTCATTAATAAGATTATGATTTTTTCTTTTGACTTTTCTTGGAACTCCGAAAGGTTCATGAATCATAATCGTCTGGTGAATCCGTACGGAGGACGGGTCTGAGCAGTAGTATTGCGATGTGTGCCGGGTACGATGCGCCAAATGTTATTGTGTCGGTAGTTTGATCGTGGAGGGTCTCCAGATTAATCTCCCTCTGGTTCAGCAGCGTTGGTCGTGTTGTTGGGTTTAACATTGCATCACCTCGCACAACTGCCGTCTTCCTTCCTACTCACTAAGATTTTTATGTGAATAGGCTTAATAAACTTGTGCGCTTTACCAACAACGATTGCATCACTGCTTACCATCAGGCGGGATTGTAGTCAAGCACTAGTTTATAATTATTAAAAAAAGTGTGTGTGTCAGCTCCGACGCACGACTGGAGTTTACTCCTTAAGGACGAGAAAAAAAAATATTATTTTAAAAATTATTTATAAAATAAATCATAAAAAATAAAAAAAAATATAAATGCATATTTATGAAAATTTTAACCAATTTTAAGAAAGTTGATAATAAAACATTTTATTATAAACATTTTTTTAAAATTATTATAATTTTTTTTTTTTTAATATAACATTATCTTAATAACTAACAAAATATAGTTGTAAAAAGATAATTATGCCACTTTTTTAGATTAGAAAGTTGCGCACCAAAGGTGCGCACTAAAATAGTAACGCTTAAAATTCGTTACTCGTTAGTAGGTTTTACCCCTCGGATTTTTCTCATACCGGGCGCCTTATATATGAAAATCGATTCTTAAGGAGTAAACTCCAAAAAAAAAAATGATTTTTTTCTTTTGACTTTTCTTGGAACTCCGAAAGATTCATAAATCATAACTATATGATTTTTGCTATAACATCATGTGGCATACCTAATCAGCCCATAATTTTCCGACTCCTGGGATATAGGTCTCCTCTCGGTGAGAGGGAGTGGGCCGTAATCTACCACGCGGGCCTAGTACGGGTTGGTAGATGTCACATGTCTTCGAGGCCTCTAAGACATGCTTCCTCAGGATGGTTTTCCTTTGCCGTTTTGAGAGCAGAGGTGATGAAATGATATACACAATACAAAGTAAAGTGCCTGAAGGGGTTCGAATCAATAGAGGTAAACAAACCAATTTAGGGTTATCAAAACTCACGTTTTACAAATCTCTTTTTATTTACATGATTATCGACTTTTACACGCTAGCTATTTATTAACAATTCATATTGTAGCATATTTCAATAGAATCACTAAAATAACATGCATAATAACTTGGTATTTCGAAAAACCATTAAGGCGGCTCCAGAGGAAAAACACACCGCAGGCCGTTTTTATGTAGTTTTCCGGAGCTATCTACTCTTTATCCAAAAGAAATATCAACTTATCAAAAATACATAAATTTTCTCCATAATCTTGGCTCCAAAATTGTAGTTTTTTATTTTTTTATTAAGCATAATGTTTAAATAATTCCTTCACAACGAAACCTCTGACAAGAGAAATAATTGTCAAAAACGTGCATCTCCTCGAAAAGTAAGCATTATTTAGATTTCGTTCTTACACTAATGGATAGGCAATTTCATGACGAATATTATTGTAGAACTATTTTTTTAAAACGACCAAAACAAAAATTTTATTCAACAATCTGAGCGTATTCCCCATCATTTCTCTTGCCCGAGCTATTGAGATTCAGTATGCCACAAGCTCTCGAAGGGGGAACCCGTGTCGTTCGTCATCGCGCGGTCCGCTAGCATAGCGGTCGGCGCGTGAGCGAGAAAGCATCTGCTTGCTCGCTCACGCACCGCATGTCGCATAGAGTATAATACTATCATTAAGTGTCTCTGTTATTGATGTTCATTTTGGTGTTCGTTTTTTTAACCGATTTCAAAAGGGAGGAGGTTATATGTCTTTTTTTTATGTATGTTTGCGGATAACTTTACTATAATATAAATAATAGGGTATTTGACTAAAAAAAACTAATTAGTCCGTCATTCAGATTATAGAAAAAAATTGGATAGGTTTATTATATACGTTTTACATTTCGTATATTTTGTTTTATCAAATCAATAAAAATTGACAAATATAATAGGCATCAAAGATCAGGAGTGATGGCTGGTGACGTCACTGGCCGCTAAAAAGTGTAGCGTGCAGTGACGTCACACGAGTTTTCAAAGCACTGTGTCGTATTCATTTTTGTTTATATGAAAAAAGAAAAATGTGTCTAGTATTTTTTGGGTAGGCCCCCGACAAGGTGGACCGACGACCTGGTGAAGGTCGCGGGAAACCGCTGGATGCGGGAAGCGCAGGACCGGTCGTCGTGGAGAACCTTGGGGGAGGCCTATATCCAGCAGTGGACGTCTTTCGGCTGAAATGATGATGATGAGTATTTTTTGGAAATCTATAAATGACGGACTAATTAGGTTTTTTTTAGTCAAATACCCTATTGCATAAGTTGATAAAAAATGCTATGCAATAGCTTTACCGCGGCAGTTCCCGAGTGCCACATATTTTTTTTTTAATTAGAAAGATTATATCTTCAAGGTAGTCTCATGTTAAATTAGGGAAATTAGGGTCTGATGATGGAAGACTAAGGAAACCTAGGAGAAATTTAAAAAATCATAGGGGCGCCTAGGGTATTTCTATGTTTTTTCATTAAGTGTTTTAACGCACTACAATTTAGTAAAGTTCGGACTTGATGATGGAGCCGGGAGACAGCCGAGGGATCTCCTTAACGATTCACATCAGCTGCCTCGTGTTTGTGCTTAATAAATTTATGTTGATAAGAACTTTACACCTAAATGAGTTGTGATTGTCATTAAAGCTCTGATGATGAAGACAAAGGCCAGTTAAGGGAACTCCTCAAAGGTTTACAATAGTTACCTTGTGTTTGGACTTAATTCATTTATATTGATGAAAACTTTACACACATATAGGTTTAAATGAAGGTCTGCAATAGATCTGATGATGAAGCCCATAGACAGTCGAGGGAATTCCTCAACAATTTACAACACTGTACTTTAACATAGTACAAACACTACCTACGTCATGCTTATGCAAAAATCAATTAAAATCAAGAGACTGAATTAAATTTGTGTTATTTCATTGCTTTATTTCTAGAAATGCTCATACTTTCATTGTGGTCTTATAGGAATTAAAGCAAACGAAATACGTCGTTTGCTTGCACGCCTTTTCCAAATATGCTGCCGTCAGCGTCCAGTCTGACCGGATATTGTATTAGTCAGATGTTTATTATTTTTCTGCAAAAGGAAGCTTTGTGTAAATAATATTATAGTATATGTATTTGTTTTTTTTTATACGATAGTTTTGTTTTTTACAATTTACGTATTTGTTTTATTAAACGAGAATAATAATATAATATCAGTCTTGCCTGAGCCCAAAAAAAACATCAAATCTTTTTTTTATGTAGGTTTCCTGTCTGCAGAAATTTATTTGACCCTGATTACGTTTTCCCTTAAAATAATAAATAATGACAAATTAACCTTTATTATATTATTTTTCCATCCCTTTGACCATCTGACTTAGCTAACTTTCAATCTACAAAACTAACTTCCAACCCTGAAGTTACAGTCATAACATATTTAGTTGTAAAGCTCTAATCAATACAAATTAAGTAAGCCCAAACACATTACAGTTGCTTCCGATGTGGATTCCCTTGATTCTCTGTCATCTCCATCATCAGGTCAGGCACAAATCTTCACGGTTTTATAGTATCATCCGATATAAATACGAGTATCAAGTTTTCACCCGAAGCATGCCTACAATTTTCGATAATTGGCCTAAATTTCTTAGAATTTCCATTATCGACACTGACGTGGTAACAATGAGATTAAATAGGCAGCATACTCTTTCATATAAAAAAAGAATGGTCAAAATCGGTTCATTAACGATAAAGTTATCAGCGAGCACACATAAATCGAATTGAGAACCAAACTTTTGGGAAGTCGGTTAAAAAATAAAATACGCAAAATTTTTATTATGAAGTATCGTCAACATTTGTTTCAGTCTATAATAACCAAAAGTATTTGGGCGCACCAATAAACAAAAATAAAAGTGCCATGTCTGTTACTTCTGTGGTCTATGAATTTAACTTGTATTTGTAAGTACTTCGTCCGCCAGACGGCGCTAGTAATATTTTGCGAAGTATTGTAGAGGTGGGGCGCGGTGAAGAGGGAGCAAATGCTCGAGGTCATTTGGTGAGGGTACGACCTTAAAAAGTCGATATTAATTTTACGCGATAGCCCTACAAAAAAAAGAAAGATGGATGAAATCCAGGTAATAAACACATTTTGTGGAATTCAGCCAATGAATAAAGTTGAGGCATTTGTCAATACAATTTTGCGTATTTTAATTACTTTCAAATCAACTGCAGAACACATGCATTGTAAAACTTTCAAGTATGGACTAATTATAATATTTAAGTATCAAAAATGTAACCTATTAGGAAAGTAGCTTACATGTGGGTCATATATCATTCAAATCGGTTAAGCGTTATTTGCAAATCATAAATATCTATACATAAATAAACTGTTTAGGTTAGTAAGAAGTAGGATTATTACTTTTATGAAAATCATCTACGTAGAAAAGGTTGTTAACATCTGTCTTTTAAGCGTAAACAACTCGTTGCCTAGCAACGGTTTGTTTAAACCTCTATTCTTTATCGAATTTGGCTCAAATATAGTTGTGACATATTTTTTGGCATAACTATAGATACCTATACTATTAACTTAGGTAATTTGTAATTATTTGGTATCGGACCAAGCGTGTGTCTTATATATTTCGTACAAAGTTTTACCTAATTTATGTAAGGAGTGTTAATGTGATAATGATAACTTAATCGCCACTCTGTATGAATCACCACTCTATAGGGACTGAAAAATAAATCCAATTTAAATAGAGCTTTTAAAATCATAATATAAAGATCAGTTTTCTGTGTATCCTTCTTCACTAAGCACAGATGACAGAACATCAAGCTACTATAATCTGTCAGATTTTTTAATTAGGTTTTCAACTTTATCTCTGAAGCATCAAGGCCCAAGGTTGATTGTGAATATTTGACAGTTTTGAGTAGCTTGACCTGCTGTCGTCCGTACCATTACTTCATACAAATATTTATTTTTATAGCCTACTAGTGGCCGTCCGCGACTTCGTTCGCGTGTAGTTAGTTATAATGCTCGGATCCTATTGGTCGCAGCGGGATGTTATATTATAGCCTAAAGCCTTCCTGGGTTAATGAGCTATCCAACGCAAAATTTTTCAAATCTGACCAGTAGTTCCTGAGAATATCGCGTTCAAACAAACAAACTCTTCCGCTTTATAATATATTAGTATAGATTTAGTGTCCCACTGCTGGGTAAAGGCTTTCCCAAACCTACCTGTCCTGTGCTATCTCCGGCCATGTTGGCCTTGCGAAGATTACAAGAGCGTTACGCCACCTCTCCGCGACGGCAATAACCTCCATCAGGTATCCACTGAGTGACGATCTTTGCCTACTAATGCCAGGTGACATTTGAATGCCGCTAGTAGGTCGTGTATATATTGTATATACATTAAATAACTGATTATTTCCACCATTGTCATTGATTCTCCGGTCACATAGTAAATTCACAATCGGCTACCACGGGCCCCGCAGTAGAAAGCGATACGTTTTCCCATGACAACTGCTTATACAATGGGCTTTACAAAATTGACTATTATTTCCACCAAATACTTACTACACAGTACGTGTGGGTTTGTACTTTCACTGTCTGTTCATACAGTGCGTAACAGTAGCCCTATATACAGGGAAACTTTTTTTCGAGTGCGCAAAAAATAATGGGTGGCTCAGAATCAATAACAGAACAAATCTGCATTATTAGTTTAAAATAAAAAATAACGATTTCGTCCGCCCTAAAATCAGCAAATGAGAGATACCAATTATTCATACCAATATCGTAGTATTAGCATATGGCCGCGTAGTGAACATGCGGGCGGCGCGCGGGGGTCCTGTGATGTTCCCGCCGTCCCCACTCCGCCGAACACGAATGGGACCGCGTGCGGTGACCATAACATCGATTTCATAATAAACATATTTCGTTATCAATAATTATTTTTTTTTTGTACTAAAACATATCAAAGTAATAATATTTTTATCTATAAATCTTATTTAGCTATAAGTTGACAAAGTTTGCGCACTGGATAAAATTTTATCCTGTATATTCTTAGCACTAAGTATTATTGTGAATGTAAAGATTACGTCGGTATTTCTCCGTTCCATCATCGGACGACCCGTCGTACGACGAGTTTCCACTTTCCACCCTACGTTGTTGACACCACTACGATCCAGTCTCTTCTCGTCTTTTACACCGCGTACATCGAGGAATCGCGACATAAATAAAGCCACTAAGATCAGGCTCGTCCGAGCACTAATATTTCCCATATTTCTACGCAGCTGAAACGTGGACGTTACGAGAACTGGAAAAGATGACGCTCTAGAAATGTGGTGTTGAAGAAGAATGCTTGGCGTATCATGGACCGAGTTTAGAATGAATGTTTATATACTCCAAGAACTCGGCATCGAACAGTGGCTAGAATTAGTACAGTCCCGTATACTCGGTCACATCATCATATGTCAAGGCGCAATAATAACTCCATAGAACGTTTGGTCGTCCAGGGCAAAGTAGAAGGGAATAGACCTCGTGGAAGGTCAACGAAGACGTGAACCGACCAGATCAAGTCGGCAGGGGGTGGACCTGTTAATGAATGCTCCAGACTGTCGTCCAACAGGGATAGATGGAGAGAGATCGTGCGGCGTGCGAGATCAACGTCTCGAATTCAGACGTAGTGACCACGACCGTTCTAGAACGAAACGAAGAAGAAGAAGGAATAAGAATTATCTGTAAAACAGTAAATAAAAGGATCGTGCATTTCATTTGGTGTAAAAGTGTCATTTGATAATGTATAATAGTAACCTCATTAGTGAAATAATCGCATGAATTGAAAAAGATAACACTTTGAATTGATAAGTTGAATTGATTTGTTATTACAAAATTTGTGAGAGGTCATTCATAAAAATAAAAATCTATCGGCGATCGCGCTTATAAGGAAAAATTAATAGTTATTCTAATGAATAGTTATTTATACTCAATAATCAATAGTGTGTAATGATTGTGAGCTGTTAATTGCAAAGTTGAATTAGCATTTGATCTCGTTAACCATGTAAGTTTCTCTATAAAACTTTATCAATACATAACACGGATAACACAAAATCATTGACTTCTTGTAACAAAAAAATCCATTATAATTAAGACAGTTTGGCCAAAAAATTCTTATCCAACACACATAATAACTGTGGTATTCCCCAGGGGAGTATACTCTGACCCATACTTATTTTAAAAACATGTGCGTTTTTTTTTTACAAATGTGTTTATATTTTGAATCACTTGATTGCAATTAAACAGTAAATTACTGTGTTGTTCCTCAAGAACAACTCTGCCCCTTCAGAAAATTTCCAACATAATGTTCAATAAAACACGATGTTATATCAATAATGGTAAGTGTAGATCAAGCCTTATTTGTTGGCATGGGCACTTTTACTCGCATTCCACAGTGTGGTACCGGGAACTAAAATATGTAAGTAAACAGTACACACGACGATACTTCAACCTTTACCTGTCCAGTATAAACTGACCTCTCAATAAAAACCAATTACAGCCACTACTGAACTGTCACATATTCTTCTTCTTTAGCCTATAGAGGTCCAGTGCTTGACAAAGGCCTTCTAGTTGTGGGGGTTTGCCATAATCCCCACGCTGGGCAGGCGGGTTGGGGATCGCAATAATTCGATTTTCCACAGGAAAAGCGCTGCTGCCCGCTTCCCTGGTGTGTTCTCTTACGACATCCACGGGAGGATATGGGTTGGTACTATTCTAAGCCCAGTACCACACGGTTTGTCCCGTATTGTGTCTGTCAAATTGCCAGAAGGGATGGGAGACAACCTCGAACATCTGATGGTTACTGGGAAGGTGGATGGACGACGTTCTAGAGGTCGCAGTTCAATAAGGTGGACTGACCAAATTCGTTTATCTCTGGACACCGGTTTGCATGATGCTACACTAGCGCCCAGGGATCGTAACAAATGACGAACTATTGTGAAGAAGAGGATAAGTCCACAGGGACATCACTACCCTCTGTAATGAGGAGAACGAATTGAGGAGGAGGAATGTCTGTCAAAGTTCAAGCAAGTTAGTTGTCTACAAGAAAGTCTACAGCCACTCTTATAAATCAAAATATTGTTATTGGTTAAGTTGGCTCGCCTACCTACACATGGGACATTCCATTAACTTGCTTAACTTGGGAGTACACCTTTGAATAACTATTCATGCAAAACAGACATGATATTACAAAACAAGAAGAAGAAGTTATCACTTCAAAAACAAATTATATAAAAACGAATATGGAAAAATGAAACAGAAGGCGAAGCAGCAAAAATACGAGTCCAAAAGGCTCCAATCAGGCGGAGCTTAATGCTGAGACTTTAATAAAATGTGTATACTGGAGATGTATATTTAAAGAAATTGTTAATGAATGAATACTTAATAATTAAGGAATATGTATATATAGTATAAAGAGATCTAGCAAAGGAATAAATACTCACTCTAATACAATTAAAAAAATAAATGAATAGGAATTAAATAAAACTAAATAAATAATAAATGGAAACATGAAGCGCTCTTCCTCTCTCTACTTATTTAATACTTGCTGTGCCCAACAGGGTTCATAATTGTTTCCAATATTATATTAAATTATATTTACCACCTGCAACTGTACATTATGGATTTCAATAAACGATTTGATTTGATTTATAGCTAGGTATAGTTTGTTGTGTATTCCAGACGCACGGGATTTCCTTATTGAGTAGAAGAGGAAATATTGTAGATATATCGTATGGAGCGATCGGGCCAGTTTCACTTTTTAATTGGCGTTTTCTCCTTAGACGCTTTAGGATTATGGTTTCTGCGAACTGTTTTTTTGTGGGATTCTAAGTGGTATATTCCGTTCTCATTTTTGTATATACTCTATTTGTGATGATGATGATGTGATCATGATTAATTCAAATAATTTATTTATTCACCTTCGCCTCGTCTTTTATACCGCGTACATCAAACATTCGATACAAGCAAAATTCTTGTAACTTACAACCTTGCCTATCCTATGATAAGAAAGGTTGCACGCTGGAGGTAGTAGTGCGGAGGATGCTCGGTAGCGCAGAGTCGTGGGACGCGATGATGTCCTTCTACGAGGACGTGATGTCGCAGAAGGAAGCTGCGGAACGGGAGATGGAAATCTCAACTCCCTTCCCAGGCCGCAGAAGACGCACCGGGTGCCGAGGAAGGGCGGATAACGCCCTCTTCCGCCCCCCATAAATGGGTCCAGGGGCGAGGGACATGGGGAAGCCCCCCCCCCTATCTGATGGACTCCGAGGCGGAGGCGCGCGCGAGTGTCGTCGCGCGCCTCGGAGGCGTGCACGGGGTAGTTTAACACCCCACTACCCCATGCAGGAGACGAGGCCCGGACAGACCGGGCCAGCACGAGACTGTAGGGCCCTAAAGAGTTTAGACTCCCGCGGCCCCAAGCGTGCTCGTGATAGAAGAGACACAGGGGTGGTATTTAGTTAGTAGGAGTCTGACAGACCCCGTCACCCACCCCAGGGCGGCGGACATCCATTGAGGATTTTCCACCCCGGAACAAAAAATAAAAAAAAGTTGTAGGTAACAATTTTGCTTGTATCTAATGTTTGATGTATACGATCCTAGGGCTATGAACATTTTTGGCTCAATTAAAAGACATTTTTTTTTACAGTGTGACCTTTTGATTGCTTTTGGTTATTCAGTTATTGCATTTCTTAATTGTTTCTACATATAACAATCATATATATTTGTATTAATCTACAGGTATTCAGTAGCGATTTTATCAAACACGTACATACACCTAATTGATACCTTATCAATGACCGCTAAGGCGTGAGTTGCATCAATTATTGTGGAATGTACGAGTGTTTAAATAAAGATTATCTAGTTCTACTATTTATTACCCTATCTGTGGACCTAGCTTGAACGCGTGGAGGACGTTATGAAAAGTCCAACGTATTCAGAAAAGTCGACATTGGCTTCACTTCATCATCATCATCATAAGCCTCTGTTCGTCCACTATTAGACATAGGTCTCCTCCATGGCACGCCAACCAGCTCGATCCTGAGCAGTTCTCCGCCAGCCACTACCAGCCACCTTTTTACCCGACTACGGCAAAGCAAAAGGTGGGTTATGATTTTGACAGGCTATGTATGTATGTATGTATGTATGTATGTATGTATGTATGTTCATCTGTTCCCTCGTAACTTCTAAACTACTTATCAGAATTCGACAAATGACATATCATTAGAAGCGTCTTAATTGTCCGCTGGTTATAGGCTATATAGGGTTTCACAAAATCTAATGTGGCGCCCTCTAGCGGACAAAACATGCAGAGTAAAAAAATTAAGTTAAGATAAATATGCCGTGTTTGGTATCATTTGAATGCGCTTTACTTGTACATTTTAAATATATATATATTACTAGCATTTGCTTGTGACTTTACCTGTATTCATGGGCTGATTGCATATAATTCACATTTTTTCGTTCATAGCTTCTTTACTACTTATCAGGATAAGACCACTGCAGTACCATTAGAAGAGCCTTGATATTCCGTTGGGTATGAGCTATAAAGCTTGTCACCAAATTTAGTATTGTGCCCTCTAGCGGACAAAAAGTTCTATGTTAATATAAAATTAAAATAAATATACCGTGTTTGGTATCACTTGAAAGAGCTTCACGAGTACTTTATGCTTGTACATAATTACAAGGATGCTTTAATGATGTTAAATATGAGCGATAATTAGTTCAACAATTTAAATTTTCTTAATATTATGCGCCACAAATACACTTTAACACCAAAATAGTGCAAATAATAAAAAGTAAACAAACTAAAACCCAACTATGGCAAAAAACGACGCTGAAAAAGTATAAAACAAGATTTTCAGAATACTGAACTGAACAAAGTTGCTAATGTGTAAAGAGATAAATTTTCATGTTTGGAAAGGCGTAGTCACACGTTACATATACCTACCTACCGTAGCACCTTGACAACGTGTGACTACGCCTTTCCAAACATGAAAATTTATCTCTTTACACATTAGCAACTTTGTTCAGTTCAGTATTCTGAAAATCTTGTTTTATACTTTTTCGGCGTCGTTTTTTGTCGTAGTTGGGTTTTTTGATGTCGTCGCTTCATCTCGCCCAAGGGCGTCCTACGCTACGTTTGCCGAGACGCGGTCTCCACTCGAGGACTCGTTTACCCCAACGGTTGTCGGTCCTGCGGCATATGTGACCAGCCCATTGCCACTTCCGCTTGCTAATCCTCTTAGCTATGTCAGTGACTGTGGTCCTCTGTCGGATCACCTCATTTCTGATGCGGTCCTTCAGAGATACGCCCAACATAGCCCGCTCCATAGCTCGCTGAGCGGCTTCACTTGCCCTACATAAAAATAGAACAGAACAAAACAGTTGTTAGAGTACAGCAGTCTGTGACGTATATATGACAACTGTGTAATGTGTAATATATTATTTTTTAATGATTATAAATCAGTGCTTGACAGCAATCAAACCTGATGATAAGCAATGATGCAATCGTTAATGGTAAAGCGCGCTAGTTTATTAAAGACCTATTCACTCAAAAAAACTGGGTGAATAGGAAGGAAGACGGCAGTTGAGTGAGGTGATGCAATGTTAAACAGAACAACACGACTAACGATGCTGCGCCAGAGGGAGATTGATTTAGAGACGCTCGACGACCAAACTCCCGACACAACAACATCTGGCGCATCGTAATTCGTACCCGAAACACATCGCAACACAACTGCTCAGACCCGTCCCCCGTACAGCTTCACCAGACATCATGCCAGAATACGACGAATCGCTTACTTTGTCTGGTGGGTGGTAACTTCTGCCAGCAGTCGATGTTATGGCTTACCACCGAGTAAACAGAAATAAAAATACCTACTCTTTATTAATAGACCACATAAAATACAAAACATAAATATTGATTATGCAGAGGGTGACATAATGGGCAGTGCTTATTAATCATAGTTTTTTTTAATTGGACTAAGATTGAGCACGTCATACCGACATGTGCCGCATACATTTAGTCGGTTACCTAAGTCATGTGGTATTTTTGTTTCAATTTTCTTTTTTTTGGTGTGGATGGGAAATCTTCAAATGACCTCTCCCGCTCCGAACGCAGCACAAGGGCGTGTCAAAGTTTTACTGACTAAAACCCAACCCGTGTTCCTTCATGTGCCTGGGCGCTAAGGCCTCAGCTTCTTTTATAACTAACCCGCAACCCTCACCCAGGCATCGGTCTTCGTGGACCCCGTCATGATGTGCTGATCTCTTAGAGGCACGCGTGAAACACTACGCCCGTCGATCCGGGCCTGGTCTTTGCCGGGCGGCGAGTTGCCCATTGCTATTGCCCTATCTTGACAAACCACGGCCACAGCGAAATCGAATACCAAACCAACCAATAACGAAAACCATTGACCACGCGACGCGATAAATCACGTGGTCAATCGTTCCCGCCATTGGTTGGTTTGGTATTCGATTTCGCTTCGCTACGAAGCGATGTTACATTGGGTACAGGCCCAGGTATCAAAATGCACAGAATTCGTCGAAGATTCTGCCTCGCGTAGACACATAGTTACATTCATGTAATGCTCCGGTCGTGGTAATAAAACTGGCTCCATGACATGTCTTGTCGATGGCCAGTCAGCACCATAACCACTTGTAACTCCCCTCCAAGTGGTATAATGATGTGGTTATTGATTTACCATAAATACAGGTTTAATACCTTGCTTTTAACTTTTACTTCGCCATATACGTGCATACTAGTCTAGGCGTTTATATTCTTTTTTGTCAAAAACTTATGTATAATAGTCATCTGAACATCACGGTAAAAATGGGTTATTTTTCGCGATTTTGAAGTATCGTATTTCTTTGATTAATTAATTTTCGGAAAAAATCTAATGATAGGGGAATGTATAACCATCATCATCATCATCATTTCAGCGTATAATCCCGGTCGCATCCGCGGCTTTCGCGTTGGAGCCCTGGGTCCGCTTTCCTACTAATACGCCTCCATTTCGCACGATCTGTGGCATCCCGTGGTGTGAGATTGTTGGCACGCATGTCATCTCTTACAACCTCAAGCCAGCACTTCTTTGGTCTACCTCGCTTGTTCCGGCCCGGCGGAGGCGCCATGGCAAGACATTTGTTACCCACGTAACCTGCCGGTTTATGTAAGACGTGACCGCAGCAGCGTAGGCAACTCTCTTGCAGTTTGCCTGCTATGTCACGGACACGGAGACTGCCACGGATGCGGGAGTTCCTGATGCGGTCTTTCCGCGTAACTCCACACATCCTCACAGGGGCATGTATAATCATGCTGTAAAATTGTAGAAAAAGAAATAAGTGCTCTAAAAGCACTATCCACGAGGAAAACAGCGGAATACTTTTGTATAGAGAAAGCACCAATAGAGTTCCCTCTTAAGAGGGAACTCTAGTGGTGGTAAAGTAAAAAATCTAATAAAGAACTCTGACAGATTGTGTTAGCTTGATGTGCTGTCGTCTATACATGTTATCTAGCATTTCTGACCTTACATTATCTAATCAGCAATCGCGACTTTGTGAAAAATGTAAATAAATATAGGTTTATGGAAAAATAACTTTAACTCCTATTCACTAAAGTTCAATTTATGCTACTCACTACTACTCGTTACTCTTGTTCAGTTCACGATCTTCAATAATGTTCATCATCATCAACCATTTATCGTCCCACTGCTGGGCACAGGTTTCCTCTCATACAGAGAAGGATTGAGCGTAATCGCCACGCTTGCTCAATGCGGGTTGGCGATTTCAGACTTTAAATTCCTTCACTTGTAATCAGTCATTGGTATCCAAGATATACTTAAGAAAGTACATACAATGTGTAACATAAAGGGTATATACATACCAAGGGCATGGCATCTTTAGATGATATCAAACGATATCGGAAGGGTTTCAACTCAAAATAAAATACTCAAAAAGTAGGTAACAAATTTTCGGTTTCATGTGTTTCTCAAAAAAATTGTTTCATTTGTTTCTCAATCAAATCATAACAAACGTGGCAGCACACTACATACGTTAATAACTACTCGTTACCCGTCACGTTACTTGCCAAAATCCGATAAATGTCTTCAATATCTCTGTGCGACTAGTATGATAGTAGCCTATCACAGGCGGTGTTTTCCTCATAACTTCCTAACATAAAGAGATAGGATTAAAAAACCCTTCCAATATCGTCTGATATCATGTAAAGATGCCATGCCTTTGTTATGTATATACCCTTTATGTTACACGTTGTATAACTTAGAAAAGTTACATAGCTACTTGCCTGACCTGGAATCGAACTCGCACACTCATACTTGAGAGGCTGGTGTTTTAACCACTAGGCCACCACGACTTGTCACTAATTAGTTTGTACTAATTTACCAGGACTAAACTAATATTTATCTCCTGTCCTTTTCTTAATGAAATAAAAAGAAAGAGATGCAGTGAACTTAAATTTAGTTTAGTTTGTGAAGCCAGACAAAGTCTTGCCGCCAAGCGATTCGTCGCGTTCCGGCATGATGTCTGGTGAAGCCGTACGGAGGATGGGTTTGAGCAGTTGTGTTGCGATGTGTACCGGGTACGATGCGCCAAATGTTGTTGTGTCGGGAGTTTGGTCGTGGAGAGTCTCCAGATCAATCTCCCTCTAGCGCAGCATCGTTTGTCGTGTTGGTCTTGGGTTTAACATTGCATCACCTCGCTCAACTGCCGTCATCCTTCCTATTCCTAAGTTTTTTAAGTGCTAAATAGGCTTAATAAACTAGTGCGCTTTACCATCAACAATTGCATCACTGCTTACCATCAGGCGGGATTGCGGTCAAGCACTAATTTATAATTATTAAAAAAAAAACCAGGGTATCGGCGCCAGTGTATACTAGCGTAGCAGTTATTGCAATACAAGTCAGTGATCGCGAGAGGTCATTGTGCCACTTGCCTTAGTTTTTGTCGACTCCGGCGCAACTGACAATCATCTGGCCCACATTATCTACCGAGAATATTAATGTTCCATGTATTCCTCATGACTCATAGTGTGTTTGAGTAGCATGTATATTTAGCTGATTTTAGGATAAGCTAAACCCGTACAGCAAGCTGAAGTGGCAATGGGCTGGTCACACATGCCGCAGGACCGACAACCGTTGGGGTAAATGAGTCCTCGAGTGGAGACCGCGTCTTGGCTAACGTAGCGTAGGACGCCGATAGCGACGATATCAAAAAGGTGGCTGGTAGTGCCTGGCGGAGAACTGCTCAGGATCGAGCTTGTTGGCGTGCCATGGAAGAGGACCTATGTCCAGCAGTGGACGAGCAGAGGCTGATGATGATGATGAAACCCGTACAGTCCCCTTTTATAATAAAACTAGGTGCACCCGCTAATTAGTAAGTAAGTAGTAATATAAAAAATAATTAAAAAAATATTCTCATGCCTAACGAATGTATGTACGAAATTTCATTAAAATCGGTTCAGCTGTTTTATAGCAGTTCCAGAACAAACACTGACATGGGAATTTTATATAATACATAATTAAGTATGTAGATATATTTTTTATTAAAGCAAAGGGCCGTGGTTTTCGGGCTGTCTTATTAAATAAAAATAAATAAATATATACGGACAAATCACACAGATTGAGCTAGTCCCAAAGTAAGTTCGAGACTTTTGTTATTGACGTTCTTAAAGTGCTGATTCTTAGCTTAATTTGAATAACTGACTTATGATTACGTAACACACATTGATTCTTAATTTGAATAATTTTGAAGTATATTGCTAGTCCATTGTTCCATTTGTTCTAAAAATATGTTTGTTCAACAACGTAAACAACGCAATAAATGATACTGACGTTTTGTCAGTATCATTTATTGCGTTGTCAAAACGGAACCCATTGCACTGACAGTGTAGGCATTATGCAATTACCCTGATTTTTTTTTTTTTGCGAATTTTTTACCTTGTTTATAGAATGGTCCCTATCACCTAAGTGGTCCAACCCTAGTGGCCCGGATCCCGATTCTGAAATTCCACCAGAAGGCAAATTCCCGTAATTCGTTGTAAGTTTTGGTTTCATATTCCTTCGATTATGTAGTCAGATATGTGTATTGATCTAAAATGGGCGCACGCTAGGTATATTGAAATTGAAATACGGAGAGAAACCGCGAGCAAACACTCCTAAATAACGAAGAGGTTGGACTTACAGGGGCTAACTACGTTTAACGAAAGTCATATAAATATTTTTCTTTCGTCATATCAAGTTAAGCCCTAAAATCTTCTCGTCGTCTTCCGAAATACCAGTGTCTTAAGAAAAAAGTCTTCGACCAGTGTGTATTGCCAGTGATGACTTATGGAATTGACACATGGTCGCTAACAATTTGCCCTATAAGAAGGCTCAAAGTCACTCAAAGAGCAATAGAGAGGGCTATACTTAGGTTTTCACTGCGCGACCGAATCAGGAATGAGGAGATCCGTAGAAGAACGAGAGTAACCGACATAGCCCGAAGAATTGCAAGACTAAAGTCTCAGTGGGCCGGCCACATTGCCCGTAGGACCGATGCCCCATGGGGCCGACGAAGGTCGCGGGAAACCGCTGGATGCGGGAGGCTCAGGACCGGTTGTCAAGGAGATCCTTGGGGGAAGCTTATGTCCAACAGGTGGACGTTTTTCCGCTGAAATGATGATGATGATATCAAGTTTAGGTATACATATAAGCGCCGTACTGTCCGACCTCTAGTTATCACTAAGCCAACTAGTTAAAATGCCATGTATTGAGTGTAGACCTTCTAACTATAGGAATTAACATTTTCCATTGTACTATTAACAGCTGGTAATGAATACCTCCATGTTCTAGTTGTGTGTTAAAATACTAGGCATTGGCGACCCACATTGTGGTTAAAAATATAATTCCAAACCTTCAAAAGTACCTTTAAATAGTCTCATTAAAATCCCTCTATTATGAACGTGACAGTTTGTATGGATGTACATACATCTGTTATTAAAATGAGTATATTTATGCAAAAACTACTGAACGGATTTGGATAAAATTTGGCACACAGTCGGTTTATAACCCGGATTCATATTTAGGATGTTTTTATCCAGATATTATTACGAGATTGACAACTTATACTACGGGTATAACCGCATTAATAAATTGACTTTGTGACATTGATATAATTATCAATGCTTTGTGACGGCCGCAGAAGCCCGTTAGATGTATGTGAGAAGCTTAAATCCTGTCGAAGGGGAGGTGCTTGGGTTATGTCTAACAGTGGGCATAAGCCAAGCCCGTCCGACTGAAATAATGACTAATAATCGAGGGAAGCCGACAGCACAAGATTGGACATCGAGGAAAGCTTTGAGAGAGGCATTTGTCCAGCAATGGACCTCTCCAGCATCATCATCTCAGCGTTAATCCCAGTCGCATCCGCAGCTTTTTTCAGCTTTGGAGTCTGGGGTCCGCTTTACCAGTCTAACTGCTGAATTTGGCTAAACTTCGATATTTTCCGTGAAGCGACTGCCGTCTGGCCTCCACAACCCGAAGGCGATATCTAAGCATTGCAGTTAGACCAATTGTTAGACTTTTGAGGACTCCAACAACCCGTAACGACTGCCACTAGATGTTCGTATGGCAGCCGGGACCAACGGCTTAACGTGCTTTCCGAGGCACGACCAGAGCAGTGCAAATATTCATATTCATGCATACAAATACTTGCACTGTGCGGGGATCGAACCCACGCCTCCTTACGCAACGGCCGCGTTCGCTACCGCTACGCCACGGAGGCTGTCAAGCAGCAATGGACCTCTATAGGATGAAAAAGAAGAAGAGCTTAAATTTGTGTTTTAGTTATGTGCTTAATATGTACATATATCACGATTTGACTTGATTTTTCATGGTCGAATCATAAATATCATAGTAAATAACGGGGTCATGGAAATGCAACTTTCATTTGTAAACAATGAAAATAATAATATTACCTAATTAGTTAGCGCACCTGTTTGTCCGGATGTAAAGACTTTAAAATACCTCTAGTTAAAATTTATTTATTGGCGTACCTCAAGGCAATATTATTGCAAAAATATATATTTTTTTCAATGAAATGTCCTAATAAATCCTTCGCATTCAATAGTAAAATCTGTTTTAATAAAGTTTATTATTTCCGCCACTTTTGGCTAACTACTTAGTTGATTACCAAACCCTGACTATCGTCACAATTTTTTTTTATGTTTTGGTTGTATTTAAAAAATATAAGCTTATGACAAGATATCAGAAATCTCACAGCCATTTGAGTTAATATAATAATTGCATTAGCCATTATAAAAATTAATTACACTTCATCTTGAATTGCCTTGCACATTTAACCTTTCAAAGCAAGGTGACCTGGTCATCTTCTGGGAAAGTTCGTTGCATCATTTACCTCATCCATCGCTTTTCACCAGGCCCAAACGAAGGTCAAGAGTGAAAACATGTTTCGAAGAATCTGACGTTGCTTTTGCTTAGTTATAACCAAGAAAATATGACCAAAAAAAAAAAAAACACTTACCCGCACAAATGGGTTCTTCTTTGGTAATTCATGGTCCACCTCATCTCTGGACTCGTCATCCTCTGCCGAGTTCACCCGCACGCAGGTTTTATGGATAGTCTGGGGCTCATCCATACCCGCCACTCATCATACACAGGATAACACTTAACACTACACTGTCATCCACTTCCAAAGTAAACCACTAAACAGGCACTTTATAATTCAAATTTGGAATTTTAGTTCCCACTTCACCGATTAAAATTCGAAAGTAGAATTCGATTTTTAATTTTGCTCACTTAACAATTTGAATTTTGGTATTCTTTTTTCAAAGCTAATGATTTGAATTTGGAATTTTAAAATAATTAACTAACTTCACTTTGGAATTTTACTATCCAACGTACGATTGCACTTTAGATTTTAAGTATCCACTATTATCTTATCCAGCACCTTAAATCCAATGCGTGCGTTCTCCACGAGTACCTGAAATAAATGAAACACTAGATTAATTACGTTAATGATAATTTAAAATGAGTAAGGCAGGTTAAATATTGATGTCATTTCGACCGAGTTTTAGTTTGTTGCTAAAGATAACGACATTATCATCATAGTTTTATAATCGCTTGAGGAATTAGTTTGTGTTTCCAAACTGTTTGTTACTTCATAATCTTTTGATAAACAGAGGTAGGATTTACATACCTGGGATATTGATGTCACTATTAACACCTAAGCTTAGATGATTTTATTTCATGGGTTTCTTAGCGACTGGTTTACATTATCATACTTTATAAATAATACTTTGGGTGCCGAACCCGGTCGTCCAACGGAAGGCTGAACAGAAGGTACAATTATTATACATAACCATTGTGGAGGCATGAGGAACAGGGAAAGTTCACTCATCCTCCATAGAAGAGGGAGGACCCTCCGACCAGACGGGTATTATGTCTGGCGGGTACTTGCCCAACGGTTGAAGTTGGGAAGTTTTATGTATGGTAATTGCATGGTAAACTCTGCTTGCGAGATGTAGAATTCGTTTGACGTCATTATGACGCCACGTTTTAGTTGTGGCGGTAGTAGGTACCGCTATATCCATTGTAGAAGTAAGTAGTAGTAGTGTCAGGTGCTTGACTGTAATCCCGCCTGGTAAGCAGTGATGCAATCGTAGATGATAAAGCACGCTAGTTTATTAAGAGCCTATTAATTCTAACCTTAAAGACACTTAAATCGTAGTCAGACGGACACACCGCCGTTGGCAAATTGTTCTAGTCCCTCGATGTAGACGGTATAAAAGACGAGGTGAAACGCTTCATCCGAATCGTAAGGGCGTCAACAACGTAAGGGTGGAAACTCGCCGTACGACGGGTCGTCCGATGATGGCACGGAGTTGGAGGAATTAAGTCAAGCAATTCCCGCGCACGCACACTCTCCAAAATACATCCTAATTGCGAAACACACTATCAGTAACATACTTATCATATTCATATTTTATTTCCTCCTTATTCTTACACACTATTGTCTACATTTCTGTTTTACTTCTCCTTTCTGCTGGAAGAAATTTCTTAAGAAATAAGCAGCACCTTTGTATTCAAATCTTAATTTTGTCATATCCTTATGTATTTTATTGTGTATACCATAAATAATAAAATCCATACTATCCATACTATACTAATATTATAAACGCGAAAGTATCTCTGTCTGTCTGTCTGTCCGGCTTTCACGCCAAAAATACTGAACCGATTGTAATGAAATTTGGTACACAGTTAGTCTAGAGCCTGAGAAAGGACATAGGCTATAAAACATCCCGCTATGACCAATAGGAGCAGAGTAGTAACAAAAAATGTTGGGGAAACGGGAGCAAACGCGGCTGTTAAAATAATGGGAGCAATATGTAGTACCATATTGCTCCCATTATTTTAACAGCCTAACAGGCCCTTATTTTTACCCGACTACGGCAAAGCATAAGGAGGGTTATGATTTTGACAGGCTATGTATGTATGTATGTTCATCTGTTCCTCGTAACTTCTAAACTACTTATCATAATTCGACAAATGACATATCATTAGAAGCGTCTTAATTGTCCACTGGTTATAGGCTATATGGGGTTTCACAAAATCTAATGTGGCGCCCTTTAACGGACAAAACATACAGAGTAAAAAAATAAAGTTAAGAAAAATATGCCGTGTTTGGTATCATATGAAAGCGCTTTACTTGTACATTTAGAATATATATATATATATATATTGCTAACATTTGCTTGTGACTTTACCTGTATTAATGGGCTGATTGCATATAATTCACATATTTTCGTTCATAGCTTCTTTACTACTTATCAGAATAAGACCACCGCAGTACCATTAGAAGGACCTTGATATTCTGTTGGTTATGAGCTATAAAGCTTTTCATCAAATTTAGTATTGCGCCCTCTATCGGACAAAAAGTTTTATGTAAATATAAAATTAAAATAAATATAGCGTGTTTGGTATCAATTGAAAGAGTTTCACGAGTACTTTATGTTGGTACGTAATTACAGGAATGCTTTTTAGTTCATCAATTTAACTTTTGTTAATATTATGCGCCACAAATACACTTTAACACCAAAATAGTACAAATAATAAAAAGAAAAAAAACTAAAACCCAACTACGACATGTCAACTAATGCCGGTGTTCCTCAGGGGTCTGTTCTCTCTGCAACTCTGTTTCTGCTGCATATTAACGATCTGCTGATGCCCGGTATCTATGGGTATGCAGATGACAGCACAGTTGTAGAGAGATACCTGCCGGATGCTCGGGCTAGTAGGGAATCAATCCGGTCCGAAAGAGAGGCCATGGTTGAGCGAACGAGTGTTGCACTGCAGGCAGTCTCCGAATGGGGCAATGCCAATCTTGTAGCTTTCAATGCCGCCAAAACACAGGCGTGTCTTTTCACCGCCAAAAGGAGCCCTTTCACCTTGGCCCCTGCTTTTCGGAATGTGTCCTTGGAGTGTTCCGACCGCCTTCAGCTCTTGGGAGTTGAGATTTCCTCGAACCTTAACTTTGGGCGGTTCATTGAGTCCAAGGCCAGGGTGGCTGCCAGGAAACTTGGCGTTATCGCAAAGGTCCGGCAGTACTTCACACCTGGGCAGCTTCTAATGTTATACAAAGCACAGGTCCGTTCGTGTGTGGAGTACTGCAGCCACATTTGGGCTGGTGCTGCCAAGTGTCACCTGGCCACTTTGGATTCAGTGGAGAGACGTGCAAAGAGGCTGATTGGTGACCCTGATCTAACTCGAGTTGGTCTCCAAAGCCTAGAGCACAGGCGTAGAGTAGCCAGCCTTTCGGTGTTCTATAGGATGCATTTCGGGGAGTGTGCGAGGGAATTGCATGATTTAATTCCCCCATCTCCGTTCCACCAGCGGACGACCCGTCGTACGGCTGGTTTCCACCCTTACGTTGTTAACACCATTACGATCCGGACGAAGCGCTTCGCCTCCTCCTTTATACCGCGTACATCGAGGGACTGGAACAATTTGCCCGCGGCGGTGTTTCCGTCGGACTACAATTTGAGTGTCTTCAAGGCTAGAGTGAATAGGCTCTTAATAAACTAGTGCGCTTTACCATCAACGATTGCGTCACTGCTTTCCATCAGGCAGGATTGCGGTCAAGCGCTGGTTTATAATTTATAAAAAAAAAAAAAAAATACGACAAAAAACGACGCTGAAAAAGTATACAAGATTTTCAGAATACTGAACCAAACAAATTTGATAATTTTTTGCTAGTTTTCATGTTTGGAAAGGCGTAGTCACACGTTACATATACCTACCTACCGTAGCACTTTGACAACGTGTGACTACGCCTTTCCAAACATGAAAACTAGCAAAAAATTAGCAACTTAGTTTAGTTCAGTATTCTGAAAATTTTGTTTTATACTTTTCAGCGTCGTTTTTTGTCGTAGTTGGGTTTTAGTTTTTTTACTTTTTATTATATATCAACAGAGCTCATTCGGCTAGAAGTTTACGCGGGTGAAACCGCGGGGCACAACTAGTAAATAAATAAATGACAATGGGTTTAATTTTGACAGTTCAACATCATTCATTGCGTTATCTCAATTGTTAAGCAGACACATTTTTCTAACATTTGGAGCAATGGATTAGTACAATTATTCATATTGATAATAATACATCGTATATTATGCAAAAGGGTGCTGTTTTCTATGAACAATTGTGTAAGGGATACGAGGTTCACAACTAATTGTAGTAACAGGGCGTTCGGTACAACGTAAGGTAACTAACAATGCGTATTGCATAACAAGAGATAGTTTGAGAATTAGGCTTCAGAGCGCCATCGTAATATCTTGCCCACAGTTTTAATTGAATATTTTTGGCTCCATTTATTAATTTCTTTGGAACGTTGCATGAACGATGTGATTTTTTTCACACTATAAACCAGTGCATGACGCAATCCCTATAGGATGCATTTTGGGGAGTGTGCGAGGGAATTGCATGATTTAATTCCCCCATCTCCGTTCCACCCGTCGTACGGCGAGTTTCCACCCTTACGTTGTTAACACTACTACGATCCGGACGAAGCGTTTCGCCTCCTCCTTTATACCGCGCACATCAAGGGACTGGAACAACTTGCCGGCGGCGGTGTTTCCGTCGGACTACAATTTGAGTGTCTTCAAGGCTAGAGTGAATAGGCTCTTAATAAACTAGCACGCCTTACCATCAACGATTGCATCGCTGCTTGCCATCAGGCGGGATTGCGGTCAAGCGCTGGTTTATAAATAATTAAAAAAAAAAAAAAAAACCCGCCCGATGGTAAGCAGTGATACAATCATTGATCGTAAGGGTGGTTAACTCGCCGTACGTCGGGTGCTCCAAAATGCATCTTATAGTATATCGACAGGCTGTCTACTCTTCGCCTGTGCTCCAGGCTTTGGAGACTGTTGGAGCTAAAGTTGAAAAACGTCAATTATCTTTTGGACACCACTGTTTAGATAATATAACATGGCAAATTCACGCCTTTAAACATATCTCAAACAAATCTCACAATTTTTCTCAAACACTCTTATACCTAATACATTTATCTTTTATACTCCAAAAGGTGTATACTGAATTTCTTCAACATGACAACACAATAGGGATCCTAATCAAAGGGCTCACTCATGTTCAAAACGAGCGTGAGTTTGGTTATGAGTCAACGTTCATAAATCATTGTGCAAAAGTGCATGTAGGTATTGTGATTTCAATACACGCTTTAGTCAGTAAGCATGAGTTGATGATAAATGTGGAGTTCCCCGAATGGTTTTAAAAGATTTGTCCAATGCCACGTTGTATGGCAACAGTCAGCATCTGGCCAGGGGCGTAACTTCACTGTTTTAGCTGAGGTGGTATTCCGCGGGGGATCTATACTACCCAGGGGAAAGGGGGGTCCGGCAAACCCGGAATTTTTTTGCAAAAATCGGTCTAAATAGTAGCTTTTTTGAGCCATTTCTCAAGAGTTTTTCACAATAATTTCACTGATATTATTTTTTTCTATTAGATTATAGGTACTTATGTACTTGTTGGAGTTTGGAGTACAAATCGTCCCTTAGCTTACAACACCGCTTAAGTAATTTTTACCAATTTTACAGGAGACGAATAAAACAGTCTATTTTAAAAAATCTGTGGTGTTCTTACAAAATGTCCGGTGAAGTCGTACGGAGGACGGGTCTGAGCAGTTGCGTTGCGATATGTGCCGGGCACGATGCACCAAATGTTGTTGTGTCGGGAGTTTGGTCGTGGAGGGTCTCCAGATCAACCTCCCTCTGGCGCAGCATCGTTGGTAGTGTGTTTGGGTTTAACATTGCATCACCTCGCTCAACTGCCGTCTTCCTTCCTATTCACTCAGTTTTTTTGAGCGAATAGGCTCTTAATAAACTAGCGCGCTTTACCATCAACGATTGCATCACTGCTTACTATCAGGCGGGATTGCAGTAAAGCACTATATTCCCGCCAAGCTCCATAAAGTATAGAGGTAAACAAACCAATTTAGCGTTATCACAACTCACGTTTTACAAATCTCCTGTTATTTACATGATCATCGACTTTTACACGCTACTATTTATTAACAATTCCTATTGCAGCCCTACAAGAAAAGAAAGATGGATGAAATCCAGGTATTAAACACATTTTGTGGAATTCAACCAATGAATAAAGTTGAGGCATTTGTCAATACAATTTTGCCTATTTTAATTACTTTCAAATCAACTGCATAACACATGCATTGAAATACCGTAATACTTTCAAGTATGGACCAAGTATAATATATATGTATCAAAGAATTTAACCTATTAGGAAATTAGCTAACATGTGTGTCATGTTTCATTCAAATCGGTTAAGCATTCTATGCAAATAATAAATATCTAAAGATAAATAAACTGTTTACGTTAGTACGAACTAGAATTATTACTTTTATGAAAATCATCTATGTAGAAAAGATTAACTACTTGTTGCCTAGCAACGGTTTGTTTACCTCTATTCTTTATCGAATTTGACACACCTATAGTTTATAATTATAAAAAAAATCTTCGATTTGAATCGAGCAATCAGTCAAATCAGAGTAGAAAAGCCCTAACTTCAAACCAAACTTATTACATCCAGAGGATTTAATTCCTAATGGTCATTCATACTTGTTAATTAACTCGTGTAATAACAGAGAGTACTTGTGTTCAGCTACGGTGAGTGGATAGAGAAAGATGTTAATTATTGTTACCGGGCAGTCAGGGAAGTGGATGTTTTGAAAATTTCCCGGCTATTTGACATCTACTAAATCGGCGAAGGAAAACATCGCGAGGAAACCGGTACAAAATACAAACAACGCGGCGAAGATATGTCACGCTTCCCAACCGGCACTCTAATTGGGATCAGTTGGGATCATTTCGAAGCATGAAGCACGAAGAACACAAAACACTCACACACAGAAACAAACTAACATACTTTCGCATCTATGCATAGTATTTGTTGGATATTAACTGTCATGCAACTAACATATTTTCTACTAATATACAATATGTAAAGAAAACCCTGTCCGATCCGTGAAGGTATTGTTAGGTATCGATAACTGATTCTACTAATGTCCACAAAGCCGGGCTAAATTTAAAATAAAATCCCTATAAAAAAATAATATTATTTCGCAAAAAGAGGTAATTTCATACTTGTGCGGTAAGCAACCCTTCTGCGGGCGGCGAGGGGAAGGGCACGCGGCACGCGGTCTCATCACTATTCGCTCATAATATTACCGATGTTGTCACTTTTTAAAAAATTACCAAATTTCGGGGAAGTTGGAATTAATTCGCGGGAAAAAAAGATTATTTTAAAATTCATTAGTATTGTTACTATGATGATTACGTAAAATTTTATATTATATTTGGTCAAGTGTTTACCTAACCTATAGTATCCTTATAGGTCGGACAGGGTTTTCTTTACATATTGTATAATTGCAACTTCTGAGAGGTTCCACCAGCAAGGCATTCGCGAAACACACTCTCAGTAGCAATGCGATTCATTTTTCAGTTCAACTTTCATTGCGTTATTTACGTTGTTGAGGAGACCGTATTTTCTAACACATGGAACAATGGATTAGCAATAAGCTTCGAAATGATTCCAACTCATAATATTAGTGTGTTACGTAATTAAGGTGCAGGTTTTCCACCATCAAGTTATGGTTCGGAAAATGTATTCACAGACATTCCTTGAAAACTCAATACAGCCACTTGCGCCGGCGCACCACGCTCTGTTTATCCGCATTTCTACGCGAGGTCGCGCGCACTGGTTCAAGGCTACGTAATTAAACGGATTGGTACGCACCTGATGCTTGCGCGTACGCATCCGTTGATGTGCGAGGAAAGTCTGGAAAAGGCACTACTAATATGTGTGCTTTGTTTGTGAAACAGGACAGCAGGGCATTTATTATTTATTATTATCTATACCAATATAATAAAGCTGAAGAGTTTGTTTGTATGTTTGTTTGTTCGCGCTAATCTCGGGATTCGGGAACTACCGGTCCGATTTGAAAAATTCTTTTTGCGTTGGATAGCCCATTAATCCAGGAAGGCTTTAGGCTACATAACATACATAACTAATCCACGCGAACCAAGTCGCTGGCGGCCGCTAGTTTATTAAACTAGTGCTTAATTGCAATCCCGCCTGATGGTAAGTAGTGATGTAATCGTTGATGGTAAAGCGCTCTAGTTTATAGTATATTATGTATGAGTGAATAGGAAGGAAGACGGCAGTTGAGCGAGATGATGCAATGTTAGACCCAGTAACACGACCAACGATCCTGGGCCAGAGGGATATAGAGACCCTCCACGACCAAACTCCCGACACAACAACATTTGGCGCATCGTACCCGGCACATATCGCAACACAACTGCTCAGACCCGCCTCACATTACATTGTTGAGGGGGTCCTGGCTATTATAATAACAACAGCATAGATCGATTGATTAGTGCTGTTGTGATAGATCGAGGGACAGCCTCTGTGGCGTAGCGGTAGCAAACGCGGCCGCTGCGCAAGCAGGCGCGGGTTCGATCCTCGCACAGTGCAAATATTTGTATGTATGAATATGAATATTTGCACTGGTCTGGTCATGCCTCGGAAAGCACGTTAAGCCGTTGGTCCCAATTGCCATACGAACATCTAATGGCAGTCGATACAAGTTGTTGGAGCTGTAAAAAGTCCTACAATTGGTCTAACTGCAATGCTTTTATTTCGCCTTCGGGTTGTAGAGGTCAGACGGCAGTCGCTTCACGGTAAATATCGAAGTTTAGCCAAAATCAGCAGCTGGACTGATAAAGCGGACCCAAGACTCCAAAGCTGAATAAACTTCGGATGCGACTGGGATTAACGCTGACATGATGATGATTGTGGTACGCAATTACCCTGCTGAATACCCTTTGCAGAAAGATAGCGTTAAACACGTAGGTATACAATTTTGGCCGTGAAAGCATGAAACATTAAATTTTAGGTTACTTTATCATTCCTTCAGTTTTTAAACTGTATTGCAGTCAGTTTGGTAGTGCATGACGAAATAAACTTCGATGTGTATATTTTTATTGTATTTTAAGGCCATTTATGTGTATGTAGACCGACGTTATTTGATGGTACGCACGCCATTAGGTCAAGCTACCCGGAACTGTCAAAAGTCGTGGTGGCCTAGTGGTTAAAACACCAGCCTCTGAAGTATAAGTCAGGCAAGTACCAATGTAACTTTTCTAAGTTATATGCACTTTCTAAGTGTATCTTAACACCAATGACTGAAGGTGAAGGAAAACATCTTGAGGAAACCTGGACTTTAAGTCTGAAATCGCAAACCCGCATTGAGCAAGCGTGGTGATTACGCTCAATCCTTCTCAGTATGAGAGGAGACCTGTGCCCAGCAGTGGGACGATGAAAAGGTTGATAATGATGACCCGAAACTGTCGAATATTCCCAATTAACCTTGATCTTTAATGCATTAGAGATAAAGTTGAAAATCTAATAAAGAAGCCTGACAGATCGTAGTAGGTTGATCTGCTGTCGTCTGCACATCTTCGAATTATCCAGTCAAAAAGCAGACGATTATTTCATAGAAATACGTAGTAAATCCCTTTCTATGAATTTCGCCTCGTCTTTTAAACCACATACATAGAAGGTCTGGAACAATTTGCCCGCGGCGGTGTTTCCGTCTGACTACAATTTAAGTGTCTTCAAGACTAGAGTGAATTGACTCTTAATAAACTAGCGCATTACCATCACCGATTGCCTTACTGCTTATCATCAGGCGGGATTGAGGTCAAACTATTTTTCTCGCTAACTTTTTTCTTTCCCTTGTATCTGATGTATGCTACTACTCTGAGAGCTGTTCCGTCACCTCACATCAGGTTCAGTTGAAAACCAGCGGCAGGCACTAGTTGTTTGACATTTTTGCTGAACTGGGCCTTTTTGGTGCAGCCGGGAGGCACACATTCCTGCTAGTTTTCTACATTTGTTTTTTCACATTTTACTTATTTTTATTATTACATTTTTTACTTTTTTATTGGTTATCTTTATCTGATGTATTGTGCGTCTTTTAGTCAGTGCTAAATATATGTATTTTCATTCTTTCTTTGAGAAGAAAGACCGAAACAAACTCAAAGACTGATTAAGTACAGACAAGTTCATCGGCAGCGTAGGGAGGCCCCCAACAAGGTGGACCGATGACTTGGTGAAGGTCGCGGGAAGGCGATGGATGCGGGCAGCAAGGGACCGGTCAGCGTGGAAAGCCTTAGGGAAGGCCTTTGTCCAGCAGTGGACATCTATAGGCTGAAGAAGAAGAAGTTTATCGACGACATGATTGGTGCAGTGGCTAAGTGATCGATTGCTGCGCTGCGTGTCGGGGGTTCGATTCCTGCACGGAATAAATATTTGTATGACCGTTCGTTGTTTCGGGTCTGGCTGTTTGTGTATGCGAGTTTATATGTTTACGCACCCACGATACAGGAGATATTACAAATAATTTAAATAAATAAAATAAATCTTGGTCAGATCATATGAAGAAAATGTGGATCGTCTGAGATGGTCTTTTGAGGAAGGAGCCACAACGCTTAAGAGGTGTCCTGTCAGTGCACGAATTTGTCAGAAATTGTGCAGCTCAGTACAAAACTTAAGGAGCTCAACAATACGACGAACAATACCAAGGAAAGAAATGTTTGTCAACAAAACCCATAAAAAGACGGAAACATTAACCATCTCATTAATTCCAACCACATCTCCTTACGGCCACATTCAAGGTTACACCAAACGTGTGACCTTGCAGCCTTATCTATGGTGTGACGTCACGGCCTCGCCAATATGGCGGTGATAACATTTCAATTTCGAACGCATATTATTTACGCATGAAACTGTATGTTTTGCCGAAGTGTGACAAAATGGCGGAGTATAGTATTGTTTGAGGAATTTACGTCGTTTTATTAAATAATATTTTTTTAGCTTATCGGTGTTGGGCATAACATAATTTTTCTAGGAAAAAAAAAAATTGTAAATAATGATTGTCTTGGAATTAAATAAAACAGCCCCCTAATCGGCGAACACATTTTTGTCAAATGATTGCGACTAGTTGGCTTCAGTTGGGATCGTTTGGATCGCCCATAGGACCGTTCGGTCTAAGCGATCTCAACTAGTTAGCAAATTCGCAATCATTTGACAAAAATTTGTTCGCCGATTAGGGAGCTGGTTTTGCTTTGAACGTACATATACATATATGTATAATTATGACGGCGCGATAACTCAATTTATGTAATCAATATTGTTTTAACGGTTTACACCGACATATATATGTACTTACTAGTAACTTGCTTCTTTTTGCCTGTGTCACTGATATCGCCGGGATCTGTTTTACATAGAGTCGCAGTATAATGCTGAGCGACAGCCATTTTGCTGATTGGTTTAGTGTTTTTGAAATTTTTTATGTACTTAATTTTTACCGCACATAAACGTTTTTCTGTGTTTTTGTGAATGTTCTTTCTAATTTTTTAAAGCACCGTACCCAAATGGGTAAAAATACCCTAATAATGAGACTTGAATAACTGTGTGTCTGTATGTCACCAGGATATGTCTCATGAACCGTGACACCTAGACAGTTCAAAGATGGTGAATTTCATTTGCCACTGTAACAAAAAATACTTAAAATGGAATATTTTTTTTAAAGTTTTTTCTAGATGTTTTTTTGTTTTTATTTCTGTACGGCTTGTATTGTAAGGGTCCTAGCATGGTGTTAACAGCCTTGTCAAAAGATGGGTTGTCAAACGCATATACCTCTTCATCGAGGAAATACCCTTGACGACCTTCCAAGGTAAGGTTCTACATACTTTCCTGTCATGTTCCTTTTAGAGTATTAGTTAAAGACTTCCTTCAATGTTTTATAGCGTAAGATACTGTCAGTGACAATGGGTTTCATTTTGACAGTTCAACAACATTCATTGCGTTATTAACGTTGTTGAACAGACACATTTCTCGAAGATATGTAGCAATGGATTAGCAATATGCTTCTAAACGATCAACATTAAGAGAGCAGCGGTTGTCCAGTGGTGAGACCGCGACTTATAAGTTGTAGATCGTAGGTTTGAACCCCATCAGGCGCTTTACTTTTTTTTACTCAAAAGGGGATGGAAAATATCGTGAGGAAACCGGCATGTCTTAGAGCCAACACTTCGAAGACATGTGATATTTCCAACTCGCTCTGGGCCAGCGTAGTGGATTGAGGCCCGCTCCCTCTCACCGAGAGGAGGCCTGGGCCCCAACGGTGGGAATATTATAGGCTGATCATGTGATCAAAATTGATAGTAATGGGGTGGTACATAAGAAAAAAGTGTAAGCTTTGTTAGCAAAGTCGGAAAGAACCAAGATTTTTTTTGTAGCTAGTTATGACTTTGTACCAATATCAAGTAAAAATGAAAATCTTCAAAAGTTGTTTTTTCTTTCTCTTATGGCTTCGCATGGTTTGTGCATTTAGCCAATGCCACGTAATTAATTATTCATGCCGAAAAAGACGGCCGCGCGAACTGAACATTAGGAGGAAGATTTGGTACAAAGCCATGTTGTGGCCACTATGCTACAATATTTCACTGTTCTTTATGAATTATTCACTGAATGCATTTTTACTACATAAATCACGCGTTACTACGTAAACGACACTATAAATAATTTAAAAGTCCAATGAAAAATTAGCGTGGCACTCATCTTAGCTTCCCGCCAAAAACCCCCTATTTACCAACCAAGATTTGTATTTAATAGGGTTGTAACGGAGCTTCGCCTCCGCTTCCGTTACTGCGGAAGTTCCGCAAGAAATCGTATCTTCGCTTCCGCTTCCGCCTCCGCACAATTTTTTGCGGAGTTATAACGGAGGTTTATTTACGTATTTATAAAATAAATAACGCATAAGCAGCGACGCTCGGCAACCGTCCGGCCGCGTTTGAGAACGAAATGGTCAAGAATCAACTACTTAGTGCGAGGCGGGAATGCGGCAAACACAATTTGTTTCTCCTTAATTTTCATTACAAGAAGGTAATATTTTTTTACCAAGTATACTACTATTAATGTACGTATTTAAAATAAAAATTTTGTTTTAATTAACCATAAATTTCATTTTTTTTCTATATGTACTTTCACCTCCGCCTCCGCCTCCGTTTATCTCCGCTTCCGCGGAGGTGAGACTCGTCGCCTCCGCATCCGCATCCGCCTCCGCTAACAAGCCTCCGTTACAACCCTAATTTAAATTGCGTGTAGTTAAATTTAACAACAACAAATGACGTCTCGTTTTGGGCGGAGTAAAAGGGCGTGTCAGACTTTTTCTGGTTAAAACCATGGAATAAATAAGTAAGATCTTATTTGACGCATATGACAGCCTCCGTGGCGTAGCGCTAGCGGACGCGGCCGCTGCGCAAGGTGGCGCGGTTTCGATCCCTGCACAGTGCAAGTATTTGTATGCATGAATATGAATATTTGCACTGGTCTGGTCGTGCCTCGGAAAGCACGTTAAGCCGTTGGTCCTGTTGCCATACGAACATCTAGTGGCAGTCGTTACGGGTTGTTGGAGCCCTCCAAAGTCCAACAATTCGTCTAACTGCAATGCTTCGATGTCGTCTTCGGTTTGTGGAGGTCAGACGGCAGTCGCTTCACGGAAAATGTCGAAGTTTAGCCACATCAGCAGTTGGACTGGTAAAGCGGACCCCAGACTCCACAGACTGAAAAGGCTTCGGATGCGACTGGGATTTACGCTGGGATGATGATGATGATCTTATCTGACGCATTGGCAAGTGAAGGAACACAGGTGGGTTTAGTTAGTAAACTCCGTTCAGAGCGGGACAGAACATTTGATGATTTCTCATCCAAAACAAAACATGACAAATTGTTAAAAACTAAATTAAACATTATTTAAGACGTACTTTAACAGCTCAGAAATAAGCTAATACAAAAAAAAAAATATGTGGGGAAATCGCAAACACAAACATGGAGTATAATGTGGCATGTACTAAGGTGCGCTCGCTTGACAGAAGATATGCAATTTTAAATGGTTTTTAAAAAATAAATAAATAAATACGGACAAATAACACAGATTGAACTAGCCCCAAAGTAAGTTCGAGACTTGCGTTATGGGATACTAACTCAACGATACTATATTTATAATACACACATCAAAAGTGTCTAGGGATCAACATATATTTTTGCAATAACTTTTCTCCTGATTGATATTAATTAAAATTTTCTTTAAGGATTCATCAAATAAAGTGTTTTCGTTTGTCACAGTAACGATAAACCAAGTCACCTTTGCATTAATAAAGAAATTTGCCATTTTCCTAATAAAGGGATATTTGACATTTGAACCACTAACACAAAAGTTCGAAAAAAAGACTGAAATAACAGTTTTCTCTAAAATTTTATTGGGTAACTTAAACAATTAATAATCCGTGTTTCTACCGCGAACACTAACAACACAAGAACATCGGTTTGGCATACTCAAAATGAGTTCATCCAAATCACCATAGAATAAAGAGAAGGAAGTACGTTATCTTCATACAAACGGACCGCGCGCGGCTTGTATGTGTGCGCCATAGTATCTATGCGTCGCCGCACGCACACCTAAACACAATATTAGAGTGCCTATGACCTATGACTGCGCTAGTCGCGGCTAGCACGGAACGAGATTCGCGCGTCACGGCTTTTCGGCACATTAGCTTTTAAAAAATGATCACATAAACTGCAAAGTTGGTATGTCTATTTATGAACAAATAAAAGACTTATATTTTTCAAATTATATTTCTAAAAGTTATTTACAAGGATACGGATATATTACGCATTAAAGTTTAATAACAACGCGTTTCGTAATAGTCGAAACCGAAGAAAGTAGTATTTTTCTGTAGCTAATTTGTAATTTTGTATTAAATGTGTGATTCAATAGATGTTATGTTTGTATTATTTATATTTGTATTAATTAAAAATAAAAATAAATATGGTTCTTTATGTGTACAAAACTAAAAATAAAAATTACAAAAAAAAAAACTGACTAGTATATGTAAACTAAATACTAAGCAAATAATTTAAACATAAGCTCTTAGTCTATAAATATTTGTTAGCGGTTTGGGCGACAACCGTAACCGACGAAGCGCGGACAGTTGTCAACCCTAAGACAGTAGGCAATTAAATCGCGGATTGGGTCGCAGATAACCTACTTCCCCTCTTTATTCTATGAAATCACGCTGTGGAATGGCCGCCCATGTTCGTTGCAACAACAAAAAAAGGTCTTCTTGCGACTGGATACCCTCCATATTCGGCAGAGCTCTTCTCTGTAGCATATCCCATGCATGCTCAATCGGGTTCAAGTCTGGCGACTGAGCAGGCCAGGGCAGGACATTGATGTTAGCTGCGGCGAGAGTCTGTCTTACAACTCTTGCGGTGTGCGGTCGTGCATTATCATGCATTAACTGAAATAAGGGACCGATTTGCACTTGTAGAGGAACGATGACGTCTGATACAATCGTTTCAGCATAAATTTGAGCGTTGAGGTTGCCTCTGATCCAAATCAACTCAGTTCTTCCGCCGATCCAAATACCCGCCCATACCATGATGGTTCCACCACTATAAGGATGGACTTCCTGGCAGGATTTTAATCGCTGTTGGCGTCCAGGGGTTCTCCAGTGTCGTATACGTCTTGTATCCGGTCTCATACCAAAACGAGACTCATCAGAAAAGCACACGAAACGCCATTGTTCTTCTGCCCAATTTCTGTGTTCAAGAGCCCATTGATATCGAATCCTACGATTGTGCATTGCTATAGGTGGTACCCGTAGCGGTCTTCGGGAATGAAGGTTCACTTCATGCAAGCGGTTTCTGACTGTTTGGTTGCTAATTAAGTTCCCTGAAGAGTGATGAAGCCTCACGGCTAACATCATGGCGGTTATTGTTGGAGCTCTTCGAGTTAAGATTTGAATGTATCGGTCTTGTCTCCGTGTGGTGCAGCGATACCGTCCTCCATGGCGCTCAGCCACGGTACCAGTGCTTCGGTAACGTGTCCAAAGTCGACTGATAACACTCTGACTTGTATTCAGAGCTAAAGCCACAGTACGTTGCCGGGAACCAGCTTCTATCATTCCCACGGCTCTGAGCATTTCTTCCCTGCTTAAATGACGTCGCCGCTCCATAATAACGTTGGTTTTAATCAGTAGTAGGGAAACAGTAGCACTAATAATGTCTTCAATGCGTTGTATGTTTTTATAGGGAAAATATTGACAGCTGATTTTCATCTTTTACTCGAATTTGATTCACAGTTCCTGATTCAAATTATGAAATGCACCAAAAAGGATCCATATAAATTTATAAAATCATAAATTTATTACAAAGCCACATCTCAATCTCAAGAAATCCGCATAAAAATGCTTGATCCCTAGACTTTTGATGTGTGTAGATACATATATAGATAAACATCCAAGACCCAGGCCAATCAGGAAAAGATCGTTTTCCATCATGACCTGGCCGGGGATCGAACCCGGGGCCTCCACGTCGCAGGCAGGCGTGTTGACCGCTGCGCCACGGAGAACGACAATGACAATTGACATGGACTTTGCGTTCTTAATCTTATTAGGTAATTTATTGTACAATGCTGCACCTGCGAACACCCATCATCGAACAACCCGCGGGCAAGACAATGATCAAAAGAAATTCAATGAAACTGCCAATTGCATGGCTTACCATACCATTACCCTACTAAAGGAGTTATTACTATTGTGTAACATTAATTAAAGATAACTAATTATTAGGTTTTAATTAGTAATTACAATGTAGCTCAATGTTATATTCACAAGGTGTCTTTCTGAGGTCAGCTGCCCTGTTGGCCTGGGGTGCTGGTCTGCTATTTTAATTTCATGATTTTTGTTAGCTTCACTTGTATGTTTGCTTGCTTGCTTGTTTGTTTGTTTGTTTGTCCGTCTCTAACTCTTTGGACTACGAGTGAGCGGCTCATTACTGTAAAATGTCCCACCGTTTTCAATTCGTTCGTTCGTTTCATTTTTTAAAAAAGAATATCGAACTAAAAAGTTAAAAATAATTAAAAAAAAAAAGCGTGAGGTGCTTAGTATACAAAAATTATGTCACAAAGCGCCTCACGCTTTTTTAAAATTATTTTTAACATTTTAGTTTGATATTATTTAAAAGCATGTTTTTTTTAGTTTTTAAACTATATTTATAAATTTGTTATTCCAACACGATTCCATTGTCATTGTCCTTAAAAGTTCGTTATCTGATAAATTCATAATGATCGATCAATGATATCAGTCGTCTCGTAATGGAATAGCAATAGAATGACATTGCCTTAATGTCATTAATATAAAACCCGTTAATAAAAATGATTTTCTAAAAAGTACTGCTGAAGTTGAACATTTATTAATATGGAGTGGAGTGTCAGTGATTGACCAGTGTAAAGTCATAATGACGCCATTTTTATAGTAGGTTATCAAACTTGTCAAAATTTATTATTATGATATCACTGATGGACCATTCTGACACTATTCTATTAGCAGACTAGTGCCAATGGAAGATTACCACTATTATGCAAAACAACTGTTATTGTAGACTGTAGGGTAATTGACTAACACCATTGATATAATATTAAAAAATGAACTATAGGTAATTGTAGGTATAAAAGTCACCATCAACATTATCGCTTCTGTGCAACTAACCTATGTCTAATGCTTACGCGTCTCTATCACTCCCGCAAGAAATCCAATTAGCTCTCTCTTTTTTTACTTACAATGGCCGCCTAAGCATTAGCAGTAAGAATGTTTGACAAAATAATTGAAACTATATTATTTATCTAAATATTTTGGAATACTTACCTATGATATGTGATTCCATGACTTTTGTTGGCTTTTCTACTATAATTCGTGCATTTACCCAGTACACAAAACGCCATTTTGAATGCGATAAAGATTTTCTTAGCCACCAAGGACACACGCGCGTACGGAACGAGAGTATCGGGAGTGACTAAAGCGACTTGCTGGACTTAAGTTCTTTTGTACGCTTCATTTTCAATGCCGTAGTGACGTATCTACCTCAGTTTAATACTTTATCAATGACTAACACACTATCAGTAGCAATGGGTTTCATTTTGACAGTTCAACAACATACATTGCGTTATTTACATTGTTGAGTAGACACTGTTTTCCAACATATAGGGCAATGGATTAGCAATATACGTCAAAATGATTTAGATATTGATAGCAATAGTGGTATACAGTTAGACTACTGGACGGGCAACATGTTATTGGCTTTTTAAAAGAAATCCGAATGAAGCATTTCGCCCCTTCTTTTATACCGCGTACATCGAAGGACTGGAACAATTTGCCAGTGGCGGGTTTTTCCGTCGGACTATAATTTAAATGTCTTCAAGGCTAGAGTGAATAGGCTCTTAATACTTAAACTAGCGCGCTTTACCATCAACGATTCCATCACTACTTACCATCGGCTTTTCGGAGCGTTTTAGTTAAATCTGAGTCGCCAATTAGCCTCTTCGCACGCCTCTCCACTGAATCCAAAGTAGCCAGGTGACATTTCGCAGCACCAGCCCTAATGTGGCTGCAGTACTCCACACATGAACGGACCTGTGCATTGTATAACATTACAAACTGTCCAGGTGTGAAGTACCGTCGGACCTTTGCAATAACGAAAGGTTTCCTGGCAGCCACCTTGGCCTTGGACCCAATGAACCGGCCAAAGTTAAGGTTGATAAGTGTAGCGGTACTACTACCTACAAACGCCAAAAAGTAACAAGGCGTCATAGTGACGTCACACGAATTCTACATCTCGCAATCAGAGTTTACCGTGCAACTAGCATATACAACTTCCCAATTTCAAGCATTGGGCAAGTGCCCACCAGACATAACACCCGTCTGGTCGGAGGATCCTCCCTTTTCTGTGGAGGATGAGTGAACTTTACTCACTGTTCCTCATGCCTCCACAATAAGTGATGGTAGATGCAGCTTCACGCTAAGACACCCCGCACACTACAGACTTTCTATCGGCCGATAGTTTGGTCAGGCTTATAATCAGTATGAAGATGTGCCTATGCAAGTCCGCATGCTACAACGATTTGGTATCGGCCGATAAATAAGTTTGATGGGCTACTCAACTGCGTTCAAAGTAAACTATTGACCGACTGCTATATCAGTATGGTGCTCCAAGCGCGCACAATGACCGATAGTTCATTTCGCTCAGAGTTTTGGCGCCGGATGGTCGTCCATAGTTTTTTTTTTCACCATGTCGCTGCCCAATTCTACTGAAACGCTGGTTGTAGAAACAACAATCGTAAATTTCATTAAAAAATTTTAAAAAGGACCTACACTTTATGAAAAAATTCAATTTTCCATTTAATAATTTCCATCACTGTGGATGGGATGCACCAAATACTCTCGGACTCTTGATTTTTCTCCTCCATTGTATCAGAGCAATTATAATATTTTTGGACAATATTGTACTACGAGTAACTTTCATTATGCCATCGCTCTCTTCAACGGTAGCTTAGGAAATGAAATTAGTGGGCCGACTGCAGTTGTCTAGTCTGCGCACTCACCACCAACCCGGCCTCGCTACCGTCGAGGCGATCCGGCCAGTACTCGACGACTGGCTCGGGAGAAGGCGCGGCCCCCTGTCGTTTAGGGTGACGCAGGTACTGTCGGGGCACGGCTGCTTCGGCAAGTACCTGCGTCGCTTAGGCAGGGAGCCGGATGCTCGGTGCCACCACTGCGTCCAATGCGGAGAAGACACGGCGCAGCAAACCCTCTCCGAGTGTGTAGCTTGGGAGGAGCAGCGCCGTGTCCTCACAAATGAAGTAGGAGGCGACCTGACGCTGCCGGCAGTAGTGCGGAGGATGGTCGGTAGCGCAGAGTCGTGGGACGCAGTGGTGTCCTTCTGCGAGGACGTGATGTCGCAGAAGGAAGCTGCGGAACGGGAGAGGGAGATCTCAACTCCCTTCCCGGGCCGCAGAAGACGCACCGGGCGCCGGCTTCCGCCCCCCATGAGTGGGTTCGGGGGCGAGGGACATGGGGAAGTCCCCGCCCCCTATTCGATGGACCCCGAGGCACAGGATGCACGGGGTAGTTTGACACCCAACTACCCCGTGCAGGAGACGAGGCCCGGACAGACCGAGCCAGCACGAGGGTGTGGGGCCGTGGAAGAATTTAGACTCCCGCGGCCCCACGCGTGCTCGTGATAGAAGAGACACCGGGGTGGTTTTAGTTAGTAAAAGTCTGACAGACCCCGTCGCCCAACCCAGGGCGGCGGACATCCTAAGAGGAAATCCACCCAGAAAAAAAAAAAAGTGTGCGCGCTAACAGCCCAACTCGATCAAACTATCGGCCAATAGATAGGTTGTAGTTTGCGGGGGCCCTAATTATTAATTGTATGTACACATCTTTGTTTTATATCTGTGTATATAACTGTAACCACTTTTTTTTTGTTATCGGGTGGAAACCTTCTAAAGGCCCCTACTCCTCGGGGATAGGAACAGGAAGTGTGGGATTCTTACCTCACTAAAACCACCCCGGTGGCCAGCATCTGCACATAGAACCGTTACCACTCAAAAGACCAATCCCGAGCCCGTTCCGTGCAACGCTTATTAGGTCACATCTCTGGGAAGACTTTAAAATGGAACTTGCCGGCGGCGGTGTTTCCGTCGGAATACAATTTGAGTGTCTTCAAGGCTAGTGTGAATAGGCTTTTAGTAAACTAGTGCGCTTTACCATCAACGATTGTGTCACTGCTTACCATCAGACGGGATTGCGGTCAAGCGCTAGTTTATAATTTAATAATAAAAATAAATAATAATAATAATAACTGTAACCTACTATCACTAGAAGTTAAGTAAAATTGTTACTAATCTCATGGAGTTTTGTCTGATATAAAAGTTTTCTAGTCTACGATATATTCACGTATTCCATTCTTAAGAGGGACTCTAGTGGTGCTTTCTCTATACAAATGTATTCCGCTGTTTTCGTGGATAATGCTATTAGAGCAATTAGTTTTTTCCACAATTCCACTCCGTGATCTTACGTGATCTTATCATTTGATTTTTTCCGAAACTTAATTAATAAAAGAAATACGATACTTCAAAATCGCGAAAAATAACCCATTTTTACCGTGATGTTCAGATGCCTATTAGACAAACGTGATACGTTTTTGACATAAAGAAAATAATAGAAGCATAGGTATTCTTTTCCTCTAAATTTTGATATAAAAATAATTGAGATCTGTCGTGTTTTGTAAAAGAAAACAGCGGAATACGAAACGTCTTTTGGTCAACGTTTTTGTAGGTAAAATGAGCCTGAGCTACAACTGTCTTTTTCGCAATTTACCGGGAGAGGTTGGAAGCAGCACGACGGCAATAGTTTCATCAAATACCTATTTTCCAAATTCCTCGGCACTAGAGTACCGCAGATACCCATTTGGCTAATCTCCGTGGAGGTCTCCACGGTGACAGTAATCAGTCTGGAGGGGTATATTTACAAGGCTTCTCTCCGAAGAAGTCTTATTCAATTAAAGAGGGGGTTTTAAATCGATAGTTTTAAAATGGCGTCAGAAGACTTACAAATGCAATGCGCTCTGCGTTTTAGCGTGTTGAAGCATTATTAAATGACGGCACAGTTGGCGGAGAATCGTCGCTGAACAATCGATGAGGCTAATTGGCGACCCAGATTTAGCTCAAAACGGTTTCCAAAGCCTGGAGCACAAGCGAAGAGTAGCCAGCCTGTCGGTGTTCTATAGGATGCATTTTGGAGAGTGTGCGAGGGAATTGCATGATTTAATTCCCCCATCTCCGTTACATCATCGGACATTCCATCGTACGGCGAGTTTCCACTTTTACGTTGTCGACACCACAACGATCCGAATGAAGCGTTTCGCCTCGTCTTTTATACCGCGTACATCGAGGGACTAGAGGAATTTGCCAGTGACGGTGTTTCCGTCGGACTAAAACTTAAGTGTCTTCAGGGCTAGAGTGTATAGGCTCTTAATATACTAGCGCGCTTTACCATCAACGATTGGATCACTGCTAATCATCAGACGGTATCGCCGTCAAGCACTAAGTTAAAATAATGTAAAAAAAAGTCATATGTTAACAACGAAAGTCTTGCCGCCAAGCGATTCGTAGTGTTCCGGCATGATGTCTGGTGAAGCCTTACGGAGGACGGGTCTGAGCAGTTGTGTTGCGATGTGTGCCGGGTACGATGCGCCAAATGTAGTTGTGTCAGGAGTTTGGTCGTGGAGGGTCTCCAGATCAATCTCCCTCTGGTGCAGCATCGTTCGTCATGTTGTTGTGTTTAACATTGCATCACCTCGCTCAACTGCCGGCTTCCTTCCTATTCACTCAATTTTTTTTTGAGTGAATAGGCTCTTAATAAACTAGCGCGCTTTACCAGCAACGATTGCATCACTGCTTTAAGCGTGTTTACACTATGTGGCATTAACAAACATTCACACGATAACAAATGTAACGACACCTCAACTCAATCTATAATATCGATTGCGATCCGTTGTTATGGGAAGCGCTCAGCATTGTTTAGTGGAAAGCGCTGTTGACAGTAAGACCGACTTTCATTGTCAGGCAACCGCTACATAGAGCTGTTTTCACTTAGAGGTAAGCAGAAATGGTGGTCACAATAACTGGGGTTAGAAAGTTCAGGAACTGGATATGAATATTTGCACTGGTCTGGTCGTTCCTCGGAAAACACGTTAAGCCGTTGGCCCGGTTGCCATACCAACATCTAATGGCAGTCGTTACGGGTTGTTGGAGCCCTCAAAAATCCAACAATTGGTCTAACTGCACTGCTTCGATATCGCCTTCGGTTTGTAGAGGTTAGGCGGCTGTCGCTTCATGCAAAATATCAAAGTTTAGCCAAATCAGCAGTTAGACTGGTAAAGCGGACCCCAAACTCCAAAGCTGAAAAAGCTTCGGATGCGACTGGGATTAACGCTGAGATGATGATGATGCTGAATGTATCACGCAATTATCATACAGTCTAGTCATCATCACCATCTCAGCGTATAATCCCGGTTGCCTCCGCGGCTTTCGCGTTGAAGCCCAGGGTCCGCTTTCCTCCATTTCGCACGATCTTTGGTATCCCGTGGTGTGAGATTGTTGGCACGCATGTCATCTCTTACAACGTCAAGCCCACACTTCTTTGGTCTACCCCGCTTGTTCCGGCCCGGCGGAGGCGCCATGGCAAGACATTTGTTACCCACGTAACATGTTTGCGTAAGACGTGGCCGTACGTTCCAGTGTAGGCGACCCTCCTGCAGTTTCTCTGCAATGTCACGGACACGAAGAATGCCAGGGATGCGGGTGTTATAATTATCAAACGGTCTAGTATTAATGCTATAATCTTTCTCCTTCTAAATTGAATGATTTAGTTAACCTTAACACCGAAAGTTATTAACTGTACGCACTGCACCTGACCTCGGTTTAAGGTGAAACTTAACGGTAACATGAACTTAATAATTGAGTGCGAAAACCTTAAGTATATTCCTTAGAGTAGTTATTGTGGTGTTTACTCGGTGGTAGGCCATAACATCGACTGCCGGCAGAAGTTACCACCCACCAGACAAAGTCTTGCCGCCAAGCGATTCGTCGAGGACGGGTCTGAGCAGTTGTGTTGCGATGTGTGCCGGGTATGATGCGCTAAATGTTGGAGGATCTCCAGATCAATTTCCCTCTGGCGCAGCATCGTTGGTCGTGTTGTTGGGTTTAACATTACATCACCTCGCTTAACTGCCGTCTTCCTCCCTATTCACTCAGATTTTGTTTTATTAGTGAATAGGCTTAAATGAACTAGCGCGCTTAACCATCAACGATTGCATCTCTGCTTATCATCAGGCGAGATTGCGGTCAAGCACTAATTTATAAGTATAAAAAAAACACATACATGATCTGGCTGCCTTTCCCATTTTTATGTTTACATTAGGGGGTTGGAATAAGAAACCGTGGCCCTGGCGCATAGGCAAGTGAAGAAACACGTGAGTTTTAGTCAGTAAAAGTCTGACACGCCCTGCCGCTCAGCCCAGAGCAGGAGGTCATTTGATGATTTCCCATCCCAAACAAAAAAGGGGGTTCAGAATCATGTACGGACGAGAGGAGGTCAAGCCATCCCAAACTGTCAGATATTCTCAATCAACCTTGAGACTTAATGCTGTAGAGATAAAGTTGAAAATCTAATAAGGAAATCTGACAGATTGTAGTAGCTTGATGTGCTGTCGTCTGTACCAACTGTAGTGACATGGTAACCGTCTCAGAAGTCAACAACCTGTTTGGTTGATGAGTGAATTAGCTCTTAATAAACTAGCACGCTTTACCATCAACTATTGCATCTCTGCTTACCATCAGGCGGGATCGCGGTCAAGCACTATATTGTAACATTAAAAAAACTGATATCAGAGAGTGATATTAAATAACAATTATCTATTTAGACACAGATTTACAACTGATCAATAGCATAATAATAATGCTAATCAAATAATTACACAGTACCTTTATACTCTATACAATTCAGAAAATGGAACTCTCTGTCTGATTTTAAATGGTAATAAAATCACTAGACCGAGCGGAATCACGAAGGGTAAGATTATAAAATACACTTTTTGATTTCATATTCACTGTGTAATAGAACGGTCCTCGGTTACCAAGCGTTCTGAATGGAATCATGTCTTCCATTATAATTTACATTCTTTTTTTTTATAAAGCATAACAAGATCAACTTTTTGGCCTCATAGTTATGTGATACAGCCTCGTCAGTTGAAACGGTACCTGCCGCGGTCGTTTCGAGGATAGGTCCCATCAATCAACCACTTCATACGCTTCGGATACAACGTGCAAGTCGGCCCACCTTGTCGGGAGCCTACCCACGCTGCGTCTTCCGGTGTTTGGTCACCACTCGAGAATCCGTCGGCCCCATCGGGCATCGGTCCTACGGGCAATGTCGCGGGAAATTGCTGAATGCGGTAAGCGCTCGATCGGTGGTCGTGGAGATCCTTAGGGGAGGCCTAGGACGGCTGAAATGATGATGATGATGACTACGTTCAGTCGTTGATCCCGGCTGTTTATCAAAGACCTTTGACAGTCCTTATGTGCTCTCAAAAGGAAAAGAGAGAAGAGAGTTGGTGAAGTCAGTTTAAGTGAGCTGTCGATCAATTCTTAACATTAGTCGTTGTCAGAAATACTCATGATGTTTCCAACAAATATAATCAGCCTACAATGTTCTCACAGATGGAAGATACCTCTCACTCTTAAGAGCATATATGGTGATAAAATAATTTACAAAAGGCAAAGCGTCTAAGCGTCTGTTGTCATAAGGTGAAGGAATCGTGAGGAACCCAGCATGTTCAAGAATTTAAAAATCAAAGACATGTGCCATCTACCAAACAGCACTGGACCCGCGTGGTAGATTATAGTCCGCGAGGTAGGAGACCTGACCCATACCTAAATTCAAATATGAAAGCCAGAACTACAACAGTTCATAAAAATCAAAATCAAAGCATTTATTTCAAATAAACCAGTTCAGGCACTTTTGAATTATCAGAAAGTCGGTCAGTCAGTAAGATGAAGCTAGTCGGCCATTCCAAAGAGTAGGTACCTATGGAGAAGAACGAGCAAGAAACTACATGGACACTCTTTTTAACCGACTTCAAAAAGGAGGAGGTTACTCAATTTGACCGTATATATGTTTTTTTTTTCTATGTTTGTTCGCGCATTACTTCGTCGTTTATGAACCGATTTTGATAATTCTTTTTCTGTTGAAAAGAAGACATTCCCAAGGTGGTCCCATGATAAGGACATCAGGGTTTGATGGTGGAAGACCAGAGAAAATAAGGGGATCTTTCAAAAATTGCAGGGGGACTAATGCATTTCTTAGCATTTTCATTAAGTATTTTAAAGCACTACAATTTAATAAAGGTTGGAGTAGATCTGATGATGGAGCCGGGAGACAGTCAAAGGAACTCCTCAACAATTCACAGCAGCTACCTTGTGTTTGGGCTCGATTAATTTGTATTGATAAGAACTTTACACCTAGATGGGTTGTGACTTGTGACTGTCATAAGAGCTCTGATGATGAAGACATATGCCAGTTCCGGGAACTCTTCAACGGTTTACAGTAGCTACTTTGTGGTTCGACTGCATTCATTTATATTGATGAGACCTTTGCACCCATGGGTTAAAATAATGGTCTGCAGTAAATTTGGTGATGAAGACTATAGGCAGTTGAGGGAATAATTATGGGTAAAAATTAAAGTAAACAAAATTACGTCGTTTCCCAACTACATTTGCGTCAGCTTCCAGTCTGACCGGATGCAACTGAATACATAGTACTTTTAACAACTAAAAAGTGTAAAATAAAAACTTTTTTACAAAAAAAAACAACCGACTTCCAAAAACCACTACAAAGTGGAAAATAACTAATTTCGGAAGTCGGTGTCAAAAAACGAATATTCAAAACCAAAGACACCGACTTCCGAAATTAGTTATTTTTCACTTTGTAGTGGTTTTTGGAAGTCGGTTGTTTTTTTGTAAAAAGTTTTTTAAATTATCAAGCTAATGTTACAAATATTTGATTATACATCATTCATGTTGAAACCATCCGTGTGAGAACGATGCAGAAATATACTGTACGCCATTGATATAATATTAAACTAAGGTAGATAAGTCACTAGCGCATTGAAGTTGAAGCGTACAAAAGATTATAATTCTAATCTCTTGCCTTAGTCACTCTCGATACACTCGTAAAAACAAACGACAAACACTAACAGCGCAAATGACAAACACTAGCCATCTTTTTCTTCTCTATGCTTTAGATTGCGTCCTATCTCACTCACACTGTACTGTTACGGGCTAGGGGTACTTAAACGCCGGTTAAGGGTTACGAAGTTTATTGGCAACGAAGGTACAGTCGATTGTAGGCAATGACAAGTAGAATGTCGCTGACGTTGCACCGAAGTCTTCCCTTATGTTCACGAAGTCCGTGTTGTAAACACACAATAACGCTACAGATATTACTTCCCGTAGTACTCACAGTTCTCGTTACAGTTGTCGCAGTAGGTATTCTCGAAGATCGCTTCTTAACTGTCGCTGTTTTCGTATCGCTAGTCGAGTGTAGACTGACTCTGTGCGGGCGTCACGGTGCTATATATAGTCCAGCTGATCGAACATTCCAGATTCCTCTAGACGTAATAATAATAGCACATAACTTCGAGGTCACTCGGAAATACCTACGGTAATTCCCGGAAACGGGTCTCTAGAAATTTCGATGTCGACACTTTGTTGACAAAACTGTTGAGACCTGTACTATTCGATAGGCCGTCCTAAGTCTAGTAATGCGTTTTATTATTGTACCTAGAAAATGTCTAGATCTGAAGAAATAGGACTTAAAAGTGACACACTGCATGTCACGCGATATTGAACCTTATGCCATCGACATAAGGTCCATTCGTAACATTGCCCCCTTCTTAGTCATGCTCGTCCCGAGCATGATTTGATCCGTTATAGCGAGCTAGGCGGTCTACGTGTACGATCTTCAGCTTCCCTCTAGGTCCTTTCTTTATCCGGTAGGTGACATCGTTTATCCTGTTTACTATCGTGTACGGACCCTCCCATTTGGCTTGAAATTTCGGACTCTTTCCTTTTCTTCTAATGGGATTATGCAACCATACCAAAGTTCCCTCTTCGAATCCGGGCACGTTAGCTTTGCGGTCGTATCGGATCTTCATTTTCTCACTGCTTTTCAGACCATTCTCTCTCACTAGCTCATGTATTCCATCTAACTTACGCCGCAGGTCGGCCACATAGTCGACGGCTAGGATAGGAGTATCGGGGGGTGTTCCGGTTAATGCATCTATTGGTAGTCTAATTTCTCGGCCGAAGTTGATTTTCGCCGGTGTGCAATTTGTGCTATCGTGTATTGCTGAGCGGTATGACATTAAAAAGAGTGGAATGTATTGGTCCCAATCCCTTTGATGTTCTTCCACTACTTTGGCCAAGTGATTCTCCAACGTCTGATTGAATCTTTCGACCATTCCATCTGACTGTGGGTGATACGGTGTTGTACGAGTCTTATGTATCCCGAGTAGTTGGCAAACCTCTTGAAATAGTGAAGACTCGAAGTTTCTACCCTGGTCAGAGTGTAACTCCAAGGGAACGCCAAATCGACAGAACACCTCGTGAACTAGCTTTTTGGCGACTGTATGAGCTTCCTGGTTAGGTACTGCAAAAGCTTCTGGCCATTTGCTGAAATAGTCTTGCAGGACGATGATATACCTATTCCCTTCTTCAGTAACAGGGAATGGCCCAGCTATATCGACAGCAACTCTTTCCCATGGTGCACCAACATTGTACACTTTCAGCCGACCTCTGGCTCTCGTTTGCGGTCCCTTTACTGAGGAGCAGGCTGCACATTTTCTACACCAGTCCTCTACGTCTTCGCGGCAATGCACCCAATAGAATCTTTTTCTCACCTTCTCCAGGGTTTTCTTTACTCCTAGATGTCCTCCGGAGATGTCCTCCGTACGTGTGCACCTGTCGTAGCACTGACGCGACTTTATCACCGGGAACAACTATCTGTAAGGTGACCTCCTGTCCACTGGGTGATTCCCATTTCCTTTTGAGAACTCCATTATCAATTATCAGGCTGTGCCATTGGGCCCAGTAACTTTTTGCTGCTGGGCTAAGCGCTGATATTTCACTCCAAGCGGGCCTCTGGCCACGTTGTTTCCATTCGATTACTGTCTTCAAGTCACTATCTTCCTTTTGTGCGTCTTCCAATGATTGATTATCCCAGTCTTCGTCCAAAGCATTCACCTGGATAATCCTTACGTTCTCTTCCTGTTTGTCACAATGTCGGCCCTTACTTCCTGAAGTAACCTGGCGACGGCGGTCCTTTTGTCTTGCCTTTTTTTCGAGGCGCTTCTTCTTACGGGCGTCGTCCTCGACTTCCTTGTCCCGGCTTCCGTCTGCCTCACTCCACGACCTACCGCGCGACCGCTCGCGCTCGTGTTCTCGCTTGCCGGGACGTTCGCGTTCCCGGTATCGGTCTCGCTCCCGGTCCTTGACGTGTTCCCGCTCTCGTTCAGCGGATCGCTCGCGGTGCCTGCTCCGATCGCTCCGCTCGCGCCACTCGACTTGCTCGCACGGGCGCTCGGGCTCGACTTTCGCATCGCGCTTGCGCCACGCCATCACCGCGGCCTCCTCACGTGACCAAGAAGTTCTTCTTCCCTTAGCCTTCCTGGGACAATCAATTCGAATATGCCCCTTTTCGCCGCACTCATAGCAAGTTGGTCCTCGTCGGGCTTTTATATGTGCGGTCACTTCTCGAATACGGTCGTGTTGTGGGCCATCTTGACGTACAGCTTCCACCTCCAGAGCATGCGTCAAAGCTGCCTTCAGGGTCTGATGGTGACCCAGACGTACCGCAGCCCTGACTTCTGCATCTCGAATCCCATCGGTAAATAATCGTAGAGTAGTAGCGCCAATCAATCCAGGTGTTGATGCATACGCCTTCCGAACCATACGTTCTATTTCCGTGGCCCATTGTTGCAAACCCTCGCTGCTCTTCTGTGTGCGTTCGCGGAGTTGAGCCCTGTAGACATGTTCCAGGTGTTTCTCTCCATATCTAATCTCCAACGCTTCTAACAGACAGGCTAGGGTATTGCAATCGCCGGAAATATTCTCGAGGATTCGTACGGCATCACCACGCAACGCAAGCATAAGGGCTGTTAGAGCTTGATCGTCGTCCCAATTGTTGCCTTTTGCGACCTTTTCAAACTGTAGACGGAAGGCCACCCATGACGTTGTCCCGTCAAAATGAGGTACCTTAAAAGTCTGCAAAGCACTGGGTACCGGTACCACACCTTTAATAACTCCTTTTTGTACCTTCTCATGCAAAAATTCTACTTCCTTCCCAAACTCCATGATGGTATTGTCTAGTTTCTCTATACGAGCTTCCTGCTGGTCCATGCGGGCATCTTGTTTTGCTGTTTTTATTTTAAGCTCGTTGACCTCTTCTTTGGTTGTTTCCCACTTTTCGTTTAGTTCTAATACTAGTTGCTGAGATTTTGCCTGGGATTCATCTATTTTTGCTTGGGTTTCTGCCTGGGATTGTTTTATTTGAGCCTGGGTTTCTGCCTGGGATTCTGCTACACTTTTAATCTGCGCCTGGATTTTTTCTATTTGTGCCTGGGTTGCTGCCTGGGATTGTTCTATACTCAGCTTTATTTGCGCCGTCAAGTGAGCCAGCAACGCCGAAAAATCGGGTCCTCTGGCTCCGGGAGTAGTGGTGGTAGTAGGCGCACTCGCATTCGTCGGTGTTACGACGGCCGCATCTACTCCGGGTACAGGGACACCAACCGATTCTTCCTCTTGACGCGCCAAATCCATCGCTGCTTGTCGTCGCGTGCGAACTCTTTCGTCTTCCCTTGGCGTGACCGGCATGCCGCTTCTGACACCAATTGTTACGGGCTAGGGGTACTTAAACGCCGGTTAAGGGTTACGAAGTTTATTGGCAACGAAGGTACAGTCGATTGTAGGCAATGACAAGTAGAATGTCGCTGACGTTGCACCGAAGTCTTCCCTTATGTTCACGAAGTCCGTGTTGTAAACACACAATAACGCTACAGATATTACTTCCCGTAGTACTCACAGTTCTCGTTACAGTTGTCGCAGTAGGTATTCTCGAAGATCGCTTCTTAACTGTCGCTGTTTTCGTATCGCTAGTCGAGTGTAGACTGACCCTGTGCGGGCGTCACGGTGCTATATATAGTCCAGCTGATCGAACATTCCAGATTCCTCTAGACGTAATAATAATAGCACATAACTTCGAGGTCACTCGGAAGTACCTACGGTAATTCCCGGAAACGGGTTTCTAGAAATTTCGATGTCGACACTTTGTTGACAAAACTGTTGAGACCTGTACCATTCGATAGGCCGTCCTAAGTCTAGTAATGCGTTTTATTATTGTACCTAGAAAATGTCTAGATCTGAAGAAATAGGACTTAAAAGTGACACACTGCATGTCACGCGATATTGAACCTTATGCCATCGACATAAGGTCCATTCGTAACAGTACCAACGTGTGAAAAGTACACGGAATAAAAAAATTGCATGTGTGTGCTGCTGCTCCGATCGGCACATTTATTTCGGTTAATTTGTTAGAGCATATCATATCTGTTTAATATTATATCAATGTTGTACGCTGAGAGCGTCCATTATGGAAAAAAAAGACTAACCCAACAAATAGATGCTTTACAGCAAGTACATTGTGCTCAACACGTGCCATTCAATTATACAATACTAAGAAATTGAATCTATACAATGCAAAGATAGTTTTGTCCAAGGTTCAGCACTTCAGCAGCTCCAACAGTGTTCCCGAATACTAAGTTTAGCTCCTGTGTAGCTGTACCAGTGCCGAACACCCCTGTCAGCGATGCAATTCCGTAACATACAAGTAGTACTCAGCGAATACCCAGTCATTGTTTAAGAGCCATGCAAAAAATATAGTCAAAACCCCGCTGTGGCGGCTTACAATTCAATCTACCAGTACGTTTGCTTCAAAAACCTTCGTCAATGGCCAGGAAAATTCTAAAGAACAGGTAGAAAGACATACAGAGCAGGTCCTATCAAACACGAGTTAGTTGTTCCATAAGGGGACACCATAAATGTACAGGAAGTAATGTGCATGGGAGCGTGTGTGCGGATGTTTGTGTGTGTGCGTCAGTGTTGGTGTGTGCGATGCGTCATGCACGATCAAGTTTACGTTAGGGTTGGCACGTGAGGTTACTGCTGTTTGTTTTTTTTTTCGGCGACGTGACGAGTTAATTCACCGGCCCGGACGTTTTGCATATGGCTGTCAAAAGTTTTACAATTTTTTCATTTGAGTAAATATTACTCTTCGTTGAGATTGGCCTCGGTTGCCTTGGTCACAAACTAAAGTTGCATCTTTTTCTATTACAATATGGAAAGGACAGAAGATAAAATGTTAGTTTAGACCTGTCAAATTAGTCCGCACCTGATGTAAATTGACATATTTTTGGTTTAAACTGTATATGGAGTATCTTAATTTGACAGGATTAAAATAAAATGTTCTCTTCTATCCTTTTCTACATGAATGAGAAAGAAAAAGACGTATTTAACTTAAAATTAGTTTAGTTTGTTAACAAGGGAATCGCAGCCAATATCTACTTCACCATAAAATATATCTAAACCAATAAACTTAACCTCGACAACCCTACGTAAACTTCACACTCCACTTGCGCATGCACAAATTGATCGCTCGTATCGCCATCCTTGTCCTTCCCACCATTTCCCCATATCCCCATCCCTTTCTCACCTAACTGTGGACTGCATACAGTTAGCCGCGTGATGGATGTTCATGATTCTCGACTTAAATGCCTTTTGGGGATGATTAAAAACAATGGCGAAGTTTGATTGAATGCGTTAGAAGGTTTAAATTAAATTATAACGGCCGTTTTTTATGGAAGTTTCTAGAAGCCGTTGCGTTGGGAGAACTTCCTGCATTTGAAGCTTGTTTAAGAGGGAACTCTAGTGGTGCTTTCTCTATACAAACGTATTCCGCTGGTTTCTTAGTGGATAATGCCTTTAGAGCAATTATTTTTTTCTACAATTTTACACCGTGATTATTCGTGCCCCTGTCATTTGATTTTTTCCGAATCTTAATTAATAAAAGAAATACGATGCTTTAAAATCGCCAAAAATAACCCATTTTACCGCGATGTTCAGATGACTATTAAACAAACAAAAACTAATTGAGATCTGTCGTTTTTTGAAAAAGAAAACAGCGGAATACGAAACGTCTTTTGGTTAACGTTTTTGTAGGTAAAATCAGCCTGAGTTGCAACTGTCGTTTTGTCCTTTCGCAGTTAAGCTTTATGTCCAATTCCTTTATTATATCATCATCAAACGTTTAATCGTCCCACGTTAATCGTGCTGGGCACAGGTTTCCTCTCATACAAAGAAGGATTGAGCGTAAAATCACCGCGCTCATTCAATGCGGGGTGGCGATTTCAGACTTAAAGTCCAGGTTTCCTCAAGATGTTTTCCTTCAGCTTATAATCAGTCATTGGTGTCCAAGATATACTTAGAAAGTACATATTACTTAGAAAAGTTACATTGGTACTTGCCTGACCTGGAATCGAACCCGCACTCATACTTGAGAGGCTGGGACATTGATTAAATCTACCTTTGTTACTCAAACATCGACACGAACATTCCCTACTTTGCTGTCTAATCTTTTAAACTACATAATTATTTACTTTGTGTTTTCCTTTATGCATTTTTTTGTCTTCTTACTTAATTTTGTGTTAAACTTATTTTTAATTATGTGGTGGAAAAAATAAACGTTTATTATTATTATTTGTCATCTTCAACGTCAGAGATTACTTCATCTAATTTTTCTTTTACAAGTTTTCTCAGCCAACATTGCACTCAGAATCTTTTGAAGCCGTTTACTTACAAGCGGCTGAATGTCCTCTTGAGGACTCATCGTTATCAGGAGGTACCGTTATACGGAGGACGAGGTCTCCAGGGACTGCGAGTGTCCATGGACGTTTTTGCCCGGTTTTTTCTATAGGAAGACTTCCTTTTTCCTTCCTAATTCCTAAGACGGTTTCGGTATTGGCAACTAGCTTTATCTTTTAGTAGACTAAAATTATTTTATATTTATTCATTGAATTAAATACACACATCAAAAGTGTCTAGGGATCAACATATATTTTTGCAATAACTTTTCTCCTGATTGATATTAATTAAAATTTTCTTTAAGGATTCATCAAATAAAGTGTTTTCGTTTGTCACAGTAACGATAAACCAAGTCACCTTTGCATTAATAAAGAAATTTGCCATTTTCCTAATAAAGGGATATTTGACATTTGAACCACTAACACAAAAGTTCGAAAAAAAGACTGAAATAACAGTTTTCTCTAAAATTTTATTGGGTAACTTAAACAATTAATAATCCGTGTTTCTACCGCGAACACTAACAACACAAGAACATCGGTTTGGCATACTCAAAATGAGTTCATCCAAATCACGCTGTGGAATGGCCGCCCATGTTCGTTGCAACAACAAAAAAAGGTCTTCTTGCGACTGGATACCCTCCATATTCGGCAGAGCTCTTCTCTGTAGCATATCCCATGCATGCTCAATCGGGTTCAAGTCTGGCGACTGAGCAGGCCAGGGCAGGACATTGATGTTAGCTGCGGCGAGAGTCTGTCTTACAACTCTTGCGGTGTGCGGTCGTGCATTATCATGCATTAACTGAAATAAGGGACCGATTTGCACTTGTAGAGGAACGATGACGTCTGATACAATCGTTTCAGCATAAATTTGAGCGTTGAGGTTGCCTCTGATCCAAATCAACTCAGTTCTTCCGCCGATCCAAATACCCGCCCATACCATGATGGTTCCACCACTATAAGGATGGACTTCCTGGCAGGATTTTAATCGCTGTTGGCGTCCAGGGGTTCTCCAGTGTCGTATACGTCTTGTATCCGGTCTCATACCAAAACGAGACTCATCAGAAAAGCACACGAAACGCCATTGTTCTTCTGCCCAATTTCTGTGTTCAAGAGCCCATTGATATCGAATCCTACGATTGTGCATTGCTATAGGTGGTACCCGTAGCGGTCTTCGGGAATGAAGGTTCACTTCATGCAAGCGGTTTCTGACTGTTTGGTCGCTAATTAAGTTCCCTGAAGAGTGATGAAGCCTCACGGCTAACATCATGGCGGTTATTGTTGGAGCTCTTCGAGTTAAGATTTGAATGTATCGGTCTTGTCTCCGTGTGGTGCAGCGATACCGTCCTCCATGGCGCTCAGCCACGGTACCAGTGCTTCGGTAACGTGTCCAAAGTCGACTGATAACACTCTGACTTGTATTCAGAGCTAAAGCCACAGTACGTTGCCGGGAACCAGCTTCTATCATTCCCACGGCTCTGAGCATTTCTTCCCTGCTTAAATGACGTCGCCGCTCCATAATAACGTTGGTTTTAATCAGTAGTAGGGAAACAGTAGCACTAATAATGTCTTCAATGCGTTGTATGTTTTTATAGGGAAAATATTGACAGCTGATTTTCATCTTTTACTCGAATTTGATTCACAGTTCCTGATTCAAATTATGAAATGCACCAAAAAGGATCCATATAAATTTATAAAATCATAAATTTATTACAAAGCCACATCTCAATCTCAAGAAATCCGCATAAAAATGCTTGATCCCTAGACACTTTTGATGTGTGTAGTTGAACATTATTATTAAAGATTTTTTTGCAGTCATTTTAATTTTACATGCCTTGTAATTGGCGAAATATGGGTGTTTTGCAATATATTATGGAAAACAATAACTTGTAGCTTCCTATTTGAAAAAGGTTTTTTTTTAGTTATTCTAAATACCATAGATTACTTATGTATAAGTGATAGATGGTTAATACGTAGGTATAAACAATATGTAAAGAAATCCCGTCCGACCCATAGGGATATCTAATAAAGGTTAGGTTTGTACATGACCAAATAAAATATGAAATTTTACCTATTCATCATAGTAACAATACTAATGAATTTTGAAATAATCTTTTTTACCGCGAATTAATTCCAACTTCCCCAAAATATGGTATTTTTTTTAAAAAGTGACAACACCTATTTCTACGGTACTATTATGAGCGATGCGGCGGCGTGCCGCGTGCCCTGCCCCCCTTCGCCTGCGCTTGTATTGCCTACCGCACTAGTATTAAGTCACCTCCTTTTGCGAAAAACTATTTATATTTTAGGGGGATTTTTTAAGTTTAGCTCGGCTTCGTAGGCATTAGTAGAATCAGTTATCGATACCTAACAATACCTTCACGGATCGGACAGGGTTTTCTTTACATATTGTATACACAATATGTAAAGGAATTGTTAGGTATCGTTAACTGATTTTAATGATGCCTACAAATCCGGGCTAAACTTAAAAAAAATGCCCCTAAAACAATACATATTATTTCGAAAAAGCGAGGTAACTTAATACATGTGCGGTAGGCAACACGGTAGGCACACATGCGCGGGCGAAGGGGGGCAGGGCACGCAGCACGTGGTCTCATCACTCATAATAATAGTGTCCAAAACGTTGTTGTCACTTTAAAAAAAGTAAACAAATTTTGGCGAAGTTGGAATTAATTAGTGGACAAAATATTTCAAAATTCATTAGTATTGTTACTATGATGATTATGTAAAATTTCATATTTTATTTGTTCATGTGTATCCCTAACCTTTATTATCCTTTTGGGTCGCACGGGGTTTTCTTTACATAATATTGTATATCAGGTCATTTGCAGTAAGTGTTCAGTTACTTCCTTTGTTTATAATTATAATCAAGTGCTTAATCGCAATCCCACCTGATGGTAACATGTTTGAATGAGCGTATCAATAACTAAGTTTTAGGTTACCTTGTAAGTAAGAAAATGCTGGGAATATCAATCGTGGTGGTCATCACGGTGTCTGATACTGACCCGACACGATCATTACATGGTCAGGTTCAAGTTGGCTCGTGCCATATACATTCTTGAGGTGTTAGGTGATTTTATTGTTGCGTTCTCGGTACCAGACATGACGGAACCAAAAGAGAGGTACTTAATTTGCAGTAAGTGTTCAGTTACCTTCTTTCTTTATAATTATAATCAAATGCTTGACCGTAATCCCGCCTGATGGTAAGCAGTGATGCAATCGTTGATGGTAAAGCGCGCTAGTTTATTAAGAGCCTATTCACTAAGAAAAAAACTAAGTGAATAGAAAGGAAGACGGCAGTTGAGCGAGGTGATGCAATGTTTAACCCAACAACACGACCAACGATGCTGCGCCAGAGGAAGATTGATCCGGAGACCCTCTACGAACAAACTCCCGACACAACAACATTTGGTGGTTCGTACCCGGCACACATCGCAACACAACTGCTCAGACCCGTCCTCCGCACGGCTTCACCAGACATCATTGCGGAACACGACGAATCTCTTGGCGGCAAGACTTTGTCTGGTGGGTGGTAACTTCTGCCGGCAGCCGATGTTATGGCCTACCATCGAGGTGTGTTCGCTTACTTTCATCGCTACAGTCCGTTTAGCTAGCTTAAAATTCGAAAAAAAAAATGTGACCAGTACTACGGGCTGATAGGTGTCATACGTGACACTCGCTAGCGAAGTAGAGCAATGATGGCTTAGTTGTATCAGCCGTAATTTATAAGTTGTAGGTCGTAGTTCGAACTTCATCAGACTTCGAGTAAATTATTTTATCATCACTGCTCTCAAAACGGTGAAGGATAACGTCTCGTCTGAGGAAACCGGCATGTCCTAGAGCTAACTTCGAAGGTACGTGACTGCTACCAACTGGCATTGGGCCGGTGTGGCAGATTATGGCCTACTCTATCTCACCGAGAGCAGGTCCGTGTTCCAGGGGTGGGAACATTAAATAAATAAATAAATATATACGGACAAATCACACAGATTGGGCTAGCCCCAAAGTAAGTAGCGAGACTTGTGTTATGGGATACTAACTCAATTACTATATTTATAATAGATACATATATAGATAAACATCCAAGACCCAGGCCAATCAGGAAAAGATCGTTTCCCATCATGACCTGGCCGGGGATCGAACCCGGGGCCTCCACGTCGCAGGCAGGCGTGTTGACCGCTGCGCCACGGAGAACGACATTATGGGCTGATTATGTTATATTGAGGCCTCATACGAAGGCTCAGAGTCACACAAAGGGCGATGAAAAGAGCTATGATCCGAGTTTCTCTGCGCGATCGAATCAGAAATGAGGAGATCCGTAGAAGAACCAAAGTCACCGACATAGCTCTTCGAGTCCCTAAAATTAAGTGGCAGTGGGCAGGGTACATTGCTCGTAGAACCGATGGCCGATGGGGCAGTAAGGTTCTGGAGTGGCGGCCACGTACCGGAAGACGCAGCGTAGGGAGGCCCCCAACAAGGTGGACCGATGACCTGGTGAAGGTCGCGGGAGGCCGATGGATGCGGGCAACACAAGACCGGTCACTGTGGAAGCCTTGGGAAAGGCCTTTGTCCAGCAGTGGACCTCTATAGGCTGAAGAAGAAGAAGAAGATGTTATATTAGCTCAGTACGGATCCTGTGCTGGGCTCCCATGTTTCATGATTACAGTCCATGTCTTTTAACGAGGCTGCATCCCAACCGTAGGACATAACATGCTGATCATGATGATGGTAGTTAAAGTTCGTTAGTCACATTTAAGTACAGATTATAGTACATTAAGCTACAACAATCTGTCAAATTTCTTTATTAGTTTTTCAACTTTATGGATAAAGCATTAAGAGCGGACTCTAGTGATGCTTTCTCTATAGAAACGTACCGCTGTTTTCTGCGTGGATAACGGTTTTAGAGCAATATTTTTTTTTCTATAATTTTACACCGTGATTATAGGTATCATTTGATTTTTTCAGAAACTTAATCAATAAGAAAAATATGATACTTCAAAGTCCTGAAAAATAACCCATTTTTACCGCGATGTTCAGACGACTATTAGACAAACGTGATAAGTTTTTGACAAATAAGAAAATAATAGAAGCATAGGTATAGTTTTCCTCTAAATTTTGATAGAAAATTAATTGTGATCTGTCGTGTTTTGAAAAAGAAAACAGCGGAATAAGAAACTTCTTTTGGTCAACGTTTTTGTAGGTAAAATCAGCCTCAGCTGCAACTGTCCTTTTCACACTTTACCGGGAGAGGTTGGAAGCAGCGCGACGGCAATAGTTTCTTCAAATACCTATTTTCCTAATTCTTCGGCACTAGAGTTCCCTCTTAAGCTCAAAGTTGATTTGGAATATTTGACGGTTTCTTGTAGCTTGACCTGCTGTCGTCCGTAGGTACTAGCAGAAGTTTCACTTTAATCTAGTTAGATTTCGTTTCCCTTCGAAGCTACAATATTGACGTAGTTCACTAGTAAGATTACGCGCGTAATAATAATAGTTACCGTACTAAATTGGGGCCGCGGCGAGAGTTTATCGCCAAACTAGGCGCACCTCGTGGTTTTATCTGCATAAGTTTTGATCTCGTGGGAATATTTGGGTGAAGAGTATGCCATATGACCATCCAGGTTATAAACCGTCTGTGTGGCAAGTTTGTTCCAAATACGTTCAGTAGTCTTTGCCGCCAGCCTACGTGGCGGACGCGGCCGCTGCGCAAGGTGGCGCGGGTTCGATCCCCGCACAGTGCAAGTATTTGTATGCATGAATATGAATATTTGCACTGGTCTGGTCGTGCCTCGGAATGCACGTTAAGCCGTTGGTCCCGGTTGCCATACAAACATCTAGTGGCAGCCGTTACGGGTTGTTGGAGCCCTCAAAAGTCCAACAATTGGTCTAACTGCAATGATTCGATGACGCCTTCGGGTTGTAGAGGTCAGACGGCAGTCGCGAAACGTCGAAGTTTAGCCATATCAGCAGTTGGACTGGTAAAGCGGATCCCAGACTCCAAAGCTGAAAAGGCTTCGGATGCGACTGGGATTAACGCTGGGATGATGATGATGATGTCATTCAGCAGTTTTTGCGTTAAAGAGTAAGAAACATACATTCAAACTTTCACGGTTATAATACCTACCTATTATAAGCTGTTGACTATAATACTATAATATAAGCTGTTGTGTGTACCCCCGGGTTTAACATGCATAAGTTTCCAACCCATGGAAATATTGAAATTAAAGTTATTCCATACTAGCTTTCCGCCCGCGGCTTCGCCCGCGTGGGTTTCGGTTATATCACGCTTTTTAGATTTCCCTCGGGAATATCAAATTTTTCCGGGATCAAAAGTACCCTTTTATTAATCCGGACTTCTAAGATTACGTCTGCAAAATTTCAAAGCAGTCGGTTTAGTAGTTACGGCGTGAAAGGGGAACAAACAAATTCACTTTCACATTTATGATATTAGTAAGGATGCTAATGTTGGTTATAACCAATCTGTGTGCCAAATTACATCTAAACACGTTCAGTAGTTTTTACTTGAAAGAGTAAGAAACAGACCTCCAAGTTTCTGATTTAGTTGTAGCGGTATCTACAACCGCGGTACGCGAACAATGCGTCATATTGACGTCACACGAATTCTACATCTCGCAAGCAGAGTTCACCGTGCAACTAGCATACATACAACTTCCCAAAATCATCCATTGGGCAAGTGCCCGCCAGACACAACACCTGTCTGGTCGCAGGATCCTCCCTTTTCTATGGAGGATGAGTGAACTTTACTCCCTGTTCCTCATGCCTCCATATACACAGTTGTGTTAAAAACACTCCCGTCAGAGCTCTGAAACATGGAAAGAAGATGGCTGCTCAAGAAAGTACATTCACGTGATATAATAATAGGAGCCAGTGTTTGTTTGTATAACCGCAGAGCGCAAGGTCAGAGTGAGGACGTCTTCGAACCGTGACCGGACGTTTTACATCAAGTGCACGCTTGTGAAATTAGTTCTTGTTATCATTTATTTATTTTATTTTTGCCAGTGTTAGTCAAAATCAAAAGTCATTTATTCAAACTAGGCTGAGAATCAGCACTTTTTGAAGGTCAATATTACATAAGACAGTCCCCCAAAACGCCCACCCAGCGACACTTCCTAGTGCTTTCGATGGGATGAAGAAGTAGCGGAACAAACTCCCCAGTAGCACAGCTGTCTGTCTGTTCATTTAAAACAAAAAAAAACAACACATGACTTTATACAATACTACTATGTAGGTACAGTAATTAACACAACAACGATGAAATTATTTACCACAATGCCAGCTAGCCACGCCAAAATACCAGCAAAGCAAACGAAAACATAAAATATCATTAAAATGGAAATGTAGATATGTAAAAAAAAAGTTAAAAAACTAAAACCCAACTACGACAAAAAACGACGCTGAAAAAGTATTAAACAAGATTTTCAGAATACTGAACTGAACAAAGTTGCTAACGTAGTTGCAAGTAAATGGACACAGTAGTAATGTCATACAATACTATTCTGAAGTATGCAACATTCACTATGTAGAGATAAATTTTCATGTTTGGAAAGGCGTAGTCACACGTTGTCAAGGTGCTACGGTAGGTAGGTATATGTAACGTGTGACTACGCCTTTCCAAACATGAAAATTTATCTCTACATAGTGAATGTTGCATACTTCAGAATAGTAGCATTACTTGTGTTCAGTTCAGTTCAGTTCTGAAAATCTTGTTTTATACTTTTTCAGCGTCGTTTTTTGTCGTAGTTGGGTTTTAGTTTTTTAACTTTTTTTTATTTGTACTATTTTGGTGTTAAAGTGTATTTGTGGCGCATATTATTAACAAAAGTTAAACTGATGAACTAAAAACTAGGTACTTGACATATTACATCTACACGCACATATAACAACATAAGCCCGAAGGCATATAGCGCAGAGGCCTTTTTATGGGAGATTTAGCCAGTTATAAAACTGTTTCCGCCTTCACCGCGTGGAGTTACTCCCAGCTTATGTCGTTTTCATTAGTGCATTACATATTCTAATAATGTTCACACTGCTCTACATTGCATAAAGCGATTCACAGTTCCCGTGATCCGCGCTTTACTCTTATCGCTCATATTTAACATCATTAAAGTATTCTTGTAATTATATACAAGCATAAAGCACTCGTGAAGCTCTTTCACGTGATACCAAACACGGTATATTTATTTTAATTTTATATTAACATAGAACTTTTTGTCCGCTAGAGGGTGCAATACTAAAATTGGTGACAAGCCTTATAGCTCATAACTAACAGAATATCAAGGCCCTTCTAATGGTAATGCAGTGGTCTTATTCTGATAAGTAGTAAAGAAGCTATGAACGAAAAGATGTGAATTATATGCAACCAGCCCATGAATACAGGTAAAGTCACACGCAAATGCTAGCAATATATATATATATTCAAAATGTACAAGTAAAGGGCTTTCAAATGATACCAAACACGGCATATTTATCTTAACTTTAGTTTTTTACTCTGTATGTTTTGTCCGCTAGAGGGCGCTACAGTAAATTTTGTGAAACCCCATATAGCCTATAACCAGCGGACAATTAAGACGCTTCTAATGATATATCATTTGTCGAATTCTGATAAGTAGTTTAGAAGTTACGAGGGAACAGATGAATATACATACATACATACATACATACATACATACATACATACATACATACATACATACATACATACATAGCCTGTCAAAATCATAACCCTCCTTTTGCTTTGCCGTAGTCGGGTAAAAAACTTATATTACTCAAATAAAAGCCCCAGATGTAAAGGGCGTGGCAGCACACATATTTATGCATTGTAAAAAAGTAAATTATATGAACTCAGAACTCATATGTCAGTAAGCTAATTCCGGAGAAAGAATACACACATTGTGTTCAGTTAATCAGAGCGACCAGTTATTCATACCATTGACAAAGTTATTTATGGAATCAGATGCCTTTGATCGAAGCTTGGATTTGATTTGTGCTTTAAATGCATTCATTGTAAGGCAAGTTTAGCAAAGCAGAGCTATAGATGTACTTAGCGTGCGCCAATTTTACAGTCTATATATCGACGGAAAAAACAGTCTCCTGGGTAAATCCTCCTTCCACGTCTTCCATCTTTCGAGAGCCCGCGTATCCCGTTACCAGCTTTGGCGAAACCTCTCCAGTTCGTCTCGCTAATTCCTACGCGGTCTGCCGCGCCCTTGCCTTGCTGTTTCAGGGCATCAATTCTAAGCTATTTGGGCCCATACTTTATGCGGCAAACATTTCGATCTGACGATGTGGGCAAACACTCTAAATTAATTCAACCAAAATAGAATTGCATCGCAACCAAACCAAAACATTTGTTATGTTATCGCGCTAACTTTTTGAGCACAGGCGAAGAGTAAGTAGCCAGCTTATCGGTGTTTTATAGGATGCATTGTGGAGAGTGTGCGAGGGAATTGCATGATTTAATTCCCCCATCTCCGTTCCATCATCGGACGACCCGTCGTACGGTGAGTTTCCACCCTTACGTTGTTGACACCACAACGATCCGCACGAAGCATTTCTCCTCGTCTTTTATACAGCGCACATCGAGGGACTAGAACATTTCTCCCGCGGCGGTCATTCCGTCCGACTACAATTTAAGTGTCTTCAAGGCTAGAGTGAATAGGCTCTTAATAAACTAGCGCACTTTATCATCAATGATTGTATCACTGCTTACCATCAGGCGGGATTGCGATCAAGCACTATTTTATAATTAAAACAAAACTTATTCAACAAATAACCTGAAGTGAAGTCTTCAGAGATCAAAATAATATCACCGGTTATGCCCCATACATGGACATCATCTAATGATCCCAGAGTAATAACAGTCCAATCAGCGTCACGCGTGGTTGCTTCACAAATTATGGTGACCTTGGCGTACTGTGTTTTTATGTCAATCGTGACGTTTGGTAGGCTGTAGCGGGTCGGAGTTTTTGTGATAGTTATGTCATGGTGGTTTTTGTATTTGTTATCAAAAAAACTTGGGAAAAGTCGTTGATATTGTTACTTTTAGCTCATAATCTGCCTACCCTTTTTCCTTTCAAATTACGTCGAGCGAATTATAGCCGAGACCAACAAGAAAAGGATAGAAGATAACATTTTAGTGAAATCCTGTCAAATTAAGATACTCCATAGACAGTTTAGACGTGATTATAAACATGGCGACTAAAAATATGACAATTTACGTAAAGAGCGGACTAATTTCACAAGTCTAACTCTTGATGACTCATGATTTAGTTCCCCCATCTCCGTTCCACCATCGGACGACCCGTCGTACGGCGAGTTTCCACCCTTACGTTTTTTTTTTTTACGTTGTTAACACTACTTCGATCCGGAAGAAGCGTTTCGCCTCCTCCTTTATTCCGCGTACATCAAGGGACTGGAACAACTTGCCGGCGGCGGTGTTTCCGTCGGACTATAATTTGGGTGTCTTCAAGGCTAGAGTGAATAGGCTCTTAATAAACTAGCGCTACCATCAACGATCGCATCGCTGCTTGCCATCAGGCGGGATTGCGGTCAAGCGCTGGTTTATAAATAACTAGCTTTCCGCCCGCGTAGAGTTCGGTTATATCGCGCTTTTTGGATTTCCCTCGGGAATATCAATTTTTTCCGGGATAAAAGGTAGTCTAAACCTTCCTTAAGAATCACTCTATCTATTAAAAAAAACCGCGTCAAAATCCGTTGCGTAGTTTTAAAGATCTAAGCATACATACGGACATACAGCGAAAGCGACTTTGTTTTATACTATGTATTGATAATAATAAAAAGAACTAACATTTTATCTTCTGCTCTTTTTTATAGAAATTGAAAGAAAAGGATGCACCCTTTATATAAAGCTGAAGAGTTTGTTTGTTTGAACGCGCTAATCTCAGGAACTGCAGGTCCGATTTGAAAAATTCTTTTTGAGTTGGATAGCCCATTAATCCAGGAAGGCTTTAGGCTATATAACATCACGCTGCGACCAACAGGAGCGGAGCATAACTAAACTACGCGAACGAAGTCGCTGGCATCCGCTAGTACATGATATGTCATATGTATTATACGTAGCATATATAGCTATTATACGTATTCGTTTTTGAAATCGGTTTAACGATCTTTATGTGACCTTAACTGAAGTCACGCTTCTTTGTGACTTAAATGGCCCATATTTACTCAGAAAAGCGTGACGTAACTGAGCAGTGAACGTTTATTTTACACGTGTTATAAAATAGTACATGATACGTGTGACTTACTATACTCTATTAAGTAGTTAACTAAACAATAAAACCACGTGATGTAGTTACCGACTAAATATAATACCCAGTTCTCAGTATACCATTGCCACACTGCATCGTGCGCAACGCTCAGTGGTAGGCCAGAACATCGGCTGCCGGATGTTACCACCTACCAGACAGTCTTGCCGCCAAGTGATTCGTCGTGTTCCGGCATGATGTCTGGTGAAGACGTGCGGAGGACGCGATGTGTGCCGGGTACGATGTGTGCCGGGTACGATGCGCCAAATGTTGTTGTGTCGGGAGTTTGGTCGTGGAGGGTCTCCAGATCAATCTCCCTCTGGCGCAGCATCGTTAGTCGTGTTGTTGGGTTTAACATTGCATCACCTCGCTCAACTGCCGACTGCCGTCTTCGTTCCTATTCGCTCAGTTTTTTTTTTCCAGTGAATAGGCTTAATAAACTAGCACGCTTTACTATCGATGATTGCATCACTGCTTACCATAACCTCAATGTAACTTCATAGCACCCTTTCTCTCAGTCCAGTTTTAGAAATTGCTTGTTCCACGAAATATTTTTTAATTGGCCTTTATGACACAGATAATTATTAAATCGATTTTAACTTAATTAGATGGTAGTTAGGAATCGATTTGTCATGGAAATTTACATTCGAAAGCTACCTTTTCTTTAGTGACCATTCATTTAAATGACACTTTTGTGTAGAAAATGTGAATGCAAAATTGCTGTCACATGTTTGCCTATTGACTATTGTTCTGATGGTTTAAGTTGTCAAATGGAATAATGGCTCTGTGCAAAACGTGAGCGTCAAAATAACTCGGAACAGTCTAAAAATCAATTAGAAATACCTACTATGAATATTCAACTAAATTCGTAGTCATGGGCGTACCCAGCTTCTGGCCGAGGGGGGGGACAAGTCAGGCCTAGGGGAAGGCAAGTCAGGCCTATGGGGGCAAGTCAGGCCTGGGAGGGGGGGGGGTCATGTCATGCTGGCAAAGGAGGCGGAGCGCGAGAGGGAGCAGGAATCCCCCTCACGCCTCTAGCTGCTGTAGGAGACGCCCTGGTCGGGAGACAACATCGAACTCCCGGCCGCCATAGGCGCGGGCTTGCGGAAACTCGCCGCTTCGTAAGGACCAGGCCCGGGTCGACGACGCGTTGTGTTTCACGCGCGCCTCAAAGAGATGTCAGCACATCGTGATGGGGTCCTCGAAGACCGATGCCTGGGTCAGGGTTGCGGGTTGGTTAAAAAAGGAACCGTGGCCCTGGCGCACATGCAAGTGAAGAAATACGGATAGGTTTTACTCAGTAAAGTTCTGACGCCCTTCCGCTCCGGCCAGAGCGGGAGAGGTTATTTGATGATTTCCCGTTGACAACAAAAATGAGGGGGGGGGGGGGTATTGTCATCATCATCATCAGCCCCTACTCGTCCACTGCTGGACATAGGCCTCCTTCATGGCACGCCAACAAGCTCGATCCTGAACAGTTCTCCGCCAGCCACTACCAGCCACCTTTTTGATGTCGTCGCTCCATCTCGCCCAAGGGCGTCCCACGCTACGTTTGCCGCTACGTTTGCCACGCTACGTTTGCAAACTTCGAGAAGGAGGCAAATAGAAGGATCCAGCTGGGATGGGCAGCGTTTGGTAAACTTCGTCGGGTATTTTCGTCGCCCATACCCCAATGTTTGAAGACAAAAATCTTCAACCAGTGCGTCCTACCCGTCATGACTTACGGAGCCGAGACGTGGACACTAACGGTCAGACTAGTCCATAAGTTTAAAGTCGCTCAGCGAGCTATGGAGCGGGCTATGTTGGGCGTCTCTCTGAAGGACCGCATCAGAAATGAGGTGATCCGACAGAGGACCAGAGTCACCGACATAGCTGAGAGGATTAGCAAGCTGAAGTGGCAATAGGCTGGTCACATATGCCGCAGGACCGACAACCGTTGGGGTAAACGAGTCCTCGAGTGGAGACCGCGTCTCGGCAAACGTAGCGTGGGATGCCCTTGGGGGTATTGTACTACACAGTAATTGTGTTGTGGGGATGAAATCAAATCAAAATTGTTTATTTCAAATTAACCATCCGTTGAAGCTTTTGAATAGTGAATGTCGGCCAGTCCAAGAAAAGTGAAGCTAAATTGCACGTTCCAAAGCGTAGATCTCTATGGAGAACGTGCAAGAAACTCCATGGACACTCTTTCAAAATCATAGTATGGGTTACATTTCTTCGTTACATATTTCTGTTGCTTCTATCATGTGAGCACAATCAGGTAGGCAGTCGCTCCATATAAACTACTGGTATTCAGCTGAGACTGGAAGCTGGCCCAACTTAGCTGCCAAAAGGCAGGTGGATGATGGTAAGCAACCAAGCTAAAATCATCAACAGAATTTACCTTTATTCTCGGTGGCAGGCTATAACATCGACTGCCGGCAGAAATTACCACCCACCAGACAAAGTCTTGCCGCCAAGTGATTCGTCGTGTTCCGGCATGATGTCTGGTGAAGCCGTACGAAGATGATGAAGTCAGATGAATTTAAAAAAGTGTCCATGGAGTTTCTTGCAAGAAACTCCATGGGCGACTAGCTTCATCTTATTGACTGACCGACCTTCTGACAATTCATAAGTGCCTGTAACAGGTTTATCCATACTAATATTATAAATGCGAAAGTAACTCTGTCTGTCTGTCTGTCTGTCTGTTACGCTTTCCCGCTTAAACCTCTCAACCGAATTTGATGAAATTTGGCACAGACAATCTTTAGACCCTGAGAAAGGCTACCTTTTATCCCGGAAAAATTTGATGTTCCCGAGGGAAATCTAAAAAGCGCGATATAATCGAACTCCACGCGGGCGAAGCCGCGGGCGGAAAGCTAGTTTGAAATAAATGCTTTGATTTTGAAGGACGGGTCGGAGCAGTTGTGTTGCGATGTGAGCCGGGTACAATCCGTTAAATGTTGTTGTGTGGGGAGTTTGGTCGTGGAGGGTCTCCAGATCAACCTGCCTCTAGCGCAACAACGTTGGTTGTGTTGTTGGGTTTAACATTGCATCACCTCGCTCACCTGCCGTCTTCTTTCCTATTCACACAGTTTATTTTTTCAGTGAATAGGCTTAATAAACTAGCACGCTTTACCATCAACGATTGCATCACTGCTTACCATCAGGCGGGATTGCGGTCAAGCACAAGTTAATAATTATTAACAAAAAAACCTTCAATTAGTGTTAAAATATGTACATAATAATACAATGAGACTCTTAACAAAACCTCCTTTAATATGTATGAATGACGGCGCCATTTTAAAATTCGGTAAATTGCAAACCATCTCGTATTTAACTGCCAAATTATTCTCGGCAATGAGCATATTAATACAGGCACAAAAACTTTGTAAACACGACAGCAGGTCAAGCTACCCGAAACTGTCAAATATTCCCAACCAACCTTGAGTCTTAATGCTTTGGCCATAAAGTTGATGATCTATTAAATACATTTGACAGATTATAGTAGCTTGATGTGCTGTCGTCTGTACATTCGGGTTTTGTCAGGTCTTTTTTCATATGTTATGCTTTGTTGTTTAGTTTTTTAGGCACTACGGGCCTAGCACGAACGCACGGAGTAGATATAACGTACATAAATACGTTTTTAAAATTGATGACAATCATATCGCATACATTGATACCGATTCCTTTTGTTACGAATGCACCTTTTGCCGAGGGCACAACGTTCAATATTGCGTGACATGCAGTACATTGCCTACTATCGACTGTACCTTCGTTGCCAATAAACTTCGCAACCCTTAACCGGCGTTTTAGTACCCCTAGCCCGTAACACTTTGTTCAAAAACTTAACTAAAGGTAAGTCCAGTGCATCACCTTTCTATTTCATTAAGACAAGGATAATCATCATCGTTATCAACCTTTTATCGTCCCACTGCTGGGCACAGGTCTCCTCTCATACAGAGAAGGATTGAGCGTAATCACCACGCTTGCTCAATGCGGGTTGGCGATTTCAGACTTAAAGTCCAGGTTTCCTAAAGATGTTTTCCTTCACCTTCAGTCATTGGTGTCCAAGATATACTTAGAAAGTACATATAACTTTAGAAAAGTTACATTGGTACTTGCCTGACCTGGAATCGAACCCACCACGACTCACTAGGCCGCCACGACTAACCTAGTAAAGACAAGGATAAAAGACAATATTTGTTTACATAATAATCAGTCTATAATGTCCCCACTGTTGGGACTCAGGCCTCCTCTCGGTGAGAGGGAGTGGGCCATAATCTACCACGCGGGCCCAGTGCGGGTTGGTAGATGTCACATGTTTTAGATATTTTCCTTTTGACGACTCTGGGATATGCGGGTTTCTATGTTGCGATGTTATCCTTTACCGGTTTTGAGAGCAGTGGTGATGGAATAATTTAAAGTAAAGCGCCTGATGGGGTTGGAACCCACGACCTACAACTTGTAAGTCGCGGCCTTTACCACTAGGCCACCGCTGCTCTCAATATAATAAAATATCTGTTAAGTCCTCTAAGAGATAAACGTCAGGAGCGGACTAATTTGAGGGGGCCCCTCTTAAATTAGTCCGCTCCTGACCTAAATTGACGTATTTTTAGTCGCCATATTTTTAATTATAAATAAAATAAATACATATATACGGACAAATCACACAGATTGAGCTAGCCCCAAAGTAAGTTCGAGACTTGTGTTATAGGATACTAACTCAACGATGCTATATTTACAATCTCCTTCGGGCGTAGCATCGTCGGTCGTGTTGTTGGGTTTAACATTGCATCACCTCGCTTATGTAACTGCCGTCTTCCTTCCTATTCACTAAGTTTTTTAAGTGAAAAGGCTTAATAAACTAGCGCGCTTTACCATCAACGATTGCATCACTGCTTACCATCAGGCGGCATTGCAGTCAAGCGCTAGTTTATAATTATTGAAAAAAAAAAAGATACATATATAAATAAACATCCAAGACCCAGGCCAATCAGGATAAGATCGTTTTTCATCATGACCAGGCCGGGGATCGAACCCAGGGCCTCCACGTCGCAGGCAGGCGTGTTGACTAAACTGTCTATGGAGTATCTTAATTGGACAGGACTATATTAATATTTTATTCTTCAAAGAAAAATATGCACTCAACTTTAATTTAGTTTGTGAACAATGCTCTTTTTGACTTCAAAAAAGAAATCAGGTTCTTAATTTGACTGCATTTTTTATGTTTGTTTTTTTTTTATGCATTGAAAATCAGTTCCATCAATCGAAAGTTATGCTTCAAACGATTGACCGGAATTTCAATCAATCAATATTTGTTTATTTATGGCAACTAGGCCCAATTATTTGTTAGTAACATTTTTCTTAAAACCTATTTTTAGTAAACAAACAAAAAAAGAAAATTGATAAGTACGTCTGATTTTTTCATGTTTTAGATAAATACAGGATACAATTTTATCCAGTGCGCAAACTTTGTCAACTTATAGCTAAATAAGTTTTATAGATAAAAATATTATTACTTTGATATGTTTTAGTAAAAAAAAAAAAATAGTTATTGATAACGAAAGATGTTTATTATGAAATCGATGTTAATGTCACCGCACGCGGTCCCATTCATGTTCGGCGGAGTGGGGACGGCGGGAACATCACAGGACACCCGCGCGCCCGCGCCGCCCGCATGTTCACTACGCGGCCATAAGCTAATACCATAGAATAAAGAGGGGAAGTAGGTTATCTGCGACCCAATCCGCGATTTAATTGCCTACTGTCTTAGGGTTGACGACTGTCCGCGCTTCGTCGGTTACGGTTGTCGCCCAAACCGCTAACAAATATTTATAGACTAAGAGCTTATGTTTAAATTATTTGCTTAGTATTTAGTTTACATATACTAGTCAGTTTTTTTTTTGTAATTTTTATTTTTAGTTTTGTACACATAAAGAACCATATTTATTTTTATTTTTAATTAATACAAATATAAATAATACAAACATAACATCTATTGAATCACACATTTAATACAAAATTACAAATTAGCTACAGAAAATACCTACTTTCTTCGGTTTCGACTATTACGAAACGCGTTGTTATTAAACTTTAATGTGTAATATATCCGTATCCTTATAAATAACTTTTAGAAATATAATTTGAAAAATATAAGTCTTTTATTTGTTCATAAATAGACATACCAACTTTGCAGTTTATGTGATCATTTTTTAAAAGCTAATGTGCCGAAAAGCCGTGACGCGCGAACCTCGTTCCGTGCTAGCCGCGACTAGCGCAGTCATAGGCACTCTAATATTGTGTTCAGGTGTGCGTGCGGCGACGCATAGATACTATGGCGCAAACATACAAGCCGCGCGCGGTCCGTTTGTATGAAGATAACGTACTTCCCTCTCTTTATTCTATGCTAATACTACGATATCATAGAATAAAGAGAGGGAAGTACGTTATCTTCATACAAACGGACCGCGCGCGGCTTGTATGTGTGCGCCATAGTATCTATGCGTCGCCGCACGCACACCTAAACACAATATTAGAGTGCCTATGACTGCGCTCGTCGCGGCTAGCACGGAACGAGGTTCGCGCGTCACGGCTTTTCGGCACATTAGCTTTTAAAAAATGATCACATAAACTGCAAAGTTGGTATGTCTATTTATGAACAAATAAAATACTTATATTTTTCAAATTATATTTCTAAAAGTTATTTACAAGGATACGGATATAATATTACACATTAAAGTTTAATAACAACGCGTTTCGTAATAGTCGAAACGGAAGAAAGTAGGTATTTTTCTGTAGCTAATTTGTAATTTTGTATTAAATGTGTGATTCAATAGATGTTATGTTTGTATTAATTAAAAATAAAAATAAATATGGTTCTTTATGTGTACAAAACTAAAAATAAAAATTACAAAAAAAAAAAACTGACTAGTATATGTAAACTAAATACTAAGCAAATAATTTAAACATAAGCTCTTAGGTCCGTATTACAGAACGTTATTCAAGCATTGATCTGTGCTTAAGCAGTACTTAAAACTAGTTTCAACCAATCAAATGGCTTGAAACGAGACTTAAGTAGAGCTTGAGTTTTGAGTGACGTTCTGTAATACGGACCTTAGGGCGGGTTGTTTCACGTTCACTTAACGCATGCGTAAAAGTTAAAAATGGTGCTAATAACCATCGTCAAGTCAAAAAATGAGTTGTTTCACAATACGTAAACGTTAACGCACGCAAAAAAAGATACGATTACGATAACTGACGGGTTGTTTCACGTTCACTTAACGCATGCGTAAAAGTTAAAAATGGTGCTAACCATCGTCAAGTCAAAAAATGAGTTGTTTCACAATACGTAAACGTCAACGCACGCAAAAAAATACGATTACTTTAACCGATGCTCTGAGCACTGGTTAACGTAACTTATGTCAAGTTGTGTTTAGTCCGCCGTAGTGTCAATTAGTGAAAACAACATAAACTCCCTTTTGTATTCGCGAGTTTGGTCTCTAATTGACGATAGTAGGTAGTTCATCTGATGATGATACAAGTACCGTAAAAAGAAAAAGAAAGGTGTTTAGCAGCCCAAGTTCTGTTTTTTTTTTTTATATTACTGTTGTTGTCTGTTTCTTTACAGAACAACACATCTTTATATTTTTCAAGCGAAGATTGAAAGCGATCCTTCTCATTTTTTGTGAAGTTAGTGAAATGAAATGAAATCGTTTATTAAGCAAGTAGGATCACTGATCACTTTTACACGTCATGTTTTATTTTTTTTCCGTTCTCTAAAAAAATATATGTTTACATTATAGAATATACGTGTTTTGTTAGATTGCAATGTTTAACATATACCTACTTATTAAGGCCTTAAACATAGTAACTATGTTTAAGTGTATGTAGTAGTACGAGTGAGTGTAGTAATTTACTTACTTTGGTGTGTATGGTGGGGGTTATATAAATAATAAATAAATATATACGGATAAATCACACAGATTGAGCTAGTCCCAAAGTAAGATTGAGACTTGTGTTATGGGATACTAACTCAACGATACTATATTTATAATAGATACATATATAGATAAACATCCAAGGCCCAGGCCAATCAGGAAATGATCGTTTTCCATCATGACCTGGCCGGGGTTCGGAGCCTCCACGTCGCAAACAGGCGTGTTGACCGCTGCGCCACGGAGGACGACAATGTTTATGTTTGGTTACTATGTATTATACCTTAGCCGGCTATTAATATTGTAACATATAATTGTTTTTTGTCCCAAATATATAAAATAAAAATAAAATGTATCCATTTTTCGTCAAAGTATAGCTTTTCTATAGGTACACAGTTTTCTAGTATAAACGGACTTAATTTATAAAATGGCACGAAGTTATTTCCCACAACAATAAACAATAATACCAAGAAAGTTAGATAAACTACAGCACATGACAGTCGTCTAGATAAAATTTGCTGGGGCGATGTGTGTGGACGGCGGGTACATCGTTGCAACGCAATGTATTCGTGCGCAGACGATGTAGCATCGGGGCGCTGTCGGTAAAGTGGCGCGCTTCAAAGGACTTGTCCGACAATATTCGCTGGAGTAGTCACACCTACGTCACTTCACTCTTCAGTGTCGTCCAGACTTTGAAGTAGGACTGACGTTCTTTTTGCATATTTTTTACATTGTTTTTGTTTTATTTGTTGTGTAAACATGTAATAAATAATAATTTATTGACATAATAATGCAAAGCCACTGCTTCCTCCATCGTCTCGGCCGCACAACTAAACAACGAATATTCGCCGTAGGCCGATTTCTGAATCTTCGCCCGCCAATGAGAAGAACATCGTGTATGTCTGACAAGGACAACAGATATTTTGCGCGCCAACGCGACACGAATCTTCGCCTGCTAATGTAGCCCCGGCATTTAACGAACGTTAAACATCATCAAAGTTACGATAACGGACATAACTTTTTGACGTACGTATGTTACGATAACCAACCGTTTGAAACAACCCGCCCTAAGTCTTTAAATATTTGTTAGCGGTTTGGGCGACAACCGTAACCGACGAAGCGCGGACAGTCGTCAACCCTAAGGGCGGGTTGTTTCACGTTCACTTAACGCATACGTAAAAGTTAAAAATGGTGCTAACCATCGTCAAGTCAAAAAATGAGTTGTTTCACAATACGTAAACGTTAACGCACGCAAAAAAAGATACGATTACGATAACTGACGGGTTGTTTCACGTTCACTTAACGCATGCGTAAAAGTTAAAAATGGTGCTAACCATCGTCAAGTCAAAAAATGAGTTGTTTCACAATACGTAAACGTTAACGCGCGCAAAAAAATACGATTACTTTAACCGATGCTCTGAGCACTGGTTAACGTAACTTATGTCAAGTTGTGTTTAGTCCGCCGTGGTGTCAATTAGTGAAAACAACATAAACTCCCTTTTGTATTCGCGAGTTTGGTCTCTAATTGACGATAGTAGGTAGTTCATCTGATGATGATACAAGTACCGTAAAAAGAAAAAGAAAGGTGTTTAGCAGCCCAAGTTGTTTGTTTTTTTTTATATTACTGTTGTTGTCTGTTTCTTTACAGAACAACACATCTTTATATTTTTCAAGCGAAGATTGAAAGCGATCTTTCTCATTTTTTGTGAAGTTAGTGAAATGAAATGAAATCGTTTATTAAGCAAGTAGGATCACTGATCACTTTTACACGTCATGTTTTATTTTTCTTCCGTTCTCTAAAAAAAAATATGTTTACATTATAGAATATACGTGTTTTGTTAGATTGCAATGTTTAACATATACCTACTTATTAAGGCCTTAAACATAGTAACTATGTTTAAGTGTATGTAGTAGTACGAGTGAATGTAGTAATTTACTTACTTTGGTGTGTACCCCCACCGGGTTATATAAATAATAAATAAATATATACGGACAAATCACACAGATTGAGCTAGTCCCAAAGTAAGATTGAGACTTGTGTTATGGGATACTAACTCAACGATACTATATTTATAATAGATACATATACGATAAACATCCAAGGCCCAGGCCAATCAGGAAATGATCGTTTTCCATCATGACCTGGCCGGGGTTCGAACCCGGGGCCTCCACGTCGCAAGCAGGCGTGTTGACCGCTGCGCCACGGAGGACGACAATGTTTATGTTTGGTTACTATGTATTTATTATACCTTAGCCGGCTATTAATATTGTAACATATAATTGTTTTTTGTCCCAAATATATAAAATAAAAATAAAGTGTATCCATTTTTCGTCAAAGTATAGCTTTTCTATAGGTACACAGTTTTCTAGTATAAACGGACTTAATTTATAAAATGGCACGAAGTTATTTCCCACAACAATAAACAATAATACCAAGAAAGTTAGATAAACTACAGCACATGACAGTCGCCTAGATAAAATTTGCTGGGGCGATGTATGTGGCCGGGCCCGCCGGGTACATCGTTGCAACGCAATGTACTCGTGCGCAGACGATGTAGTATCGGGGCGCTGTCGATAAAGTGGCGCGCTTCAAAGGACTTGTCGCTACAATATTCGCTGGAGTAGTCACACACTCACACAGTCACACCTACGTCACTTCAGTGTCGTCCAGACCTATATATATAATGTACTCTGTGGTCCAGACTTTGAAGTAGGACTGACGTTCTTTTTGCATATTTTTTACATTGTTTTTGTTTTATTTGTTGTGTAAACATGTAATAAATAATAATTTATTGACATATAATGCAAAGCCACTGCTTCCTCCATCGTCTCGGCCGCACAACTAAACAACAAATATTCGCCGTAGGCCGATTTCTGAATCTTCGCCCGCCAATGAGAAGAACATCGTGTATGTCTGACAAGGACAACAGATATTTTGCGCGCCAACGCGACACGAATCTTCGCCTGCTAATGTAGCGCCGGCATTTAACGAACGTTAAACATAATCAAAGTTACGTTAACGGACGTAACTTTTTGACGTACGTATGTTACGATAACCAACCGTTTGAAACAACCCGCCCTTAGTAGGAATGACATCTCACTCCGCGCTCACTTCAACTAAGTTGCTGTTGTTGTAGTTGGCTAGGGCTACAAAATCGCACTGCAGCTCGTAAACTCCACGGTACAGCATTTCGTACCCAAACAAAGTAGCAGTGCCCTATTACTAATTGTACTGGAGGTATGAATGCTGTATATCATGAATCCTCATAGCTGAGTTGAAATTTTCACAGATATTTTGTATAGATATACATATATACTAATAAAACACCGGACAAGGGCGGATCCAGCTTTGGCGCCAGGAGGGGGTCACATAGTCGTGGTCAAGTCATAAGAAGTTTTAATTAAACTTTGATAATTTATCTATGCTATCTGTGCTCGACAGCCGCTGCGACTTCGGTCCCCACTTCCGGCGGCTGGCGCCCAAGTTGTTCAGGGCGGCTGGGGTGCTTTCAACGTTGCTTCCCAATCTGGGGGGTCCGAGCGCTGCCTGCAGGCGGCTCTACATGGGAATCGTGAGATCCATGACCCTATATGGGCCCCGGTGTGGGCCTCTGACTTGACGGCCGGCAGCATCACTGTAATGCGACAAACGCAGAGAGCGATGGCCACCAGAGTCATACATGGGTATCCCACGATCTCCTATAAGGCGTCCTGCCTATTGGCTGGATCCCGGCCTTAGGAGCTGGAGGCGAAGGTCCTCGCGTTACTGTACCGGAAGTGTGAGGAGGCACGGGATGTCGGGGTAATGGGGTCAATATTTGACAGTGAAGAGTCCTGGAATGTGGTGGTTTACGTCTGCGAAACAGTCGTCTCGCAGAAGGAGGCTGCGGAAAGGGAGAGGGAGATCTCATCCTCTCACCCAACCCACAGCAGGTGCACAACGCTCTCTTCCAGCTCCCCTAAATGGCCCCAGGGGCGATAGACTCGGGGACATCTGTCGCCCCCCAAATATCAGGACCCGAGGTGGCGGCGCGAAGTGTTCCACGCGGGCCACTGTTAGACGTCATGGAGGGAGTCGTACATCTCATTCAGCCTCCTCGGATCAGCCCAATTACCTTACATACATAGATTATGAAAAGGCATTCGAACGGGTTAAGCACCAGCATCTCACCTCACCAGGGTCTATTAACAGATATTGGACTCGATAGCAAAGGACGTCAGGGTTATCCGTAATCTGTACGAGAACCAAGTAGCTACAATCAGAGTTGAAAATGAGGAGACCGAGGAAATCAAGTTCTATCGTGGAGTTCGGCAGGGCTGTGTTGTGTCTCCGTTGCTCTTCAATATTTATTCCGAGGCAGTGATGTCGGAGGCTCTTGAAGGTCTGAAAGCCGGAGGGAAGTTCAACGGCAAGTTCGTTTATAACCTGCGTTATGCGGACGACACTGTTCTCATTGCATCCTCTGAACAAGACTTGCAAACCATTGTAGATAACGTCAATGAGTGCAGCGAGAAGGCGCCGCCGGTCTGTCGATGAATATCAGCAAGACAAAATTTATGGTAGTCTCTAGAAACCCAGACTTACGCCCTAGCATATCGGTGGCAGGCAAACAACTTGAGCGGGTACGAAAGTACAAGTATATCGGTGCTTGGGTAAATGAAGCACGGGAGTCCGACCAAGAAACGACAAAGAGCTTGCTCGAGCATCTTTTAACAAAATGAAGAAAGTTCTGTGCTGCCGTAAACTCCACGTATAGCTCCGAGTCAGGTTACTGTTGTGCTACGTATGGCTTGTCGTCGTGTACGGCTGAGAAGCATGGATTCTGAAAGAGGACACTACACGACGCTTGCAGACTTTTGAAATGTGGTACTACCGTCGTATGCTGCGCATAAGCTGGACCCAAAAGGTCAGAAATGACACCGTCCTTCAGCGCCTTCTAATGCGTCGAAAGTTGTTGCCCACCATAAAGAAACGGCCACGCCCACGCCCACGGCCACGTGCTCCGAGGCTCCGACACGATAGATATGTGCTACTCCAACTTATTATGATGGGCAAGGTAGAAGGAAAGAGGCGCGCTGGACGAAAGAGAAAGTCTTGGCTGCGAAACATCAGGGAGTGGACTGGCATTACTTTGGTCGAAAAACTGTTCCGTCTCGCGGTTAACAAAACGGGATACAAGAAGCTGACAGCCAACCTTCAGGATTGAATTGGCACAGGAAGAAGAAGAAGAATATACAGACACCAACCTTATTGCTAAACTATGAAGGCTCAAGGTTGATTGGGAATATTTTACAGTTTTCGATAACTTGACCTGCTATCGTCTGTATATAAATCCCCCTCTTTCAGTAAGTAGGCACCTACTTATCTACCTTCGAGGTACTTTACGAACATTATACAACAATAATATTTGAGTTTGAACACATACACACTGGCATAATGAAGAAACTGATTAATAAACAAAGTGCGCGCAAATGTCATACGAAATGTGAGATTCGAATATTGGCGGCCGTGGCGGCGGTAGCGCGGTAAAATTCAAATTTTGGATGCATTCGTTCCCAAATAATGCGTTTGCCGTCAAACAAAGTATCTGATATAATTATAAATTGATTAAATATTGAAAGTACTTATATAAAATCTTCCTGTGCTGGGTTCTCCTGGACCCAGCCCAGGGGGGGTTCATGACCCTCATGACCCCCCCCCCTGGATCCGCCCTTGACACCGGAAAACTCGACTTGTATTTCGATGTGCCTGGCAACCTGTATGACGATAATATTAATAATATTCGTGCGATTGAAATAGTAACCACAGCTAACGTTCTAATATTAATAAACTAGCCATGCCTGAGGTTTAGTAAAAGTACGCAGTGTCGCACATCCTCATTCTTTTTCAAATTTAACAAATGGGAAGCGATTGCTGTCTCCCTTGATGTCTCGAAGGCCTTCGACCGGGTATGGCACGCTGGCCTTTTGAGTAAGCTTCCAGCGTACGGCATTTCCCCTAGCCTGACTGGCTGGGTAAAAGACTTCCTGACTGAATGGTCCCTCCGAGTTGTTGTCGACGGATGCTCTTCTGAGCCCATGTCAACTAATGCCGGTGTTCCTCAGGGGTCTGTTCTCTCTACAACTCTGTTCCTGCTGCATATTAACGATCTGCTGATGCCCGGTATCTATGGGTATGCAGATGACAGCACAGTTGTAGAGAGATACCTGCCGGATGCTCGGGCTAGTAAGGAATCAATCCGGTCCGAAAGAGAGGCCATGGTTGAGCGAACGAGTGTTGCACTGCAGGCAGTCTCCGAATGGGGCAATGCCAATCTTGTAGCATTCAATGCCGCCAAAACACAGGCGTGTCTTTTCACCGCCAAAAGGAGCCCGTTCACCTTGGCTCCTACTTTTCGGAATGTGTCCTTGGAGTGTTCCGACCGCCTTCAGCTTTTGGGAGTTGAGATTTCCTCGAACCTTAACTTTGGGCGGTTCATTGAGTCCAAGGCCAAGGTGGCTGCCAGGAAACTTGGCGTTATCGCAAAGGTCCGGCAGTACTTCATACCTGGGCAGCATCTAATGTTATACAAAGCACAGGTCCGTTCGTGTGTGGAGTACTGCAGCCACATTTGGGCTGGTGCTGCCAAGTGTCACCTGGCCACTTTGGATTCAGTGGAGAGACGTGCGACCCTGATCTAACTCGAGTTGGTCTCCAAAGACTAGAGCACAGGCGTAGAGTAGCCAGCCTTTCGGTGTTCTATAGGATGCATTTCGGGGAGTGTGTGAGGGAATTGCATGATTTAATTCCCCCATCTCCGTTCCACCAGCGGACGACCCGTCGTACGGCTGGTTTCCACCCTTACGTTGTTAACACCACTACGATCCGGACGAAGCGTTTCGCCTCCTCCTTTATACCGCGTACATCGAGGGACTGGAACAATTTGCCGGCGGCGGTGTTTCCGTCGGACTACAATTTGAGTGTCTTCAAGGCTAGAGTGAATAGGCTCTTAATAAACTAGTGCGCTTTACCATCAACGATTGCGTCACTGCTTACCATCAGGCAGGATTGCGGTCAAGCGCTGGTCTATAGTGTAAAAAAAAAAATATCTTGGAAATGGCTAAACTGAAGTATGGCAGGCTGCCCCGCCATGAAAACGCGTATATAAACATGATTCCTAGCAATATATAATGCTGAATAGCTGATAATTAATATTTTGTAATTAAAAAGGTTTAGGAACTTTTCATATCTGCACAATCCTGAAAATAATATCGTGTAACTCCTACGACAAACGGTACAAAAACTTCAAACAATAACATTGCTATGAATTTTTATCTAAGCGTTTTAACGTAACTGCGCCGATTTTTATTGATAATTCTGTTTTTCATTGGTGATTTTGCACTAAGGTACGGACGACAGCAGGTCAAGCTATCCGAAACTGTCAGATATATTATATTCCCAATCAATCTTGAGCCTTAATGCTTTAGCATTATAGTTGAAAATTGAATAAATAAATCTGACAGATTGTAGTAGCTTGATGTGCTGTCTTTTGGACTTAAAGTAAATATGCACAAAGAGCTAATTGCACCAAAAGAACTTGATACAACGGATTTACGATACTCCTTCATCTTGTCATGTCAAACCAAAAGAATGCATGAAAATAATTGATAAACTTTTTTGTGTTCATTTGTTTACGAAATTTTTAAACACTAAACAATTCATGGATAAATATAAGAATATTACGTGTGAAAACTGAAATACCTATTCGTTTAACCGTGCGGGGCAGCCGTTGGCCATCACTTTTGTTTCAGTAATAAATAAGTTGATTTTAAAGTGACTAGTATCATTGAAAAAGTTATAGAGTAAACTGAACTATAATATGTAGGAATTAAAGTTATATTTCCATTAATTCTTATGTGTTTACATTTTTAGCATATATGTAGGTATGTATATCGCGAACGCAGGATATAGGACTTCTTAACATTTTGCTTTCTTCCAGACGTCGTTGACATTTGTGGCAATTACTTGTCTGCATTCATTCGTGACAGAGGTTTGTTCATTTGAATGTATACTAAAATATTTGTTGGCTCTGTTTAAATTGAACATCAATTTCTACGGCGCGGAGGCGACTTCATCGGTATTCTCAGCTTTCGGCAGAATGTTTGCTTCGTAACGACATTCTTCCCAATTGAGACTCTGTAACTGCCACTCTCAGAGAGGTCATTTAAAAATAATCAATCAACTATAATTTACCAGTATACCTAAGCATCCAACCAAGCAGCTGTCTTAAAATGTTATGCCAAGATTTTTAAATGTTTTACGTTGCCACACCAAAATCAAATGTTCTCAATGTGATATGTACCTACATTAATTTAACCTAACGACTGAAGAATACGGCATATCTCCTATACAACATTATGAGCGTCGACGTTTTTAGTTTTAGGTACAGCTCGCTTAGTTTTTTGCCATTTGTAGGTCCTGCGATGAAGTCCTTGTTGGGCATGATGAGGAGTAAACCAAAAACTGTGTTTGCTAAAAGAAATAAATACACAATGGACTATGGGACCGCAGCGGATGAGTAAGATTTTATCTTTTAAACATGAGGTACTCTAAAATCCAACTAAGTGAAATACCGAACATTAGTTATTATATTTTAGAATTGAGAATGCGCCGTACCTAGTTCCATATCTTCCAATTAAAGACATTGCCAGTGAAGGAAAACAAAATTTAACCAAAGACATGCAGGACGTAACGCCACCAGCACTGAAACTACCAGTTCAAGGTAGGTTAGAAGATAGGGCATTCATTTTATATAGGTTTGAAATACTTACTAAAATACTTATCAAATTGTTTCTTACAGCATTGATCAAGGACGCTTCTAAACATTTGTCCCAAGTGGTCGCACTACGAAGTAAGATAAAAACAATTAAATAAATTATAAATCGCAAGAGTTTTGAGACTTCTCTCGGACAACGTATACGCGCGGTATTGAGACGTCGCCGTCAGCGACGAACACAGGCATCCTAATAATGAGGCAATAGAAGACGCGTGACCTTGTGCCGCGCATTTGTCTTGTAGAACACAAAGCTGACGCTTTACGCGCACTTCTTTTAAAAACAAGAAGTGCGCGTAAAGCGATTGTTGCGGTTACTTGTATCATGGGGTCCCATGCCGTACAACGGACTCTCAGTTCTTCCAAAGCATTCCGTGCTTATGTTGTTTTCGATGCGGAGAGGTAAACTAAAACATGGTATTTTGCAGCATTCTATCCGACTGTGGAAACTATCCCAAAATAATGTTTGAAATAATGTTAAAATTACGGATATCATTGCGCACGGTGCAAAGCTCATGCGCAATATCTTTGTTTTTCGCACATGTTCATTATTGGTTGAATAAACCGAGCTTAGATTTCTATTGACTTATTAAGTATTAAGTGATCCTGTGGTGACAAGAGTGATAACAGTTCGTGGTTCGGGAGGAGCCGCTCGGGTCTCTACGTAACTCTTGCGGATTTTAATGGACTTTTCTTAGAATCTCTATTGATTGTAGCTGATGAAATACACATAGGCACTGTATTTACCAGGTGGAGTAGCTGGTGATAGGTACAAGATGAGCTTTTTGGGAGCCGTCAAAAAGTCTTTGGGCAAAAGACGCCTTTATAAATATAAGTCGCACAAGAAAACCTATTCAGATGCGGCAGATGAGTAAGTAATAGCGTATAGCTAGGCCTCGAAATCCTAAATTAATATTTATTTTCGAAAATATTTGTAAAAGATGTTTTACTCTGTTTTTATGTTCTATTTAAGATATATTCCAGTTTATAAGACTGACAGCTTATTTTTTAATACCAAGTAACTTTATCAGAGGAATAACTTTGAAATTTTGACCGATTTCCCATACAAAATCTGTCAGACGCAAATTTTATTCCATGAATAGCTACGATTGAAACATCAGCCCTTCTACAATCAATAAAATATATTTATTGTAAACCAGTCACATTGCAACCGATTTACCATCGATTTTAAACAAATTTGTTACAGGTTTTGAGTTATTTCAATTGAGTAGACCTTGCTAGACTCATTCACGGTATAAAATGAATCTTTTTAAATTAATCATCGTCATCCTTTTTGGGTATTCTTTCCTAACTCTTCCTTGCGATCTCCGACCTCCTAGCTATTGATCTGTTAACGCTTTTTCTACCGTTTCTTGGCATAAATTATCTATGTAAAGTGTACCGACATTAGTAGCTTGCAGAGTAAGGAAGCTCAAATGGAAGTGGGTCGGCCATGTTTGTCGAAGGACTGATAGCCATTGAATCAGACGATTTCTGGAGTAGACTGTGGAAAGTACGCGTAGTTTAGCACTCCCCCAGCTAGAAGGACAGACGACAATGATGCTGGGACATAATGGTGCGCAAGGCAGAGGACAGGGTCATGTGGCGCGGCATAGGTGAGGCCCTTGTCCAGCAGTGGATTGCAATAAGCAGAGTTGATTGATTCATTTAATGTCTACAGATTACAGACCGCAGATTTACCGTTGCAAAATCTGTCGCCTGCTGAAGTGACCTTGGGCCATGAAATTAATTCCGAAATGAAAAGAGGAATACCAACGAGACTAGCCCCCACTGTTGTTGAAGATATACAACGTAATTACTTATATAATTTTCCATTACTTTTGTATTGTTAGTTATGAACTTCCCAAATACGAAAAAGAAATTTCACTAATTCATTGACTTATATTCTAGCTACTATGGATATAGCAGCTATGCATTTAGCTAGAATTGGAGTTGAAAAAGGTAAATAAATTACTACTTACCGATTTAGATAATTTAAAATAGTACCTATGATTATTTACTAATTGTACAGTGTTTATCAGGAGATGCTATGGATTATGTGGTGCATCTTATGCAAGATAAGGGAGAAGAAAAACTTGCCAAATTGCAAGGATATGACCAGAGTTACTCTGATGGTGCAAGAAGGTTTGTACGTTCTTTATTGAGTGGCAAGGACAACGACGCGGAACTTGTAACCTTACATGATGACTTAGACACTAAAGTGTAGATATTTTTCGTCGGTTATCAAAAAAAGCATAATTTTCATGGAAAAAAAATAAAATAAAAAAGCCCTGAAAGAAGGAAAACCCTGTCCGATCCATGAAGGTATTGCTAGGTATCGATAACTGATTCTACTAATGCCTACAAAGCTGGGCTAACTTTAAAAAAATCCCCTTAAAAATAAATATTATTTCGCAAAAAGAGATAGGTTAATACATGTGCGTTAGGCAATACATGCGCGGGTGAAGGAGGCCAGGGCACGCGGCAGGCGGTCACATCGCTATTCGCTCATAAATATATCGCCAAAAATGGTGCTGTCACTTTTTAAAAAATTACCAAATTTTGGGGAAGTTGGAATTATTTCGCCGAAAAAAGATTATTTCAAAATTTATTAATATTGTTACTAAGATGATTTAATCATCTTAGTAACAATATTAATAAATTTTACATAATATGTAAAATTTCATATTTTATTTGGTCATGTGTTTACCTAACCTTTATTATCCTTATGGGTCGGACGAGGTGTTCTTTACATAATATTGTATATGCAGACGAAATGTATGGAAGGGCAATTTTTTTAATAACTTGAAAAAATATCGATGGAGGGCGGTTCAGAACCATGTACTGAATCCAAGGACACGTCTTGAATCATTTTAAGTAGGATCGATTACGTTGCGTCCCTGAAAATTATATCTGGGGTCTCACACTGTGCGGATCCTACACTAATTAGTATGATTATACATATAATTCTTAATTCTAGACTTGAAAAAACATTAACTCTACACACTTCAACTGTTGATATGCCTGCTTACTCAACTGTGAAAGATAAACTCACAGACATGACAAAGGAGAAGCCAGATGAGAGATTTACTAAAGTTCTACCGGGTAATTATTTTTTTAGCTATACTACTTATATACCTATACGGGATGACGGTTTACCCTCTCGAATATAATGTGGTATAATAGGTGAATGGAATAGAAGCCTAGGATGAGAATCAGGACTTTTTGAACGTCAATATTACATAATAAATACATAACATAACAATGCTACATAACATAGACAATATTATACCTAGTAATGTATTTATTTTTCTGTATCATTATTAATCTAGCAATAATTACTTACTACATTTGAAGTAAACTCTTCATACTAGAACAATGAAATCGGAAATTAAAAAAATAAAATGGTTCCAAAAATATCGCAATAAATATCGCAATTACACTACCGGTTTGATTAGTAATTTGACAATATAATCTCTGTGTTCTTCATACATGCAGAATTGTATTATTTATTGCAGTGTTTTTATTATTATTGTGTCGCATTAAAATTTTTATAACACAAACTTTTATTATCTACCCACAGATATAATCGACGATTCTGCAAATTTTCTGGCGGCGCCTCTACCTGAGAGTAAGTAAATCAATATTTTAGACTCTAGTATATACTCTATAATATTTTTTTTGCTTTGTTGTGTACTTTATTATAGACTCTATAATAAAGTACACAACAAAGCAAAGGCTAACGACAAGAAAGCAAAGGTTACAATACCTCTAAAGTTTAGAGGTATTGAATCCTTTGCTTTCTCCTTTTATTATTCCAGTTTATATTATTTACAACTAACTGCTAACTTATAACTAACTAACTTATTCTCAGCAAACGCCGAAAAGAAACAAGTATTAGCAGATTTAATGGGCCGAAAAGGAGATACAGTCTTAGGACAAAAAGATTCTTATAAATTGACTTATGAACTAGGTGGAGAAGAGTAAGTCCTGGTTTAATTATTATTAATTAACGAGCGATACAAAGTTAAATAAATATTTCCGAAACGCTTTGAAGAAAGCTGTGAACGGTCTCAGTTAAGAGCTGACCAAACATAAGGCGTTTTTAGACACCTAAATATATTTTGCGACCTAATACGTGCGTTCAATAAATTTATCTCGCAGTGTTGAGGCTGTTTTAGAATTGTATTGCATCGGGGGTATTGGTCAGGGGTATTATAGTTTTACCACCATTTTTAGCAATAGATGTGCCTATAACCTACTAATAACTCTAACTAACCTTATGAACTTCTGTTTGAAATGAAAGTTCTAAAATCATCATCATCATCATCATCATCTCAGCGTTTATCCCGGTTGCATCCGCGGCTTTCGCGTTGGAGCCCGGGGTCCGCTTTCCTGCACATTCTCCTCCATTTCGCAAGATCTTTAGCATCCTGTGGCAAGAGCTTGTTGGCACGCATATCTACCCCGCTTGTTCCGGCCCGGCGGAGGCGCCATGGCAAGACATTTGTTATCCACGTAACATACCACGTTGTTTGCGTAGACGTGGCCGTACCAGCGTAGGCGACCCTCCTGCAGTTTGTCTGCAATGTCACGGACACGAAGACTGCCCCGGATGCGGGAGTTCCTGATGCGGTCTTTCCGCGTAGCTCCACACATCCACCGCAGCATATTCATCTCCGTGACACGCAGCTCCTGCTTGTGTCGCTCAAGCACAGGCCACGCCATACAGGAGAACAGGTCTAATGATGGTTTTATAGACCTGCCCCTTAAGCTTAACCGGCATTTTGGGGTCACAAATGACACCTGTCACCTCACGCCATTTCGCCCAAGCTGCGGAAATACGTGCCCTGACGTCGCAATGAATGTCGCCGGACGCGTGGAGCACAGACCCCAAGTATTTAAACTGGTCCGTGCACTCGACCATGTCTCCGCCTATGCGCACAGACATGGGGTCTGTCGTGTTACTGGCCAAGTACCTACACGATCTTCGCCACGTTGAGTTTCAGACCTCCGTTCTCAAGCGAGTCCTTCCACGCATTCACAAGCCGCACCAACCGTTCTAAAATAAATATTAATAATCTAGTCTGAATACTGACTAAACGACAATTTTTGTTACTGCGTTTTTCTAGGAAATCGTAGCTTTACGGCCAGTTTTTTGAACAAAAGTTATCGCAAAATTAATGTGAAACTTATCATGCGCCTGTAAACTGCGGCGATTGACTGTTGATAAATCATTCAACCAATCAAAATGTTAACGCACATCGCAGTTTTTCACATCAATTTCAGCGATTGTTTTTATACCAACCAGCTCTCCAAGTGACCAGGAACATTATGTATTAGAAGATTGTGAGGAAGATAGAGCATTCATACATAAATAGAAAAACTAGCGTGGGATATCTAGCACCCAGTACAGCAAGCCACATAGTATATTAAAGTTTAGGTATCTGATTCTATAGAATGAAACATTTGTAGGTAGTAACGTAAATAATCATCCCATTAAACGTTGTTTGTATATCACCACATAACCTGAATTTTTAATTCTAGTATTAAAAGCTCTCCAGTGGGTGTCACAGAAGCCCACGATGCAGGGAAGGCTAAAGACATGGTTAAACAAATTCAAGCTGTTATACCTGATAAAAAGTTGGAGATGGTTCTTAAAGGTTATTACTTTGATTTCCGTGTTAGTTGAGAATTGATCTGAAAAATAAGCTTCATCTCAACATCAGTAAAAATCTCTTTGACATACCTTAAGACTTAATGATCTTTGCTGGTTGAGTTTGGTAATCTACGCGATCAAAATACATGGGACAAATTAAACAAGGCAGTACGCTGAAGGGACCCGTGTTAAAATGCTGCATGCCTTCTGGTGGGTTCTAGAATCCTACTGAATATATGATAAAAGTACATATTTATGATAATAAGTTTTTTTAGATAAACAATGCCATAAATAATGTACAGCTGGATTCCAGAATAACTGGATGCAACTGAATTTTGCGCGGACCAAGTATGGTGATCTACCTAGATAGCATACCCCTTTTTTGTTATTATTTTTTTGTTTAGGGACATTTATAATCATAATGCGTATGTCAGTCCCATCGTAACCTAAATCCACATTTATCATATTTAGGCCATGAACCTAAACACACTCTTCGCATCATCGCCATTTGGTTGGGCCAAGATCTTATGAAATGTGCCTATTTCAAGTCTGTTCAGCCTCAAGACCCCGAACAAATCGTTTCTACCAGACTCGTACCGGACACAGTCCATCAATAAGTGGTGTAAGTCTTCGACAACTCCACACTTCACACAGGCGATATCGTTTTCTTCAATATGAACGCAAACTACATTGAATGTGTCCAGATCTAAGTCTATAAGCCATATAAACTAATTTTCTACTTAAATTATTATTTATAAACCAGAGCACACGAAAAGGTTGACTCTGCACAGTATTGTGCATACCCTTTTGAAAGATTGGTTGTTACACTTTGGTATTTTTCATTACCCGTATGTGATAGCGAATTATTATTTACGATAGTAGCTAATTTTACTTTGTGTGAAAGCTTGTATTTACTTTTATATCTAAATATATTTTCAGACCCAACTCAAGAAGGCGCAGCTTATTTGACAGATGTTATTGAAGGCAGAGGTAATTTATTTTGTATTGTATCATTGTATGTAAACTCGGGAAAATTGGTTGCTTTACAAAGTAATTAAATGCAAATACACAACGAAATAATTCTTTGACATTTGTCTGAAATGTCTTCAATGGCTTTAATGGTGTTGTGATAGGACATTTAATTATTTAGCAGATTATTTAATAGATCAATCTGGTAAATAATTAAATGTCCTGTTAAATTCTTCAAGTCAGTACATAATCTGAGCGAATATTTGGTTTCACTTACAGGCCAAGCGTTGGAAGTTTTAGAAACTGGGTTAAAAAAAGAAGGCAGAAAGGAATTTATAAATGTAGGAAAATTCAAGAAAGATCACGCACAAATAGGAGATATGTATGAATTAATCAAATAAACTTTTAAACCCGTTTTGAATAGTTGTAATTATATGTGATATTCATTGTTGCCAGGCTCCATACAGCACCAGATTTAAAGGGCGATCACCCCTCACCCGTCATTTTGGAGAATGTTGAATACCACTTCGATGTGCTGTCGAAAGATACGCCAAAGGATAAGCCATTGGCTAAGGAACATATGCCAAGTAACGCCACTATTGTAACCATTAGTGCTTCCGCTTTTTTTATTTGCGAACTAAATACAGTACCTGCATTGCGGGCAGTAGCCTGTCGCTATTAAGCAATAATATAGAAGAGAAAACACGCGACTTTTAAACTACCTTCATTTTGTAGCTTCCTTTTTTTTACCCGTTTTCTTTCGTACAAGAAACCTAGAACTTTTAAAATAGTACAATAAATACTGTAAGGGCCAAATAGGATGGCCATTTGTTCCACCTAATTTCTCGAGACAATAAATGTGCAAGTTTAGGTACTTGCGTATTGATTTTCTGCAATCTTTGTTTTTTCCTCCGACCTTACCGATTACTATAGATAGTATTGGCACTTACTCTTATTACTTGTTCTGTACTGGGCACTGTGCAGTTATACTATATCAGTATGATCAGCACGGCAGTAATATCTAATTTCATTACCTATCCATATGTGATATCAAAACTATCTGATAGTGATGAGACATTGGTTACAAAGATATTTGTCACCATTCAGATTGCTGAAAACTGAGCCCTTGTGGTTATTCTGCCGGAATTAATTAGACAGGCATTAATGGAAGGATCATGAAAACAGATATTTACATTTCATATCTCACATCAGATTTCAATGACTGTATATTTATGCTCGTAATTAACCGTGAAAATTATTAGAATTGTACGTTTTTTGAAAACTGTTTTATCATCTTACAGGTATGACTAATATCGCTGCTCAATTCGTCGCTACAAAAGCCACAGACGATTGTAAGTAAAAATAATAATTATGTACATTTTATAAAGTATTCATAAACACGTCATATTTTTCCTGTCATACAAGTATCTACGTTCTTGAAAATCTACAACGTTTTCAGCTACCTTAACTCCACTTGTCAGCTAGTGACCACCGTCAACGGGACGTCAACGAGAAATGAGATTATTTGAACTGAGGGTGATCCCTGTGGTCACGAGACGCTACTACAGCGTCGTCATCTCGTTGACGTCACGTCTGCCACTAAGTCAACGTGAAGAAAGACGTTGACTTCGTTGCAGAAATCAACGTCGTCTGTTGACTTCTGTACTAAACAAACGCTCTTAGTTGAATTATTTATTAATTGACTAATTGATGTCACTTTTAAATAATATATAGATAATTGTAAAAAAGTTAGTGACTAATTGTAAAATATTACGTGAATCAACTTCTGTGAAGATATCAACTTCTATGACCATTATTATTTTTACAAGGTGACAGTAGCACTAAGACTAAGGCTAATTAATTAAATCTAGAAAGTAATGGAGTTTGGTACCCCATTACTTTCTAGATTTAATTAATTTTACTGTAGCTCTGATGTCGTAGCCAAAAATTTGTGGTCTTGCTATACATAACATAATCGTTATATACATAGCGTATGATGTCCCCACTCCTGGGACACAGGCCTCCTCTCGGTAAGAGGGAGTGGGCCGTAATCTACCACCCGGGCCCAGTGCGGGTTGTTAGGTGTCCCATGTCGTCGAAGTCTTGCCTCTAGGACATGCCGGTTTCCTTCACCGTTTTGAGTTATCTCTATATCCGCAACAGATGAGAATAATCTCTATAGATACACTCAGGGAGTAACAATGGCATTGTGAAAAGAATATGAAAAGACTTACTTAGAGGGACTAAGTAAGTATTTTCACATTCTTTTCACTTTCACTTTCCAGATGGCGCGAGATATGATATATGGGTCAACAGACTAAAACAGAAGTAAAGTAGCCACGTAATATATAATTGATGTTTTCAGGAGCAATCAGGCATACTAAAACTATACAGATATGACAAAGTATTGAGCCTTTCAAACTTACAATGATAATGAGAACCTATTGTAGCCACACATTTTTGTAGAAATGTGATCCTTTGCAGAGCGCATTAATCGTGGCAGATATGTTTAAAGAAATACAATATTTAAAAAAATATTGTTGTTTAAGGTGGTTTGGACGCTCAGCAACTAGCAGCATTAGACGCTGAAGGATTTAACGCCGAAGCCAAAGCCGCAGCGTACGAAATTTAAAATAACTAATGCCCATTCTGAGATTCAATTCATCGCCGAAATTTTCAAATCGTTATCATTATAAATTAATAATGCTTTATTTTAAAGAAAGATTATTTATCCAAGAATTCATATGGTTTGTAGGGAGGCACGTAGATTAGCTGCAACAGCAGCTGATCCTGGTGGCAAAATTGGCGCTGGTGGTAGGTCAGGGGCCGTTAGTGGTGCAACTGAAACCGAGGAACAACGTCGTCGGAGACTAGCAGAGACGGAAGAAAACAGAAAACGTGAAGAAGCCGAGAAAAAGAGGTTAGAAGAAGAAGCGAAAAGGAAATTAGAAGAAGAGAAATTGAAACGACAGTCCTGTGAGCATCGCATTTTTCAATTTATTATACCCACACAATACACCCTTAACATAAAAGGGGCGAGACTATTACTAAAATAAATAGATTGAATAATATCTAGTTTCAATTTATCATTAAATAATTTATTATAGATTAATCGTTTGTCTGATTTGCTGATTTCTCTTTGGTTGATCTGTGACGATTTCCAGTGTGTTATTGGGTTTTCATTCAGCTATTCCTCAGTAGAAAACCTGAGACTTGATTTGCGCATGGTCCATGGTATAAGGCTCCCACCCCCCTTCCTTTTACATGGAATGAGACATAAATGGTGAAATTTGACGGCACCTTCTAAGGTAAACCATGACTTAACCTTCGAGCCTTAAGGGAAAATACTTATATGAGTTTTTATATCGTAAATGAATGAATAAAGATAATTTACTTAAAGAAATACTATTAATCTTTTCAGCAAAACACATGGCAGGAGCAATGGGCGCTGGTAAGTGCAAAACAAAGCCTATTTTTTAAATTACAACCTATTATCGTACGGACGACAGCAGGTCAAGCTACCTGAAACTGTCAGATTTTCCCAATCAAAGTTGAACCTTAATGCTTTAGCGATAAAATTGAAAATGTAATAAAGAAATCCGACAGATTGTAGTAGCTTGATGTGCTGTCGTCTGTACATATTATTCAAAAGCCTTCAATGTATCTGATCGACAAATAGTTCTAATGTTGATTAAACATTTCTGTGTGTGTCTGTTTTTGCAGAATAATCAATTTTCATTTTCTTATGTGTAGATTATGACGTTAAGCACTTGGCATCTCTGGACATCCTGCACAAAGAGTTGAAAGCGCGCGGATCGGAAATTTTCTACGAGCAGCCAAAGACAAGTCTCACACACGTACAGGCTTCTGACTGGTATAAATTCTTACACAAAACTATTTTGATGAAATCAATAGCACGTATACCGATTAACTTAGATTAATTATTTATAAAAATAATAATAATATAAATAAAAATATAAATGATAAGATAGTTTATATTATTATAACTTAATTGGTGTACTTAATCTTAGTTAATTGAAAGAGTGATCAGTACTGATAGGAAGATTTTAAAATATCGAACTACTACGATGTTATGATGATGATGTACACACAGCAAAGGTCGAAGGCGAACTAATTTTAATTAAGTACGCGATACAAAAATGCTTATTTAACACAAATGAATTATATGGTTGGGCCGTACATTATACATATTATAAAGAAGTAATATTTCTAAGGTTGTTCTAGAGGGCAGGGGTTATGCTTGCCTCAAAGAGAAGTCAGAACGTCGTGTCAGGGTGACCACGAAAACCTACAAAAATTCCTGCCAGGCCTGCGGGTTGTTCGCGTACAATATAAATTGCTGTTTCTACGCCTATTATATCAATAAACTAGCAAACCCGACAGATGTTGTCGTGTTTAAAAGTTCATACAAAATTCCTTTTTGTCTGCTCTTTGCACGATAGATCTGCTTTACAGCTCAAAACTATATTATAGTCACTGTTATTTCGCCTGTGTTTTTGCATTACTGTACAAATCGCAATGATCTTTTTTATCATTTTAGTAACATTTTTGTCGGGTTACTGCCAGTGACAAGTCGGACAGCCTCCGTGGCGTAGCGGTAGCGAACGCGGCCGCTGCGCATGAAGGCGCGAGTTCAATCCCCGCGCATTGCAAATATTTGTATGCGTTGATATGAATATTTGCACTGGTCTGGTCGTGCCTTGGAAATCACGTAAAGCCGTTGATCCCGGTTGCCGTACGAACATCTACTGGCAGTCGTTAAGGGTTGTTGGGGCACTCAAAAGTCCAACAATTGGTCTAACTGCAATGCTTCGATATCGCCTTGGGGTTGTGGAGAGCAGACGGCAGTCGCTTCACGGAAAATATCAAAGTTTAGCCAAAATCAACAGCTAGATTGTTAAAGGGGACTCCAAACTCCAAAGCTAAAAAAAGCTTCGGATGCGACTGGGATTAACGCTTTGATGATGATGATTGCCAGTGACAAGTCATTGACAATCATCGTGATCTTAAATCTCGTCACAGTAAGGTTGCTGTTAGGTCCCTACTGCCAGAGGTAAAATAACTGCGAACGGACTGTTTGTCTTTATCTTCGTTCATAACATTAAAAATACTAACTTTTAACTAAACTATATTTTAGTTCAGTGCATCTTTTTGTTTCTATTTCATTAAGAATGGGACAGAAGATAAACATAGGTTTAGTCCTGCCATATTAGTCAGCGCCTGACGTTTTTTTTTTTTTTAAATAATTATAAACTAGTGCTTAACTGCAATCCCGCCTGATGGTAAGCAGTGATGCAATCGTTGATAGTAAAGCGCACTAGTTTATTAAGCCTATTCACTTAAAAAACTAAGGAATAGGAAGGATGACGGCAGTTGAGCGAGGTGATGCAATGTTAAACCCAAGACCAACACGACCAAACGAAGCTGCGCTAGAGGGAGATTGACTTGATTAGTTGTTTGCGTAGACGTATTTTTAGTAGCCATGTTTTTAATCGCGTTTAATTTCCTTATGGAGTTTCTTAATTTGACAAGACTAAATAGTTATCTGTCTTTTTCGTTATGAATTAAAAATAAAAAAATACTGAACTCGATTTTAGTTTAGTTTGTGAACATGCGTTAGGGGCCAATGATTGAATATAAAATTCTACATAAAAAGTCAATTCGACATTGATAAAAGGTGTACATGTAACATACCATTCCTCCCACCGGACAGCCTCCGTGGCGTAGCGGTAGCGGACGCGGCCGCTGCGCAAGGTGGCGCGGGTTCGATCCCCGCACAGTGCAAGTATTTGTATGCATGAATATGAATCTTTGCACTGGTCTGGTCGTGCCTCGGAAAGCACGTTAAGCCGTTGGTCCCGGTTGCCATACGAACATCTAGTGGCAGTCGTTACGGGTTGTTGGAGCCTTCAAAAGTCCAACAATTGGTCTAACTGCAATGCTTCGATGTCGCCTTCGGGTTGTAGAGGTCAGACGGCAGTCGCTTCACGGAAAATGTCGAAGTTTAGCCATATCAGCAGTTGGACTGGTAAAGCGGACCCCAGACTCCAAAGCTGAAAAGGCTTCGGATGCGACTGGGATTAACGCTGGGATGATGATGATGATGATGATGTAACATACCATTATGATGTTTATCATAAAGTATTTAAATACAGTTTTCTTTGCAACAGTCTTGTAACAATTATGTATCCTGATGACTTAATAATTTATTTATGCCTTAATAAGTTATTGTTTAATCCCCAGGCTTGCTGGTGCAGGTGCCGCAAAAGTGGACAAATCAGTGAAAGATTCCACCGATGTCTCACGCCTCCATATTAAGTTTGAAAGAAAACTAAGCTCAGTCGTCAAAGACAAAACCCCACCAGAATTGAAGGAAAGCATGGAAGGTTTGTACATATGAGAGTAGTAAGATTAAAATATTTATTTTGCAAAGTTCATTTTAGATCAAGTGCAAAGATTTTTTAATAAACATAAATTATTGCTTAGCAAACAAAGTGTGATGCGTTATGCACCTTTTGTGATTTGTCCAAGGCATTCGATTGAAAATTAATCAGGAAACGTCGCCAATACTGGATCTGGATCACTGTTTTGGATCCTCTTACTTTATACATGAGTAAAAGGATGCACAGCATTCCCATTAATAGCCAAAGGTCTTCCTACCGTGCGTAATTCTTGGTCCTTTCTTGTTTTTTTTTAATTATACTAATATTTGCTTACCACATTGGTTTGTGTATCACACTTTTGTTTGATGTCGGTAGCGGGTTACTGACGATGTAAATAGAGCTGTAGGATTTCTGACAAATGCGTGCGCTGACCTGACAAGACCTCTCTGTGTGATCCTTTCCTCAAAGGACCATTTCAGAACATCTCAGATTCTACATGATCTTCATAAGATCTGACCTAGATTTTGCTTTCAAAAGACTCTGCCCGCTGCTTTTTTTCTGAATTTCCTTCTCAGAATAGTCATATAGAATACGCCGAAAAAGTTAAAACATGATTTACGGGTAAAATTGTATGTTCACACCTAATTACAAAATAGAATCATTTGACAGGTTTTTTATATAAATCATGGGTGATCCAAAATACCCAGTTTGTAAACAAACCTATTTAGGTAAAGTTCATACGCACACCGGAATGCACATGCAGGTCATAGCCCACGTAGACGACTCTGCTCCAAAACCGCCCTAAAATAAAACGACTACTCTAGCTAGCAGGCCAGCTACCCATCCGCCGACCGCTCTCGCTTTTTGCAAACGGTTTCCATTAAAGCAACTCGAGTTTTTTACTATTTCCTAATTTACAACGCCCGAACTAGCAACTATTGCTATTGCACTTGGGAATGAAGAGGGTAGCGCAAGAAATAAGATGAAGATTTTGGGTGCATGAAATGCTGAAAGCAAGACATGCAGAATGAGATTTTTGAGAAATCCAGAGACACCTACTAGATGACGAAAAAAAGGTTCTACATTTACTTTCATAAGGATCGGTACTTATTTGACTACATATACCATTTATTGAAACATACATGCAAAGAATAATACGAAATTCAAACAAGAAATAACACCAATAGAAAAATATGCCGTCACGTCAAGGTAAGTAAGTGAAAAAGAAACTTTTCTTTTGAAAAAAAAAATACCAACTATAAGTCTCTAATTTTCATTTCTTACTTTTGCGTTAACTCAAAATTAATAAAGAAACAGTTTTCTAGCACATATGGATATAACTTAGCAATCATTTTTCTGTGTAGTATTAGACAATTCACTGGTCAATATCGGTTCTTCTAAAACTGTAGGAAGGACTTTCAATATAATATTGTATCATGAAGAACCAGCAGAGAAATTAGTCTGGATTTTAATCAAATTCAGATACCATGTTGAATATTTTAGACTTCAGAAGAGATTCGGTGTAACGGATATAACTTGCGAATCATTTTTCTCTGTAGTATTAGACATTTCACTGGTAAATATCGGTTCTTCTAAGACTGTAGGAAGGACTTTCAATATTAATATTGTATCATGAAGAGCCAGCAGAGAAATTAGTCTGGATTTAAATCAAATTCAGATACCATGTTGAATATTCTAGACTTCAGAAGAGATTCGGTGTAAGGATGTGTTTTTTTTACTGTTGTTGCAATGCTAGAAAAAACTTTTCAATCTCTTTTTCTTTAAGAAAATATTGTAAGAGTTGAGCTTATGCTGAGTTGGTCGGTGATATTTAGTTCTGCAGCCTAATCGGAGAAAACATTTTTGTCAAATGATTGCGACTAGTTGGGATCGTTTGGACCGAACGGACCAATGGGCGGTCCAACTCTTACAATATTTTCTTAAAGAAAAAAGATATATTGGAGATATACCTTTTTTCTTTAAAAAATATTGTTGATTTTAAGACAGATGAAATTTTCTGAGAATTGAGAATTGGCGCTATAGATGGGAAGCATGACAACATATACCTGCTAATAGTGGTTCGCTGTATGTTAATATAAGAAGCAGTTTTCTGTTGTCATCATGGCTGAGGTTAATGATAAATATAAATTTATGGCTGGTTGATATAGGTGCTTTTGGTATACCTTTTTTCTTTAAAAAAATATTGTTGATTTTAAGACAGATGAAATTTTCTGAGAATTGAGAATTGGCGCTATAGATGGGAAGCACGACATCATATACCTGCTAATAGTGGTTCGCTGTATGTTAATATAAGAAGCAGTTTTCTGTTGTCATCATGGCTGAGGTTAATGATAAATATAAATTTATGGCTGGTTGATATAGGTGCTTTTGGTATACCTTTTTTCTTTAAAAAAATATTGTTGATTTTAAGACAGATGAAATTTTCTGAGAATTGAGAATTGGCGCTATAGATGGGAAGCACGACATCATATACCTGCTAATAGTGGTTCGCTGTATGTTAATATAAAAAGCAGTTTTCTGTTGTCATAATGGCTGAGGTTAATGATAAATATAAATTTATGGCTGGTTGATATAGGTGCTTTTGGTAGAAGTAGTCATGGAGCAAATACCTACATATAAGCAAATATATTTGCTCAATGGAAATAGTAACGGTGGAATATTTGCATCTTTGAAATTAGCGAGAAGTCTTGAAATTATTTTAAACCACTACCTGTAAGTAACAAAGAAATACCAAATGCTTTCATAGGAGATAAGGCGTTTCCTGTAATGAAAAATTTCATGTGGACATACCCTGCTATTGTAACTTATCTGAAGCACAAACTTTTTTCAAAAATGGCAATTCAATGAACATTCACGAGCACGCAAAGTTGCGGAAGATGCATTTGGAATATTGTACCAGAAATTTGGTATTTATAAGAAAAGTATTAATGTGAACCCGATAAAAGTTTATACACTGATACAGGAACCCTTAGATCACAACGAGAATGGTTTTTTGCAATCAATACTAGAAAACAGAATGGATAGTGCCGAAAATGCTTTTAATCTCACTTGTTCTGTTGTTGTTCTCACTTGTTTTCATCTTACTTTCAATCTCCAGAAGGTCAAGTTTCATGGCAGCTTTAAAATATTTAATAAATAAATAAAATATCCTTCATTTGAAAAATATATTTTGTTTTATGAAAAATAAATATCTTATAGACTTCAACGAAGTTATTATTTCAACATATACTTTTATTTTATCAATCCTTTTTATAGTTATAAGCCGACAGATGCGAGACAGATAAGTATTTCGAATTCAAAATTTTCGAAAACATAATTTTAAGGTTATAGAGCGAAAAAGTTTAAATAAAATCAACCATAATAAAATTCAGTTTCGCCTTCACCGCGTTTTTAATGCAGTATTGATTGTACGTACGTTATAGAACACGTTCTAGCAATAGATTTCCATTTTTAATCTCTTTTGTTTGACAGAATCTGCGTATTTTGTGTCACTGGCATAATACAGATAGGGATATCTTCGCACTTCTTCTATAAATTTTTCTTTGTTCATAATGGATACGTTTAACACCTGCAAAAACACTATGAACTCGAGCGTGTGGATTGTTTGGTAGATACTGACCGCGTGAGCGGCGAGGGTGCGGCGACTGCTAGCAGTGAGCGCGCGAACACCGCACCAACCGCTCCTCTACAAGGTCCGGACAACGAGGCGTTAACTACTGAGCAGCCTAACCGCGGTAAGCTCGCTGACAACGAGCTGTCTGCTAATTTTTGACGCTAATGTAAAATATATCTAATGAGCAATATTTAAAGCCCATATTTAAATTATATTCTTCTTGCCGAAATTTTCGGTATCACAATTTTAAGTTTACGGAGAGAAAATGATTAAAAAAATAAAAAAAAAAAATTTTTTTTTACCTCCACCATGCTTTTAATTTAGTATTGATAGCACATAGAGAGGTACATACTTGTTACGGTTACGGTCTCGTGTCTCCCCTGATGTCTCCCCTAGGGGAGACATCAGGATTTTTAAATCCTGTTGTCTCCCCTAGGCGGGGGAGACATCAGAACTTGCTAATAAATTATATTATTTCGGTCTCGTGTCTCCCCTGGCGGCTCGCGTTGGGGAGACATCAGGATTTTTAAATCCTGTTGTCTCCCCTAGGCGGGGAGACATCAGAGCTTGTTAATAAATTATATTATTTCGGTCTCGTGTCTCCCCTCGGGGAGACATCAGGATTTTTAAATCTTCTTGTCTCCCCTAGGCGGGGGACAGATTCGCTTTACGGCAGAAGTACAGTCAACTGGTAGTTGTGAAATTTTTCACACCTCAGAATTGTCAGGAGGCAAAATAACTTAGACTTTTTTCATAAATTCCAACAAAAACATGCTTAATTTATTTCTGAAACTTATCTTTAACTATTTATTTCTTTCATAAATAAAAATAAAGTACCAGGACAGCATAAATCAAACGAGTATACCGACTACCCCACATGAGTATACAAACCACAGAACGTCGAGGCATACAATATATTAATGCAGCTTTTCCAAAAAATGTCCAACACTGATTTCTTCATGAATTAATTGCAATTGTGTGTTTAATATAAACATATCTCTTTCGGTATTAACTTTCCTCCTTTTACTGGAGTGTATGCCATCTTCAAAGTTAATGATTTCAACTTTGTTCATCGACATATCTTTTTCTAACACCGAAAACAGCTTTGCAATCGTCACATAATTCTTATTGATTTTCCGATTTATTTTTGAATGCCATCTTTCCGCAAAATTATTGGTTCGGTGGTGTTGATCGTAAATGCACCATTCCGTTATAAATTGTTCATTTTTTAACCATGTCTTTTCCATGTATTCTAGAAATGGCTTTAATTTAATTTCATCTAATTCTTTAGACTGGTTTTTAATGTATTCATATCCCTCTAAGACCTTATGCCGCGGTAACAGAGGAAGCACTGCACTCAAACCAACGATTCTCCGATGTAGTTTAGATTTAATGTGTTTATCCTTGGCCTTTCTCCATAAACAATTAATAAAGTGGTAGTGACACCTTTTAATAATAACATTTGGAAAAAAATCTTTTATAGGATTAGTTAAACCCATTTCGAAATCAGCATGAAACTTATTGGGTTCCCAATCAGGAACACTTGCTTTAATGATGTCGTATACAATAAAATACGACTGCTCGATCTTGTCGCTCATCAGAGCATATACTATGGGTATAATATTTGTAGTTTCAGCGGTGCTCCCTAGGTCACCGTGTAATGTTAGTAATTGAGTAAATGGGCGAGGGACGCTCTTAAAAGTTGCATCTCCAAAATACTCTTTAAGTGTCCTTAATAGCAGCTTTCCTTTTTGTGAGCACAATACTATAATCCTTTTACTTTCCATTTTGTAGTCACCTAATATTAACGGTTGATATTTTATAGGGATCTCTACTTCACTAATATCATTATAGATTATTTTGTTAACACTTAATTCCGATTTTCGTCTAGTATAAATTGCAGTTTTGGTACTTTGGTAAGAGGGTATAGGCGTCAACATATTAAGACCTCGATCATACAACGGTTCCATCAAATCTTCATATACTTTTACAGGCTCCTCAACAGTAGCGGCAGCTTTAGTTTTTATTTCTTGTAAAGTTAACGCAACCTCATTTCAAGCTTCGTTGGGCAAACATTTCATGAGACTCGACTCTGTTAATTTCAAAACGTGGCTATCCTAAAAATATTAATAATTTATTAAATACCTATTACGAAACTTTAATTTATTTTTGAAACTAGCGAAGAACGATCCAAGTTTGATTATTACTAAACTATTATAGATAGATATATTAAGTGTAGAATTGAAGACGTAATATTAAGCGCTCTACACACCAAAGCCCGGCGGCATATGTCGGCAACATTTTGCCAGCGGGATAGGTTGGCGGCTTCAGTCATTGCAAGTCTTAAAACTTTGCCTGAGAAAGAGGACTGGCACTTATATAAAACTACTTACATTTAGGGTCACCGCTCCTGAGCATTTGTATTTTTTTTTGTTGCAGCAAACCCATCTTTCGGTATTATTAGAATACTTTTTGTGTATAGTATACTGGAACCCTTCATGAATTAAAATATTCCCACCCTTTCTATGAACGAAATGAAATTTTACACTCATTTTGTAATAAATATTAGAAATATCCAGGATGCAGTCAAAGCAACACAAATGACAAACTTGACATTGAAAGATAACAGATTGTACTCAATTAGTCATGGTAATTACCTAACACATACCTAAATACTTATTTAAATAAAAAGGAGGTCGCAACTATTCTGAAGGTGCGATATATAAAAATAAAGTACCAGGACAGCATCAATCAATATGTATGTAATGTAAATTACTTATTTTTAATTTAGTACACTCAGATTTCATTAAAAAAGTATATGTATATTGAAAACGGATTTTAAAGATAGGTACGTATTTTGTTTGTATCTAGTACTTAAGATACCTTTTGTAAAAAGTATTTATCTTTATCTCAAATAACTTGTTTAACAGTATCTCAAGTATCTTGTATTTCAAATCCCCTACGGTATTTTGCCCATCTCAGGCGATAATGAAGTTATGCTGTCTTAGTTGCTCACCGTGTAGGTAACACGGTGGGCAACTGCCTCGCCGACGTTCTGTGGTTTGTATACTCATGTGGGGTAGTCGGTATACTCGTTTGATTTATGCTGTCCTGGTACTTTATTTTTATTTATGAAAGAAATAAATAGATAAAGATAAGTTTCAGAAATAAAATATGCATGTTGTTTTTGTTGGAATTTATGAAAAAAGTCTAAGTTATTTTGCCTCCTGACAATTCTGAGGTGTGAAAAATTTCACAACTACCAGTTGCCTAGGGGAGACAAGAAGATTTAAAAATCCTGATGTCTCCCGGAGGGGAGACACGAGACCGAAATAATATAATTTATTAACAAGTTCTGATGTCTCCCCCGCCTAGGGGAGACAACAGGATTTAAAAATCCTGATGTCTCCCCAACGCGAGCCGCCAGGGGAGACACGAGACCGAAATAATATAATTTATTAGCAAGTTCTGATGTCTCCCCCGCCTAGGGGAGACAACAGGATTTAAAAATCCTGATGTCTCCCCTAGGGGAGACATCAGGGGAGACACGAGACCGTAACCACTTGTTACAGACAACGTTTTATCAATAGATTTCCATATTTAATCTCTTTTGACAGAATCTGCGTATTTTGCGCATTGGCATCATACAGATAGGGATTTCTTCGCACTTCTTCTATAAGTTTTTCTTTGTTCATAATGGATACGTTCAATACCTGCGAAGACATTCGGAAAGAGATCGAGCATGCGGATTGTTTGGTATAGATACTGACCGACTGAGTGGAGACGGCGTGGCGACTGCCAGCAGTGAGCACGCAGATCGTTTGGTAGATACTGAACGACTGAGCGGCGACGGCGCGGCGACTGCTAGCAGTGAGCGCGCGGACACCGCACCAACCGCTCGTCTACAACGTGCGGCCAGCGAGCCGCTAACTACCGAGCAGTCTAAAGGCGGTAAGCTCGCCGATAACGAGCTGTCTGCTAATTTATGATGCTAATGTAAAATACAATATCTATAGAGCAATATTTAAAGCCCATATTTAAATTATATTCTTTTTGGCGGGTAGGAACAGAGTCGTAAAAGTGGGCTATGAAGCCTAAGACCCTAAGTGGGCTATGACCTTAAGTGAGCTATGATTTAATACGCTCGTGAACCTTCCTGGATAGGCTTTAAAGGTTGCTATTGACAACACAAACTACTAAGTATTAAAATAAATAAGTTTTGTATTGAAACATATTAATTTGATTATCGTTTGTGCACAGATGTCATCATTGAGGCGGCTCGAAAAACTGCAGAATGTTTTGTCGCGGCAAGTGAGTTAAAATATAATTGTTTTACTTTAGGATGACTGACTTAGTTGTTAATTCGTAACTATTGCACTTAGATATGATACTTAAAAAAAACTATCATTAAATTTAATTGACCAGCATATCTTGGAAGATATCAACAAGATTTAAATGTACTAAGTATATCGTATCTTGACTAACAGCTGAAACTGACAAAAAAGCACAGTTGTTGCTGCATTGTTATTTAAATTTACTTTTTAAAAAAGGACCAAAATATGTGAGGGTTTTAGTGAATCGGAAAATTGCTGCCTTTCCTATTTTAGCTTTGCAGATTTTTTTTTTTTTTTTTGTAATTTTTAGGATATAAATTGAATTCTGTAAAGCTTGTAAAGATTGCTTACAAAAAATTTAGGTACTGACAACTATGGTTTATTCCAAAAGTATCTAGTGTAGTAGTACATGTAAATGAATGAATCAGATAGCGTACCTGTCGATGCCAATTTGTAGAGCCACTTGCAACTGCAGTGTTTTGATTAGTTGAAAACTAGTATAGGGAAGTATCCAAGATATGAAAATAAAATAAAAATATTAGTCCGTCTTATAGATAATAAAAAAAATTAAGACCCCTATTTTTTATTTTGTCGAAATTACCAAAAAACTACAGCGATATAGCGTATTAAAGTTACGGAGTGGGGGCTGATGTCATGCCGTGGTACAAAATATACCACGGCGTGACGTCATGCGACATTTCAAATCAATATATCTTCCTAAGTAATTGAATGAAATAAAAAATACGTGTTCAATATTTTTTATAAATCTATCTGATGGACATTAAATATTTTTTTAGGATACAACCCAATTCTAATTGCATAACTCTCTTTTTCACAATCTGTAGGATTTTGAGAGAGATGACTAATCTATTGCTAAATAATTGTGCTCAAATACATCCGAATTACTAAAACAAAATTATGAGGCAATAGATGCTCGACAATTTAACAATACAATGTTTTCGAATTGGCAAAATGAAAGACATTTTAATTGGTAGGTAATGTGTTAAGCTAACTGCACCAAGATACATTAATTTTATGACCTCAATTTTCGTTGATGATTTTTCAAAGAACAATAAACTGTTGGAATAAAAGTAGTGAGACATGAAGATTAAAGATATTTTAAAAAAGCATTAATATAAATTTTATTTACACCCTAGATTACAACACCCTTGTAAAAGACGGTCTCATCTCAGAGATGCAAAAGCACGGGAACGAAATACTTACAGAAGTGGATGGCGCAGCAGAAACATATTTCTTTGCCGCTCAAAGGTTTTAAGTATTAAAAATGATTATTGACGGGTTTAAAAAGACCTATAGCCGAGCTGAAACTCATATAATTATTATTCAAGTACCTACGAAAAAACGGTACCTTTAAAATATAATTTTGTAAATGAATGTCGGTCGGTCCGCCTGTCAATTAAGGATTTGAGTATGTGAAGATGAAAGTAGTCGTATGAGAGCAGTGATAGCACAGCGGTAAGGCAACGGGCAGCGAAGTGTTCTAGACTAGGTTTTATCCCAATTAGGCTGTTTACTTTGTGTAAATTATTTCATCATCACTGCTCTCGAAACTGTTAAGCCAAACATACTAAGGAAACCGGCAGATATGCCAGTTTCCTGATGTTTGGAATACTTTATACTGTTTGGAACCAAAAATTTAAAAACAGTTGACATCTACCATCCCTGGCCATACCATCGTGGATTATGGTTATATCCCTCTCCCTCTCACACAACGGAGGCCTGTGTCCGAGCAGTGTGGGGATATTGTGGGCTGATTATAATAAATACGTTGACTTTAAATATAATGTTATATGGACACGTATTTGCAGTCAATAGCAAACACTGCAGTATAGCATCGAAACTTTCTGTTTTTTTTTTATTGCTCTTGCTTTTCCAAAATACTTTTGACATTGACAGGATAGTTGACTTCAGCTTTACTTGCCGTAATTAAAAATAGAATAGATAGTTACCTGTTACACTGTAGTAAACACTAAACAGTCAGGTTAGACACCATGAATAAGTCTTATTCGAGTACCTAGTTATTCTTGTTCCATATAACTTGTTTGATTTGTTCAGAACATGGAATTGGTTCTTTTTATATCTTTTAACTTATCTGCGGTACGTAACAGTAGCATGTAATTGAAGGGTGAAGAGAAAAGACTCAACGGTCGCAAAAGAGCCACGCTATAAAGTCGCTAATGAAATAGGGAAAAAATTGGAAGATATGGTCCATGGCCGCCCCATGCCAAGAAAACTGAATATGGCTATGAAAGGTAATTGGAAAATGGAATTAACTAGCGAATCTCTGTATGGTGTAATTATTAGATATCTATGCCCATCACAACTATTCAGTTTCGCTAGCTAATTCATACTTTTAAAATTGTATTATAGAATACTCTTTGTTATGTACACCCTATAAATTACAGAACATAAGTACAAAGATTTTACAAAGGGTGACACATTGAGCGGTCTTATCGCCATGAGCGATCTTTTCAGACAACTTTTAGCCATTTCGTGTGTTGATCGCCAAATCCTTAATTCTAGCGAAGTTTGCCTCAGCGACCTTTGTGAATAATGATGGAAATCGTGTATTGCTTTCTCGTTTAACCTTACCTACCTAAGTACTTGGTTTCAGGAAGGTAACAGGATACTCTTTCTATACAGCTACTATTAATATGTTGCAGATCACATCAAAGATACTTCCAAGTTTTTATCAGTGGTGGTAACCAAACCTGGTGAGTACATTAACCACTATTATTATACAACCTGTAACTGAAAGAGTATGTTTATAGGTACATACCATTTGCATGGTTTCTTTTGACGAAATCGATTACGATTCGAGATATCGATATCGAGATACGATTATAAACCCAAAATACGGTGGTTGTATAAAAATTCATGAAGTTATGAGAATTTTTTATACAAACACCACTTATCGTAATATGGGCAAGTAACGTAGAAAATATTGACCTACGTAGTGCGGGTGACAAATTGTTATAATATTAATTTAATAAACATGAAACTGAAAATTAGTTTGGTATCAACTATTATTACCTACCGGCTACCGGCGGTCAGGGCTCCAGAGAGAGGAACCTCCTGACAATGCGAGCCGTGTCTAGAAGTACTGCTTTCTGAATCAAGCCCTTGATCCAGCTGCCTAACGAGAGCCTCCTGAGATGTTGGTCGAGGCTCTTGGCTATTAGTTTAACCATTTGCTGTCATGACTATCGGTACAATGACTGCTGAATCTACCTCCCACATGTCGACAACCTCGTGAGCCAAGTCAAAATATTTGATTTGTTTTTCTTTCTCGGCTTTCGCGAGGTTCTCATCAAGCGGGATGGTTATGTCAACAATCATTGCACGCTACACTGTTCTATCCACTATTACTATATCAGGCTTATTGGCACCAATAGTCCTGTCAGTGATGATGGATCGATCCCAGTACGATATGATATGGCCATTTTCGTGAACTGGGTCAGGTTGTATTTGAGAGCAAGTTGCTGATGAATTATCCTGGCTACAAGGTTGTGTCCATGCAAGTACTCTCCGTTAGCTAGACGAGAACACCGGGAAATAATGTGTCTGATATATTCCCTCGGCCGGTGACATGCCCGACAGATGTCAACTGTGCCATCTTTCACTATAAATCTCCGATAATTGTTTAGTTTCCCCAAATAGGTCACCGAAATGCAGCCAGGCGACCGACGCTGGTAAATCTACATCAGGCCCATGGAGGGCCCGGAAAAAGCGTTCCTAAAGTGCAGTCATTGAAGCATTATTGGTCCGAATTTTTTTTACTGTGAACCGAATTGCATACAATTTTGGAATTCGGTTCATTTTACCCTTAACTTCAAAAGTGAATTGAACTCCGCAACCACACTGGGGGTGGTTGCCACCCCTTCTCGGGGGTGAATTTTTTTTGTTTCAAAATATCCTCGGATAACGATAGAAGGCCTAATTTTAAGCAAAAATCATCTATAAAGTTTTTCAAAAAATTCCAATACTTTTAAAGTTATTGGCAATTGAAATTTCGCAATTTTTCACGTTTTCATCGGTTTTTTGCAAATATCTCCATAAATATACGTTTTATCGAAAATTTTATAAAAAAAAATTGTAGCAGGTAAAACAATGAACAATTTCGTTTTTTATAAAGTATTCCAAGTGCAATATTACGCTAGATATTAAAGATCGAAGCCGTTTTTATTTTGTCTGAAATTTAATCAATGTGGTCAAAGCCATCTAGCGGCGAGCAGATGCATGTTATGCATTCTAAAATAAAAGGGTTTTGTAGTGCTCGAAATAAGCTTTAAATTAAGCACTATTAAAAGTCTTTCAAATAAGTGAGCTGTATTGCAAATAAGGGGAGCATCTAATGTTTTTTCCTTTAAATCAATAGGTTTCATAAGTGCCATTTCCACCAAAATTAAAATTAATCGTATTCCGCCTAGAATAAACTTTATTATGAAGAGTTTGATAGGTAGTATCAGTTTGGCTGCTTCAGGACACATATTTTTCAAAAAAGTCACGATTAAAACAAAAAAAACTAAATGTAGAATTTTTAAAAACCCCACTTTTTTCATAATATTTCAAAAATGACGACAGATACGTATAAAAGTGTACAGAATAAAAATTTAGGTATTTTTCTGACAAACATTTTGACTTTTTTGTTTTTTGTGTCAAACAAAAATTGACGGAGATATGATTGTTTAAAGAGCGCGTGGCAGCGCAATTACAGCCTCTCTTAAGCCCTTTAACCCTTCACCGTTTTAGAAAAAGGTTTTTTATTATATATTGCAATGAAGGATGTTGTAGCTCTCTTAATTACCTTTACAATGTTTTTTTATAAATTGTGATAGCATGAAAATTGAAGGAGTTATGGTTCAAAAACTTATCATATTTTTTTCTACTAAGTAACTGAAAATTATATTATTTACTCTAAATTCGTTTATTTTTAAATATGTAATCATATATACTTATTTACTGTTTTAATTTAGGGGAAGTTTTAAAGGTAGAAAAGCTTAGTTATATGATAATCATTTTCGAGAATGTGGAATAATATCTAAATCCTTTTCATTTTCTCGGTGGTAGGCCATAACATCGGCTGCCGGCAGGAGTCACCACCCACCAGACAAAGTCTTGCCGCCAAGTGATTCGTCGTGTTCCAGCATGATGTCTGGTGAAACCGTACGGAGGATAGGTCTGAGCAGTTGTGTTGCGATGTGTGCCGGGTATGATGCGCCAAATGTTGTTGTGTCGGGAGTTTGGTCGTGGAGGATCTCCAGATCAATCTCCCTGTGGCGCAGCATCGTTGGTCGTGTTGTTGAGTTTAACATTGCACTACCTCGCTCAACTGCCGTCTTCCTTCCAATTCACTAAGTTTTTTTAGTGAATAGGCTAAAAAAGTAAAGCGCTTTACCATCAACGAATGCATCACTGCTTACCATCAGGCGGGCTTGCGGCCAAGCACTAGTTTATAATAATTAAAAAAAAACATTTTTTATCAAGGGGTAGTTTTCAAGGGTTAAAAGGGGGTTAAACATTTGATAATTACTATAGAGAATATAAAATATTACTTACTCTATACTTACATTTTTTTATTTCATAAGTACCAAATTATTTTTCTGTAATTTTTCAATTTATACTTACATTTTTTTATGTCATACCAAATTATTTTTCTGTAATTTTTTCAATTTATGGGTTGTTTGCAAGGGTTGTAAGATTTTCAAGGGGTTGAAAATGATTTTAATATGAGGTAATTATGTTAGAAAAAAAAGCTGATGTAATCCCACCGGTTTTAAATATGTAAAGCGGGCCATAACAAACGCGTGTGTTATCAAAGCAAATAGTTAAGTTATAGTCCATACAAATTCCATAACAGCATTATTTGTCATTTCAAATAATTATGGAACTGATCGCCGCCGCGTGGCTCTAGCCAGTGAGCAGCGCGCTGTTCCATATTTGAAATGGCAAATAATAATACTAATGGCGAGAAAGCAACAGTGAGCATTCACAGATTGAGTTTATTTAAAATAACTGATGTCCTATTTGAAATAAACAAATTTGTATTTGTTTGTATTTAAATGAGTATTTGTAAAAAAAAAACAGTTTATTCGGTAATTTAAAAACTTGACTGCATGCTCTAGCATCTTTGCCAACATTTTCACGCAGCTACGGCAGAAAATAAACCTCGCGTCATTTTTCTCAAATTTTCTTTTCTTTGTACTTGTATTCTGAATATCTTTTTTTTCTGTTTCCTCGCAAGTGTGTTAAAAAATGTCGTACGATATACGTGCGTATTGGTTATAACATGCTCGGCTCAATTACACCCTCGCCTTCGGCTCGGGCTGAAATTCCGCCTCGCATGTTATAACCATCATTACGCACTAATATCGTAATGTACTATTACAATTTCGCCACTGACTATTAGACATGTTTTCTAGCGATAAAAAGGCTCAATGTAAATTTTTCCATTAAGGGGTTGTTTACATCCCTTAAAAATAATAGGCGGAATTTAGATCATTTTCACTTTTGAAGTTACGGGTAAGATTAGCCTAATTCCAAAATTTCATGCAAATCGGTTCACAGTAAAAAAATCGTAGGTAAGACCGTATTTTTCGCTTCAATGACTGCACTAATATAGTCTGCCATACCTCCATGCGATCTTTAGTGTCAAGTACAACTAGTTTATGCCAGTTCTCTTTAGCCAAGGAGAGCGGAGTGAGGCCCTTGTCCACCGCGACTACATCTCGATGCATTCTCACGTCGGTTGTTAATAAATATTCCCTGAGACCGCATATCTCGCTATTGTGGAAGGTCTTAGCGTTTAAAAAGCCTCGACCTCCACCTTTTTGCGAGATATACAGCCTCATAACCGATGACCGTGGGTGACGCAATCGATTTGCAGTCAACAGCTTAAGGACTCTCCTATCCAGGGCGTCGAGTTCTGTCCGGGTCCATTTGAGTATGCCAAAAGAGTACATCAAAGCCGGCATGACCCAACCGTTGAAAGCGCGCACATTGTTTCCGCCTGATAGAAGACTATTAAGTACTTTTTTCACGCGGCCAAAGAAGCGTTCCTTCAACGATTGCTTCATGTCAGTAACATTATGGTATCAATTATTACTACAGTACCTATTTTATTTTGGCTTGAATTTTGTACCTATAGTTATATATATACCAGCTATTATTTTAAGTAAAGGCTAGCAATTGGGTTTCTATTACACATTGTGTATAATCATAAATCTTGAGCTTACAAATCAACGACTTTTTCAGATGATTACATTGAGGCGTATGTTGCGCTGTTAGCTGAAATGGAAAACACTGGTGACGTTGTACTTATTGAGGGCGAAATCCCGAAAACGTATGAAGAATCAGCGAAATAGTTAGTGATCAATTATACTTCATCGTTGATAGATAATATGTTGCAGATTTTCTTTGATTGACAGATTTATTCCACAAACATTAATTAAAAATAAATTTTAATGACTACATAGGTATTATAGAATAAAGTTATTTTCTCTTTCCCTCTCTGTCCCTTTGTATGATTTAATCTTTAAAACTACGCAACGGATTTTGATGCGGTTTTTTTTAATAGAGTGATCAAAGAGGAAGGTTTATATCTATAATAACATCCATTAAATTGTGGGAAATACTATTATTTATGTGTCGTAAATTTTTGACGGGTTTGTAGTGAAACGCAGGCTGAACCCTACGAGATTTATCAAAATAATGTACTAATTATTGTACACATTGAAAAGGTCTACAAAAAAGTCCTGATGTTATATGTCTATCTCTTATGGATATCCCAATATAACATTTTTTTTTTGTCATTTACTTTTTACGACAAATACCGGCTAATTTTCGAATTGAGTTTACCAATATATTAATTAATAGCATTAATCCTTATTCAATTTAATACCTTAAATAAATTGTTGATTTAATATTGAGCTGTATCCCCCTTTACAGCATATGATTTAAAGAATATTTTCGAAAATATTACAGATTTAAAAATTGTAGGGCGTCGCATTTGGAATGGCGGCGCGCGGGCCACTAATTTTTTTTATACAACGTTCACAATTTTTCTGTAGTGTATTTAGTATCAGCGTTACACCCGTGCGAAGCCGGGGCGGGTCGCTAGTATTAATTAAAACTAAATTATGAATAAATGAAAACTAAAATGAATTGAAATACAAACTCAATTAATTGATTGTTGATAGATTAGTTAATTACCCAAATTTAACCGCAGCAAATTTTTGGGCATCATCGGGTTTTAACATAGGAAAAGAAGTTATGAAAAATAAATAAATTTTATATTGTCTACTTTATGGAATAATTTTTTACATCATTTAACACTACTTATGACTAATTTGGTTTAAATCATACATATATTGAGTTTAATTTTCGCCTTCTTTTTTCGATATATGCATCGTAAAAAAGCGATGCATATATCGATGTAGGTATATTCTCAATATTTTTAATTTTTAGATTTTCTCAATATTTTCACAAAAAATAAACTAAATATCAAGAATTTATCACAAATCTCAGCAGTGGTTGATAAAATGTCGTAATTTGATATTACATGTGAAAATTAACATTGAAAATAAAAAACATTTTTTTTTAGACCAATAAATACTATATATCATATACCTAAATACTGTATATTTTTTGAACTAGTCGTACAACTTCTTGCTTAGTTGTTTGAAATAATCACTCTGAGAGTGTAAAGCAATCAAACTACGAATATATGTAACAAGATGTTCTAAGTCTCAGATGTAAGCTCTATCGAATCAAATCATTTATTTCGGAAGATATCCATAGCTTTTACACAAGTCAAAAGTCCAAGATAAAATAAAAACCGGCCCAATGCGAGTCGGACTCGCACACCGAGGGTTCCGCCGTACAAACGTAGCGGTTTACAGTTTATGACGTACTAGCTTTCCGCCAGCGACTTCGCCCGCGTGGAGTTCGGTTATATCGCGCTGTTTAAATTCCCCTCGGGAACATCAAATTTTTCCGGGATAAAAGGTAGCCTATGTTCTTTCTCAGGGTCTAAAGATTGTTTGTGCCAAACTTCATCAAAATCGGTTGAGAGGTTTAGGCGGGAAAGCGTAACAGACAGACAGAGTTACTTTCGCATTTATAATACTAGGATTGATTTAGAATTTTTCACAGTTTAGAGGCAATTAGATTTAAGAAGTGTTTGATATGAATTTGAACTTTAATATCTCTACGCGTTCATGTGAAAAAGGGTAGGTAGTAAGTTTATATTTATTAAAAAAATATTTTATGTCATGTAAGCAAATATAATATTTTAATATTTTATGTAACTTCAAATTTATCATTTTCACAATTTTTCCTTTATCTGTCTGTACTATAATATAACGTTGCTTCGTGCCGAATTTCAAGATTCTGAGTTCACGGGAAGTACGTTGTAGATTTTGATTCCCTAGCGTGTGACGGAAATTCGTCTAAGGTGTCGGTATAAACTGCTGTACCTTTTGATCGCTTTAACTTAGAAGTTTGATTTTTTCACTGCTTAAAGGGACAATAGACCTAGGTATTTGGTATAAATTTCAATTTGATATCTTTATTAGTTCGTGAGAAATAAGGTAGTAAGTTTCATTTTATTAAAATATGTTTATTATATTATATAACTAAAAAATGTGATTTTCGCAATTTTTCCTATATTTGCATTATACAATCCTTCATGCCAAATTTCAAGATTCTGAGTTTACGGGAAGTATCCTGTAGGTTTTGATTCCTTTGCGAGTGTCGAAAATTTGTTGAAAATATCGACATATCGGCTGTATCTTTTGATTGGCTTGGCTTAGAAGTTTGATATTTTCACAGCTTAAAGGGACAATAGACCCGAGTATTTCATGTGAATTTCAGCTTGATACGTCCACGCAGACAGACAGACAGACAGACGGACAACAAAGTGATCGTATAAGGGTTCCGTTTTTTCCTTTTGAGGTACGGAACCCTAAAAACACAAACTTATTAACTAAAATACATAAGATTGAAAAAATAAACAACAACCTCACACAGCAGCAATATGTCTGCCGCAGCCTTGCCGGATATAAAGACGATCCAGTCTGTTGGCAATTATCGCGAGGACTGTCGCTGCCCCGCACTCTGTGCACCAGAGATTCTATCAGTCAACCGTGTCGTCCAAATCATTGTCCCTTAGGTAAACTTTAATTTAAACACTGTCCTATTTTACAGCTATTTCATACCTATTAGATTCATCATTACTAACCTTTTACAGTCTTCGTCAACTCACCTCATTTAAGGACACTATCGAACGTCCTAACAAATCAATTCAAGCTGATATACAGAAAAAGCTCAAAAACATAATGGCTCGTGCACCTCCAACTGGAAGTAAAATCAGTAGCTCGGCTATGGATTGTAAGTGAAGTAGGAAACTACCAATGCAATTTTTTTACGTATCTTTATACTGAATGAGTTGTATTGATTATTTTAATTATATTAATAATAATATTTTGATTTACAACTTGGAAGGCGCAAGTGATAAAATATTGACTATTGACCCGGTAGATGTGAAACATAGTAACACACCACAAAAAACTAGAGAGAGAGGGCGTTAAAATAGGACTGCGTTAGAGAGTGATATGCCATTTGCCGTCACAAAAGACTTTCTCAAATCATAAAAAAGAAAATATAAGAAAAGTTAGAAAATCGGAGGCTACCTAAGTGCATCCCCCTTAACATTATTAACTGAGATCTCTCTGTTCCCTGAACATACAACGTTATTTTTTCTTTATCGAAACCTGAATATAGTTTTTTCAGAATAAGCACCTGAATTGATTGCAATCGTTTTTACACCATGTTACATTTTTCCAAATACATTTAGAAATTATTGCAGTCTGATTACCGAGCGCACAACACAGTTCACGGCAGATCGTGATACTAGGCTTGTGGGCGCAGTGGGACAGCCTGACACAGGTGCTTCATTAATTTATAATTTACCTTGATTTCAGCCGCCATTAAGGATTCCGCAGGACTATTGGCATCATACATTATGCTTCAAGGTATGTTAGTGGATAAAATATGTATAACCAACTACAATATTAAAAAAATAAAAATGGCCCAGGGGTTAAAGGCATGTCCTAATCCGGTCATGTTCTAAAGTACCTTTGTAACTTTTCAATCACTTACTGTCAAGGTTATTTTGCGCATAATCTAGATTTCACTAATTATGTCTTTACCATGTAGACCAGTGGGACGATAAAAGGTTGATGATGATGATGATGATGATGTAGGGCTGGTGGTATTAAAAATGTCATCCATTTGGAGCTTTGGGTCTTCTTCTGCTCTCATATCCATTCACATTCAAACTTTCATCATCCACGTCACATAATTTGGCAACTTGTTTTTCTTAATCAACCACACCGCTACATAAGTTCCTACTTTGATTTCCAAAATAATCTCCCGGACATAATATATCAATACTGCTTTTCATATTTTAGTTGCCAAAGCTGGAGTATTGGACATTCTTGTAAAAGAGATGCAGGAAACAAGGGAAGAAGCGCTGCTGAGACATGGACGTCTTCGCAAGTCTTACAAAGAGGGTGCCGAATTGTTAGTATTTTATCCCTTGTATATGGTCTGGCGACGAGGAGCTTTTGGCTATGGTTGATCGGTAGATACGGATGGGAAGAGCCCAGCGAAAACACTAGAAAGTGCTGAAGGCCGAGCTTTTTGGGGGACTGTCTTAATATGTAATATTGACTTTCAAAAAGTGTTGATTCTCAGCCTAATTTAAATAATCAGCCTAATATGAGTAAATTACGTTTGATTTTGAATCAGTTTTGTATTTCAATGAAAGTTGATGAATATACGAAATAATAGGAGTTTGTGGAGATATGAGGAACAGGGAGTAAAGTTCACTCATCCTCCGTAGAAATCTTCGTAGGAGTCTTCCGTAGAAAGGGAGGATCCTCCGACCAGACGGGTGTTATGTCTGGTGGGAACTTGCCCAACGGTTGAAATTGGGAAGTTGTATATATAATGATAATAATAATAATAAACGTTTATTTGGAACAAGTTTTAGGACATAAGTTTACAAATTGAAACGAAGATAGCTACAAAAGTTAAAATTGTGGCGCAGCTATCGACGCCTAGCTAAACAATAAGTTACATTGTAGTTTCAGACAAGTAATAAAGTTAATAATTAATTAAACATCCCTATGTGTGCATGTGTAAGCGTGTGTGTAAGCGTGTGTGTGTATGCGTGTGTGTGTGTGTGCATATATGTGTGTGTGTGTGTATGCGTGGGTGTGTAGGGGTGTGTGTGTATGGGGGGTGTAGAACGCGTAAGTGTAGGGGTGGAAGGTATTCAAGTAATAAGATTGATGTTATAGAAATATAAGTATTATGTTAGTATTATGTTACCACAAGTTGTTCAGTTGCTTCGTAGGAGAAGGATTTAAGCAATTCTAACAGTTTTTTTCTGACTGAGGCTCTTGTTAATGGATAAATTTGAATAATTCTATATAAGTTATTGTAGAGTTTAGGGCTAAGGTAATTGTAGTGGCGTTTTACTAATGCCAGTCTGGAGAAAGGTGTCTTACAAATTAAATCGGAACGTCGCTTCTTGGAGTGGTATTGTGGATCATATTTCGTGAGACCGTGTTTCTTAAGAACGGTTTGAAGTATAAATAATTGTCTAAAAGTGAGGACATTACAGAGCGAATAAAGCTCCAACGTCGGTAATCTAATAGGTTTCTAAGCCAATACCTTTAGTACCGCTCTTTGTGCTCTCTCCAAACGCAAAATCGTAGTCTTGTGGGTACCTCCCCATACTGTAACGCAATAACCAAGAACTGACTGGACGAGTGCCTGGTATATTAGTATAAGGCATGGGAAATCTACAACCGACCTTAGCGTTTTGAACACATATATAAGTCTTCTTACACGGACCACCACTGAGTTAACTTGTTTTTTCCAGGTTAGGCAATTGTCTACTATGATTCCAAGATACTTGATGTTGTCGGAGCGTTCTATTTGGTTGGCACAGTTACAGGATATGGTAGCCACAGTATGGGAGCAAATATGGGTTTTAATTTGAAAAGATGTTGGTGGTTGCGTAAGAATTCCTGGTGTGAAGGGAATGAACTTAGACTTTTCGATGTTGAGTGTGAGTAGGTTTGAGGTTAACCACTTCATGACCAAACCTAGTGCGATCTCCGCACTCACACGAGTGTCAAGCCAGTCCCTACCATGCGTCACAAGAGATGTGTCATCCGCATAAGCAATTATTTTTGTTTTTGGGAGTTAACACTCCCAAACAGCCAGCTAACGCTGGCACAGCTCATTGACATAGATAAGGAAAAGAGTAGGTCCTAAAACACTACCCTGAGGCACACCAAATGCAATGTCTTCCAAAGAACTAATGAAACCATCGACTTTGACAACCTATTTTCTCCCCGTCAAATAACTGCGAAAGATTTCGAGAACGTTTCCTCGTATGCCAACTTGTTCCAGCTTGTCAATTAACCTAGGAATAGACACAGTATCGAATGCCTTCGATAAATGCAGGAAGATACCAATTGCTTTTTGCTTATTATTAAGCTGTTCAACTATAGAGTTTGTAAGTTCTAAGGTAGCATCTTCCGTAGATTTACCTGCCCTGAAACCAAACTGGTTGACGGCCAAAATATTAAATTTGTTAAGGAATTTTACCAGTCTCCCGTTAATGACTTTTTCAAAGATCTTTGAGAGGGTTGTAAGTACGGATATTGGCCTATAATTAGTAATGATGTACTTATCTCCTCCTTTGTATATGGGATGTACAATGGCAGTTTTGAAGAGATCAGGAAATATTCCCAGGGATATGCACAAGTTGAATATGTGAACAAGTATTGGAATAACAACGCCCCTGGTGGCCTTAATGACTGCGGGTGAAATTCCGTCATATCCAACAGCACATTTTTAAGGCTCAGTATGATGCTTTCGATTTCGTCATCGTCTACAGCATACAAAGCCATGGATTGTAGTGGTGAAGAGGAAGAGTTAACTGTATCAGAAGGTTAAGGTTAAGGTTTAAGGCTAGTTGCACGGTAAACTCTGACTGCGAGATGTAGAATTCGTGTGACGTCAGTATGACGTGTTGTTCGCATGCGGCGGTTGTAGCTACCGCTATAGGTTAAAGTATGGAATTGCGGTTTTGATGCAATAGGTTTTTTTTATATAAATTACAAACTAGCGCTTGACTGCAATCCCGCCTGATGGTAAGCATTGATGCAATTGTTGATGGTAAAGCGCGATAGTTTATTATGCCTACTCACTCAAAAGAACTGAGTAAATAGGAAGGAAGATGGCAGTTGAGCGCGGTGATGCAATGTTAAACCCAACAACACGACCAATGATGCTGCGCCAGAGGGAGATTGATCTGGAGGCCCTCCACAACCAAACTCCCGACACAACAACATTTCGCGCATTGTACCCGGCACGTACATCGCAACACAACTGCTCAGACCCGTCCTCCGTACGGTTTCACCAGACATCATGCTGGAACACGATGAATCGCTTGGCGGCATGACTTTGTCTGGTGGGTGGTAACTTACGCCGGCAGCCGATGTTGTGGCCTACCACCGAGGTTCTTTGAATTGACATAGAATCTTCATGATTTGAGGACAAAAGTCATGTTAGTAACTTTAATTCAAATATAGTCCGAAGCAGTTGAGAGATAATATAATTAATTAGTTTAAAACACGGTATACAGTGGTTTTATTGAAGCATATAAAGATTATACATGTTTTGTAAAAATTCAAGCAAACAACAAATTAATTTCGAATTATGTTTTACCAATTACCCTTTATAAAGGTAGGATGTGTAGGCATTCGGAAACAGTTTCATATTTTTTTTATAGACTAAGTTTAATGTCGATTCTATGAAGTAAATTAACACTGATATTTCTAATAAACTATAGGTTGAATGGGAAAACTCCAGACCAACTCTCTGTACCTAATGATCCAGACCCTGTCGTCTCCAGAAAGATACAAATAAAATTGACTAACTTAATGAAAGATGAAACCCCAGCTCAATACCGAGCACTTATGACTGGTAAGATACAATCTATATTTTACAAAAATCTTTTATCCATGCAATATGTAAATCGTATTCCTTGGCTTTAAAAACTTACCTAAATTAATCAATACCTGCATTATACAGGGTGTTTAGTGCATCGTGTACCATATTGAAATGGTCGACTGAAGGGGTCATTTGCTAATCTTTCAGATCCCTTAACACCTCTCATGCCCTGTGGATGTTTTTATCGACTTTTTATTGTTTTAGTAAAAAATACCCAAATTTTACATACAAATTTAAAATATATATATAAGGCGTAGATTCAGAATTTTAATTTTATTTCGATTTGTATCGTTTTTAAATACAAAATTAGTGACATAAATCACCTAGTTTTTTTTTTTATTCACTCGCAAAGGCAAAACCGATCTTTCAACTCCCTCATTAATTCTCCAGTATGTCCTCTTGCTAAGGATTTGCCACATGCCATAAAAATCTTCGTCATCAAAACAACTATGTGAAATCGCTAGAATTATGAATCAAGTCACATAGGACTCCATTCCAAATTCGAATGATTTTTTTTATTCCGTTACTGTTACTAGAGAAAGAGGTAAAATTTGTTTTCTCACTCTTGCGCAGTAAAACCTTTTTCTTTTATTATTTATGTACACTTAATAAAATACACAAGGATATTACAACATTGCGCTCGCGGTTTTCCCCGCATAAACTTCGACCCCGTAGGAACATCAGGATACCTAATACATATATCGGCACATCAGAAAGAAGGATCAAAGATCTTATACATGTTTGAAATTCATTCGTGAGTTCCTTTTATGTGTTTTAACAGATTTATGTCTATAGGTACTAGTAATTAAACACAGTGTTCAACGGGTTGGAGGTAATAGTAAGTTTGATTTTTGCAAATGTGCCAATATACTACTAGGTGAGGGATATATGTTATTCCTGATGATAAACTGTCTGTTTGCCAAACTTCATCCAAAAATCGGTTCAGTACTTTTTGCGTAAAAAATAACAAAAATCCATACTTATATTCATATTAGGTAATGATTAGATTACAAAATTACGCAATTAATATTGGACACAGACATAAAATATATAACGTTTTCAGAGGTAATCCAAGACGCCACAACGTATTTGGCTGTGCATCTTCTAGAACCACGTAAGATATATAACTTTAATTAAAGTACCTTTTAGTATCTAAACGTTCACTTTGCTCACTATTTTATCGTTGTTATTGACAGGGGTGGTAAAAGTGTGCAAGTGTTACAAAAACGTGTTCGTGCAGTGCGAGCTTTGGTGCGGAGATATACTGCGGCGCGTGGCCCGGCCGTGCTGCACCTGCTCGCGCCATGTGTCCGTTCAGGCACTGCAGGACCTCGTGCCCTCCGAAATCTTGACCGTCACCCCCGACCAATCCCGCGTGTGCGCACCTGGCGTCGAGATCTCCTTCAAACCATGCCCCTACCAAGCCAAGACACCCAAAGGAGGAAATATTCTCCCTTGCCCCGCCTATCAACCTACTGCCTCCTACCTCTTGTATGAAACATCACACAAAAGTTTTGACCCCAACTGCGGACTACCATCATCATCACCGAGCACTTCGGGTTCAGAACTTTGCTCACCGACATCATCTTTGTCGTCAATTTCACCCTTACGGATAAAGAAAGAATTCTCGCCACTCAAATCTCTTCTTCTCGAAATGCACGTTGATACCGATCAATCTATTCGAAGACAGCAAGACCAAATGCAGTCTTTCGAAACTGAAAAGCAAAACTGCATATTTGAGAAAGTGAAGTCACCTTCGTACTTTGCTTCAACCAGTACTAGTAATTTCGAAACATCGTTTTCAGAATCAGACACTGCCACTTGCGATCAGTGCCAAAAGTTTTCATCGCCGATTTCTGAAATATCTAGAAGGTCAACTACCAAGAGTGAATACAGTTCTCGTTAGTATTTTGGTTCTTTATTATTTTAGTTACTTAACGTTTACTAATTTACGAAGCCCACTACAATTTTCTAGGAACCCCGATCACATCGGCGGAGCACGTGGTGGACTGGGATGCTACGATGGTTAGTCTGTTGTGGAATGTGCTGGCGTGGCGAGGTTGGATTCAGGAGATTATTGATCACGCCTTAACATGCCAACATAGCTCAAGTTTCCCTAAGTCTAAAGGTATTTATTAAATTAGCTGTCACATTATGCATACCTAATATTCAGTCCGATAGGATTTTTCAGTTCTTACGACCTAACAATGTCATAGTGATTTATTAAACAAAAAAGAAACAAATACATTTACTCAAATTCCAGGGGAAAAAGCAACCTCTTGGGTATTATACTATAAGAGGGTAACTACGGAAGCCTTGCAATGGCGTCAGTACAGTGTGTTCAGCCGACAACTGACACATCGTCTACATTTGCGGTACAGGAATAAAGAAGTAAGGGAAAAAGAAGTCAAGAAGACAGATTTGAAGTTAATTAAATGGGTAATAACCCATTTAATTAACTTCAAATCTGTCTTCTTGACGTCTTTTTTTTTAAATAATTATAAACTAGTGCTTACAACATTTTATATTTTAGATTGTATCCCCTGAACGGTCCACCGTGAAAACCAGAACCTACATAGAATGCCAGGAGGCAATGTTGGGCATGATAGATATGTTCAATAGGTGGACCCAGTGGCTGAATTTAGTCGTAAGTAGAGCTATCTGCTGTACGGATTTGTTTTTTTTTTTAAATCGTGCCTTACATTAAATATTATTTAGTGCCTACCAATTTTTATGTTACTTTCTTAAAATATGTAGGTCAAGGAAACCGAATCATTACAACAAAAGCCTGGATCTACGATCCCCCTATATCAATTGTAAGTAATTTATTTATAATACTTTTAGGGCAGGATGATAATAATGATTTATTTTCTTTAGGAAAGCTGTGAAAATGCAATATTTATTCTTCGGGTAAACGTTAAAAGATATTCATACAAATCAATCGGTAATACAGCGGGTCTATCAATACATTACCGCTGCATAAGATAAGCCCAGTAGGTCGATGTGGCGACGCTACTGGGGTGAAAAGCTTACATTATATACAATACTGAAAGTATTTATATATTTTTTTCAAACGCCAGAGGTCATTCTGTTATTTTTAATGTTTCAAAACAGGCGTTGGAATCATTTGAAGATGAAAGTTAACAGATATGCCGAAGATTGGACAAATTACAATAAACTTTTGAAAGTATCCTGGGAACAAAAATACAGTTCGGTGATAGCGGGTATGGTTTTTACACACTATGATATGTACATGGTAGAAATTTGTGATGGTGCATGAAGGTAACGCCCTTAACCGTCTTAGCGATAGGAAATCTTTCTTAAACGAGACTATACCTAACTTTAAAATACACACGGAACATATATATTGTTTTCGTTATATTTAGGTGGGGGAGTTTGTTCCGCCACTTTTTCTTTCCAGTGGCGGACGTTTTGGGAGAGTGTCGTATGTAATATTGACGTTCAAAAAGTGCTGATTCTAAGCCTAATTTGAATAAATGACTTATGATTTTGTCGACGCAGTTTCAGTTATGGAATAAAATAAACTTGACGACCAACTAAGGTTAGAGGTAATTCAGGTACCTATGCGATTAATATCGCATGTCTATGTTGATATGTACCGTACATCAACATCGATAGCATCTTCATTGATATTTACTGAGTTGAAGTTATGAATCAGTCCACCAAATGTCCGAGATGGGACCTAGCTAGACTAAATGTTACTTTAGTTAGGCCTGCTTTACTTAAGGCACAAAGAAATTTTCACTTGTATTTAATTGGGTATATTTAATTCCACATTTATTTTTTGAACAACAAAGACCGACGCCTGATTGATATACAGAGTGGTGCTGACAATACGACAATAAATCAAAACACGAACAGTGCTGGTTCATAGGAATAATCCTAACCCATTGAAAAAAACCTAGCATCAAAAAAAAAAAGTAAAATTTCAAAAAAACTAAATCGCATAAAATTGCAAACGGTATAGAACATCCTTTAAAATATTGGTTCAATGACCTCCGATCAGAGGGCGACAGGGCGGTCCTGTATCGACTTGTTTTTTGGCGACATTATTATTAAAGTATAGTACCGCGGGATGCGGCGGTTATTAACCTGTAAGCACTTCCTTATCAACATGTACATCATGTAGAAATTTCAAAAATGAAAAATGGTTTCCTGTGACTAAACTAATGGATATATTTATATGATTTTTTATGGGTAGATTGAGAATGTGTTGAGGTACACGATGTTTAATTTATTGTCGTATTGTCAGCACCACTCTGTATTGTAGTTGACTTTTAGGCACTGCCTGGAAATCTACATACATACATACAGCTGTATTCGATTTTACCGCTCGACTGTGTCGATAAGGTAATGCCAACCCGAAGACGTGTGTAGCACACCTAATACATAATTTTATTTGTCCGATAGAATATTTGCCTTCGTGGAATAATTCTGGCCCGGTGTGGGTGGCAAGTGCTTGCGGAGCAGTTCCGAGTGGAGCGGTTGCCGCCGGCATATACGACAATGAAGTCATCTGGGTTGCTAGGGCAATGCACAGGTATTTAGAAATAGCGATTTACGATCATGTCATTTGTGTTTTGGATCATATGTAATTTGTAAATGAGATTCCGAATATCGAATGATACTGTCTCCTATAAATGCAGGTGTACGGTGCTACCAGCCACGTTGATACCCTCCAAACACTACTGCATAGTTTATGCAGAGGGAAAAGTACATCACTACAATAAATATCAGGTGAGATTAAACATAAACCGAGGAGTGAGGTTCAGTTGTTTTCAGTGATTGAGTAGCCGCAATCACATATGAAAGCGAATGGTGCATACTCTAAAATAGGTAGGAAATAGTCAGTAATGACCGTGTCTGGAAGACCCTTAAAAATTGTGCTGTCTCGTCAGGTGATGTGTAACGCGGAGGTGCGCTGGGTTGCGTGGCGCGGTGGGTCGGTGAACGACCGCGCAGTGTGCGTGAGTCCCGGTAGGCACATCGGCCGCATCAACTATCACGGCGACCATCTCCTGGGCGCTGTTTACGAACCACACTACCATTGCCATGTCGTCATCTACGGCAGGCCCTTTGCCTTCAATTGCTTTGAACTCCTCATGCTCGCAGAGGATGATGACCAATGAGCTTGCAACAAATTACAGTAGGCTACAGCGTATTAGGGACACAGGCATGCGGTTTGTGTTTGTGTACATTAACCACTGTGTTCGTATTTAAATTTCTGTCGTCATAGGGCTTTTTGCCATTGTACGAAATTATATCGGAACAAAGTTGTCGCGTATTGTACTTTGCGTTAATTTTTAGAGAATTGAGGATTTATTGCATTTAGCAATCGTAGTCCTCTGTGTTGTTTTGATAGGAAAATATGAACCTAAAGGCGCTCTGGGATCATTTTAGTCATTTCGAGTATGATTAAATTACTCATAGAAAACTATGCACACTTACTGTATAGAACTGGGTGCGTCGATGGGTTTGCGAGAATATTTTAAATTGTCATTGTTTTGTTTTATTTTTTTTAAATTATTTTTTATCATTTATTTCAATTATATTGATTTCTTTACAAAATTTTCTTTTACTACTAAATACTTTTACTACTAATTGTCCCTTTACACGATTGTGATTCTTATTAACTCTCTATACTTGTATCTTGTGACTCTTCATTCACCTCCACTTTTTCTATTGTACCTTTGCTTCCTGATAGTCGCACTAAGTCTCCAGTTTTGAATACATCTGTAGCATTTGCTGCGCCTACGATACAGGGCAAACCATATTCACGCGCTATTACGGCACCTGGAAATTGGAAAACGATATTTTAGTAAATACCGTGGTTACGCTGTTTACTAATCTTTTTTATTTAAGCATATTTAAGTCAGAAATAAAAAAATCATTGAAGTAAAGACAATTTTTTGTTCAAGGACTTAATATCTAAAAAAAGCTAAATATGGAAAAAAAAAAAACAATGAACCCTTATAGAATAGCAGGTCTGAATTCAAGAATTGAAAGAATTTACAACGTACCGTGTGATATAAGTCCGCCGAGCTCGGTGACGATGCCAGTCAGGAGCGGGAAGTAAGGCGACCAGCCGATGTCAGTCGCGTGGGTAATCAGGATATCACCACGGCGCAAATCACCAATCTGTTCAAAGGAAAGCATTAGTACCGCAAGTATAACAAACCAGCTCCACTGGTACGTTATTGTCGAAACAATCACCAAATCGTACATCATACGTTATCGATGGAATTTTCCAAAAGCTGTTCACAAACCGAAAGCCCGTGAATTGGTTGCCATGGGCACGGCAAATCAGGTAAACAAAAATGTCATTTTCGACAGAACATCTACAAACTGGTTGCAAATAGCAATGCAAAAAAACAATTAATTAAAATAGGGTACAGCAATAAAAGCTACGAACTTCTGATTCGAGATCCTTGACGACACAGGCCCTCGCGACCACTTCTCCTCCACACACGGACGTAGCGAATATCTTCACGTCGCCAGCCATTAGGTTCAATGCCTTAGGCTCTAGCTTATCCACCCAACCGGTGTTCAGCTCCGCAAACTTTAGCTTACACCAGCCTGGATAGTACTGTTGTCGCTGCATTGCTCTGAAAAATATCCCTTTTTTGTAGTCTCTGTGAAAGGAACTCGGGAAGTCGACGATTGCTTTAAAATCTTTCAAATTCGTTTTTTTGTTATGTTTGCAGCAAATATAAATATCAAATCAAATGCATTATAAATTGTCATGAGATTTGACGAGCTTATTTAAATGTTTTTAAAATTATACTTCTTTGTCATATTCATCTCTTGTCCTTATACCGATTTGTTTATGCATGCAAAAATAAAGTTTTTTGGAAGTACGAGAAATACTTACTTTTTTAATATAGCAGGATCTCTAGTAGCAAGATATTTCCTGAGCTCTTCCTTACGGAAGAAGAACACGAGATCAGGATTTGGTATTAACCACTTTTTAACTAACAAGTTGCCTAGTCGGATGAAACCGATTCGTAATTTGTGAATAACAAGCACCGTATGTGCTTTCGTGCCCTCTCTGTGGCGCACGGTACGGTGACATAGCGGCAGAATCCACCTAAGAACTTTCCTGTAACAATTGATGGGAAGTATATACAAGTTACTGTAAAAGCCTAAACTGCGGTCTGCGAGTGATTTACTATTTCTCGCCGGTAAAAATCCGAATTGTTATGTTACAGTAAAATACATACAATACAACATTATTTTTTATTTATGCGAAACGAAACACGTGTCCAGTATACAGTATGTTAACTAACAGAGGGCGTTCCCGTTAACCCGAAATAGTATAGCATACATACATGCTAAAAAAAATATTTCCATTCGAAAACAAAATGTTTTAAAATTTTTTCCAATAAGAAAATATTCAATAAAAATTTTAAATTGACATGTAAAAGAAACACACTGTACACGCGAACATGAAAGACGGCAACGTCGCAATTTATTTATACATGACGACTACTATTTTGATTTAAAACAGGAGGTTTCAAATTTATTTCCAATTAGAATTTTTTTTTATTCGGATTTTTTTATGCTTATTTTTCTATGCTGATATTTTTTTAATCTATTAATGATATATATTAACGAGTTTAAGGGAACGCCCTCTGTTATTTAACATACTGTATTTATGTAAAGAATCTATGTACAAATAGATCACAAAGTTATGAGCTTATTATCCTACTTGGTTGTCTTGTCCCAACAAAAATATGGTCCACGCTCCGTTCGGGCTGGCGAGCCGGGTGGATTGACCTGTGGCGTCAGCTGAGCGTGGCCTGCGCTCGCGTAAGCTGCGTAGCGCGCTCAGTAACCAAAGTTCACCAATTTCTAAATGTATTTGTGAAAATATATAACATGGTGTAAAAATGATTGGCTTCGATTCAGTTGCTTATTCTGAACAAACTATATTCAGGTTTCTCATAAACAAAAAATATATAAACCTTGTATATAAAGAAAACCCTGTCCGATCCGTGAAGGTATTGTTAGGTTACTGATTCTACACAGTAAACCTGGCTGTAAGTGAAAGTACTCAAAATATTGATCGTTCAATACAATTTACTTGTAACTATTTTTGGTATCGATTTAGTATCACATAATCTCATGCATCAATCTCATTCAACATTTAGAACTTTCACAAAACTCAAATTAGGTACACAACAGCTGTAACTGAAGATCTTGCTTTGCTGCGAAGCAATAACATTCCTAAGTTTTAATTTCAGTTTCTGTATCAATGTCAACGCTATTGGCCGTTAAAATGATTTATTGGCCGTCTGTAAAAGATCGCTCTTAGCGATAAGACCGCCCATTGTGTCACCCTTTGTAAAATCTTTATATTTATGTTCTGTAATCTATTGTATTCTTTTTTTCGAACGACCTTTCGTTTCTTATACTTGTGTTATAATAATGAATCGATAATGAAACGAAAGTATTTTAGCATTAGGCAATCTGTGTTTTTACAACAAATTATTCAATCAGGTATAAGTTTTGCTTAATAACGATGAAAAAACGTTATTACGCAAAAAATAGTCTAGTTATTAGGTACTGTGAGGTCGCCGAAACTGCTCGCCCGCGCGGCTGGGCGATTGGTCGGCTTCACAGACGGACGCCACCGAAGGGTCAAACCATATGCCGCCAATAATACCGTCGAAAAAAATTACCAAATTTTGGGTAAGTTTGAGTTAATTCCCGGAAAAAAAGATTTCAAAATCCATTAGTATTATTGCTATGATGATTATTTAGTTTCAATTTTATTTAGTCGTCTGATTACCTAACCTTTATTATCCTTACGGGTCGGACGGGGTTTTCTTTACATATTGTATATTACGTAGAACTGTAGATAGATTCGTATGCCACTCAAAACGCTCACTGAAAACATGAGTGCGATTATCCATCTCTCCAAAATCCTGAAAGCTTAGGTGAAGTGAGCTGTCATTTCTAACTATTGCTAGAAATAGGGTACTTGACTAAAAAAAACTAATTAGTCCTTCAGTAAGATTTCCAAAAAATACTAGACACGTATTCTTCTTTTTTCATATAAACAAAAAATGAAGACGACACAGTGCGTTGAAAACTCGTGTGACGTCACTGCACTTTTAGCGAGCAGTGAAGTCACCAGCCACCACTCCTGATCTTTGATGCCTTTTATATTTGTCAATTTTTATTGATTTGATAAAAGAAAATATACGTATCCAATATTTTTCTATAATCTGAATGACGGATTAAATAGAATCATATTTTTTTTTACCCAGGAAACATCCCTATTGACACTATTAACAACTGACTCTAAGCTCACTTCACATTATTTTAATATTGTTCATTGTGTTATTGTTTCACGTTATTTTAGTATTGTTCATCTCAAGCATGTACACTCACGTGCACCAATACTTGGCAGCATTCAAATGCAATTTACTTCGTGAATTATCGAATGCAACGTTGAAATACAACACATTACAAAAACCCATGGTGTCGAAGATGCCATGTTCGTAACAACATAAAATTTCATCAAAAATAAAGATGTAACCCGTTTTTTGATAAAGCCGGTGTGTATCCATACTATTGCTCATAACTACTTGGATACGTACCTAGTGTTTGGCTTCTGTGGAGTTTTTAAAGCGTCTACAACCTCCTGACTACTTTTGGTTTGTGTTATTCCTTCAGTAGTAACGCGTAAGTTTTGGAGTACTATCATCATATTCTCTGGGGCCAGAACCCACGGTTTAGTTGCTAAATCAAACTGAAAAGCAAATAGTTTTAAAATATAACTGTTGAAAGTATAACTTGTAGCCACCTTATCAAACTTAGTATTTATACCTCCATTACGGCTCTGTAGCCATGGTTCTCCAAAAATTGCCGAACATCAATGTAAATGTCATCATGGGCGTATTCTTTTAGCCATTGCAGAGCTTTCTTAGGGTCCTGCGCTCTAAATTCTTCGGCTAATCCAGACTCCTCTAGCTTCTGGACAATGCTAGCCAAAGCCATTGGTACTTCTGCTGATAACACTTCACCCGAATTAAACAATGTGCTTATTTCACTGCATCGTTCGGGAGTGAAATCTAGAAGAGAATGTTATTATAAAATAACTAAGTATATTCAATAACCATGTGGACATACAACCATACAGGGTGGAAACTTTCAATGGGCTGCCCCATCATGCCCAATCACGTCAAAGTTACTGTATTCTATTATAATTTCTTTAATTTTGAATGAAACCATTCTAAAACGTTCTTCCATAAGGGGAAAAACGGTTCATTCAAAATTAAAGAAATTATAATAGAATACAGTAATTTTGACGCGATAGTTAAATGTTTTACATAATATTCATAAAACAAATGTTACAGTGACATAGTGAAAATAAGTTAAGAACATATGTTTTATACCGGATAGTGTTTTTAGATAAATATAAATAAATTTGTATTTGGATCGATATTGTTTTCCAATTTTGCAAATCCCAACACTACTATGCTGCCGTCATAAGGAAAAAAGACGCATCTGACATTGTTACATGCATATTCTAAATCAGTTAAAAAATGGCATACACCAATATTTTTATATTTCGCATAAAAAAAAAATCTAGATGCGTCTTTTTTCCTAATGACGGCAGTATGGTGGTATGGTTCAGTCCCACCCCACCCCCAGGGGTATGGCGGTCCGAAGTGCAAGATTAATGTTGGAATCTCCAAGCAGGTAAAACTTGAGAGGTGCAGCTAGTTAGTTATATATATGAAAACCTACACAACAGTTCAAGTATTAAAATAAAATGAAGCGTCACCTGTTTTTCCCTCCAAAAATACTGACATGGCCACAAACTGGCTGCAACTGCTAGCTGTGCTCGTAAAGGCATGATCGTAAAAAACGCGCTCCATTACTGTTTTTGATTCCAAAAGAGCTTCATACAATTGTTCAGGATTATCAGTTTTAATGTCATAATTTACTAAACTGGCTTTCACACAATCATCTAATTTCCATTTGGATAATGTAAGCGTCTGGAAGTTAAATTGTAATAAGTAAGTGCATTTGTACACTACTGTGTAGCTACCATGAGTTTACGATACGAGACTAGATCGTCGATATCGAGTGCGTTTGGCGCTCTCATTGGTTGAGAGTTCTTACAACCTTGAACCGGGCCAATCGAAGAGTCAAACGCGCTCGATATCGACGTTCGAGTCTCGTAATGAAAACTCATGGTAGCTACACTGTTCTAATACACAAATCAGTGATTTAATAAACATGCGTATTCTGAATCTGTGCTTCCCGGTAGACACAACAAGGAAGTCGAGTATTTTGATGCAATAATAATACATACCTAGATAAATGGTAAGCTAACATAATTTGTTCACCTTTATCACAAGCCAGATCCCCGCAATCTTGTCAAACCAGTGAGGTGGGCGCCTGTGCTGTGCTGTTTGTAAAATCTGCTCGTCTGCTACTTTATGTCCATGTATAGCCATTTCTGTCATACGTACATTTACATCTAGTTCTTTAGGAGTCTTCTTGTATATGGTCTGCAAAACACAAAAGAATCGAGTACCTAATTAGGGTTTACACCCATCCATATCAAACAGCATCCCTGTTTGATGTTTCCGGGCGAGACTTTTTTTTATTTCTTCACAATAATCTAGGCTGCCCAACGACATACTAGAATGCGAAAAGACTTGTAATAAAATCTCTTTGGCTATACGAGGCTTCCGGCAACTGGGACCGCAATTAAGTCGGACTGCGGTCCCAGTCGCCGGATTCATAAAAATTAAATAATTTTCTACCGGAGACTGGGACCATTCTTAAATGATAACTGAAACCAAATAATGTACAGTCAAGCGACGAAGTAATAATTGAGTAAAAATCTTGTTTTATTTAAAAACATCATTTATTGATATAAATAAAACAGCCTTTGACTACAGTTCTGTTATTTAAGTTTGTAATTTCTGCACTAATTGGCGACTCTTCCATGACATACAATCAGCCATCGGTAACCATATCTTGTGGGAGATGAGAAAGAGCCGAACATAGCTGAACATTATCTTTTCCTGGTTGAGTTTTGTCGACGCGTAATTCTTTTGCGCTGCGATACAAACTTTTTTTGAATTGATAAAAGCAACCTACTATTTTCACATGAGGGAAAAAATGTTTGACCGCTTCTATTGATGTAACTTCGAAGTCCATTGTCGAAGCTTCTGATGCCATCATCGCAGCAACAACATTCATCGTTGTTAGATTGCTTACTGATTAACTTTTAGTTTTTAAGTTTTATTCGAATGTCATACTTTTCTTGAACATTCTGTCTTCCATAAGTTTTGGTACGGATTACACGCATTTACCTACTCGACTGTTTTTAAATTATTTTTAACACCCTTGCTCGTAAAGCTGATGTAATTCCACCGGTTTTAAATATGTAAAGCGGGCCATAACAAACGCGTGTGTTATCAAAGCAAATAGTTATGTTATAGTCCATACAAATTCCATAACAGCATTATTTTCCATTTCAAGTAAATATGGAACTGATCGCCGCCGCACGACTCGCGCTGCGCGCTGTTCCATATTTGAAATGGCAAATAATAATACTAATGGCGGGAAAGCAACAGTGTGCATTCACAGATTGAGTTTATTTAAAATGAACAAAATATAAAATACTTTTTTTCTGTTTCCTCGCAAGTGTGTTAAAAAACGTCGTACGATATACGTGCGTATTGGTTATAACATGCTCGGCTCAATTACACCCTCGCCTTCGGCTCGGGCTGAAATTCCGCCTCGCATGTTATAACCATCATTACGCACTAATATCGTAATGTACTATTATACACCTAGGAGCCTTCTCCATCCATGGTCATTACAGCTGGCTCCCATTCGGGTATCTGACTTTTTATGAGTTCAAAAAGCAACTTTTACGAGGATGTCTTCTTATCAGGTAGAAGTGCGTAAGCTACTGGAACAACATTTACGTAGTCTTCATTACTTCCAACATCTGCATGTATAGTAGAGAGTTGATAAAATGACTTAATAGAAATTTTAAATGTGCCATCAAAATAGAAATGTTTGCACAGTTTAAACTATTTTTCCATTTCTTCACTTGCAACCACAATTATGCGCTTTTTTGCCCTCTATAGTCAGCAATTGTTAAGAAACAATTGTTGATATTTGTATGGTACTTCGACGTCGGCGGTTTTGTGAAAAGTGACTTCTTTAATTTTGATTTTTTGATACTTTGGCTAGAAGGAACAACATTCGCGTTACCCCATTGATACCCATAGACTAGACATCTTTACTCAGAGAAGCCAAAAAATATAATTTAAAAATCATTTTAAATTCATTCTTTTATAAGCCACTATTTCTTTCATAAGATTCTTTGGTATGGTCACATTCATACCCTAGAATTATAGGATACTAGCTTTCCGACCGCGGCTTCGCCCACGTGGAATTCGGTTATATCGCGCTTTTTAGATTTCCCTCGGGAATATCAATTTTTTTTTTCAATAAAAGGTAACCTAATCCTTTCTCAGGGTCTAAAGATTGTGCCAAATTTCATCAAAATCGCTTAAGAGGTTTAAGCGGGAAAGCGTAACAGACAAACAGACAGAGTTACTTTCGCATTTTAATATTATTATGGATAAAAACGCTTTGTATACTGACCATCAGGGATAGGTACTACCGGTTGTTGGAAAGAGTGCCCTTGGTGTGTAGCCTCCTGATGCACAGCCAAATGATGCAACGCGGGTGGGTTTTAGTTATTAAAAGTCTGACACCCTTTCGCGCCGCCCAGAGCGGGAGAAATCATGTTTTGTTTTCCCACCAAAAAAATGGATCTTGGAGCTGGATTCTCAAAATAAATAAAAAGGCGATACTCACATTATACAACGCCATGGCACATCTGTTGTGGGTCAACACTATGGCCTGGTCATAACCGCTCCCATTGGCACCTACTGTGCGCTCCACGCCTGCCCCCAACGGAATAGTCACAAGATCAAAAGTCATCGGAGTTATTGGCTTAGGAAGGACCTGTGAAAAACAACTACGTTATTTAAAAGTTATTTTTTACGTTTTAAAGTAGTGCTACGTGTTTGAAACCCTCCCAATATTAATTACTTAGAATAACACAAAAAGCTTGATATTAGTGATGATGATACGATTAACCTTATTTATCATCATCTTGCTGTCTTTATCGCACATCTCTTAGGGTCCGCTGTACCCGTTTTCTGCTTCCATTCTTCTCTATTAACAGTTATTCTGCTAACATTCTATCCCTTTTCTTTCATTTCATTCCTCGCAAATCTCTTCACATTTTTCGTAGCTCTCCTGTTCTTCTACAAGCATCTTTGGGTTACATACGAATTAAGAATCTATATGATCGTATACATACCTATATCGCGTTGTGACGCGATATTATTATACATTATTTTCGTTTATGCGAAACCCGAAACACGTGTCCAGTATTTTTATGTAAAGAATCTATGTACAAAATTTCGAAAAGATGTCATGAAATGTCACAAAAGTTATGAGCTTGTTATCCTACTTGGCTGTCCCAACAAAAATATGGTCAACGCTCCGGTCATGCGGGTGAACGGAGCATTGACCTCTGGCGTCAGCTGTTGTGCGGGCGATGATCTGCCGTAAGCTACGATTCGCACTCGGTAAACATACTGCAAAAGTTTATAAATGTATTTGGGAAAAAATATAACATGGTATAAAAATTATTGGTATCGATTCAATTGCTTATTCTGAACAAACTACATTCAGGTTTCGCATAAAAAAAATAACGTTGTATACGTTGAACCTTTAAGTCTGAAATAGCCAACCCGCATTGAACAAGCGTGGTGATTACGCTCAATCCTTCTCTGTATGAAAGGAGACCTGTGCCCAGCAGTGGGACGATAAAAAGGTTGATAATGATGATGATATGTTGAACCGAGCTGCTAATAAATTATACAAGTAACGATCATATTGAAGTAATGACATTCATAGATTGTGTTGATTTTATGATTCCTCACCTCCATAGCTAATATGGAGGTGAGAACAATTCATTACGTTGATTTGTCGTTATTTTGCTATTTTATTACCTCTCCACAATTACCGAATGAGGTGATATCGTCGTCTGCCATGACAGGTGAGTCCAGTTCAAAGAGTAACTCCTCCTCAGTCCAGCGATCCAAAGATGTGATGGGTCGCGCTTGCAAGAGGAATACCTCGTTCTGAGAATAAAAAACGTTACCTTCTAAGTTCCCTTAATTTCACATACTTAAAACACTTCTACTTCACTTCTACTTAAGTCACTTCATCAAAATCAAAATTCTGCAAAGTCCTGTACAATATAATTATGTCTTGATCGTGACGATAGAAATTTGTCTTAATAATAGTGTACCTACCTATCTTGCTCGTAAAATATACTTTTATCAAGACATTTTTTTATATTCAAATATAATATATATATATATATATAATATATGTGTATAAGTTCAAATTTAATCAACGCTGTTGTTTGCTTACAATACAGTTCGCTTTGTTCTAGTTCTTATTCTTATCATCTGTCATAACAATGATCGCACCGTAACCGTGGCAACATCTATGGCCGCCAATAGACTTGGTGACAACTGGGCCTCTCTCGTTTAACTATTATTTCTATGGATGATTAAATTGATGTTAGTTAAATGAAAATTTCACCTCTTTAACAGCCCACTCGATATCTCTGCCAGCGCCCCACAAGTCTTCTTGGGACACTCCGATAGCGGCCAGTCTCAGTGCTTCCTCATCAGTGATACAAGCCACGTTCCTCTCGTCGTCTGGTACATTTTCCATAGTGATGCCACTGCCTTCTGTCTTCACGCGACGGCTTTTGGACCCCAACTCTTTCTTCAAAATAGTGAGCTGACCATTTCTTGTCCGCTTTATTATTATGGTGTCAGGTTCTACTGCACCAGAAACAACACTCTGTAAATAAAACATTTATTGGACCAATGTTTGATGATTCTTTGGAAAAACGTTATATTTTTTCGATATATTCTGTTTTGACCAACGACCTGGTGAAGGTCGCGGGAAACTGCTGGATGCGGGAGGCGCAGAGCCGGTCATCGTGGAGATCTTTGGGGAGGCCTATGTCCAGCAGTGGACGTCTTTCGCCTGAACTGATGACGATGATGATTCTGTTATACTCAATCTAGCATTGATACTGAGGTGCATCGTCTTTATTAATGTTATTTGAAAAAGAAAGGACTATTTGACAAACTATAAAATTACCTCGCCAAGTCCATAGTTAGCAGTGATGAGCAGTCTGGATGGGTCTCCGTGCGCGGGGTGGCGCGTGAACATGACGCCGGCCGCGCGCGGTGTTACCAGCACCTGCACCACCACGCCAGCGCCACACAAACATGGCTGCCCGTTCTGTCTGTACCGAACCAAACATAAATCAACCTACTTCTAATGTAATAGGCTTTAAACGATGGTTAAGACCGTTGGATACGAACGTTGCACAAACACAACACGGCCTTAAAGACAGAAAAAGCGGTCTAGATTACACTATTTTGTACATAAAGTAAATAGGTTTTTGTAATCATGTACCTGCGATAATAAGTACTGGTGAAAGCAAACATTGATGCCCAGCACTTCTGGACTCCCTCTATGATATCATTGTCGCTAATACTTCCAAGAATTGTTTCGTTCTGGCCGGCAGCTGACAATTCTTCACTGTCTTCTCCTACAGCTGTATTAGAATAAGTTGTTTTACGCAAAATCTTTGAAAACCTAAGATTGTATAGTCAGTACCGCCTTAAGTTGAGAGCCGTCTCCTATTTGCACACAAAAAAAACATGACTTAAATGCTCGTTTAAATCACACCTATGTACCACCTACTATAAAATAATTAACGATACGTAATGGATTATGTAAGACACATATATCGTAAATCGTAGTGTACTAATTATTCTGTAACTAGCTGTTGCCCGCGACTCCGTCCGCGTGGACTTCAGTTTACAACGCGCGGTGGTTCCCGTAAATTAAGAAGAGCTCAGTTGTTATAAAATAAGCGCCTGTTAAAATAATGGGAGCAATATGTAGTACATCCGCGTTAGCTCCCGTTTTCGCAACTTTTTTTGTTACTGCTCTGCTGCTATTGGTCATAGCGGGATGTTATATAGCCTATGTCCTTTCTCATGACCTAGACTATCGATGTACCAAATTTCATTACAATCGATTCAGTAGTTTTGGCGTGAACACCGGACAGACAGACAGAGACACTTTCGCATTTATAATATCAGTATGGATAGTATGGATTGGCTAACTTACCAGATGATCGAACCGCAAAACGTAGTTCAGAGCCCAATTTCTCCTCGGTTGCTTTTATTCTTAGTTTCTTCATGTTAATCAGTATTTCATCTCTAACGTCGCCCTTTATTTCTGTAGTTATAAATAGTTCTGATGCTCTGAAATTACAACAAACTCATTCAGTTTTTTAGAATCTTATGTCACATCATCATGAAGAGAACGATGTTATTGATACATTCTCCTGTCTTTATCACAATTTATTTGGGATTGGCGCAGCACCATTTCTCGTATCATTATTTTAATTACCTTCACCATTAAATCGTGAATAATACGTACTTTTTACATAATTCTTTAAATGTAGCTTCGTTATAATTTTCATTAGCAGCTTCGATTTCCCGAATCGCGACCAGTAGTTGAGGATTTACTTCCAGATGCTTCTCCAAAGCTTTGGTCGTCAAGCTGAATCCGGGTGGCACACGGTATCCCTGCAAAGCACACCATATTCAGTTACTCATCAAAACAAAACATTGGTTTAATTCTCTGGTCAAATATGAGTCAAAATTGTGTGCAAATAGTACCTCATCATTCTGCTTGGAAGCCAGCAAAGCCAACGAAGCACCTTTGCCTCCAACATACATTGGGCATGCGGCAGCACGGTCCTCAAATGAAACGCAGTAACCCACTTCACCAGCTTGCTTTTCCGTCAACCACTTCAGCTGACGCGGTGGAGTAATACGCGAGGCCGGCTCCGAAACAACTTTGGGAATAACAATACCAAAAATCAAGTTTGTACTCATACTCCATATCTTATTTTTACCCGACTACGGCAAAGCAAAAGGAGGGTTATGATTTTGACAGCTTTATGTATATATGTTTCTCTGTTCCCTCGGAACTTCTAAACTACTTATCAGAATTCGACAAATAACATATCATTAGAAGCGTCTTAATTGTCCGCTAGTTATAGGCTATATGGGGTTTCACAAAATCTAATGTGGCGCCCTCTAGCGGACAAAACATACCTACAGAGTAAAAAAATAAAGTTAAGATAAATATGCCGTGTTTGGTATCATTTGAAAGCGCTTTACTTGTACATTTTGGATATATATTGCTAGGATTTGCTTGTGGCTTTACCTGTTTTCATGGGCTGGTTGCATATAATTCACATCTTTTCGTTCATAACTTCTTTACTACTTATCAAAGTAAGACCACTGCAGTACTATTAGAAGGGCCTTGATATTCTGTTAGTTATGAGCTACAAAGCTTGTCACCAAATTTAGTATTGCGCCCTCTAGCGGACAAAAGTTCTATGTTAATATAAAATTAAAATAAATATACCGTGTTTGGTATCACGTGAATGAGCATCACGAGTACTTTATGCTTGTACATAATTACAAGAATGCTTTAATGATGTTAAATATGAGTGATAAGAGTAAAGCGCGGATCACGGGAACTGTGAATTGCTTTATGCAATGTAATGTATGCTGTATGCAAATTAATAGAATATGTAATGCACTAATGAAAACGACATAAGCTGGGAGTAACTCCACGCGGTGAAGGCGGAAACAGTTTGATAACTGGCTAAAATTCCCATAAAAATGTCCTCTGCACTATATGCCTTCGGGCTTATGTTGTTATATGTGCGTGTAGATGTAATATGTCAAGTACCTAGTTTTTAGTTCATCAATTTAACTTTTGTTAATATTATGCGCCACAAATACACTTTAACACCAAAATAGTACAAATAATAAAAAGTAAAAAAACTAAAACCCAACTACGACAAAAAACGACGCTAAAAAAGTATAAAACAAGATTTTCAGAATACTGAACTGAACAAAGTTGCTAATGTAGTTGCAAGTAAATGGACACAGTAGACTACCAAGATGCCTTCGTTGTAAATTAACAATAATGTCATACAATACTATTCTGAAGTATGCAATATTCACCATGTAATGTAGAGATAAATTTTTGATGTCACGAAAGGCGTAGTCACACGTTACATATACCTACGTATCGTAGCACCTTGACAACGTGTGACTACGCCTTTCCTAACATGAAAATTTATCTCTACATGGTGTATATTGCATACTTCAGAATAGTATTGTATGACATTATTGTCAATTTACAACGAAGGCATCTTGCTAGAGTCTACTGTGTCCATTTACTTGCAACTACATTAGCAACTTTGTTCAGTTCAGTATTCTGAAAATCTTGTTTTATACTTTTTCAGCGTCGTTTTTTGTCGTAGTTGGGTTTTATTTTTTTGCCGTTCATTGCATACCTGTCGGTTCATATCCAAGTTCTAGGATGCCAATGCCTGCTATGCAGTTAATATCAACATGCATGGTACGATATACCACTTCGTGTTGGTAAGGAACCCCGCTGAACAGCTTGCCTCCATCAGCATTAATTCTTAGTACCAACGTTAGTAAACTGTCATCAGCTGAAAAATTAAGATTTAACTTATATAAGGTGGAATATATTTATACAAGAATATTTTCATCAAAGCTTTGAGCTAAACTCCAGTGACGCATTTCGTAGATTAATCCTTACTAATATTATAAATGGGAAAGTGTAAGTAACTACTGAACCGATTGGTTTGAAATTTTGCAGATGTAATGTTAGAAGCCCGGATTAAATAATAGGGTACTTTTTATATCGAAAAATTTGATATTCCCGAGGGAAGTCTAAAAGCGCGATATAACCGAACTCCACGCGGGCGTAAGCTAGTTTGATAATAAACGTCCGACGACTCACGCTTAGTTGTTTAGGGTAGAGTATCCAAAACCAGACACAGTGTCAAAACCCACATTCGTCTTATTTCACTTGAACAATATAGGCTCAATTAAAAATTTATCTGTAGAACTTACTGGTCACATTTATCGTGTAAACATCGGGTATGCCATCAGGTCGCTCGCAGAAGTCCGACATCACTATATCAGTGGCGGTAATACCTTTCGTTATATAGTCTGGGAATCTAACACAACCAGATATGCAGCTGGGGAGCAAAACAATAAAGTACTAAAATAATAGATACGTTTAAAAGTCTAGAGAATAACTCATTTAATCTTGCTAATCCGCCCTTGTGGTTTTTTTAATGTACTTAAATTATAAAACCAGCCAAACTACTCACTGGGTCAATACATTTCTGTAAGACATGCACCGTAGCTGCACTGCAGTTCCATCCCGTGCCATTGCAGTAATGTTGACGGATCGTCTGAGGCCCTCGTATGCTCGAGGCGCCCATCTCCGCTCCTTGACTCCTCGAGTCCGCAAGAAAACGCTTTTGTGCACAATTCCTTCTTCGTCGAACGATTCGAAGCGACCTTTCGCCACTCCCCATTGGAGCCAGCCACCTTCATCCGATTTGCTTCTGTGAACGTTATAATATTGCTGTAATCCAATCAATCTCCTAATTTGTGTTCTCTATCGTGTAACGTGGTCTCTAAGTTATATGTACTTTCTAGGCATATCTTGGACACCGATGACTGATTACAAGGTGAAGGAAAACATCTTGAGGAAACCTGGGCTTTTAAGTCTGAAATCGCCAACCGCCATTGAGCAAGTGTGGTGATTACGCTCAATCCTTCTCTGTATGAGAGGAAGCCTGTGCCCTGAAGTGGGACGATAAAAAGGTTGATAGTGATCTTGTAACTGCTAATTTAGCAATAATCTGTCCTTTGACTTACAACATAAAGGGCCACTTGTTGTCTCGCCACGATTCAAGAGCCAATGCCTCCGCTGCTAGCTTATTACTCCAATCATCGGGATATCGAATCGGTTTGGTTGCTGAGGCCCATCTGAAAATATGATTGAAACACTTAAAATTTAGATATTAAGCAAAACTAAAAGCAACCATTAATTGTGTGACTGAAACCTTGACTCCCGCGTTGAAAGATTCAGCCAGCTTCACACTTTTCTCGAGTTTTCTGCTTGCCCGCAACGTTCGTTTTACGCTTTTGAATTTTGTTACAAGAATCTGATGATTGTAGGTTTAAAAATCACTTACACGCAGTTCAGTTTCGCGTGCTGTGTGACACCATCTTCCACTCTAGTTAAGAGACCGTTGTATAAAAATCTATATCTTTCTCGGTCTTCTAGAACTTGGATCTTGAGACCAGCAGCACTCCACCCACCCTCGATGTTTTGCCATGCACATACTGCGGTATCTGGATGCTCTGAAGTCATAAGAATCGGGAATGAGCTAGATGCAAGGTGACTTAAAAATGTAACCGAAGTGACTTTGAATCCCTCCTGTTATACCAGCTGTTAAGTACCTACATCACGAACGGTGATACCCACACAACAATCCCAACTCTTGCTTAATATAGTTAATATCGTATTATCATTGGTAATTTCGATAAGTTGCGCAGCGCAAAATATTTCTTATCGCTTAACTGTGTGGATTGTGGAGTTGTCGAAGACGTAAACCACTTATTGATGGATGGTGTCCGGTACGAGTCTGGTAGAAATGATTAGTTCAGGGTCTTGAGGCTGAACAGACTTGAAATAGGCACATTCCATAAAATCCTGGCTCAACCAAATGGCGATGGTGTGAAGAGTTTGTTTAGGTTCATGGCTCAAATATGATAAATGTGTATTCAGGGTACGATTGGACTGACATATGCATTGTCCCTAAACAAAAGCAGCCTAAATAAACTTACGCGGTAACATGTAAGTAGTTCCATCCGGTAGCTTAATGTGCACCACAATTTCTGCAAGCGGCTGTCGTCCACACAGTTTGCGTATGGACAGCAGTAGCACCGTGCCGTCGGAGGCGCACGTACGAACTGCAAAGCTGTCCCATCCCTGGTACTGTTCCGGCCGAGGCAGCTCGTCCAGCCGCGTCGGTTTTAGCTGCGACTTCCAGCGGCGAATGGCATAGCGTGCGATTAACAGACGCAAGTAGTAGTTCCAGCCTATTGCAGAATCAGATATTAAAAAGTTACCTATGTATCTTATATCTAAAAGAGAAGTAATATAGCATTTACAAAATAATACGAAAGATCTAAATCAGCTTCTAATGCTAAACAAAGCGCAGGTCGGGTCGTGTGTGGAGAACTGCAACCACTTAAAGGCCGACAAAATGCCATTTGGCAACTTTGGACTCGGTGCAGAGGCGAAGAGGCTAAGTAACGATCCAGATTTAGTTAAGAACAATATCCAAAGCCTGAAGCACAGGCATAGGGTAAGCAGCCATTCGGTATTTTATAGGATGCATTTTGCTGAGTGTGCACGGAAATCACATAAAATAATTCCGTCGTCACCGTTCTATCATCGGACGACCTAACTTCGACCTAACTTCGAATCGGATCACCTAACGGCGAGTACACCCGGCTAAAAAAAAACCGGCTAAGATCGTGTCGGGCCACGCTCAGTGTAGGGTTCCGTAGTTTACCGTCCGTCACAATAGGTGTCCCCAATTAAGTGTTTAAATAAGGGCCTATTTGTTACACTGAGTTGAGATGCTAAGTATAGAATCCTTAAACCGAGCCCACAAAGGACGGTCGCGGTGATAACTAAAAAAGAGTTAGGTATAGATTCCAACTTCTTCCCGTCCCGACTCCAACAACTCAGGAAACTCCAAAATGTGTACAGCGTCATCTCTCGGGAAAATGGGTTACTAACTTGCAGAAACTAGATGGGTTGTTTCGGCGGTAATTTTGAATTGCTTGAATCGATTTTAATAATTCTTTTTTATTTAAAAGAAGATACGTTCAGAATATTAATATATGTGAACAAGATAAAAAAGTTTACATATTAAAAAAAACTTCGTCCAAATATTATTTTCTTTTTTTTTTTACCCATGAATTTCAAAATAATTTTCCTAGATACTTGTTTTTCGAGATTATTTTCATATTTTTTAAACATATTGTTCGATTGTTAGAGAGCCGGGAACGCATCTATTTCCATTTTTATCGATTATTTCCAAAAATTAACATAAATATTATCAAGAAAATATTTTAGTCAATCCCCATTCATTTTTAAATACCTATTCGACAATATATCACGTTGAAAAGGAAACAGATATCTCCCCCCATTTTACGTGTAGACCCAAACCAACAACAGGATTACAATGGAAGACAAAATATGCAGACTAAACATTTCTAACATTCCTCTCGCAACCCTCATTAATATGTAGGTAAAGAGAAGAGTCTTTATACAATAAATAATTAATAATACCAGACTATTTTTGCCCCACTACGGCAAAAACGTAATCCGTGAGCGCGCACTTACGGACGACAGCAGGTCAAGCTACCCGAATCGAATCTGTCAGATATTCCCAATCAACCTTGAGCCTTAATGCTTCACCATCTAAATCATCATCACTGCATATTATAAAACAAAGTCACTTTTACTTTTCCTATGTCGCTTTGAATGATTAAATGTTTAAAACTACGCAACGGATTTTGACCCATTTTTTTTAGCTTACATTGCATACGCTGACTGAACCCTATGAGATATATCAAAATAATATGCTACGGTATTGTAGACCTTACAAATGCCTACAAAAAAGTCTGCGACAACATAAGTCTACCTGCTACATTGCTAGTTTCTTCATTATGGCTACTTTTTTTATGTTTGAAAAGTTAATGAAAATGCCAGTCGAAATCAGAGCCCACTATTTGTTCCATAATATTAATCCTTATCCAAATAAATTACGTCATATCAAAGGTAATTTCAGTAGCAGCAGATCTCTTTTTGAATTTTTGGAATTGGTTGTTTCATTCAGGAGATATCACGATGTATTCAAAACTAAACACCAGAAAAAATCCGCGTGCCGCTCGCGCCAATGCCGGCCGCCTGCTACTTGAGTGTTTCTCTGCCTAAACCGCGGAGGGAGTGGGCCGGAGCGTTTCGAACAAACTTGCTACCCCGGTAGGCTTTCATTCTGTTTGAAGGTGGTGAAACTGGCTACTGGCTATCCATGGACAATAAGGTCGATACATTCTTGCAGAGTCAGATATTGGCTGATGGGCGGCACAGTAGGCATTATTTTTATTGAAGGGCCACCGTTTCTTAAGGAAGGCTTTGGTACCTATATCATTTGTCCACGTGCGAAGCCGGGGCGGGTCGCTAGTTAGAGATAAAGTTGAAAATCGAATAAAAAAATCTGACAGATTTTAGTAGCTTGATGTGCTGTCATCTGTACAACTATAGTACAACCAGAATCATGCGTATACGTTACACACGATATGAAGTGCACGTGACCTAGTCCTAAATTGTAATTGATAGAGCTTTTGTCAAAATAGATGCACGTAAACACGTACGTACACATAGATAAAAGGATTTATTCCGTTACATTTTGACTGCCTTATTATTTCACATGGTAGGGTAGTTACCTCCGAACAATCTATACCTACTTAAAATGCCGATTTTTTATACTATTTTGAACCTATTGGCATGCTATTTATGGCTGATTTTTCAATCGGAAGATAATTTTGAATCGTGGAGTAAAATTGACCACTGATTATTATATAAAATCTGAAAATACGATAAACATAGATATAGTTTTATCGTCGTTATCGTCGCAGTGTAAAAACGACGATTGTAATTGTATTCAGAAACTAACATTAATAATTATCTAATGAATGCTCCTTTGCTTTGTTATCGCTTGACATAAATGGAAATTGCACAACAAACATTAGGGACTTTCTAGATACGAAGACGATGTTTTAAGATGGTTTTAAATGTTATTTTATCTTATAGTTGGCTGTCAACACGAAGCCAACTCTTGTAGAAATTGAAAGCAGCCTTCACGTCGCACTCGTTTAACGTTCCCCATACCTACAGGCATCAAACTGCACAGAATTGATCAGAGATTCTGCCTAGCGTAGTTTATAATACCTACAGGCATCAAACTGCACAGAATTGATCAGAGATTCTGCCTAGCGTAGTTTATAATACCTACAGGCATCAAACTGCACAGAATTGATCAGAGATTCTGCCTAGCGTAGTTTATAATACCTACAGGCATCAAACTGCACAGAATTGATCAGAGATTCTGCCTAGCGTAGTTTATAATACCTACAGGCATCAAACTGCACAGAATTGATCAGAGATTCTGCCTAGCGTAGTTTATAATACCTACAGGCATCAAACTGCACAGAATTGATCAGAGATTCTGCCTAGCGTAGTTTATAATGACTACCTATCATTAACTAGCTGCGCCCGGTGACATTTTTAAGTTTAATTTACCATAACAATGATGAAAAGTAGATAAAATAATTTTTAATGCTTTCGAAAGCTAATTACCAATGCATTCCGGATGCTGATGGGACTGCCGCGCTACAGCAGGGCCTCGGCAATGTTTGCGGAGGCTGGTGGTTTGCGCTGGCTTTGCGGCCATCATGCGCAAACGGTGCGCTTCTATCTTACGCCGCACGCGCGACAGTCCTAATACCATCCTGCGCGCATATTCTACTTGGTGTTCCCAACAAAAATCTGGTCAAAGCTCAGCTCGGGCTGGCGAACGTAGTGACCTCTGGCGTCAGCTGTCGCGCGCGCGCAAGTACTATGATCTATCGTAAGCTGCGTGAGGCGCTCAGTAACCACACTGCAACAATTTCTAAATGTATTTGGGAAAAAATATAACATGGTGTAAAAATTAATGGAATCGGTTGAGTTGCTTATTCTGAACAAACTATATTCAGGTTTTGTATAAACAAACAATAACGTTGTATATGATATTTAATAAACTGATTGTTTTTAAATATTAATTAAATTCAATTTTATTTGCAAACACAATCGGTTTCTTACTAAACTTCAATTATATCCGATGACCCAATTACTTATCTCCTTTAGGGCCCGTAGTAGCTCAATAAGCGTGTACGATAACAATCACTTGCCCAAATAAGAAACATTTAAACTCATTAATTCACTCTTCAGCCCTATGACCTAAATACCTAACTCATGTAACTCAAGGTGAACGACCCTGCACGTTCGTTTGGTCTCATAGAAGAGAAAGCTTAGTTGAAAGTTTTCTTTCAAAGTACAATAAGTGACGACCTTTAACAATCTGTTTATTGGATGAAATGTATTTTATATCAAACTAGCGGTCGCCAGCGAGTTCGTTCGCGTGGAGTAAGTAATTTAGTTAGTTGTTAATAAAAATTTGAAATTACTTTTCATTTAAAAGTGCACCCATATGCTTAACGAGTTTTGTATGTACAATGTACATACCTGATCTTTTTTGTGCCTTATTTCATTCATAAAACCCGTCCCTTAAAAACATGAATACAATTATAAAACATTTAAACAATAACTAGCTAGCAACTATTTTGATATTCAAAGCCGCGATACATTATTTAAATTTGATATAAAATAAGTTTCATCCAATAATCACATGGATGAAGGTCATTCTTAATGTGATGTTAGGACCGTATTACAGAACCTTACTCAAGATTTAAGCATTACCTAAAACTAGTTTCAACCAATTGAATAGCTTCAAACGAGATTTAAGTAAAGCTTGAGTTTTGAGTGAGGTTCTGTAATACGAACCTTAGACTAAAAGATTTTTTGTTTGGGACACCCACATCCCACATATACCCCAAAAATGTATGGACAGTGAATGCCCTCCTTTATCGTTTATAATCGTATCCAATTGATGTGATATCTATTCACTACTTATAAATAATCAACATTTTTTTTATTTATAAATATGTACCCACCTAATCATTAAAAATTGAATTACACCGCTACTCGCATGGTTTGGACCAATTATGTAATGAACCCTTCTAGTGGTTTTAGCACATACCTACATAACATAATCAGCCAATAATGTTGCCAGTGCCACTGTTGACGCACAGGCCTCCTCTCAGGGAGAGGAAATAGGCTGTAATCTCCCACGCCGGTCTGCAGTGCGGATTAGTACAAGATATATTATATATATGTTTTTGCACAAGATACATTATAAATAACCATTATTACAACATACATTATAAATATAGATGTTCCTCTTAAATTGTTGTTTTGGCGAACTTCGTGATATATTATTTAAATCTAAGTATATATAAAGCTGAAGTGTTTGTTTGTTTGAACGCGCTAATCTGAGGAACTATCTACTGGTCCGATTTGAAAAATTCTTTTTGCGTTGGATAGACCATTAATCCAGGAAGGCTTTAGGCTATATCAGATCTCGCTGCGGCCAATAGGAGCGGAGCATAACTAAACCACGCGAACGAAATCGCTGGCGGCCGCTAGTTTGATATAAAATTTCATACAATAAACAGATGGATGAAGGTCATTCTTAATGTGATCTTAGCACCGGTGGTACTTCACACCAAAGCAGCTTCTAATGTCGTACAAAGCACAGGTCCGCTCGTGTGTGGAGTACTGCAGCCACATTTGGGCTGGTGCTGCGAAACTTCACCTGGCTACCCAGATTGAACTTCGTACGTCATATTTGTACGGACTGAAGGATAGATAGATATTTATTACTCTGTCACACTAAATTACCTACTGAACGGATTTGGTTGAAATTAGGCAATTGAAACACAGATAGTGGCTATGAGTTTATAAAAAAACATAATGCGGGTGCATGGATAAAAAAATGAGAATTTGTGTGTTCGGATGATTTTTGCTCAATCCAACATTATTAATCTAGGTCCTCGATTAACACATTTAATATGTTTTTATCCTGGTAAACTGACATCCACTCATTTTGTTTTTCTTCAGTGAGTGGATGTCAGTTTTATAGTAGGTAGGTACACTAGATGCGCCCCACTGTTTCACTAGTCGTTTTAACGTGAAGGCGTAACAAACACATGCACACAGCCTACAAAAAAGAAATATTTTTTCTCCTTATACCATATAAGTTTAGATAATAGAGAAGAAATTACTCACCAAATTGCCTATAATTCCCCTTATTAGTTGATTGCTTCTTAATAAACACCAAGTAAAACACTATAGCACCGGTAATCAAACCAGACTGGAGAAGGATATCATATATATTCATTTTAGATAATTTACTAGACGATCAACATTTGTAAACAAACAATTGTGACACACGGTTAATGTTCAATGCCAGTCGGAATTGGAGGCCGTTTTAATGGCGGATCAAGTGTTGCGTGCGTATGTCCGCCAGCGGAGACGAGCAAACACAGAATGATGACATAACAGCGATGTGCCTAATCATCAGATAATGAATAATGATACAGTAATCAATGTTAGATAGGCTAGGTAAGAAGTCATTAAGTCCGGTGGTGCAAGCAGGTGTTATTTTTATTTATGACTAGCTTTCCGCCCGCGGCTTCGCCCGCGTGGAATAAAAGGTAGCCTATGTCCTTTCTCAGGGTCTAAAGTACGTCTGTGCCAAATTTCATCAAAATCGGTGGAGAGGTTTAAGCGGGAAAGCGTAACAGACAGACAGACAGACAGAGTTATTTTCGCATTTATAATATTAGTATGGATTCGTATGGATTTAAGGGGGTAATGGCGTACGCTTAATGAAAACATAGTGTAATCTAATTATTAGTTAATAAATAAATCAATGTTATGAAATGCAAGTTTGTAATAATCTTTATTTATTTATTAAAAGCGTTTATCTAGTAATCAACAATGTAATACAACAAAAGTTCATAACTTTGATCTATACGGCCATCTCTCATCGGATCTATACGGTCTAAGCGGCCATATATTGCCCCTGATGCCGCTCACTGTCGTGGAGGACCTGCGCGTCAAGACCAATTGGACTTTGAGAGTTTAGAGGATGGAGCTGCGTCACGACACGAACTTCGATTCGGTAGTGGTGCGCGTTCCGTCACAAAATCCGGGAAATTACTCAAAGAAAATTTCTGGTCGAAAGGTGTTGTGTACCGCCGGTTTCGTGGCCAGCAACGTGACACCAGTCAGCGAAACACGACGCCGACACTTCGTGTACATCGTGCATTATCTGTCGTTAATTACTTATGTTATGTTATATACAATAATTATGCAAAGAAAACCCTGTCCGATCCGTGAAGGTATTGTTAGGTATCGATAACTGATTCTAAAAATGCCTACAAAGCCGGGCTAAACTTAAAAAAAAATCTGCCTAAAGAATAAATAGATATTATTTCGAAAAATCGAGGTAACTTATTACATGTGCGGTAGGCAACACGATACATGATACATGCGTGGGTGAAGGGGGGCAGGGCACTAATACTGTCTAGGTAAAACGGTGCTGTCACTTTTTTGAAAATTATAAAATTTTGGGGAAGTTGGATTAATTCACGCAAAAAAAGATTATTTCAAAATTCATTAGTATTGTTACTGTGATTTTTATTTTATTTATTTGGGACAAAAAACAGTTATATGTTACAATATTAATAGTAGGCTATAATACATAGTAAACAAACATATAACCCACACCAATGTCCACGGAATCACATTGATTGTTCCAGACATAAGGAAACGGACGCATACAGAAGGGGACAGTCAGAAAGTAACGAATGATAAAACTAAACCCTATAAATCACACAAACCAATTCAAGATAGCGTGCCCCGCCACCAAATGAAGAAGAATAAAGAAGAAGAAGCAAATAAAGAAGAAGAAGCAGTAACAGTTAAGGATTACCAGAAAGTAAATTAATAGCCACTTTTCTAAATTTGTTCTGGCTAAGAGCGAAAATATCTAAACTTGCAAAATGTGAATTGTAAATTTCTAATAATCGGCGAAGAGGAGCCCTTTCCCCAGCATTTGTTCTACATTGCTCTGTGTAGAACAGGCGGGTTGCTCGTACTGCACGCCTACTAGCAATTCTAGGTACCACATAGCATATTTTATTTACAAGCTCCATACAATTAAACCTGTTGTTGCATATGCCAAACAGCATCATAACCATAAGCAGTGTACGCCTGTGCTCCAAGCTTAATATTTTGTACCGTTTAATCAGATCTGCATAGGAAATCTTAGTGTGGTAACACTTATAATGTGTAGTGCGAAGAAATTTTTTCTGTACCATTTCTAGTCTGTGCTTGTACTTTCCGTAAAATGGGCTCCAAATGGGCACCGCGTATTCTCACTGAGAACGGACTAAAGTTTTATACAAAAAGAGGAAAGTGGAAGTCTTTTTGAATTCTTTACAAGATCGCATTATAAAACCATACATTTGAAAGGCTCTATTAATAATATTGTCAATATGGATGTCAAAATGTAACTTACTATCAAGAAGTACTCCAAGATCACGCGTGCAATCTGTTCTGTTCAAAATTATGCCACTCAGCGTGTAGGGAAAATTCATACCTGTTTTGTTTTTGGTAAAAGAAATATAATGACATTTTGGCAAGCTGAGGTGAAGTTTATTTCTAAGACAATATTGCGAAAGTCTGCATAGATCATCTTGTAATAGTACGCAGTCCTGCATACTTGTGCAGGATTTAAAAATTTTGATGTCATCGGCGTACATAAGGAATTTAGAGTTAACTATACAAGACTTTATGTCGTTAATGAACAAGACAAACAATAAAGGACCCAAGACCGAACCCTGGGGCACACCGGATTCTACAACTGTGTATTCGGACTCGTATCCATTGATGACAACTTTCTGTGTTCTGTGGAAAATGTACGATACAAACCATCTGAGCAGATTTCCTCTAATGCCGTTGAAGGCAATCTTGTCTAAAAGCAATTTATGGTCCACCTTATCAAAAGCCTTCTGAAAATCAGTATAGACAGCATCAACCTGCGTACCTTTGTCCATATTTTGGAATAAAAAAATTGTAAAAATCATTAAGTTAGTGGTAGTAGACCGCGACTGAACAAAGCCATGCTGTTCGGGAAAAATGTGATGTCTAAGATGTGGAAACAGATTGCTGTGTACTAATCCCTCGAAAAGCTTAGATAATGTGGATAGAATTGAAATAGGGCGATAATTTTCTACGTTGGCTTTATCACCACTTTTATAGATTGGAGTAACAAAGGCTCTTTTCCATATGCCTGGAAATACCCCCTCATTTAAACATTTGTTGAACAGGATATGGAGTGGAACACAGATTTGTTGTGCTGTGTGCTTAAAAAATGTTGGTGGCAGACCATCAGGACCAGGCCCCTTATTTAAATCCAAGGACAACAATGACTTAAGCACATTACATTTATCAAGAAAAATATAGGGAATACAGGGTGACTTCTCATCAATGATATTAGGAGGTACCCAGTTCTTAGGGTCGAGGGTTGAAGGCTCGTGCACAGACTTGAAGAATGTGGAAAACAATGAACATATCTCACTAGGGCAATTAGAAGATTTATCCTTGTAGTACATGTTTGCTGGCAGACTGGAACTTCTCCTATGGTTGGAGATGTACGACCAAAAGTGCCTGACATTACATAAGTGGGATGCTATCTTCAACCGCTTTCATATATTGAGTGTAACGCTGACCCGACAGCTGTTTGAACTGTTTACGATAAACAGAGAACCTTTCATAATCTGAAAGGTTTTGCTGCTTTTTCCATTTTATCCAAGCTCGTTCTTTGTTTTTGATGATTATGTAAAATTTCATATTTTATTTGGTCATGTGTATACCTAACTTTTATTATCCTTTTGGGTCGGACGGGGTTTTTCTTTACATATTGTATATTTGTAAGTTTTTATTTTTATATATGATTGTGTATGTTTAGATGGGCCTTAATGCCTGAAATGAATGGATCCATACTAATATTATAAATGCGAAAATAACTGACTGTCTGTCTGTCTGTTACGCTTTCCCGCTTAAACCTCTCAGCTGATTTTGATGAAATTTGACACAGACAGTCTTTAGACCCTGAGAAACGACATAGACTACCTTTTATCCCGGAAAAAATTGATGTTCCTGAGGGAATTCTAAAAAGCGCAATATAGCCGAACTCCATGCGGGCGAAGCCGCGGGCGGAAAGCTAGTAAATCCATACTATTATTATAAATGCGAAAGTAACTCTGTCTGTCTGTCTGTCTGTTACGGTTTCCCGCTTAAACCTCTCAACCGATTTTGATGAAATTTGGCACAGACAATCTTTAGACCTTGAGAAAGAACATAGGCTACCTTTTATCCCGGAAAAATTTGATGTTCCCGAGGAAAATCTAAAACGCGCGATAGAACCGAACTCCACGCGGGCGAAGCCGCGGGCGGAAACCTAGTAAATAAATATAGTCGTTGACAGAATAATATTCCTCTGAATAGAGGTTGGATTTTACTTGTGGCTTAATCGCAATTTTAGCAAAGAAGAGAGAGTATCTTGTAAAAGATTATACAAAGCTCAATAAATGAGTTATGAAGCCGGTGAAACGGGGCTCGTAGTTTGTTCTTATTTCTAGTGTTATCACTGTTTTAGTGTAGTCACTTTGAAGCAATGAAGTCACAACTGTTTTGTTTTGTTTGTAAATGTATTACCTACTGACATAGTTTGTAGGTACATTATTACTCTTAGATACTGTTGCTTGAAATAAATTGATAAATATGTCGGAAATCGTCGGTATAATTTCAATGGAGACTGCTGATTTGATTTACGTAGTAGTGGGGCAAACGCTTGTGACGTTATTTTGTGATGGCGGCACGTGGATACAAGCGCGGATCCAGGGGGTCATGACCCCCTGGCTTGGTCCAGGAGGATCCAGCACAGGAGGATTTTATTTAAGTACTTTCAATATTTCATCAGTTTATACAACGTGTAACAAAAAGGGTATATACATACCAAGGGTATGGCATCTTTACATGATATCAAATGATATCGGAAGGGTTTCAACTCAAAATAAAATACTCAAAAAATTGGTACCAAATGTTCGGTTTCGTGTGTTTCTTAAAATCAAATCATAACAAACGTGGCAGCACACTACATACGTTAATAACTACTCGTTACCCGTCACGTTACTTGCCAAAATCCGATAAATGTCTTCAATATCTCTGTGCGACTAGTATGATAGTAGCCTATTACAGGCGGTGTTTTTCCTCATAACTTCCTAACACAAAGAGATAGGATTAAAAAACCCTTCCAATATCGCTTGATATCATGTAAAGATGCCATGCCTTTGTTATGTATATACCCTTTATGTTACACGTTGTATAATACATACTAGGGTTGTAACGGAGGCGGATGCGGAGGCGACGAGTCTCACCTCCGCGGATGCGGAGGTTAACGGAGGCGGAGGCGGAGGTGAAAGTACATATAGAAATAATTGAAATTTATGGTTAATTAAAACAATTTTTTTATTTTAAATGCGTACATTAATAGTAGTATACTTGGTAAAAAAAACTATTACCTTCTTGTAATGAAAATTAAGGAGAAACAAATTGTGTTTGCCGCATTCCCGCCTCGCACTAGTTGATTCTTGACCATTTCGCGCTCAAACGCGGCCGGACGGTTGACGAGCGTCGCAGCTTGCGCGTTATTTATTTTATAAATACGTAAATAAACCTCCGTTATAACTCCGCAAAAAATTGTGCGGAGGCGGAGGCGGAAGCGAAGATACGATTTCTTGCGGAACTTCCGCAGTAACGGAAGCGGAAGCGAAGCTCCGTTACAACCCTAATACATACTTTGTTTGATGCAAACGCATTATTCGAGAACGAACACATCCAAAATTTGAATTTTACCGCGCTACCGCCGCCACGGCCACCAACATACAAATGTCACATTTCGTATGACACTTGCGCGGTCTGTTTATTAATCAGTAATTTCTTCATTATGCCAGTGTGTGTGTGTGTTCAAACTCAAATATTATTGTTGTAAATTGTATGGTTCTTAAAGTAACTCGTAGGTAAATAAGTAGGTGCCTACTTACTGAAAGAGGGAGATTTATATGTGGACGATACGATAGCAGGTCAAGCTACCGGAACCTGACAAATAATCCCAATCAATCTTCAATCTTCAACCTTCATAGTTTAGCAATAAGGTTGAAAATCTAATAAAGAAATTTGATAGTTTTTAGTAGCTTGATGTGCTGTCGTCTATATATACCTACGTATTTTTTTATTGGGCGAGGGAGTTTGTAGGTACTTTTTTCCGAAGGTGGAAAAATCCTCATGGGCTATCCTCCGCTCGGAGACGCGGAGGGGTGTGCCGGCTAAAAAACCACCCAAGCGTTCGTCATCTGCCTTTCCGGGGTTCTGGGTTCTCCCAATTCTACGGTACTCCTAAGGTCACTTTTTTGTTTTTGTTTCCGGGCTGGAAAATCGTCATGAATGTCCGCCGCCCTGGGGCGGGCCGCGGTGTCTGTCAGACTCTTACTGGCTAAAAACCACCCCGATGTTCCATCATTTGCTCCATGGTTCCATCTCACAGGTCTACACTGGAGGTTGCGAGAAGAAACACTGCTTCCGCAAACGCCGATTGTTGCTGGCCCGCCACTGTAAGCCTCCTTCGGTCAGGGAGGGGAGTGAGGTGTATCACTCCCCCTGACGTCTAAGAGTGGCGCGCGTGGAACACTTCGCGCCGCCACCTGGGGTCCTGATGTTTGGGGGCGACAAATGTTCCCGAGTCTATCGCCCCTGGACCCATTTAAGGGGGCTAAAAGAGGGCGCTATCCATCCTCCGCCGACGCCCGGTGCGCCTGCTGCGGGCCGGGTGAGAAGACGAGATCTCCTCTCCCTTTCCGCAGCCTCCTTCTGCGAGACGACTGTATCACAGAAGGAAACCACCGCATCCCAGGACTCTTCGTTGCCGACCATCGACTTGATTACGGCCGGTAGCGACAGGTCACTGCCTACTTCAGAGGTGAGGTCACGGTGCAGCTCCACCCAAGCGGCACACTCTGCCAGCGTATGCCGCACCGTGTCCTCCCGGCTGACGACGCAGTGGTGACAGCGGGCGTTCAGTTCCCATGCCCCGAAAGTACCTGTGTCATCTGAAACGTCAGGTAGCCGTGCCTTCTCCCGAGCCAGTCCGCCAGTACCGGGCGGATCACCTCGATGGTGGTGAGGCGTGGTAGGGCGTGAAAGCCTGTTCCGCCCTTCCGCCACCAGGACCTCTCGCAGCTGCGACCGATGCTGCTCGAGCTGACAAAGCATCGGCCGTTCGCCACTCTCCCGAGCCTCCTCACGCTACCGAAACAGTGACGAGGACCTTCGCCTCCAGGTCCAAAGGCCATCCAGCCAGTAGGCAGGCCGCCTCATAAGATCGTGCATAATTCATGATCATGTATAACTCTGATGGCCATCGCTCTCTGCGGTTGTCGCAATACAGCGATGCTGCCGGCCGTCAAGTGAGAGGCCCACTTCGGGGCCTCATACAGGGCCATCGATCGCACAAATCCCAGGAAGAGCCGCCTGCAGGCGGCGCTCGGGCCTGCCAGATTGAGAAGCAACGTTGAAAGCGCCCAACCAGCTTTCAACGTTAGCGCTAACTTGGGCGCCAGCCGCCGGAAGTGGGGGCTGAAATCCCACCGGCTGTTGAGCACCAGTCCCAGGTACTTCATGGTGGACTCGCCAGCGATCCGAACCCCCCCGACCACGATGTGTGAGCCCGGTGGCGGCGCCCGCCGGGGACCATGAAACACCATGGCCTCCGACTTGTTAAGGGCCACCTTCAGGCCTATTTGACGTATGCGGCCCACCACCTGTGATACCGCAGCCATCGCCAGCAACGTTGCTTCCCAGGTCTACCCCCGGTCTGAGCTAACCTCTCAGCATCCAGTCGTACGTCATCGACGTTACGAAAAATCAAAGCATGGTAAAGAGCTTCAATGGTTAAAGAACGTCTAAGCGGACTGGCACTTCTCCACGTCCATAAAAACGTACCTATCCATTGAAGTAGATAAAGTGATAAGACGTTTCGGAAGAAGACGTGAAAGAAAAATTGATTTCGTTATTTCATTAGGTATTTATAAGTTCAGTACTTATTACATATTAATTAAATACCTTCTTTTTAATTTTCCCTATATCAAAGTTTAATTAAAAGTTGTTACGACTTGACCATGACTATGTGACCCTCCCCTGGCGCCAAAGCTGGGTCCGCCCTTGCATGGATAGAGTCGTTTTGGTAAGTGGGGACTGTCCAACGGTCACTTCGGATTGAGACGTGGAACAGAGCGCTTCTCCGGGGCGAAACTGTCGGTTTGCCCATTTAAATTGTGATTGTCAAGATTGGAGGGTATACTTACACGTCGTGATTTAATTCAAAACTTTACCTACGAAATGGAGCCTTTACCACCACATCAAGATACGGACGACCCTACCGCTCCGCCGTCGCTGACTCCGACAAATAAATAAAGGGTGCCCCGCCTGAGCTTCGACCAATCTGAATCTAAAACTCCAAAGGACCATGGAAAAAAACGTCTCCATCCACCAACAGATTTCAAACGTTCCTCAGTTAATACATCCTGACTACCTGATAATTTAATAAGCTGTACGGAGGACGGGTCTGAGCAGTTGTGTAATGATGTGTGCTGGGTACGATGCGCCAAATGTTGTTGCGTCGGGAGTTTGTCGTGGAAAGTCTCCAGATCAATCTACCTCTGGCGCAGAATCGTTGGTCGTGTTGGTCTTGGGGCATTGCATCACCTCGCTCAACTGCCGTCATCCTTCCTAATCCTAAGTTTTTTAAGTGAATAGGCTTAATAAACTAGGGCGCTTTACCATCAACGATTGCATCACTGCTTACCATCAGGCGAGATTGCAGTCAAGCACTAGTTCATAATTTAAAAAAAAACTACTATGACGATATCCACCGTAGAAATAGGGTTTTCATGCACAATCGTATTTTTTTTTTTTGTATTTGTTCAGTATTTTTAGTAAGCCTAAAAAATATTTAAAAAACACCGCATTCCAAAATTACCGCCGAAAATCCAGCATACTTTGTATAGTAACCCAATTCCTGAAAGACGGCGTACTTTGGATTACTTCTCGCTGTTACGATTTTTCCTGAGTTTCATACCTGTCCCGACCCCATGCCCGTTTCATGGGGCATATGAGCTATTAAATTGTTGAATTATTCGGTTGATCTCTCGTTGTCATTGAAATTTGTTCATTGTCCATAACGTACAATATCTCCGTAAATACTTGCAGGATATGGTACCTAATTGATCCGCAGACAATGGCATGCGACATTTATTTAGCCGTAGAAACTGGGAGTTACTTTGCCTGCTTATCACTCCATGTTTACAACCGCTTCCCACTACTCGTGGTGGAACTCAAATGACAAAAATGTTTTGAACTTTCCAAGTCTAGTTGGAATATATAACTCTTTCTTTAGTTATCAGTTATACCTACAGCCCTTAGTGGGCCCGTTTTTTCAACTTTTAAGTGAGGCACTTATTGTGATGACCGGAAAACTATGGAACTCTACACTAAGCGTGGCCCGAAACCCTCTTGGCCTTGGTCTTTGGTTTTGTTAACCCCTCCAATGTTCGGCCCCTATTGCGTAACTCCGGGGGTGTGTGGTGTGAGTGCGCCCGGCCGAAATTGTGTTCGCTAAAACTACGATACCTCGGAAATTAAAGAGCGCAGCTCGACACACCGTATGTCAGTGTCACTGAAATCGTTATGAAATAAGCTATGATTGTCTATAGTTTTGTACAGTTTTATCGTGGAATCTATTTTCGATTCGAAATTGAAGGTAGGCTTAGCTAAAAGTCGTAAAGACGTCATTTAAAAAAAAAAAATGCATTTTTTTTTACCAAAGTTATTGTTTTATTTACATAATAACAGATTATTGTACAATAATCAAGTAAAATAACAAACATTTCTATACATATTTTGCATCTGCAAGCTAAACAAAAATAGTGAAACCGGAAGTCTTTCTACCGTATAAACGGTTAATTAAAACCGGTTCCACGCGACGACCTATATTTTTATAGACTCGCGCGGCCTGGAAATAGCACACCGCGGCAAGGCACGTCGGATCTATTATATATTTGTTTATTGGTTATTTTAGATTGTAAATAGTTTAACATAGCACTACTTGTGATATAGGACTTGTAAATATAATAACAGTTCTTATCGGGCACGCATGTTTTACTTACCTACTAAGATTCCTCCTCCAAAAACTATCCCCTTATTCATAAAAATTGTTTAAAGTTAACTAGTGATTAGCGATTCTTTAACCGTTCATTTTTGACCTTTTAACGTCACTTAACTTTAAATATCTTTTATGAATAAACACCACAGTGTTTAAGGGGTTTATTCATAAACGATGATTAAAGTTAAGTGACATGCAAACGTCTAAAATGTATGGTTAAACAATCGCTAATCACTAGTTAACTTTAAGACGCTGTGAATAGACAACTTTTAGGTATTTGAGGGGGTGAAGCAGACGAAGTGGAACACGACTAGCCCCGCCCACTGCGGGGCGCTCCGCGCGAGTACATCGATGCGTGATGCGTCGTGCATCGAGAAATACGCACGTTCTATTAAATCTATACCAACCATTCTCTATTCCATCTACATTTAGAAGCGTAATTTCACAACCCAACCACGAAGCATCGTTGGCTCTGTTCGTCACAGTCCCGGTTCGCATTAGACATCCACGGCGAGCACCAGGTTCGAATCCCACATCCGTTTACTTTACCTTGCGATTTTCGAAAATGTATATTTTTACATATTTTCATTTTTTATTATTACTTTTGTTTTCTTTTTTATTTTTATAATGCGCTTTGTCCGTTCTGCTTAAATTTTTTGTGTTATGTCCTTTTTTCATGAAACTGTTAGAAATATATCATTTCTAGAAATTACTATTTATAAACAGCTGTTTAGAGTAACTGTTAAAAATAAAATACATTTTCGGATATTTAAAAAAATAAAAGATTTTTTCTTCAAAACTGCAACTCTTATCGAAGTCGGGTTTGTACTAGTGCTTAGAATGATGACACAACACAAAAAGATTGAAATAGATGGAGGCACTTGGAGGAGGCCTATACCGAAAGGGGCCATGAATAATGCAACGAAATGAAATCTAAATTTACTATTATGAACTATTATCAAATTAACTGTTATTTTTATTGTTTTTCTTTTGTTAAATTATATTATGAACTAAGAAATTCATGGTTAAATAAAGGCTTATTATTATTATTTATTATTAATTTCTAGAAATTTGTAGAAAGAAAATTATAACGAATTGATTTTAAATATTAGTTTGCATTATAATTGTTACAAAAAGAATATATTTAAAAAGATGGAACAATTACTACAAAAAATACATAAAATCGGCTAAATTAATAATAATTAAAAAAAAAACTATTGCAAATAAGAAATCCAACAAAAAGCATACAACGTAAAGCTGAGGTTTGAACCCGAACACATACAGGTGAAGAAAAATTTGCCGCGAAAAGTAAAAAGAAAAAATAATTACAGAAAAAAAATCAGATAAAATATCGGCAAAAATACAACAGTAAATTAAAAAGCATTTATTTCAGTTAAAACCTACAAAAAGCATATAATGTAAACCTGGGGTTTGAACCCGGGCAAAAACGAAATATGATTATTTATCAACAAACAGACATGTAAATATAATTATTTTCTGTGCGGGGTAAAGCAAAAACTGACATAGGTCCGTCAAGCAGCGCGCCTCAGCGGTCACTGTCGCTAAGCATAGAAGTGAAAGAGAAGGCAATGGACGCCGCGATGGAGCGACGTTTCGTTCGCGTTATTTATCATTAAATACATTATTTATTTTAGAATATCTTAGTTATATCGATAAACAAAAACAATAGTTTCATTTACTATTATATTTTACATCGCTCTTCTCAATTTTATCAAGATTTGATGATTAATAATACAGTTACAACGGTTATAAATTCAATTTTAGTGGTTATTTTAGGATTTTTTTCTATCGAGAAAATTAATTCAAAACGTGTTTTGAAAACAATGGTTTCCTGCTACATATAATCAAGATTAACATATAAATTTTTGGCTGCTCTGAAATGTATACATTTGGCTAAAAAAAACTGTTTTTGAAGCCTATTTTTACTGAGCACAGCGCCTTAAGCAGCGTTTATGAATAAGGGGGTAAATCTTTAAGGATTTCGTAATCCAAATCATCATCTGCCTTTTCCCAAACATGTTTTTTTTTTTTAATAACTAGCTACCTCCAACGTTATTGGGACCTTTTTATAACCATACCCTTTCATACCAGTTCTCGCTATTATTCCTCTCGCACTTTTAATCCGCATACCTACTTTATCTTTCTGTCATTCATCGTCTTTTAGTCTAAAGGGTGGGACTCCCATTTTACCCATCCATGTTGGGGACGGTTTCCAGTCTAACCGGATACATGTGAATACCTACCAATCACCAACAACCAACCAACCATTTCACAAGAAGCGAGTGCCTATCTGAACTCCACAACCTCGTTACTGGATAATCCGATTACAGATACCCCTTGGTAAGACTGGCCAATACTCCTTGGTAACACAAGTATTTTGGAATTCCAAATCAATTGGGCAAAATAATAATAGGTAGGTTGCCTAATCTATCAGGTGGGTAGATAAAAACACGACAGCATATCTTAATCATGTCGTATTTAAATGTTTAGGTATTTAACGAACTTTGGAACCACAATCAGAACAATGTGCCTATCTAGGAACAATGAGACTTGTTTTTTAGGGTTCCGTACCTCAAAAGGAAAAAACGGAACCCTTATAGGATCACTTTGTTGTCCGTCTGTCTGTCTGTCTGTCTGTCTGTCAAGACCCTTTATCTCAAGAACTCGTAGACGTATCAAGCTGAAATTCACATGAAATACTCGGGTCTATTGTCCCTTTAAGCTGTGAAAATATCAAACTTCTAAGCCAAGCCAATCAAAAGATACAGCCGATTATGTCGATATTTTCAACAAATTTTCGACACTTGCAAAGGAATCAGAACCTACAGGATACTTCCCGTAAACTCAGAATCTTGAAAATTGGCATGAAGCATTGTCATATAATGCAAATATAGGAAAAATTGCGAAAATCTCATTTTTTTAGTTATATAATATAATAAACATATTTAAATAAAATGGAACTTACTACCTTTTTTCTCACGAACGAATAAAGTTATCCAAATTGAAATTTATACCAAATACCTAGGTCTATTGTCCCTTTAAGCTGTGAAAATATCAAACTTTTAGAAGTTGGCTTAGGCCAAGCCAATCAAAAGATACAGCCGACATGTCGATATTTTCAACAAATTTTCGACACTCGCAAAGGAATCAAAACCTACAGGATACTTCCCGTAAACTCAGAATCTTGAAATTTTGCATGAAGGATTATCATATAATGCAAATATAGGAAAAATTGCGAAAATCACATTTTTTTTAGTTATATAATATAATAAACATATTTTAATAAAATGAAACTTACTACCTTATTTCTCACGAACTAATAAAGGTATCAAATTGAAATTTATACAAAATACCTAGATCTATTGTCCCTTTAAGCAGTGAAAAAATCAAACTTCTAAGTTAAAGCAATCAAAAGATACAGCAGTTTATACCGACACCTTAGACGAATTTCCGTCACACGCTAGGGAATCAAAACCTACAAGCAAAGACATTAAAATTGTATTTACAATAGACAGGACATCACGAACAAAATCGTAAGCCAATACTTTTATCGACTTGGTTAAAAGTCGCTCAGTCTAGTCTGCGCGTCAGGACGTAATTTGTGTCCACCAAGAATAAACATTTTCTAAGGAAATATGCCATGTTGCGCTTTGTGTTACTGTACATCTCGTTATAGTAAAACGACTGGACCTAACTTCGGAATGTTTTTCTATGAATTATTTATATTTCGTCTGCAATTCAAATTTAAAAAAAATCTTATATTGTTTTAGAAAATTTTCCATTATTGTAATAAGCGCCCTCTATTGTTGAGTAGTTTTACTATTTTCTTGTAGAGATGTAGTAATGTTGTTTATCGATTTAGTTATCGATAATACTTATTAAGTTGAATACATTTTGTTGTATTTTATTGACATTTAAAATATAGCTAAATAAACTTAAAATATTACTATATTTCAAGTTTATTTATTATTAACTCTATTTAAACATAATCATATCATATTAATAAACAAAATTGAATGAACAATTACTATTCATTTATCTAGGTTTTTGTTATTTTTGGTTTCCGAATAAAAATAATGTTGTAGGAAAAAAGTGGATACGATTTGTCCAGATAGACCGTAGAGAAGAAAATTGGCTTCCGTCTCATTCGTCGAAATTATGCTCAATGCATTTTAAAAGAGAAGTTATCTACTTTGGAAAGATTTGTCGATCAAATTAAAAAAAAAAAGAATCGGTACCTACCTTGTATTAGAAATGAAATAGTAAGTTATTAATTTCAGTACTTTTCTACTTAACCGTAAAAATTGGAATAAAATTTACGGTTAAGTGGATAAGTACATAGATTACATAACTTATTTATAATGAAATATATTCATAAAATATGTAGGTACGTATATGTAGTACAATGATTGCGAGCTACTTTGTGATTTTGAGGATTCCGTACATAAAAGGTAAAACGAACCCTATTCATGAGACTTCTCTGTTCGTCTGTCCGTCTGTCACCAGGCTGTATTTCATAAACCGTAATAGCGAGACAGTTGTAATTTCCAGAGATTGTGTTAGTATTTCTGTTGCCGCTATAACAACAAGTATTAAGAATAAAAATGATAAAATATTTAAGGGGGCTCCCATACAAAAAACGTGAATTTTTGCCGTTTTTTGCTCCATATTAATAACGGAAACAGATAGACGCTTAAAATGTTCACAGAATATTTGATTATATATTCAAATTACTAATAAATAATTAAAATAAAATAAATCCTGAAGGCGGGCTCCCATACAATAACCGTGATTTTTTTGCCGTTTTTAAAGATAATGGCGTACGTATCTGGTAAAGGTCTTGCTCCAGCAGACTACCATTTTTGTCGTGATTTGGACAATTATCTACGTGACAAGAAGTTTTCTTCCCAGGAGGCAGTTCTGCTTTCACACAGTTTGTGCAGTCTAGATCCTCAGAGTTCTATCACAAAGGCATAAGCGACCTTCCTATATATTGATTATAAATGAATTATTTAAAAATTAAAAAATAAGCAATTATTTAGATTTTCAGTACTAATCGGCAATTTTAAACTTTAACGCCTATTATATTAAAAGAATTATATAAATAAAAAACTTGTAAACTTGAAATTACCCATAATTATTCTGCTTCCTAATTTTTTGTTTCAAGCTATCATAATGCGACAAAACATCGTCGTAGTAACTTCTTTGAATATTATCGATAACTTTATATCGAAATGATACAAACCCTACCACAGTTTTTTGCATTGCTAATTAAAAATATTTGCAAACAAACGTGTAAAAAGAATAATTTTGCTAAAAACGAAATGCAAACCAAAATGCGCTTTATGGCCTAAAAGGTCTATTACACTCAAAAATCGCAATAAACTGAGCGTTAAAATAATTCGTAAGCATAAAACATCTAAAATGCCAATAGACTGTGTCACGGTAAATGAATAGTAGCGAATAAAATTCTAAAACAGTTTTGTTTGTACAAGACAAGTTTCACTTAATTTGTTTACTTTTCAATATTTATTTACCCGATTTGAACTATACTAGGGTATTAAATCGGATGTGGTACACTGGTCACCTACCGGGCAATAGCTGAATATATTTTATATAAACTTATTTCAGTTTTACTATTTGATGTCTCCAATTGTCGATCTAATTTTGCTATATTGTACTAGATGGCGGAACTGAGCCATGGGATCACAGTTTTTCTATGCCATTTTAACGCGTAGAGATATTAAAGTTGAAATTCATATCAAACACTTCTTAAATCTAATTGCCTCTAAACTGTGAAAAATTCTAAATCAATGCTAGTATTATAAATGCTAAAATAACTCTGTCTGTCTGTTACGCTTTCCCGCCTAAACCTCTCAACCGATTTTGATGAAGTTTGGCACAGACAATCTTTAGACCCTGAGAAAGAACATAGGCTACCTTTTATCCCGGCAAAATTTGATGTTCCCGAGGGGAATTTAAACAGCGCGATATAACCGAACTCCACGCGGGCGAAGCCGCTGGCGGAAAGCTAGTACGTCATAAATTGTAAACCGCTACGTTTGTACGGCGGAACCCTCGGTGTGCGAGTCCGACTCGCATTTGGCCGGTTTTTATTTTTTTAAATCTATACTTAATATTATTCTGTGTCTGTTTATCCGTCATTCATGGCAAAACGGAATGATGAATTGACATGCGACGGGGAGAGTTTCACGAGCATTTTCCATTGGACTTTTAAAATTTGTTATAGTGTCGTTTACTAAATAAAAGCGCGTGATGTTTGTAGTAAAAAGTGCATTCAGTAAATATTTCATAAAGAACATTGAAATATCTCAGCATAGTGGCCACATCATGGCTTTGCCTCGATAGCATCATGGCTTTGTCTCCCTCATAGACGGTTCACGCGGCCGTCTTTTTCAACTGTCATTGGCGATATCCGCCATTATTGTGAAATAAAATTTTCAAAGAATTCCTATAATTTGTTACACGTGTTGTTGGCAAAATTGTGGTATCTATTCCACAGAGGCCATTGTCCAAGAGTTGAGGTTGAATCTCACCTTGAAAAAGAAGAAGAGGGCATGCGACGGCATTAGTATGCGAACTATTTGTGACAAACAAAAAATTGACTCGACGTTGTCTACAGTAGCGTGTTAAATTAATATTCTATTCAGAGTTCTGTTCTGTGTTCTAAATTAAGGAAGGGGAACATGTTACCCGAATTTAACGCTAGCGAAGCCGCGGGCAGAATCTAGTTAGTTATAGATACAAGGTACAAGTAACTAATTTATTTTTTAGTCTATTACAACTGCATTGAGTCATCAAAATACTCAGGCGCAAATCTAGACTTTCGCAAAGCGAAGCGGGAGGCGGTCGCAAATTTTTCTCTGTGAGGAAGGAGAGAGCGAGGAGTAGAGAAGTTCTCAAACCATGAGAACCTTTGGTTCCTGGTTTCTCTTAATATTGAGATTCGATCCTCCTGTTATTCGTTTTTGAACGTGAGTTGTCACGAAATATCTATGTATCTATATTTTGGTATACAAAGTAAAAAACACAGGTTATAAAACCGTTCGGTTTTGTGTTACAGGTACTCGATTTCGTACATGGTCCTTTCATGTAGGAAATTGTATGCGTGTTGCCACAACCACCAACAGACATGGCATTAATTTCAATATTATAATGATGTCCCATGAAAAGACTTGCTTATAACTATTTGCAATCCAACAATCGAAGTGTTTGTTTTTTTTTTATTTAATAAAATATGTATAGTTATAAAAATCTGTTTATTTTGATTAAATAACTATAAAATAACTTAATGGGTAATACGGATTGGTGTCCAGAACTCCACGTCAAACCGCGTATTTTTCGTACAAAAAACAATCAAAATAACAATCTTCAATGTGACGCCCTTTTCCCATACATTTGAGATTTTGTGAGCAGAACTTCCAATCGTACGGGCCCCTGTTAAACATGTGCATTGTGCAATGGCATGCCTATCAGTTAAACACAGTTTGCTAAAAGATAACTGTAGTAAACACGAAACCTAACGTGTTTAGAATACTTATATGCATACATAGGTAGGTATATACGCAAACGCGCGCTCTTGGTTAACCAAGCATTAGCAATCTTTATATGAGTAGGTCTCCAAAGGAAGATAAAATAAAAACTATATCATCCTCAGTTAATTTAAATAATCTTCAATATATGGCATAGTAGATCGTTCTCCCTAGGACCTGTGTAAAAGGTTAGGTGCATCAATTCGTGTTCGGTTTAGGTATGTCGAAGAATTCCAAGTGCCAGTAGGACTCACGCAAGCACGAAGGGTTCCATGCCATAGGCCTCTATTACTCCTGAACTGACAACCTGACAATCATGATTTTTTTCAGATTTTTCCAGCCAGCTGTTTCGCTTTTATAATAGGTATACCTATTTGCTTTTATAATAGGCAAATACCCTTACTGTAAAAGGAAAACTTCTGGCTCGAAAAATGTCTTTCACTTGGGAGTCACATTGAACCAAAAATGCATCTTAAAGTTGAATATCTTATCTATTTTTAAGCTATTGCATAGCTTCTATCGCGGGCCTTGAGCGCGGGAACCGAATCCAGAAATTCCGTAACGAAAAAACCTCACGCTCTTATATATGCTGACCTACCAGGCCCTCATAAATGCGTAAGAACATTGCAAATATCCAATAACACCACAACAATTATTATAAATGCTGACATACCAGGTCCTCATGTGCAAGAACAAGGAAAAAATATACTGCATAAATAAATAATTATAATTGCATAAGTTGATAAACAATGATATGCAATAGCTTTACCGCAGCAGTCCCCGTGTGCCACATTTTTTTATCTTATTTGTTTGGAATGGATCGATTTTAATAATTATTTTTTTATTTGAAAGAATATACCTTCAGAATAATAAAATATATACCTAAACTAATATTTTAAAAAATGGAAAAGCCCCTGGTGAAGACGGGATTACGACCGAGCTCCTGAAAGTGGGAAGAAGCCCTGTTCTCTGGGACAACTCCAGAAGCTTGGCAAAGGAGCGTGGTCGTCCTTTTCTTTAAGAAGGGTGATAAGAACCTTCTGAAGAACTACAGACCCATTCCGCTCCTTAGTCACGTATATAAGCTATTCTCAAGAGACGTCTGACACGAAAGTCTAGCGCGAAGACTCGACGAATTTCAGCCACCGGAACAGGACGGGTTTCGAGGAGGATATAGCACCATTGACCACGTCCACACTGTGCAGCAGATTATACAAAAGTTCGAGGAGTATAATCGGCCCCTAACCCTATGCCTTACCTTTGTGGACTATGAGAAAGTTTATGACTCTATCGAGACCCCCTAATCGGTGAACACATTTTTGTCAAATGATTGCGACTAGTTGGGATCGTTTGAACCGAACGGACCAATGGGCGACCCAAACGATACCAACTGATCCCAACTAGTCGCAATCATTTGACAAAAAAGTGTAGGCCGATTAGGGGGCTGGTCTATTTACAGTCTCTGTAGCGATGTCGAGTCGACTGGCGATACATCCAAGTGTTGAGATGTCTTAATGAAAACGCAACAAAAACCGTCCAAACCAGGACTGGCAAACTGAGCATATCCCCTTGCGTCGAACTCGAAGGATGAGAAAAGGGGACGTAATTTCACCGAAATTGTTCTCTAACGCATTGGAGGATGGATTTATGACGCTGAACTGGGCAGGATGAGACATTAACGGCGAATACATCTCACACTTGAGGTTTACGATCACATCGTCATACTGGCTTAATCGGTGCAGGACTTGCAGTAGATGCTGGAAGGCCTGGTAGATTCTTCTGGACATGTTCATGTTCAATAAACACATTACCCCAGGACCGATCTTTGTCAATGGCGGTACTCTCAAGGTTGTTCAAGAAAACGTTTGCCTCGAGCAAACTCTGCAGTTTGGTAAGAGAGGCTAGCAGGAGAATTCAGCTGGGCTGGGCAGAAATGAAATGAAATGAAATCATTTTATTCTGCAAGTAGGATCACTGATCACTTTTACACATCATATTTTTTTACCTTACATTTCCTAACTGAGATCACGCTGGGAGTCTGTCTGTTGTGTCGCTTCTTCTTACCGAATAAACAAAGAAGGATGTGGTAAAGCGAGAGGACCCTCTTAGTTAACGTTCGATGTTCAAAGTCCTAATCCTAGCTTAAAAAGTTAAAAGCTAGTTTGGAAGATATACTTTTTTATTTTGAATGAATAAAACTAACTTATTAATATAATGAAAAGAAATAGTTTTATTGCGCAATAAAGTCAACCACATGAATCGATTCCATTCAACAAACAATAAATAAATAATTTCCAAGTCTCATTTTATCTAACAATTAATTTGCTATAGGTACCTACCCGAAAGTAAATATGGCACATTGCGCTTTAGAAAGTAACTTTTAGACGAGTATCACTGACAAAGATGGGGCTCTAAAAAGGTATTTCTCCTAAAACTCGAAGTGCCATATTTACGACCGGGTACAATAGGGCGTATGAATCATGACCATTTTCTCTACACTCGTCTTGAGTCATAATTTCTTTCCTAAAAAAATATTATGCTGCGCAACCTCTTCCGCAAATTTCGGGACGGCCAGGATCCATCAACCATATTGTAAAAATATACACATTAACGATAACAGTAAGCAAGACTTTACACGTTATGAAGACATAAATACATTTATTATTGCTATGTTATAATCTAACAGTTATTGTATATAGGTTAACAGACGATATCATAACATAATGTTATCTACGTGTATCTACAACCGTACCTATATGGAAGGAAGCTCGGCCCTATTATATACTTAGGTATAATTCCTATACATAAGATCCTATACATGTTTGCATCATCATCCGCCTAAGACAGACATATAAGCCTCAATGCTTGAATTTCTCCCATAAAATGTAAACATGAATAATTTGCACAAAAGTTCTTTCTGCAAAATGACATATAAATGCAATATGAATACCAATTCATAAAATTATTTTAAAACTGTAAAATAGATATTGGCGCCGATTCTGTTGTTCACAAACTAAACCAACTTAAAGTTATGTGCGTCTTTTTCTTTCCATTTCGTTAAGAAAGGGATAGAAGATGACATTTTAATTTAATCCTGTCAAATTAAGATACTCCATAGACAGTTTAGACGCGATTATAAACATGGCGACTAAAAATACGAGTTTACGTCAGGAGCGCACTAATTTGACAGGTCTAACTGACATTTTATCTTCTGTTCTTTTCTTATAGAAATGGAAAGAAAAAGATGCACATAACTTAAAATTAGTTTGTGAAAGCAGAATCGGCGCCATTAACACCAAAATTGAAGTGATCGTTTTAACAAACTGAATGCAGATGAAAATTGATGGGTTAAGTATATGTTGTCAATCTTGGACTGGCTGTATGTTGGATATGTTCGGTAAAATGTTTGTATGCAATCTGGGGACGTTTATAGAAATATGAAGTTGATGGTTTAAAGTTCACTCATCCTTAATAGAAAAGAAATTATCCGTAGCCCGTAGGTATTGGATATACGAAATTTAAGTGATTGTTGTATTATTGTCATATAACCTTGTCCGTCTTATTACAAAACCAAATGTAACTTTAGTTCCAGCCTTAACCTTTGGGACAGTATTTGTATTTCGAACTTTTTTAGATTAAGGCAAAGTTCTTAGTACTAAAATGACAACTTAGTACCAAACTAAGCTGTCATTTTTATAAAAAAAAGAACTGGATTTCTATAATGGTTAGGTTCATAATTCAAATATTATTTAAGTGGTTTAAATCTGATCTAAACAAAATCCTTGTTTTTTTTTAATAATCAAAAGGGTCAAATTGCAATAGGGGGGGGGGAGTATATGTTATATAACAAATTGTTTTAAATCTAAATAAATACGTTTTACTGTCTAATATATTTAGAATCGACATTTAATATCTTAATTTAATAAATGCTTCCAATTTTTTATTCAATTATTTCATTATCCAATTCTCGATTTAGAACAATGCATGTTCTATGTTATTCGTATCTAATTATAATTACCACACAATCTATGAAATTTACATAATATTTATTACGTCCACATATACAGATAACACTAATTATTTTACCTAATTATTATAATGTTCCTTTAACATAAGATTTCGCGCGACAGACAGAGCTTAGAATTTGCTGATGACATTGAATAATACACTTTATTGGTCGTGGACTTAAATTTCAAAGTTGTATAAAAATGACTCAGACATCAAATGGCTTATCGCGTGTCTTAAAGTGTTTATCTTTATTGCACTAAGTTTGAAATTGAATGTAATCAGAAATTCCTCGGGTCTGCGTGAAGGCTTAATTAATCAACTAATTTTAGACAAATCTGATAAATAATTACGAGACTCGAGATTATTATTCAGGTAGGTGGCCTTTAATTGACATATAAATATGGTAAATAGCAATACCTTTCTAACTAGGAAAACACAAAAACAACAATTTTCTTATAAATTTCAGTAATTGTATTGTACAATTACCCATTTGCACCTACTATTAAATAACATATACTTACTACTTAGAGTTGCGATACAACGAATATTTAACCTTTTGAACGCCCATCTATATAATACGCGATGTGTCCTCCTGCGCCACACTACAAATGTATAACGTATCTATAGTAAAACGTAGGGATGGGATTAGTGTCCTATCGACAAATAATATTATACATTTAAAATAATGTTTATTCACCAATTTACGAAGCTAAATAAAAACTGTAATCGTAATTTCATATTTTATTTTATTTCATAAAAAAAAACAATATGAAAACCTGGATATATTCCCCATAATAAAGAAAAGAATTTTAAATTTATTGGACGTGTGTTCTACAAGGCACATCCCTATTTGTCTCCAAATGTAATCCTTCTACTTCATATCATGTAGTTGGCGCTCGAGGCACGTCAAAATCCTTTCTGTTATAAGGATGTCTAGATTTCTATGGTATATATTTTATATTCACTGTGGTCGAGTTACACCTGCATAAACTGAACCGATTCCTGCATAATTTATTTCGTTTACTTACAACAAATACAATTAATAGAAGCTAAATACGTGGTTTTCTACGTTTTAAAACATAAAATAAAATGGAGGGTGTCTGTTTTACACAGATGTTACAGACCTTTTTTTTTAATAGTGTCGCTAAATACTTGCAATTATTTTTCTGGTTTGTAGAAACTAATAGAAAACTGAAGAAAATTCCTGTAACGGAAGTTGACGACTTAACGGAATGTCAAGACGACGCAATAACTTACTACAACTCGCAATAATTCGTCATATTCAGTCACAATTTTTTTTATAAGGACACGTGCGCCAACTCAAGATGTAAACATTGCACTACACTAAAATGCAGTCACTATGACCTTGAAACCCGCCCGCTTATGACGTCACAGATTTCCTTCTATACAAGTCGGTGGCGCGTGCGGACCGACAACTAACTAACTTTGTAGGGATGGGTTTTTCAAACGGGGTTTCACTATCGACAATGATTAGAAAACCTATTAATTCTTGATTAAGGTGAATAAAACCTAGTTTAAATTGTAAAATATTTATAAAATATTATATAGTTATTTACGTAGTTTTCTTGCAATAATAGTATTTATGATCATTTCGACGAGATGAAATATAGCGAGGTCTTCGTCGTGTCCCATCACTGGCTTACTTGATATCATGTAATTGGCGCTGGGGGCATTAACATATTTTCTGGCGTTTTTGTTTCTATTGAAAATGAAACAAATAAGAACTTATTATGCGTGAAAAAGTTAAAAATATGGTTGATAACAGGGCAAATTTCCATAAAAACAAAATAAAAGGTCTTGTAAAAGTCGTACATTTATTTTATACTGTGATTACTTCTAATCAAGTAGTGGCGCTGAGGGCACGAAAATCTCGAACTTGTATAGAAGTGATTGGCGTTCAAAGGGTTAACAACGAAAAGGTAATAAGACGGTCATGACTCATCTTATTTCGCCAGTTTAATACAAATTAAATAAAAAGCGGGATTATTCTGTGGATTGATTTCAAAGACATTTGGCAAAGATGGAATGCTGCCCAAGGCGAAAGAGGATTTAAAGTAAATTGCATACGTTGTTAATGGAATCTTTCATCAGCCTTCATAACTATTGACAGAAGTGCGATTGAGCTCATTGTGATCGGCAGAAATGTGGTACCGGACTAAATTTTATTTTATTTAGGATCTCCAACAAAGATGCAAATGACTGGGCGAGTGATTTTTTACGGTATATATGGCGCGGTTAGCGCCATAGAAAAAATCTGTCCATCAACAAGCTTCCATAGTGATCCTCACAATACTGGCGACAGTTCCTATACAAAGCGAATATACGTTGTTCGAAATAGATACCAAGGCCTGGAAAAGACAAATGAAGGTAGGAAAGTCTGACACGCGCTTCCGCTCTGCCCAGAAAGAAATGGATTCTATATAAATCGCAAAATAAACGACGAATAAAGCGTATCTATTCACGGCAAGAAAAACATGTGTATACAAAGAGAGTTACACTTTGCCATCACTAACATATAAATATTTTTCCCTAAACACCCCTAAAACTAAATATCAAATGATTAATTTACAAAAAAAAAAAACTCATACGATCTAACTAGCTAAGCAATCACACAAAATTATGCCAATAAAATAAAGAACACAATTATATATTATTTCATTGTTTACAATAAATGTTTATCACAAATGAATTTAAATAAGTAAATCGTTGAATTGTAGTTAATTAATGTCTTTCAAATCTCTTTTAGATACGTGACGCATGTACTCGTAAATAGTATCAGTGCGTCTTAACTAACGGCGATTGTCGCATTCATAAAAGTCCCGTTTTTCGGTGAAATTGTGAATTGGCGCCGACAGGGGGTGCCTTTCGGTTTCCAATTAATAAGAAGTGACACATGAACGCGACGATTGCATTCGTGTCGACCTTGCTCTAGCCAGATCGCCCTGCGAACCTGTTATCTTCAGTCCCTTACTGCCGTCCCCCAGAGATGCCTTAACCGAGTACCGAACAGTAAAAGTCTGACACGCCCTTTCACTCCGCCCAGAGCCGGAGAGGTCATTTGATTTCCAATCCAGAACAAACAAAAACAGGAAGAAGGCGTGTGTAAGTTCCCGTGGGATATAATTTCCAAATTTTACACAGTCTGTTTAAAATTATCGATGCATTAAATAAGCAACTCTCGGCTTAGTTCCATTTGCGATTCTAATCATACAAATAATTACTAATAATATAGATAAAACCCTGAACACAATATGAGCGAAAGTCTATAAAATAAGCTTTCTAGATTTCTATAGGCCAGTCACTGTAGACACTAAAATCACATTAGAAAGCATGTTACTGTACTGTTTTTTTGGGATAGCTACCAATAGTGTAAAACCAACTTTGCAGCTTCGAAAAACCTCTGCTAACTGCGTAGCGCTCGACAAACCTCGAATCTTTCGGAATTCTTCTTCTTTTTGGCTTATAACTTAAAAAATGCGTTGTATGTATGTATAACACAATCTATACATTAATAGTACATTACGATATTAGTGCGTAATGATGGTTATAACATGCGAGGCGGAATTTCAGCCCGAGCCGAAGGCGAGGGTGTAATTGAGCCGAGCATGTTATAGCCAATACGCACGTATGTCGTACGACGTTTTTTAACACACTAGCGAGGAAACAGAAAAAAAAAGTATTTTATATTTTTTTCATTTTAAATAAACTCAATCTGTGAATGCACACTGTTGCTTTCCCGCCATTAATATTATTATTTGCCATTTCAAATATGGAACAGCGCGCAGCGCGAGTCGTGCGGCGGCGATCAGTTCCATAATTACTTGAAATGGAAAATAATGCTGTTATGGAATTTGTATGGACTATAACTTAACTATTTGCTTTGATAACACACGCGTTTGTTATGGCCTGCTTTACATATTTAAAACCGGTAGAATTACATCAGCTTTACGAGCAAGGGTGTTAAAAAGTATATTTACAACATTTTCTACAATTTGAACGTTTGAAGTACTGGATCGGGTTCTACACTCTTGCCCTTGCGCTTAAATACAATTTTTCTAACAATAATTTCGATTCTTTTTTTATTCCAAAAAAATAGTACAGTGTAATTTTTGCAACTATTATAATGACTGACCTAGAGCTAGTAACTGGTAATAAAATGTAACATCGTACAAACATAGCACATCAAGCAACTACAATCTGTCAAACGTTTTTATTACATTTTATACTTTACCGCTAAAGAGTTAAGGCTCAAAGTTAGCTGAGTGAGTTTCGAGTAGCTTGTCAATCAGCTTGTCCTTGTGTAGGCTTGTCATGTTTGTTGTCATGTGTGTAGTTGTCATCCGTACATAATTAATTTATAATAGCCTGTTTCATAGTAAAGGAACTGTCATATTTAGAAATATTCTATCTATAATTTATGTTTAAAAAAAAAGCAAAAATATAGATTTTCTTAAATAAACGTAGCTATGACGCAGTCTACTAAATGCATGTCTTTATTTTAGTTTTCAGTCAGTATATGGTATTGTTTTATATGTAAACTTTTTGCATAAAATATTAAATATAAAGAAAAATGTCTTTTTAATAGTCCAGTCGTAGCGCTGACTCAAGTAGCACCTTTAACAGCCTCTTTATGGTACAAAATAAATCTCAAAAAAAAAATACTTCGTTGACCATTATTCTTCTTTTTGCTTGATGGGCTCCAACTCCTCTGGGTTCTCATCCATACTGGAAGCAGTGTCTGTGCGGGACTTGTCCACAGGGTACAACCTGAAATACACAGTATATTTATTCATATAAAGTATACAATTGTTTGTATTTCATTCGTTTTGATAAGAAAAAACTCAGATACGGTTTTTTTTTAACTTCTTGCTTGCTACAGCAAAGTAGGTTAATTATTGCTTCTAATTTCTATAATCATTAGTACAATCACAATGTACTACAATGAAAATTACAACTAGAATGAACAATAATAACCATGTTTGGAAATGAATTAGTTACGGCGATAATAAATCTGTTTGATAAAACATAAAATACATAATGTATGTTTAGCAGTTAAGTCTGCTTTTATGAGTGGAAAATGACTGGAAAACCTCTGGCTGGTAATCTGAAATAATTCAAATAATAAAGTACTATAATATATGAGGCGTCATAATAAATGAAGGGCGCGCGTTTTTTGGTACTGTCGTAAGTAATTTTGAATTTCAAAATTTGCATACTCTTTGGTGTTGATTCTTAGTATAATTTGAATAAATGACTTTTGATTTTGATTTTCAGGAAGGATTATTATACTACGTGTTAAAACTATCATGGATCCAGTGTCAGACAAAGATGGAGCTATACAGGAAGAATAGCGCTATTCCTTTTTCACCACAGTTTAATGATGATTTTAGCACGTCATAGTAAAGCCGTAAAGTCTTATCAAAGTTGTTGGAGATCTATAATGTATACTAATATATAAAGCTGAAGAGTTTGTTTGTTTGAACGCGCTAATCTCAGGAACTACGGGTCTGATTTGAAAAATTATTAAAAAATTATTTTTTGCGTTGGATAGCCCATTAATCCAGGTAGGCTTTAGGCTATATAACTTCACGCTGCGACCAATAGGAGCGGAGCATAACTAACTCCACGCGAACGAATTCGTTGGCGGCCGCTAGTAAATAATATTCAAAATGTAAAGGTACACGTAATCTATTACCATGGGTTCAGTACATAACACTAACAAGATAACACAGCGTAAAAAAAATCATAGATTATTAAAAATCTCTGTAAAGTTCAACTCACCATCTCTGATACAAATAAACTAAGAACACGAGATCATCTCTGAAGCAGGCAACCCGATGTGCAATAGGCATCGTTATAATAAAGGCGAAGACGTCGTCTATGAACGTGTTGAAGGCCTTGTACATGAAGGCGCGCCACGGTAGCGCGGCCACCGACCGTAACCGATAGTTCACGAAGAGCTGCGGTAGCATGAACAAGAACCCGAATGCGTACACGCCATTCACAATGCTGTGTAGTGCCCAGGAGTACCAACTGGAAATAATAATTTAAATTTTAGATTTTGTTATTAGTTATCACAATATATTGTTACGAATGCACCTGATGTCAATGGCATAAGGAGCAATATTGCGTGACATGCCTTACGAACTTTTAAGCCCTATATCTTGAAACCTAGGCATTGTAGAGGTACGATCTAAAAATGCATTGCTAGACCTAGGATAACCTATAAGTCGACATCGAAATTACTAGAAGCTCGTCTTCTGTGAAGTACCAGGGCCTGTAGCCAATGTAACATCGCTTCGTAGCGAAGCGAAATCGAATATCAAACCAACCAATAACGAAAACGATTGATCACGCGACGCGATTAATCACGTGGTCAATCGTGCCCGCCATTGGTTGGTTTGGTATTCGATTTCGCTTCGCTACGAAGCGATGTTACATTGGCTACAGGCCCTGCTGTATCTAACTATCTGCTGGTTTGTAAACAAGAACGCACTCGAAATTCAGCGCTATTATTATGACTTCTAGTCTTGTAGACAGATCTGGAATGTTCGATTAACTTGCATATTACTTATAAAGCGGCGTGCCTCAGTGCGTGAATCAGTCTATATTTGACTATCGAAGCGAAACTAGCGATAAGTGAGAATCGATAATCGAGAACACCTATAGCGACAACTGCAACAAGAATTTTGAGGACTACATCGGGTGACTTCTATAGTGTTCTTGTGTATGTGGAGGACACGGACTTCGTGGACATAGGGGAAGACTTGGGTGCGACATCAACTACGTCCTATTGATCATTGCCTACTATCGATTGTACCTTCATTGCCAAGAAACTTCGTAACCCTTAACCGGTATTTTAGTACCCCTAGCTCGTAACAATATCATAGCATAAGCAGCCTATAATGGTTCCACTTCCAGTAGACAAAAAATACAGGTCTGCACTCTTCGAGACAGAGTGAACTGTAATCCACCATGCAGTCAGTGGCTGATAGATATCAAATACTTCTAACACTTACACACAAAATTTTGTTCTTAGTACATACCTCTTATGCGGCTCATAAACCAAAGAGTAGATGGCGCCAGCGATACACAGGGGGTATAGCAACATGGACAAGTACTTCATGGCCTCAGCATCCGCCTTAGCCGTGGTTCTCTCTCCCGCGTCCGCGCTCGTGTCCCGCCACACGCGTATTTTCCAACCGGAGAACGATACGCGAAGGTGCAGGACTTTTGTCACTTTCCATAACTGAAGGATTAATAATTAATATAAATCTTAATTATGTATGCTAATAGGTTAAGTCTTGTTTTTTTAACGGACTTCAAAATAAGAGGACTTTCTTAATTCGAATGTTTATGTTTTTATATAGAATACTAGCTTTCCGCCCGCGGCTTCGCCCGCGTGGAGTTCGGTTTTATCGCGCTTTTTAGATTTCTCAGTGTTTCTCTACTATATTATGCATTTATTATACATACAAACCTTCCTTAAGAATCACTCTATCTATTAAAAAAAACCGCGTCAAAATCCGTTGCGTAGTTTTAAAGATCTAAGCATACATACGGACATACAGAGAAAGCGACTTTGTTTTATACTATGTATTGATTTTTTTAATGTATTTTCGGGCATGACTCCGTCATATACAGACAGATTTGCAAAATTCTGCTGGAATGGACCCATTTAAATTTTGTAAAGATCTATTGAAAAGTTTCGGCGATGAGAAACGGCAACTGCTGCTATCGCTATCGCATTTGTACCCATGCATTGTTTACGCAATCACACAAGATACATGGGGTACCTCTAATCTTGAAATATTCGTGTGGGGTAGGTAAACAGTTTTAATTTTTCATAAAACTTGTTTTACAAACAAATAATAACCGACTTACAAAACCATGTTTATTCTGCAGTTAAATTTTTTGACACCGATTTTTTTTTATTTTTTTTTTATTAATTATAAACTAGTGCTTGACTGCAATCCCGCCTGATGGTAAGCAGTGATGCAATCGTTGAATGTAAAGCGCACTAGTTTATTAAGCCTATTCACTTAAAAAACTTAGGAATAGGAAGGATGACGGCAGTTGAGCGAGGTGATGCAATGTTAAACCCAAGACCAACACGACCAAACGATGCTGCGCTAGAGGGAGATTGATCTGGAGACTCTCCACGACCAAATTCCCGAGACAACAACATTTGGCGCATCGTACCCACCACACATCGCAACACAACTGCTCAGACCCGTCCTCCGTACGGCTTCACCAGACATCATGCCGGAACACGACGAATCGCTTGGCGGCAAGACTTTGTCTGGTGGGTGGTAACTTATGCCGGCGTACTATGGGAAAGCCCCATACAAGGTCGTCTCAAAACCGTTTCACGTGAAAGTCGTTGTTATGGAGTAGAACTAATTAATTAATTTAGTCTTATAAATAAGCTTTCTTTTCTATATTTTTTTAATTATTTTTTGCTAACCATAATGTATATAAAAAGGCATCAAAGCTAACTCATGTTCAATGATGTGATTTTGGCACAATACATTACTACAATTCAACGAGACATTACTCGAAAGTTTTTCTTATAAATGTATAAGTATTATACATTTTTGAAATGCTTATAATCTCCTCATAACGTTTCTTAAATAATATTATATATAATAAATAAATAAATTAAAATTAACCAATGTAGTTTAAGATGGTATAATTTTCAGGTTACTTTTTTTTTAACGAGACTTACCCGTTTACCGCTGTTTGCCGCTGTCGAGATATTTGTTGTATTACGATCTTTATACATTAGTTTACACAAGGAGAAAAAAAAAAGTTGCGCATACTTGCGCCTTTTCTGACACGGTACCAAAACATATCGCGAGATAATTTTTTTCCAATATCTTTTTACTGCTCACATAATCATCTGTTATCTATTAAGGTCAAATTGATAAAATGGTCATTATTATTTATAGTTATTTGTGGTTTTGATATAGTTTTGACCACCATATTTGATAAAATATGGTCACTATATCAATTAGGGTCAAATTAAAAACAGGTTGGTTATGGGAAGAGTGCAAATATTAGTTTCTTATCTTTTTGCACATAGCACTAATTCATTGGCCTATAAAAGAAAGGCGAACCCTGAAACATCCACAGTTGTTCATCAGAAATTCAGTTGCCTTAAAAAAGCAGTTAATACCTATTTTCAAATATTCACAGAAGTTATCTGATTTGAAAATAATGGGTGAATTTGTTTGTAGTAAACGAGAGTTGTGCAATTTGTTGATAAATGGGAATAATATAGAAAACTACTTGCAAGAAAATTTCAATTTGTCACCAGAGGATATGAATACTGTGGTCTCCTACATTCAAAGAAACTTGGTATCTAAATGTAACGAACGCTGGAGAAATGCATCCCGAAAAAGAGAACGCTTTGAAAGTAATAACGTCGACTGGTTAAATGGTGAATTTCGTGTTCCACTGGAGTGTCGAGTCACAGTTAATGACCCTAATACGTCTGGAAGCAGTGCAGGTGGCAGACCATCGAAACCATACGAAGCATCTTCAGAAAAAACAAAGAAACGAAAAAACATGCAATTAATACAAGAGTACGGACTGGACTGTGTGCTCAATGCATATACTCAGGAGTTGCGGTCTATGGGTGAGACGGAGGAGGCCACAATTGTTAATATTATACGAACTGCGTCAAAAAATGATAAGAAAAAGTTTCTTAAATTCATAACTGAGAACCCTGAAGATGTTATACCTTTTACAAAGGAAGAAGCACTGCGGATATTTATTGACTTAGACCTTAACAAAGAACAGTATGGGAAACTTCGTATTTGTTTGGCGGACAAAAACTGCTCAGTGTTTCCTTCTTATCCAACTTTAGCCGAAGCGAAGAAGATGTGTTACCCACCAGATTCGAGCATAACCATTACTAACATAAGTGCAAAAGTCAATCTGCAAGACTTATTGGATCATACTGTGGCACGTATATTACTAATTGGTTCAGTTTACAAAAACGGTTTAAGACAGTTGAAACTATTCTGCAAATGGGGTTGTGACGGGTCATCAGGGCAAAGTGAATACAAGCAAGTTTTGCCCGAAGAAAGCGATTTCACATCAGATGCGAACCTTTTTATTGCTTCACTTGTACCCATTAAACTCATAGATGAGACAACTAATATTGTTATTTGGAAAAATGAAACTTGCTCATCCGTAAGATATTGCAGACCTATATTGATAGAATTTGCCAAAGAAACTCCTGAAAAAACCGCTTCTGTTGTGGCTGATATCAAAAATCAAATTGAAAACCTGTCTCCTTCCATGATAAATAAGAATGGTGAAGTAATTGAAATTACTCATAACCTATTTTTAACCATGATTGATGGTAAAGTAGCACAAGTTTTAACTGAAACTCCTTCGAGCGCTTCTTGTACAATTTGTGGTGCTACTCCTCGGCAAATGAATAACTTAGAGGCAGTTAGGACACGAGATGTGAATGAAAGTTCATTTCAATATGGACTGTCAACACTACACGCTTGGATTAGAAGTATGGAGATGATTTTACCTATAACTATTATATTTCCTATAACTTGTCTTTCCAAAAGTGGTCAGCCACTACACCAGAAAATAAAAAAAACAAAGACGAAAAGAAAAAACTGGTACAAAAGCGGTTTAGGGAAGAAATGGGACTGCATATCGATAAACCTCGACAAGGCACTGGAAATAGTAATGACGGCAACACAGCTCGGAGATTTTTTCAGAATTACTCTTGCTCTGCAGACATTACAGGTGTAGACGTAGAACTTATAAAACGAATGTACATTATACTACAAACTATGTCATCTGGAATGGCTATTGATTCAAAAAGTTCGGTGAATACGCATATAGTACCGCCCAACTGTACGTAAATAATTATAATTGGTATTATATGCCTTCCTCCGTACATAAAATACTTATTCACGGAGAAAAAATCATTGAGTACTATGCTATATTACCTATCGGACAATTGTCCGAAGACGCTCAAGAATCCCGCAACAAGGATTACAAAAAGTTTAGACTTCATCATTCTAGAAAATGTTCAAGAGCGGCTACCAATACAGACGTGTTCCATACCTTATTGTACACTTCTGATCCATATATATCAAGTTTGAGAAATACCTCAGAAACAATATCGAAAGAACTTTTCGATGAAGCCAAGTCCCTTCTTGCTGTCAACGAAAATCTGTAGGAGATTGTTGAATTTTGTACATTATTTTTTTCTCGTTAGACACTGTTTATACAATGATATTTAATTCTATTTTATGTAAGTAAATTTAAAAAAAGTATATTTTCTTATAAATGCATGTATTTTTTTTATTTTTTATTTTTTAAATAAATTAATAAACATAATTTTCAAAATTATTATTTTTTCTTTTAAACCTTATACATTCACGTATATGTATGCAAAATTACAGATCATTTAGTTTTGAAATAACTGAGATACGGAGTTTTGAGACGAAACATACGCGATTTTCCCATAGTGCGGCAGCCAATGTTATGGCCTACCACCGAGAAAACCTGTTACCCGTAGAATTGAGTAAGAAATTAATTGGTTAGGAAAAAAAATCTTATAGACAGTAATAAAAAGATAAGTACTCGTTCCATTAAAATTCGATATTGAAATGAAACTTTAGTTGTCAGAATATGGATGAGTAGGTATAATGAGTGTATGTATAATAAAATTATAAAATACAAATAAACCCAATTACCCTAGCTTATTAACTTTGTATTAAAATTTTTTTTGCTAGCTGTCCTTTTATGCGACGGATGACGTCACGCAGCTGTTATTGTGACAAAGTTCCATCGCAATATCAACGTGCGGGCAACGTGCGTGGGCTTTATAATATGTATGATGGGTATGGACGAATGAACGAATTTAAATAAATATGAACAAATGGTAAAAAAGAAACAAGCAGTCCTTACCAAGGAAATACAGTATAAATAAGACCTGTTAATTGTCTTACCTCAATGATCGCACTGATACCGGCTGGTACAAGTACGAGAAGAGAAGTTTGTTCATCAAGCAAATAGAAGAATATGACCATCTGTGAGAACGCTCTCCAAAACACTGTACGCGCAGATAATCCCGCCAGGGAGCGCTTGCGGCGCCAGAAAGATACGTCATTCTTGAAGGCCAGGAAGTCAAACAGTAACTGGAATGGAAATAGGTTTATTACACAGATATGGAACTAGAAATCTATAACTGTCTAGTCAAGGCAAAGTATGCAGTGTTTGCAAGAACTGAAGGCTTGGAAAGGAAGGAAGGAAGTTTGTTGTTTATTCTTGGTATCAAGTACTTAATTTGAGTAAACTTATAACCTAGATTGAAACCTATTTGTTGAATATTGTCACATATTACGCATTTGTCAACGCATCATAAAATATGTGGTGTTGCATATTGGTCCGGATTTTCAAAGTGGTGAATATCGGATAGAAAGTGCAAATTTTGCTTTGCTAAAAACTTGTTCTGTACAAGAAACATAACGCCGATTAATACATATTAAAAGAGATTTTCAACAAAATCCCACCTGCACATCAAAAGATACATATTTTATTCTTTTAAGGTAAAAAGAAAAATTTAGTTATGGGTGCCCTAGTAGTTGATATACTTTTATACAACGTAATAATACATTCAGGTTAAAAAAATAGTGTTGTCAATTACAATATTATTAAATGCAAGTTGGGAGTTCCACTTTTTGATCACAACTTCACCTCGCAAAACAGGAGACAGGTAGAATACCTTTCACCTATGTCTCCACATTGTATTCTAGCATTTTTTTAACCTTTTGAACGCCCATCTATATAATACGCGATGTGTCCTCCTGCGCCACACTACAAATGTATAACGTATCTATAGTAAAACGTAGGGATGGGATTAGTGTCCTATCGACAAATAATATTATACATTTAAAATAATTTTTATTCACCAATCTACGAAGCTAAATAAAAACTGTAATCGTAATTTCATATTTTATTTTATTTCATAAAAAAAACAGTATGAAAACCTGGATATATTCCCCACAATAAAGAAAAGAATTTTAAATTTATTAGACGTGTGTTCTACAAGGCACATCCCTATTTGTCTTCAAATGTAATCCTTCTACTTCATATCAAGTAGTTGGCGCTCGAGGCACGTCAAAATCCTTTCTGTTCTAGGGATGTCTAGATTTCTATGGTATACATTTTATATTCACTGTGGTCGAGTTACACGTGCATAAACTCAACCGATTCCTGCATAATTTATTTCGTTTACTTACAACAAATACAATTAATAGAAGCTAAATACGTGGTTTTCTACGTTTTAAAAAATAAAATATAATGGAGGTTAAGTGTCTGTTTTACACAAGACCTTTTTTTTAATGGTGTCGCTAAATACTCGCAATTATTTTTCTGCTTTGTAGAAACTAATAGAAAACTGAAGAAAATTCCTGAAGCGGAAGTTGACGACTTAACGGAATGTCAAGACGACGAACTATTTCAAAATTCTGATTCAGACTTGAACAACTCGCAATAATTCGTCATATTCACAGTCACAATTTTTTTTATAAGGACACGTGTGCCAACTCAAGATGTAAACATTGCACTACACTAAAATGCACAAGGTCACTATGACCTTGAAACCCGTCCGCTTATGACGTCACAGATTTCCTTCTATACACGTCGGTGGCGTGTACAGACCGACAACTAACTAACTTTGAGGGATGGGGTTTTTCAAACGGGGTTTCACTATCGACAATGATTAGAAAACCTATTAATTCTTGATTAAGGTAAATAAAACCTAGTTTAAAGTGTACAATATTTATAAAATATTCTATATTTACGTCATTTTCTTGCAATAATAGTATTTATGATCATTTCGACGAGATGAAATATAGCGAGTTCTTCGTCGTGTCCCATCACTGGCTTACTTGATATCAAGTAATTGGCGCTGGGGGCATTAAAATATTTTCTGGCGTTTTTGTTTCTATTGAAAATTAAACAAATAAGAACTTATTATGTGTGAAAAAGTTAAAAATATGGTTGATAACAGGGCAAATTTCCATAAAAACAAAATAAAAGGTCTTGTAAAAGTCGTAAATTTATTTTATACTGTGATTACTTCTAATCAAGTAGTGGCGCTGAGGGCACGAAAATCTCGAACTTGTATAGAAGTGATTGGCGTTCAAAAGGTTAAACAAGTTATTACTGATAAAACTTACATGACAACTGGCAATCAATACAGTAGCTGATAGTAAATACAAGTTGGTGTCAGCAAATATTCCTTTAACATCATCCACATCTTTCTCACTAAAGCCCAGAGAATACAGCTGTTCTAGGGCCAGTCGGACATGCAGCCCCAACCGTAGGGAACCATACGATGTCGGCGACACACTCACAGTTATATTGACTTCTGTTGAGCTGGTATTTAACAGCTGGTAGTGAGCTAATCTAGACTTCAACACATTGTGCTGTAGTATAGGCAAGAATTTGCCACTTCTGACCCTGAAATAAGAGACGCAATTTAATTAGTTATTAGATCAACATTGTTGCAGAGTATTCATGTTTGATATCATAGGGACAAAATAAGGTAATAATGATTTGTAATTTTAAATAAATGCAATAGTACTTGCTCTGTGATATCTTGCTCTGTGATATCTTGCTATGTGAAGTATGATAGGGTCTTTCTTAAGCTCTTTTTCAAGTGATTGCATTGAGACTAATAGATAGTTCCTAAGTTAAACAATAACAACATTCTAACAGCTAGCACTTTGTCTGGGATAAGATTGGGTATCAAGCTATGTACCAATAAATTATATTAAATAGCCAGTTGGCTTACAGAGTTCCCAGAATAATGTGTAAACATACCCTTTTTTTGTTTGTTGTTCAGTTGCAGATGCAAAATATGTATAGACATGTCTGTTATTTTACTTGATTATTGTACAATAATCAATATGCATTTATTTTATTAATATGATGACTATTGTACCAAAAACTGGGAAAAGTAACTAACCCTACTTCAATTTCAAATCAACAATAGATTCCACATTAACTGTACAAAACTATAGAAAATCAGATAGCTTATTTCATAACAATTACAGTGACATATGGTGTGTCGAGCTGCACTCTTTAATTTCAGAGCTATCATTTTAGTGAACGTGGAGAAATTGCACGATTTCGGCCAGGTACACTATGACAGATCCGCAGAGTTGCGCAATAGAGGCCAAACATTTGACAGGTTATAGAAATGAAGTCCGTATTCTACATTTTTTTTTCAAAAATTAATTAGTAATAACACACTATGAATTAGCTTATTTATTATATTAAATTTATTTTAATAGGAATATTAAAAAATATTACCTTATGTAAGGATACAATTCTCCAGGTATTTTATTGCTAGGTAGCCTCAGATTGTCTGTGAGAATGGATAGTGGAGCTACTGTAGTTATGTGAGAATATGGACGCACTACTTTCTTTTCTAAAACTTTTTTTCCCTCAGCCTGAAAAACAATATACAGTTAATAGACCATAACCACCAGACTGGTAGAAAGTATTGACTTGAACAGATATAAACAAACATTAAATAGCTCACATTTTGCTGAAGAAGATTAAATGTTGCAGCTTGAGGTTCCGTATGTGTCACCAAGGGGAGCGTGTGTATGGACTCCGTGCGAATTATCTCATCAAACTCCTTGTATAAGCGGGCATCATCCAATAAGACTGCGTGCATAAACAATGAGCCATTGTTGCGAGTTTTACGAGGTACCTTCAGCCTAATATCACTAAAATCAAGTAAAAATTAATTATAACACAAAATCCTTATTACGTTCTTCAGTATTGTGCAGGACCCAGATTCGGAATATACTTACAAAGTTGCCGGATTTCGATAGTCAAACTTGAGAGAAGTATACACTTTTGAGACACTGTCTGATGTAGAACCGTCTAAATACGGATGTTCTTTTACAGAAGTATACAGAACTAGATGCTGTACAGGATTTGAAGCTAAATAAGATGAAAAACATCTCTCGCCACGACTACATTCTGGCGGTATAAATATTTCAGCTAAGGTCCATATCGTATTTATAACATAGACAGCAAAAATTAAAGACAATATTAAACTAACAGATATATATTTCATTCCGATAAATTCTTGGCTACTTTTATTAATTATATAAAAATATTTGTTGTAGCATTAATTAGGTTTCGACCGTGAATTATCTGGAGTTTGACTGTTTGAGAAAAATGTCATTGATTGCTGCACTGTGTCAAAACTGTCAAATTGACTGTATAACAATTCTTGATTTTTTTTTTTTGTTCCGGCACTCCACGGTTTGTGTTAGCCAATGACGAGTAAAAGGTAGGGAAACGGAATAATGGTAAAATGGAACGTAAAATTTGGATATTTATCTGTAAGATATAGGATCGGTTTAAGGAAAAAATATTTACACATTTGAATAATGGACTGTATGTTTAAGGTGCGTACAGGTGCGTATTATAGAACGTCACTCAAAACTCAAGCTCTACTTAAGTCTGCCAAGCCATTTGATTGGTTGAAACTAGTTTTATGTAAAGCTTAAGCAGAGATCAATGCTTGAGTTTCATTCTGGAATACGCACCTAAGTCTAACATGCAAGATGTGTTTTGGCGGGAAAGTTAAGATGAGTGTCACGCTCATTCTTCATTGGACTTTTAAATTATTTATAGTGTTATTTACTGACTTATGTAGTAAAAAGTGCATTCAGTAAATATTTTTTAATGAACATTGAGACATCGCAACATAGAGGCCTTATCATGACTTTACCTTAAACCTCCCTCGTAGACGGTTCCACGACCGTCTTTTTCGACATGATTAATTTATTATTTGACATTAGCTAAATGCACAAACCGTGCAAAGCCAAAATAGAAAGAAAGTAGAACTTTTGAAAGTTTTTATTTTACTTGAAATTGGCACAAAGTCATAACTATACTCTGTTTTTTAATCTCGTAGACTAAATTGAGACATGCAAATGTCAAATTTACATTATTAATTTTGTATTATTACGTTTTTAATAAGTACCTACACATTATTTCAGGATAACTTATTGTAAAAAAACGATACTTGATTTTATGAACGCTAAGTTTCGGCACTATTTAAAGAATTGCAATAAACTGCCAACACTCGTAATGTCAGTTTAGTCTACGAGATTAAAAAACAGAGTTTAGTGCCACACTACAAAAAAAAAAAGTTTCGATAACTACATCCCATTTCTTATAAGAAATTAAACATATCGCTATCTTAATATCAATGGATGATAAGAACTTTGGTTTGGTTTACACCAAAACAAGTTATAGCTGTCGGGGTCTCTGTATTATGGATTGCTCAATTTCATTTCATTCCATGTAAAATACTAATTCCACAGCATTAATGATTTTTGGAAAAGAAGAGAAGCAGTATACAAGATCAAATGACTGATTAACGAATACCCGCTAGAATGAATACTTCAAAATCGACTAACTAAACTTTATTACATATGTCTCATATTCAGTAATTTTACAGTTAGTTATCTTTGAAATTATCAAATATTACTTATTTTAGCCGTAATTATAACACATTTATATTATATTTTAGAAACGAATTGATATTATTCGCTATTCACAATGACAAGCTCATCCCTACTGTGTATTATTTTTTGTTTGGGTAACATCATCATAATTTATGGGCGACTTCAAAACGTAATAAATCGGTGTTTCCTTGGAAATAATATTGATGTTTCATGAAATTAGAAGAAATATTAAAGGTATATTTGATGTTTTATGTTAATACTGGAAGTGTTTAGCTTTGCATCCCAAATATATTGGGGGCCTATGTGGCATATTGTTTTGACAGTTGTCACTGTATCTATCTGATATTTTGTTTATATTTCAGAATGGAAATGGTTTTGTGCAACCTCTGGTTATTGAGTATTCCAAAGAATTTAAATTAGGCCACAACTGAAAAATGTTAACACCGAATAAGAATATGTGTCCAAGCAACCGTGGAAATGGATGCTAAAGACTTGAGGACCGAGTCTGCTGTGAGTGAACGCAACAATGACGGCAGCAAGTACTCTCAAGGCGGCGGTATCGCGCTCCACTGTGACAGAAATAAGTCATATCACGATATTGGATCAAACTCATTGGTTAAAGTGGATGTACAGAACGCGCGGCCTTGCGCCGTCATAGGACCCGACCGAGTCGTGCCTCCAGCCGCTGTCAGTGAGGCGTATCATTTGAAAAAAGGTCTCGCGGAGCCATGGCCATGCATGGACAACGCGTATCGCCGTCCACCCGAATACCCCCATAAGATAACCAATTACCAAAACCCTACAAGAAACATATCCCCAAGACAAACATTCCAAGAAAACATGCAGCGTATCATGGTGCCACCTACATACAGCTCTGTCAAAGTAAATGATGACACCAATTATGCTCAAGTATCAGATAGAAGTAACAGCCTATCTAAAAATATCAAGTTAACCATGCCACCAGAGGCAAAGTTCTGTGATGTGCCTTATGCTGTTAATCCTTCTAATAATGAACAAAAAAATATTAGGAACCCTGAAATGTGTTTACCTAGTGCGAATCCCACTCTTACACGGACTGCTCCTCATGGATGGCCTCCGGGCAGTGTTAATTTACGTTCCACAAGGATGTATAGTGCTCCTGAACTGTACCAATTTCAAGAATACCCCAGCTGTGCCGGTCCTCGACCAGTAGTGCCCAGACCTCATAGAAATGTTCCAGAAGAACAAGGCTATGTGTATGCTGATCCATATTATCAGGAAGGAAATGTTCGCTTTAAACCGTATCCAAGTGTTAAGGAACGATATCCTCAGCAAAGGTATGAATATATTGGTAATTATTCTAATCCATTCCATCCCCCACCTGGCTTTCCATCTCATAAATATGAGGTGCAAAAGCCTATTGCACCTCACCCCTATCCCCCATATCCTCCTGTTAAATATCTAGATAGCCGAGTTGCTGAACCTGTTATGGAAGCATATCAAAGAAATCCTCAAGGTCTAGGCCATAACTATAATATTCAATATCGAAATCAAATTCATCCAACCTATGGACCAGTAGTTGGTAATGGTCCTCAAAATAAATTGCATTCATACCCACCTGATGCTCATATCAAAGCTATACCTCCTAACAAACTACCTTATGATAGCAATGCTAAAACATATATTGATTATGAGAATAATCGACAGAAAATTTATCCCCCAACTGAAAGCTACTTTGTCAATGAAATGGCAAGAATTCCCATAAAAAGCCAAGTAATAATGCCTAATTACATAAATATGCATAACATAACACAAAATCCTTATTACAAGAAAGACACCCAACAAATGAAAAATTATGACCATATGACCCACCTTAGAAATATGGATCCTAATTTAAACATACATAATGCTATGTCAAGACATGCACCTGTGTTTTCACCCAATGCACTAGCAATTTCACCTACTGATTCTAACACCAGTAATGACACTACACAAACTCTTGGAACTTCTCAAGAAGACTGTGGCTATGTGAGTCAATCTTCTACTGCAAGTGTTAGAAGTATTGATTCAAGCATCAACAGAATACCAAATGAATACCTTAGAAAATATTATGATAATTATAATAGATATGGACCAACAGTTAGAACATCACCTATGATGTCCAAGTCTCAAGCAAATTCTAATAATATTACATCCAAAGACAAGAAGCAAATTGATGTTAGACAGTTCTTGCAAATGTGGAATGAAGGAGATGAAGAGCAAGAAGAAAACAGTTCTAAAGAAATAATAATACAGACAGGGTCTAGTGATAAAAACAATTTTGGCAAGTCACACTCACAAGAAACTAAGAATAGTCAGGAACAACTGTATGTCCTTGGTCTTGTAAATGTGCCCAGTGACGAACTTGCAAAATATGAACATATTCAAAAAGTTTCTAAACTACCAGAGAATATTAAAGGATATAATAGTATTGAATTACTCAATCAATTCGAAGAAGTGATAGAATCATCACATATGAATAACTACAAGCCACCCATCCCAAAAGAGTCAATGTACCATATGCCAAAGAAGGGAGCTCATCTTAAACAGGCCACAGCAGTAATACCACCAAGGCCAGTCTCGCCTTTAGATGTGGAATCTAAAATAAGTCAGTCTGTCATACATAAAGAAGTTGGGTGTAATTTTGAAATAAAGCCTTGTAGTCCTAAAATGCTCAATGTAGAAGTTGCAGCACCTGTCCAAAACATTTTAGCCGAGAGGGCTATAGAGAAAGTTGCAAATCCAGTCATTTTGAAACCACCCATTTTAAATGGCATGAATGAAAGTATTGACTGTAACATGGTGAAAAGAACTAATCACCGGATGAATATGAATGAAAATTTAAGAATTCCAAGCTGCAAAATGATAAATACACAATATTCCAATAGTAACTCTATTGATCAAATGAAAAGCAGCTACAGTATACAAGATTTGGAAAGTAACTCTGGTTTATGTCTAGCTTCATTACCCAGACTAGATAATGATATTGAATTGAATTTCCCTGAAGTCAATCAACAGTTTATTAATGCAAATAAAGGAGATAGCACTGTTTTAACAACTTCGATAAGAGACTTGCCGACGTTAGAAGTATTAGATCAAACAACCAATCAAATTAAAGATAAATTCAATAATACGAATCCATCTAGACCCGATGGAGAATATGATGTTGATAAATCACCATATATGATTGAATCTGAAAAAGAGTTTTCTAAATTGAGTAAATACCGTAAAACTAAAACTTTTGAACACAAAGAAACTCTTATACACCACAATGTTAATGCTTTCAGAACTGACAGTGTTATTATAAAAAATCCTGAAAATATGAAAAATCATGAAGAGAATTCAGATTTATCGAATAGCTTAAATAAAGTGATAGTGGACATTCAGCAGGCTCCAATAAATTTGACTTCACAAGGAAGCCTTTCATGTAATGTAGAGAGTCATCCTGATAACATTGATTTGCAAGATGTAGAAAAAGATAAGCAGATGCCTATGGAGATTGCGATAGACTTCAGTTTGAACAAAACATGCATTAACAGTTCTGAATATATGGAAACAAAACTTGAGTCACAAATGAATGCTTCGACTCACGTTAACGAAAATCCTTTATACACATTAAATAAAGATGAATCATCGGATTCAGTAAGTTTACTTCCTGTATTTACTGAAGAAACTGAAAATTTGACTAACATGGATGATATAAATGGAAATTATAGTCTTAACAGTATAAAAGACGGCCAGGATGTACCTAAACCTTTTACAGAAATAAAGGATCAGAATGAAAATATAGGCTGTCAACAAATTCCAATAAGTAATGAAAGCTATCCAAAAATAGAAACCGATATAAAGAAATGTGCTTTAAATGATACAGAAGAGATGATTGGCGATGTTAGCAGTGCTTTATTGACTTCAAAAACAGAAATACCTAGTCTAGTAGTTACAAGTAACATTAATAGTGAAAATTGTGGTACGGAAATCTGTAACAGTGAGGATTCAACGACAAATAAATTAACAGAAGACGTGAACTATACGACTCTAATGGAAATTGATTCAGACATTTCACAAAATCCTAGAGAAAATTTAGAAGAAAATTATGAAATGGACACAACTGAAAATGCCACAAATGTAACGATAGATGAAAAGTTTGGCAACAAACATAATTTTGTTAATAAAGTAAATAGTCCTGTACATGTTGAAACTAAAATAGTAATTGACATATCGGAAATAGATGATCCAAGCGACGTTCGCGATCCTGTGGTAGCTGAACAAACACTGCAACAAGATAGAAATATACTCATATCCAGTGAAAAAACATGCTGCCATGACTATGAAAGTTCAGACTTCATCCAATCTCAAAGTACAAATTCTGAATCGCAATTGGTTTCAAAAGACTATATGTTAAATCATATAAATAATAGCAGTGACATGCAAAACAGTACGACTCCATCATCAGTAGAGCTTTCAGACAATGATGAGAAATTGATGGATTTTGAAGATACATATGCCGAAGATAAGCATAGCATTCTAGAAAATACAGATCTGTTTGACCATGATCAGTTAGTCGATGAAGATTCAGAATACCAATATGAAGAACCGTTTCGAAGAAACATAATATGGCATGGAAGTAAAGAATTATATTCACCTTGGATTCAAAAATTACTTACGTTTTCTGAAGGAAATTGTAATAGTGCAACAACGAAAAATTACACGGATAGGAATAACATACCTTTGGTAGATTCAACCGAAGTGTCTAATACGACCGAAATGGCTAATACAACTGAAACGACTAATACAACTGAAATCGCTAATGCAACCGAAATGACTAATACAACAGAGTCGGCTAATACAACCGAAATTACTCATATAACCGAAACGGCTAAGATAACCGGAACGCTTAATACAAACGAAGTTACTCATATAACCGAAACGGCCAAGATAACCGGATCGGTTAATACAATCGAAGTTACTCAAATAACCGAAACGGCTTATACCACTGAAACGGCTAATACAACCGATCCAGCTTGTACTACAGAAATAACTAATATAACCGTAGCGGCTGATACTACCGAAGTGGCTGATTCTACCGAAATGCCTAATACTACCGAAGCGGTTAATACAACCGAAACGGCTGATACAACCGAAATGACAGATACAACCAAAACTGCTTATACAACCGACAATACTAATACAATCGAAACTACTAATACAACCGAAGCTAGTAATACAACCGAAACAGCTAAAACAATCGAAGCGATGAATAAAATCGAGGTGGCTAATAAAACCGACATGGGTAATACAACTGAAACGGCTAATACAGCCGCTGCGGCTGATACAGACACAGAAAACAATGATGATAACGATATATCTGACTGTGATTCGGAAATAAGAAAATCAGTGCCATTAGAAGAAGTTTCTAATAAAGATGTAACAGAAGATGTACGTAGAACGGAAGCAGAACAAGACAATTGTCATGGTACAGTGGAAATAACAGTTGAAAGCAATAGTTTAAGTCCAACTATTTTAGACACTAATGTAGATGACACTGTAAATTTAGAGGAGCACTTCGAATGTGAAGAGAGTACTCAGGATGAAGTCATTAATATTAAAGAAAATATGCCCTCAGTAGATGAAGCCGATAATATTAAAGAAAATATGTCTACAGTAGATGAAGCCGATAATAGTATTCCGGCTGGCTCTCCGTTAGTCACTTGTAAATTTAACGAAACCAATGTGATCGTGATCGAACCTTCTTTAGAATCTGAAACCGGTAACAATAAAAATACAAACATAATTGCAGAAACGCAAGTTGACAATGATATTATAACCCAATGTGAAGTACCAGATACTTCTTCTAATATAGAAGTTTTGTGTGAGTCTTACCAAGAGGAGGCAGAACAGTGCGACGAACACCCTATAGAAAAACATACAGAACTAGAATCATCAAATCACCTTGAACACATGAGATTTGCTTTTGATGAAATACAAGCAAATGACGTTCCATATAGAAAATGTCAGCGGCTTAAAAGATCATTGTCGGATTCAGCATTAAATATGTATAATAGTGATGAACAGCCGAAACAGGAAAATGAAGAAAATGTTCAGCTTATCTGGCCATTCAAGCGCAGAAAAATTAATACTGTTGATAATGACTTACTAACTCAGAAATTGTGCAACATTATACATCATAACAGACGAAACTCGGTTTCTGCTTTGTATAACGAAGACAGTGTTTCATTTTGTATTTTAATAGATAATACCTGTATTATAACGGAAGAAGAAAACGAAGAACCAGAAAAGGTGTGCTATACAGAACTGTCAGATGAATGCTTAGCTGAAATACAAAGTAACTGTACAAAACATGATGAAAACTTAGAGACAGCGGCGCAAAGTCCACAACAAGAAAACGCATGTGAGTACTCAGATTCCTTTGTGTTGGATTGTGAAGAAGATAAAACACTTGAAGAATCTTGGGATGAAGAAGTAGGTTGTGTAGAAACAGTTATCAGTGACGATATTGCAGAAGATATTGAAATTTGTGGGCCTTCTTCCCCAAAAGTTGATGCTTTGTCTGACAACGACGAGTCCGGTGTTTTCAGTAGCAGTGAGCACACTGACAAAGTTAAATTCATATATGGTGACAACATGTGCACTGATGATGCTCGATTTGTAGAAACCTTGTATAAAACTCCACAAATGGATGTAAATAAAACTTTATACAATAGAGAAACTCGCGTTTCTGAAAAATATGACAGGTATTATGATAACGATTCTTTAGAAAAAATGTTATCAGAATCAAATGAGCGACCAGTGTCACCTTATGTCCCACAGTATATGGAAACTATGTTTCCTTTTGGAAAAGGGAATTCTAAAGAAACTCCTGAAAACAAAGAAAATATGGACATAGAATCATTATCGCCATTCCAAAGCAAAGAAAATGCTTCAGATATCGTGGTAGACACTAACGTTGATAAAATGGAGCGTGAAAATATGCATTCAATAGATGTTTCGAAAACTAGAGATGAAACTGTACATTCATGCGAATCAAGTGTTGATAATGTATTTACGTATAACCAAAAAGATGAAGACGCAATTTATACGTCTAGTTCTCCAGAAGTGTCTTCAACTACATCTGAGGAAAAGAACTCTGGAATATTACTAAAAATAACAAACTTTAAAGGTTCTAGAATATCACGAATCAATGATATTAGTAGAGTTAATAAAAGCTCGTGTTGCAAATTTACAGAAGAAAAGGAATATTTACATACTAGTGCTAATTATTCTTCCAATCGGCCATTACTGACAAAAGCAGCTCAAAAATATATTCCTCCATTAAAGGAATCAATTCGTGACTTAAAAGTTCAACTTTCGTTACCTCAACACAGCCTTATGAAACTCAAGCAATTAAAATTGTCCAAAGATGAACCAAAGGTGAATAAACAGAACGCTAATATTCCGCGTATTGCTAAAAAGCCAAAGCCTAAATTTGAAGATGTCCTTAAAAGTATAGATGAAATTCAATTTAAAAAGCATAAAGAAAATACTAAAAAAACGAAGAAAGCTATTCCTAAAGTAGTCATTAAGAAAAATGTAAATGGTTCTCATTATGCTAGTACTTCAAATAAAGATGATTTCAACCCAGATATGACGGGTAGGAAATGGCAACCGTGGGTGTTCATAGAAAAAAACCATTTCATTGATAAAATGGCTACCAGAAAGAAAACGAAAGCTATATACAGCCATAGGAAAAGAACATATGTTTTAGCTGAAAAGTTTCAAAAGTATAAGTCTGCTAACAGCAACAGCACTAAATTCGTAATAACACCACCAATATCAGATAACCATTCTTCGGGACTTAAATATACCATAAGATTGAAACATAATTACTGAGGTAGTTTATTTCGAGCACTGCAGTTCCTTGGGTCTATTTATGATAATTAACAGCCATATTGGCTATTGTTTTAATGGGATCCCACCCCATTAAAGGTCTCGTATTATCATTCCTACGATTTCACTATAGTTTGTTTAGTAGTTACCCATATTAGTTTATTATGTAGTTTAATAACGAAGCCAAATTCAGTACTAAGTGTGATATGGTAAAGAAAGCAAAGACATTTTATTGTTTGATAGTGCAATTTGATCTGATCTGTAATTGTTACTGTGTTTCAAATTTTATTATAATATCGTTTTACCTGCTGTGCCTGGCATTCCATTTTTTTTATTAGAGTTATTGTAACTATTTATTAAATAGAATTGCATCTTCAAGATTTTAGATAGCCATAATGTACGAGTATTATCTACATTAAAATATTTGATTCCAAATAATACTGATAATTCTAGTTATGTTTATACAATATTTAGGTGATTATTTAATAATTTTAATTAATCATATTGGCGGCGGATTCCATATACCCTAAAAAGTACGGTATATTGTTTGTAGATATTGTCCTTTTGTGAAGTTGTGTGTTTAATCAAGGTCACCTAACATTAAATGTACTTATACCTAGTCTATGATAATTGGTAATAGAAAAGTCTTATTACGATATCTCTCATATTTTTGTGTACCTGTATTTAAAGAGTTTATTTATCATCATGATATCGATTAGTCGACTCACTCATTTGTATATGTAATAAATATCTCGTTAACCTCCTGTCTTCCGTCGCCAACGTTGAGAACGTCACCGCCGTGCGTATTGAGGTGCTGCAATCTGAACAAGTTGGTAAGCACCATCTGTGCATTATGTGCATCATCGTTATATCGTACGGTACGTTACGGCTTGCTAAAGATCAGATAACTATAAGTGCATCCAAAAAGCACGGCGCTGTAACTAACATCGGCCGATATATAGTTGATGTACGAACATTGATATTTATCTAGGCATTGAAATAATCACTGTGTGGTTTTTAAGATGTTATATTAGTGTTAGTATGGGCAGTGCCTACGGGACTGTCAAGATTGCTCACATATTATATTTTATTGTAAGCACATGTCTAATCATGTCTGTTAGATATTGATTTGACTGTTACATGTGTATCAATGCTACTGTGTAGGCGAAGTACAAAATTTGCGCACTTTTGTTAATACCATATAATCTTAACATGTATTTTCTAAGAAAGTGTTCCTTCAATATCATTCAATATAATTTTGTTTGTAATGATGTTGCAGTGAAACAACATTGTATAGGTAGGTAATAAAATTAAAGCGTGAAATAACCAAAGCCAATACTCAGAAATAATAGATGTTGAGAAAGTGTGTACCTATAGGTACTACTTTGAATTTATACCTACACCACAAAATAACTACCGACACGATACGTCTGGAACTTTGAAGAGCACCTTAACATAATGAATATAAAATATTATCCAATATATCGTCTATAGAATATTACATCCAGAATATTTATCTGGCATATTTTCATATACGTATCTAGGTTGCGAAGTTTAATGTTCCAGTGTACAGGTACTTGTTTTACTAAATGAGAGCGCGGTAGAATGCGCTGACAGTGCCTTCAACATTGTGCTGATATTAATATAATTATATCAAGTATAATATCATATTTAGAACTACGGTTATTACTCCATACGTTTTGGCCATTTTAAACATTTTGGAAATATCTGTTGATCTCATAAACAAGGCACTCACCGATTCATGTTTTGCCTTATCGTGCCTATAAATATATTTTATTATTAAATACACTATTTTGATATCATGTACAGGGTGTTCAATAAATATACCAAATATATGTGCTTTTAAGTCCTGCATACATGTATTTGCAAAGTGTTGCCTTCGTAGATAAAATATTATAGGATTAATGCATAGTGTAAGTTATTAAAATATATTTTAAATGTGTTAGAATTTCATATTGTATGACCGGTTAAACTGTTTAATTTATTGATTAATCATAATATATTGTATGAAAAATGGTAACTTTAAGTAGTAGATTAAGTTTTAAGTATAATAAATGTACAAAGGTAATGTTAAGAAATGCGTTGATTTGTGTCCAGCGTCTTTGGACGTCATAGCCTCAGTTGATGGTGAGGCTGATTTACCAAATTTTTAATTTGCTAGTAGCACGTGTATGTAATGACTATGCGAGGAGCAGCGCTGTTCGCCAATAGGCGCGGGCTCGGAGATGCTCGGCGCTGCCTCTCGGTGACTGACGACTGATTACTTCACGTTTACTTATCCAAACCCATAGAAATTTTCATCGCAGTTTTCGGTACCTTGTATGTTTGTTATGCACTATTGAGTGGATTGTTGTTTTATTTTCCTGCACTTGTTGGCCATTGTTATAACATTAAGTTATGGTATATTCTATTGTGGTTAAATTATTTAAATTAAGGGTTATGGATTAGTTATTATTGATGATTTTAATAATTAATTAGATATTTGTTTGTCGTTTAGATGTTAATGCATATCTTCTTATGCCAGTAACGCACGTGATAATTTATGGTGATAGACGTAATATTGGACACACTAAAAGCGAGTGTTTATAAACTGAAGTGTGACACATTGTATTGTTAATTAATGGGATGTTATTGTATTACGTTTTCGAGTGGTACCTAGTTTTGAAATTGTTCTATAATTGACCAAAATAAATGTGTTCGCAGTAATATATGTTTATTATTTCAAAATCCATTACAATTACACGGGTATATTAACTTTTACAGCTTCTTGCCGAATGGCGCTGATCAATTCTTGATTCACCAGGAAAACGAAGCGAAGACCGGCAATCTGGGTGGAGACAGAAAAACATTTACATTAACTATTTGTTATAATAAAAAAGAAATAACGATCTTTCGGAAAAGTCCGAAAGTTTTTCAAAGTAAATTCAATTAGAAATCACCAACGAAAATCCACGGATATTTTATCCAACAGCGGGTCCTCAAGGTAGGTAGAGCTATACAATATGTAAAACCCTGTCCGATCCGTGAAGGTATTGTTAGGTATCGTTAACTGATTCTACTAAATAAAGCCTACAAATCCGGGCTAAACTTAAAAAAATCCCCCTAAAAAAATAAATATTATTTCGCAAAAAGAGGTAACTTAAAACATGTGCGGTAGGCCACCCAGGCCCGGGCGAAGAGGGGCAGGGCACGCGGTCGCATCGCTATTCGCTCAGAATTATACCGTCAAAAATAATGTTGCCTTTTTTTAAAAATTACCAAATATTGGGGAAGTTGGAATTAATTCGCGGGAAAAAAGAATATTTCAAAATTTACTAGTATTGTTACTATAATGATTATGTAAAATTTCATATTTTATTTGGTCATGTGTTTACCTAACCTTTACTATCCTTACGGGTCGGACAGGGTTTTCTTAACATATTGTATAAAGCAGGTACAAGCACTACCGCCAACCAATTGCGTATTTTCAAAACTTTCCTCGCACTAGAATTGCCATACAATAATACCTAATGACGGGACGGCCAAAATCAAGGCTTGTACATTACAATGGGCATGATATAATCGCCAAGACTAATGATACGCAAAACATTACCGAGCTCCTACCTCAATGACGGTGTTGTGATTAAGCTTCACTTTGTTCCCGGGTAGCACAGGCCTTCCGTCAACGAATATAGGCCGTTTGCCCTCAGATGACATGAAGAAGTCTCCACTGTTCCGCAGACGGATCGTGGCCTGCTTCCGAGACACTTTCGCTGCTGGCCCTTCCAGTGTCAAGTCCACATCGATAGAATTGTCCCGCGTGCTTCGACCAACTGCGATCTGATAAACAAAAAAAAAAATGTTTACTATTTATTTATGTGTTATTGAAGTTTTTTCACTTTTAAATTATGACGTAGTAGGTATGTAATTTACATACAATGCCGTTAAAATAAAACGTACATAATTAACTTTGAAGTTAAATTACAATTTAAAGATTTTTATCATGGGTCTGTTAAGTAGAAAAACACCAGTGTGAGCATTGATAAAATATTAAACAGATACGATATATTCTAACAAACTGACCAAAAAAAATATGCCGAACACAGCAGCAGCACACATGCATATTTTTATTCGGCATACATTGGTACAGTGTGAGTGAGATGGGGCGCAATCTAAAGCATAGAGAAGAAAAAGATGGCTAGTGTTTGTCGTTTGCGCTCATAGTTCCGTATTCCAGAAGGAAACTCAAGCATTGATCTCTGCTTAAGCATTACAAACTAGTTTCAGCCAATCAAATGGCTTGAAACGAGACTTAAGTAGAGCTTGAGTTTTGAGTGACGTTCTGTAATACGGACCTTAGTGTTTGTCGTTTGTTTTTACGAGTGTATCGAGTGACTAAAGCGAGATACAGGACTTACTTCCTTTTGTACGCTTCATTTTTAGTGCGCTAGTGACATATCTACCTTAGTTTAATATTTTATCAATGAGTGTGAGCCTATAAATGAATTCGTACATGTCTGTGTTGTCGCCACTGCCGCACGATATTGAAATAATTATTAGGTACAGTAAGCCTTAAATGCATTCGCTAATTGAAATGCTAGATTAAAAAATCGACGCCCACTGCCGACACGGCACTGCGAGTCGTGGCAACGGATTTATTACTAATCAAGTTATTTTGAATGAGTTAAGAATTAATTTTACTTTATTTCGATAGCATGACGCCGTGAAATGCCGCGACGTGCCACGAAATTCTGTGGCATATGACGAGACGGGACGCGACGCGCGATGCCGTGGCAAAACATGTCCTGCTGTTTCATACCCCGGGTTGCCCTGGCACGCCATTGCAGCGAGACGTATAGCTAGTTGAGATTGGTGCAGCGGTTGGTTAATGAGGCGCAGTCAGGTCGTGCATCCCGTCAACTCGTGTCATGCCACTGAACGCCGTGAGATGTACCGCAACACAATCTGCCGTGCCATGTCGTGCCACGCCCTCAAAGAGCGACGGCCCAAAAGCACTGGTCGAACTATGGAACACTTGTAATCTCCGTCGAAGTTACCTCTCCGAAACATTATTATTTTCGTTTTCAAACAGAGAGCAACAAAAATCCTACCAATCTGATAAGTTTGATAGGTAGGTGGTACCTATAATGCCTGTGTGTGTGTCAATAAAAAATCACGTTTTCTCCATAAACGTCCACGGTATAACTGTCAGAGTTGCCCACGTGTCGTAATAATGCGCAACGATATCTTTCTTCACTTGTTCGTAACAGAAGCCATCAAAATACTGAACCACTGTACAAGTTTTGCGTAAAATCGACGTTTATTAAACACGCACACGAGCAATTAAAACGCAATCGAAATCGGAAACTAATTAACGTAGGCACTCTGAAACGAATAGTTTTGATAATAGCCGTTTAAAACAATATCTGGTCATCTGGTTATAATAATTTGAAATGACTGCGGGGAAACGTCAGCAGGCAAATTAATACACTGTAGACAAATTTCATGTCTTATCTTCGTTTGCGTGACGATACAAACTGTGTTTTATTATTTAAAGATTACATACAATTATGAAATGTAGACAGCGTCACTGATATTTATAAATTACATAAAAAATATAATACTTCTTAGGTATATCTACATAATTTATAAAAGCTAATGTGTGCAGTTGAAAGTTGAATGGATGGTCTTGACTTTTTGTACGACTGTACTGTTTAATGATTCTGTTCATTAGTACTGTTATTAACAAAACAGATAGAGCTGTTGACATACTAATTGAACAGATAAGGTTATCAAGTACCTAACTAGTTATTCGTAAAGCTGATTATGTGTAAGTACTTCGCAATGTTTGTTACCGTTTGTGTCGTGCATTATTTTCCTCTGGCTCGTTCTCAGTGCTGCTAATTTTAAATGTTACTTAAATTCAATGATTATTGTTTTAATTTTATAAAGTGAAACAAGTTTTGTGTTTTTCCTTGTATTAACTTTAGCATCACATGGTAACAAATTGTGCGTAATATTATCTCCGTACCTACCTGCAATAGGGATATTTGCGGGATAATTGCATAGCGAATACGGGCCAGTTGTAACAATATTCTATAAAATATTTATTGTTTTATTATTTTTATCTCACATGGGATTAAATAAATATATACTAATATATAAAGCTGAACAGTTTATTTGTTTGTTTGAACGCGCTAATCTTGGAACTACTGGCCCGATTTGATAAAATATTTTTACTTTGGATATCTCATTAATCCAGGAAGGCTTTAGGCAACATCATGCTGCGACTAATAGGAACGGAGCATATAATAAAAAAAAAACATATTGAAACCTACGCGGGTGAAACCGCGAGGCGCAGCTTCAAAATGATTCCTATTGATAGTAATATTGTGTTACGCAATTAGGGTGCAGGTTCTAAGAACATTTTATATTACATTTAATTTAATAACTACTTGAAACTTACGTACCTGCTTAGGTACTTATGTGTATCTGTATATAAAATAACTATATAAACTAGAAACTAATAACTATATAACTTAGAATATTAAAATTCAAACCGAAATGCTAATTCCGACCCCCCAAAATTTCCAATAGATACAACAGCGAAACAGTAATAATGGCAGTCCTTTATAATAACAACTTGAGGGGTTGACATAGAGTCTTTGGACGGAATATTGCACGAAATAACGATTCCCAGTGCATTCCACTAAGCGATAAGTGCAGTAGCTCATTGTCACGGATATTAGGTACAGGCGCAGTGGCTCAGTGACACCGATATGCACTTTCTTTGACCGTGGTACGGTGGTTTCAACCACAGAGCCACGAACACGAAACGTAGACTACCTATTGCATGAAAGAAAGAAAGAAAATAAATTTATTCAGCACAGACATAAATACACAATACATTTAAAATAAACATACACTGACGGACTCATATACTGCATTACAGGTCAGGATTACTTTGAAATGATTTTTTTTAATAAGTACTTATGCAAACTTTTTAGATTAAATTATATAATATTTTAATCTTAAAAAAGCAAAATTTAAAAATAGAACTGCAGTAAAACAAATGAATATTGCCGGGAAAAGAAAATTTACTCGTAGTATCAGATTTGCGTGTTATTTAAAGTAAAGTTTTAAATTGATTTGCATTGATTTTTTATTCTCTTTTGTCAATTGAATTATTGTTACCAGCAGAACTGTTAGGTTAGTTTTTTAAGTCATCGGGAGTTTTTGAACCATATATGGATACTTCGTCCGAACAAGCGGCTCAAATTGTAGCACTGGTGCGGGAGGGTTTGCATCAACGAACGATTGGTAGAAATTTAAATTTAAAGCAGTTTACGGTTTCTAGAATATATAGAAGGTTTGTGGAGACAGGTTCTTACAGGAGGAGACTTGGTACAAGCAGGACTCGAGCAACCACTCAACAACAACAGCTCAGCTCAGCAACAACTCCAAAGCTGAAAAAGTTGCGGATGCGACTGGGATTAACGCTGAGATGATGCTGATGATGACCAAAGTCCACGTGAAAAAATAATCTACGAGCAACGAATTTCGGCATTAGACTCTGTTTCGGGCGAAACAGAAACCAGTATTTTTTTCAACAATTTTAACGTTTTCTTTGTCCATTCCTCTGCTTTCTAATGTGGGGAAATTTGGTCACAAAATACGAAATCCTCCCCGAAATGTTTAAGGTAAGTAATTTTAATTTCTTAATTATTAATTTTATAACTCAGAGTTCAAGTTACGAATGGGTTGATCACGTGTTTGTGAGAAGAACTGAAGAAGCGACACGGCTGCCTTTTATCAGTGAAGAAACGGACTGTGCTGACTGCCTTGTGTGCAGCATTTAATGTAAATGGGAGTCTTCGCCCGCATCCAACTTGAACCATAATAATTATGGTAAACTGTTTTTTTTTTTAATTTGCAACGAAATTTTCACGGTCACTTTTTATTACTGAAAGCAGCAAAAAAACAACGGGATCAACATTATGGTAATCTACTGACCCCCTAGACCTGTATAAACAACGTTAAAATATACGTTAAATTCGATAAACATACAGAATAGAGGAAAACAAACCGTTGCCAGGCAACGAGTAGTGTACGCTTAAAAGACAGATGTTAACAACCTTTTCTATATATATGATTTTCATAAAAATAATAATCCTACTTGCATAGAACGCTTAACCGATTTGAATGTAATATGACAAATGTCAGCTAATTTCCTAATAGGTTAAATTTTTTGATACATATATTATAATTAGTCCCTACTTGAAAGTATGTAGTTGATTTGAAAGTAATTAAAATACGCAAAATTGTATTGACAAATGCCTCAACTTTATTCATGGGTTGAATTCCACAAAATGTGTTTAATACCTGGATTTCATCCATCTTTCTTTTTTGTAGAGCTATCACGTAAAATTAATGTCGACTTTTAAATGGTTTTTCGAAATATCAAGTTATTATGCATGTTATTTTAGTGATTCTATTGTAATATGCTGCAATAGGAATTGTTAATAAATAGCTAGCATGTAAAAGTCAATAATCATGTAAATAACAGGAGATTTGTAAAACGTGAGCTGTGATAACCCTAAATTGGTTTGTTTACCTCTATTCTTTATGGAGTTAGGCGATGGTATAGGTTTCAGAAGCTTTTATATCAACAAATTAACGACCGCCTATTTCTGTATAACAATAACATGACTGGGAAAGCTAGACTTCATTCTTGATATGCCACTGGCTGGCACTGATACTAAGAATATGTAATAATCATCAATATTGCAAAAAACATTGGGTTCATTTCAATTTTAGAAACCGAACAACCCAAATTTTATTTTATTTCTTTGGTCACGAACTCTTAACACGGGGCGACGTTAATCTGAAGCAGAATTAAGGTTGCACTAGTCGATAATAGTCCGAACTCGTTCTTAGTAGACGTGGAAAAGTATTTATTCAAAACAAATATAGGTACTTATAATATAATAATACTTATAAATAATATAAAAATATAATATAAAAATACTTATAAAATAATCCATACTAATATTATAAATGCGAAAGTAACTCTGTCTGTCTGTCTGTCTGTCTATCTGTCTGTCTGTCTGTCTGTCTGTCTGTCTGTCTGTCTGTCTGTTACGCTTTCCTGGTTAAACCTCTCAACCGATTTTGATGAAATTTGGCACAGACAATCTTTAGACCCTGGGAAAGAACATAGGCTACCTTTTATCCCGGAAAAATTTGATGTTCCCGAGGGAAATCTAAAAAGCGCGATATAACCGAACTCCACGCGGGCGAAGCCGCGGGCGGAAAGCTAGTACTTATATATACTTTAATTCGGAAATCGACTAACTCCACACTTAGTAAAAAAAATTTTTTTTTTTTGTTTTACTCATTAAGACACGATATTATTTTAATCAATAAGTTTAAAGGAGTCTACATTATCAAAACTACTAACTTACTTATCTAACAACGGTATTTTAGATTTTCCCTTTTTAGCCGATTTGCGAATTAAGCCATAATTATGCCAGTTTCTACGCATATAACTATCAAACTATTTTTTTTTTAATCTTGTGTTCGCACTTCGCACAGGACTAGACAATGACAATAAACTAAGCAATAAACATAGTATTTTTTGATGGTCAGTGTCAAACATTGTCATTAATTATAATATACTGTAAACCTCCATACGACGTAGTATAGAAGAATGACTAGAGGTCAAAGAATGACGTAAAGCCATTAGTAAGTCATTGCAATCTAACTCTTATTTCATTTTCATAAAGCATAACTTTGCAGTGAGTTTAAAAAACTGTTGACAATCATTTTAATTTTTATATTACATAACTTACCGTGATATGAGTTACATTTCAGTGACAGTTATGGTTCTACATCGATTGAGATTCTCTTACTACGTTGAAGTTCTTTTGCAGTAGGTATTAACTTTCGGTTTACTCAGGCAGGCAAAAAGACAGAGCCACGACTGATTGCAACATAACAGGAATGAAGATGACAATTTCTGTAATGAAGGAGTGTTGCCCAAGACCAATAAATAACTATTGGGGGTAAAATAGGGGGAATATTTGTGTCGATATTACAAGGAGTACACATGTTAGCAGACGTTGTATCATAATAATGTCACATTGTTTTACGTATGGCCAACACTGGCGTCTTTTATCTTTCTTGGTAGAATTATCGTTCCAATTTCGTCCTTATTATAAATTGAATAAACAAAACGCTTTATTTTCATAACTACATATTTATGTTATACTAGCTTTCCGCCCGCGGTTTCGCCCGCGTGGAAATCGGTTATATCGCGTTTTTTAGGTTTCCCTCGGGAATATTTTTCCGGGATAAAAGGTAGCCTATGTTCTTTCTCAGGGTCTAAAAATTGTCTGTGGCAAATTTCATCAAAATCGGTTGAGAGGTTAAGCGGGAAAGCGTAACAGACAGACAGAGTTATCTACTTTCGCATTTCGGTATAATTTTAGTACGGATTTCATACAATATTCGTGTTTAATCTGGTTAATGTTTTATCATATTTATAAAAGTTACTTTAAATGAAACCTGTTTACATTTATTTCACGATCATTAGCAAACGGAACGCCAAAGTTTTGTAATTTAACACCGGTCACTGCTCGTGTTTCCATTTGCTAGCATTTAGTTGAAGTGCAGCCATTCTTGGTACTGAAGTGATAAAAAAATGCAAGCTGTATAACGTTTGCATACTTTCTTCGAACACTGACCGAATCGATATTTTGAGAGTATTTTTTTTTTTTTTTTTTTTAGTAATTATAAACTAGTGCTTGACTGCAATCCCGCCTGATGGTAAGCAGTGATGCAATCGTTGAGTGTAAAGCGCACTAGTTTATTAAGCCTATTCACTTAAAAAACTTAGGAATAGGAAGGATGACGGCAGTTGAGCGAGGTGATGCAATGTTAAACCCAAGACCAACACGACCAAACGATGCTGCGCTAGAGGGAGATTGATCTGGAGACTCTCCACGACCAAATTCCCGAGACAACAACATTTGGCGCATCGTACCCGCCACACATCGCAACACAACTGCTCAGACCCGTCCTCCGTACGGCTTCACCAGACATCATGCCGGAACACGACGAATCGCTTGGCGGCAAGACTTTGTCTGGTGGGTGGTAACTTCCGCCGGCAGCCGATGTTATGGCCTACCACCGAGAAAATTAATATTTAATAATTCGGTATTTAATTTCCGCAAGCAGCTATGAAACTTACATCTAAGAAAGGCTGTTCAGCAATTCCTATAAGTAAGTTCACCAAGAGCAACACTAATTACGGTAGGTTTACATCTGACATAACTACTACGCCAATTTTACAATCACTATTCTCTAACAATATTTTAGTTTCACTTCGTAAAAGTGAACCAAAAATTTTAATCGGTTTACAAATAATGTAATTAAAATTAATACACATACCTACCTAAACAGAACAAGGACATTGCTATAATAATGAAATATTTAAACCGATAGGTATACCTATGTGCAGTTCCCCCGCTTTCTTATCCTATCTAATAATACAAAGGCTACTTAAAACAAATTGATAGTGATTATTTTTATCAAAAGTACAATTAGCTGTCGATCGATCACGATAAATACAATAGATAAACACACATGAATAATGCATTTTTAAGTTAACTATACTTATTTCTGCGCACCGACTTTAATAAGTAGCCAGCAATAATTATTATTGCTGGCCAATTGTGTCATTACAGTGAAATCGAGTGCCTATTACAGATGAGTTAGCAATTTTAATCAAGCGACGCGAATTTATTTCATTTGCTCTACTAAACTAAACCTTATTAAAGAGTAATCACAATTATTAGGTAAATGACTATTTAGCCCAAGTCCCTTTAGAATTTGTTTACATTAGACAGATGTGTTCAACAGGTGTTCGCCGAAGGTAATTGTTTAAATAGTTAAATACCTATGTGACTACATTTGGTTCCACAATTTAATAAAACAAAAATAAAATACCACTTGTCTTCAAAACCAGCTAGCCACCGCGCGCTATTCGCGATTTATTATTACCTATCTGTTAACATTCATTTTAGCGTGTTGTTCGCATGTTGTTGTCGTCCTTATCAATTTTCTAAGGTTATTAAACGCTTACTCAAATAATATATTCACTTGGCGTTTATTTCTACATTTACATAATTTCCGCAAGTTCGCAACTCGCACTGCAATGGATAATTCGCACACCGAAACAAAATAAAGTGTTGCCATCAACACTTCTATTTTGTACAGATTTACAGAACTCTGAATTACCCCTGGGTAGTTCCATTCGTAAATATAATAAGTAAGTACCTAATAATATTATCAACAAAATAATAAACTGTAAACGCTCGCTTAGCTACAATCACCAACCTACTACGATTCAACTTACTAAACTTTATTATTTCTGAATGGAGCGTAATCAAATGACATTTGGCCTGTCGTTGTCCTCGAGACTAATTTTGTACTACCCTCCCGTGCGTAACAAAGAAATGACCACCTATCTGTATAATAGATTCGTATTAAAATATTTCCATATTCATTAAACCGACGTTGTATGAATACTATGAATAGCAATATTATTCAAAATTAGACAGAACAAACTTATGCGTTGGCGAGTGCTGTGATTGTGTAAAGATTCTAAGTAACCGCTTTTCCTATTTGCGGAACCTATAAAGTAGTTTTAGCATGGTTAGCTGGATGCTAACGGTAACGTTGTCGTGTATACTTCAAATTGTACTAAATGAAACAGCCGTTACGCGGTGACAAGTACCATCAACTCACAAGACTTACTGTTCCGAAGAAAACACAGTTCCATTTAGTTATGGACTGTTTCAGGTAAATAAATTGAACAAAAATGTTGACGGGATCATCGTGTCTAGAACATTGGTGACACTGCTTACTTATTCAAAAGCTGGTTTGAAGTTCACCTTACTGGTAGAGTCCCCTACCGTCTAAAACATTTCTTTCCAGAATTACTTGTGGCGCTGATAATATTCAACCACCTCAATAATAAGTATAAATTTATAATTTGATTCCTCAAATGTTTTATTGTGTATGTTTTGTTTTATCTTTTGTTTTACTCCAATGGTAACCCAGTTCAGTTTTGACATTGATAGAATACACAGCGACATCGGCTTTAGTAGTCATAATTAAAAAATATAAATAGAATAGGGTTGGGAACTAATAGACATTAAAAATAATGTTACAAATGGACCTTATGTCGATGGCATAAGGTTCAATATCGCGTGACATGCAGTGTGTCACTTTTAGGTCCTATTTCCTCAGATCTAGACATTTTCTAAGCACAATATAAAAACGCATTACTAGACTTAGGACGGCCTATCGAATGGTACATGTCTCAACAGTTTTGTCAACAAAGTGTCGACATCGAAATTTCTAGAAACCCGTTTCCGGGAATTATCGTAGGTACTTACTTGGCCGGTGACCTCGAAGTTATGCAGTATTATTATTACGCCTAGAGGATTCTGGAATGTTCGATCAGCTGGCCTATATAAGCGCCGCGACGCCGACGCAGAGTCAGTCTACACTCGACTAGCGATACGAAAACAGCGACAGTTAAGAAGCGATCTTCGAGAATACCTACTGCGACAACTGCAACGAGAACTGTGAGTACTACGTGGAGTAACATCTGTACTGTTATTGTGTGTTTACAACACGGACTTCGTGGACATAAGGGAAGACTTCGGTGAGACATCAGCTACGTTCTACTTGTCATTGCCTACAATCGACTGTACCTTCGTTGCTAATAAACTTCGTAACCCTTAACCGGCGTTTAAGTACCCCTAGCCCGTAACAATTGGTGTCAGAAGCGGTATGCCGGTCACGCCAAGGGAAGACGAAAGAGTTCGCACGCGACGACAAGCAGCGATGGATTTGGCGCGTCAAGAGGAAGAACCGCTCAGTGTCCCCGCACCCGTAGAAGATGCGGCTGTCGTAACACCAACAAATGTGAGTGCGCCTAGTACCACCACTATTTCTGGAAGCAGTGGATGCGATTTATCGGCATTGCTGGCTCACTTAACGATGCAAATAAAAGGCATAGAGGCAAAAATAGATAAATCACAGGCAGAAACCCAGGCAAAAATAGATAGATCCCAGGCAGAAACCCAGGCACAAATAAAACAATCCCAGGTAGCAACCCAGTCACAAATAAAGGAATCCCAGCAACTGGTATTAGAACTAAACGAAAAGTGGGAAACAACCAAAGAAGAGGTCAACGAGCTTAAAATAAAAACAGCAAAACAAGATGCCCGCATGGACCAGCAGGAAGCTCGTATAGAGAAACTAGACAATACCATCATGGAGTTTGGGAAAGAAATAGAAAGAGTACAAAAAGGCGTTATTAAAGGTGTGGTACCGGTACCCAGTGCTTTGCCGACTTTCAAGGTACCTCATTTTGACGGAACAACGTCATGGGTGGCCTTCCGTCTACAGTTTGAAAAGGTCGCAAAAGGCAACAATTGGGACGACGAACAAGCTCTAACGGCCCTTATGCTTGCTTTGCGTGGTGATGCCGTACGAATCCTCGAGAATATTTCCGGCGATTGCAATACCCTAGCCTGTCTGTTAGAAGAGTTGGAGATTAGATATGGAGAGAAACACCTGGAACATGTCTACAGGGCTCAACTCCGCGAACGCACACAGAAGAGCAGCGAGGGTTTGCAACAATGGGCCACGGAAATAGAACGTATGGTTCGGAAGGCGTATGCATCAACACCGGGATTGATTGGCGCTACTACTCTACGATTATTTACCGATGGGATTCGAGATGCAGAAGTCAGGGCTGCAGTACGTCTGGGTCACCATCAGACCCTGAAGGCAGCTTTGACGCATGCTCTGGAGGTGGAAGCTGTACGTCAGGATGGCCCACAACACGACCGTATTCGAGAAGTGACCGCACAAATAAAAGCCCGACGAGGACCAATTTGCTATGAGTGTGGCGAAAAGGGGCACATTCGAATTGATTGTCCCAGGAAGGCTAAGGGAAGAAGAACTTCTTGGTCACGTGAGGAGGCCGCGGTGATGGCGTGGCGCAAGCGCGATGCGAAGGTCGAGCCCGAGCGCCCGTGCGAGCGAGTCAAGTGGCGTGAGCGGAGCGATCGGAGCGGGCACCGCGAGCGACCCGCTGAACGAGAGCGGGAACACGTCAAGGACCGGGAGCGAGACCGAGACCAGGAACGCGAACGTTCCGGCAGGCGAGAACAAGAGCGCGAGCGGTCGCGCGGAAGGTCGTGGAGTAAGGCAGACGCAAGGCGGGACAAGGAAGTCGAGGACGAGGCGCGTAAGAAGAAGCGCCTCGAGAAAAAAGCAAGGCAAAGGGACCGTCGCCGCCAGCTAACTTCAGGGAGTAAGGACCGAGGTGAAGAAAGCAAACAGGAAAAGACAGAGAACTTGCGGATTATCCAGGTGAACGCTTTGGATGAAGACTGGGATAATCAATCATTGAAAGACGCACAGAAGGAAGACAGTGACCTGAAGACAGTAATCGAATGGAAGAAACGTGGCCAAAGGCCCACTTGGAGTGAAATATCAGCGCTTAGCCCAACAGCAAAAAGTTACTGGGCTCAATGGGACAGCCTGATAATTGATAATGGAGTTCTCAAGAGGAAATGGGAATCACCCAGTGGACAGGAGGTCACCTTACAGATAGTTGTTCCCGGTGATAAAGTCGCGTCAGTGCTACGACAGGTGCACGACGGAGTATCCGGAGGACATCTAGGAGTAAAGAAAACCCTGGAGAAGGTGAGAAAAAGATTCTATTGGGTGCATTGCCGCGAAGACGTAGAGGACTGGTGTAGAAAATGTGCAGCCTGCTCCTCAGTAAAGGGACCGCAAACGAGAGCCAGAGGTCGGCTGAAAGTGTACAATGTTGGTGCACCATGGGAAAGAGTTGCTGTCGATGTAGCTGGGCCATTCCCTGTTACTGAAGAAGGGAATAGGTATATCATCGTCCTGCAAGACTATTTCAGCAAATGGCCAGAAGCTTTTGCAGTACCTAACCAGGAAGCACATACAGTCGCCAAAAAGCTAGTTCACGAGGTGTTCTGTCGATTTGGCGTTCCCTTGGAGTTACACTCTGACCAGGGTAGAAACTTCGAGTCTTCACTATTTCAAGAGGTTTGCCAACTACTCGGGATACATAAGACTCGTACAACACCGTACCACCCACAGTCAGATGGAATGGTCGAAAGATTCAATCAGACGTTGGAGAATCATTTGGCCAAGGTAGTGGAAGAACATCAAAGGGATTGGGACCAATACATTCCACTCTTTTTAATGTCATACCGCTCAGCAATACACGATAGCACAAATTGCACACCGGCGAAAATCAACTTCGGCCGAGAAATTAGACTACCAATAGATGCACTAACCGGAACACCTCCCGAAACTCCTATCCTAGCCGTCGACTATGTGGCTGACCTGCGGCGTAAATTAGATGGAATACATGAGCTAGTGAGAGAAATAGGTCTCAAAACCAGCGAGAAAATGAAGATCCGATACGACCGCAAAGCTAACGTACCCGGATTTGAAGAGGGAACTTTGGTATGGTTACATAATCCCATAAGGAGAAAAGGAAAGAGTCCGAAATTTCAAGCCAAATGGGAGGGTCCGTACACGATAGTAACCAGAATAAATGATGTCACCTACCGGATTAAGAAAGGATCTAGAGGGAAGCTGAAAATCGTACACTTAGACCGCCTAGCTCGCTATTATGGATCAAATCATGCTCGGGACGAGCATGACTAAGAAGGGGGCAATGTTACAAATGGACCTTATGTCGATGGCATAAGGTTCAATATCGCGTGACATGCAGTGTGTCACTTTTAGGTCCTATTTCCTCAGATCTAGACATTTTCTAAGCACAATATAAAAACGCATTACTAGACTTAGGACGGCCTATCGAATGGTACATGTCTCAACAGTTTTGTCAACAAAGTGTCGACATCGAAATTTCTAGAAACCCGTTTCCGGGAATTATCGTAGGTACTTACTTGGCCGGTGACCTCGAAGTTATGCAGTATTATTATTACGCCTAGAGGATTCTGGAATGTTCGATCAGCTGGCCTATATAAGCGCCGCGACGCCGACGCAGAGTCAGTCTACACTCGACTAGCGATACGAAAACAGCGACAGTTAAGAAGCGATCTTCGAGAATACCTACTGCGACAACTGCAACGAGAACTGTGAGTACTACGTGGAGTAACATCTGTACTGTTATTGTGTGTTCACAACACGGACTTCGTGGACATAAGGGAAGACTTCGGTGAGACATCAGCTACGTTCTACTTGTCATTGCCTTCTACCGTCTGTACCTTCGTTGCTAATAAACTTCGTAACCCTTAACCGGCGTTTAAGTACCCCTAGCCCGTAACAATAAGAACATCGATAAGCTTATTATGAATGACCTACATAATGGGCAGTATGCCCATAAATGCAGCAGGTAGGTGTACATCTGACAAATATTTCACAAATATTTGTGGAAGCCTTAAAATAATATAATAATACGTATAAAACCCTTCAAAATCTTAATATTTATGTTCTGTAATTAATATGGCGTACATAATAGAGTATTCTATTCTATACCAACGTGTTTTAATTACTGTTATGTCGTCTATTTTTAGATTTGTAATAATTATCGTTGTTTATTTCTGGATATTATTTTCTTTCATATTAGGTAATTGAAGTACGTACAATTATTTTGTGTTACCTGTACTCCATAAACTCTAATCGCAATAAAATTAGAACGAAATTAAAAAAAGGTCGTTTTAGGGTATACTTTGTAATGTTGTGCTTTGTTACTGACATTGTGATCGTTGCTGAATTGATAAATAAAATAAATAAAACTATTATACATAAATCGACTCATTTGACATTTATGATTTACTTATTAACTATCTATCTTCTTAATTTATGAGGCTTATAATTAAATGAATTAATTAATGTTGACGTAAACTACTAGTGTCCATGTTAAAAACCTAAAAGAATCAGGAGTGTTCAGTACCTGGAACGCTTTATATTATGCTGTACATAAGTCTATCAAGTCTGAAATGTTTCCCAATTCCGTCAATGTTGTGGGAACGGTATGGTTTTTTTTTTTTTTAATAATGGTTTCCATCAAAATACGTAACTCCTCTAATCCAACATTGGATGGCCCGTCACTTCGGTTAGTCCGACAATGCTCAGACAGGACGTCTGTTGGGCCGTTGTAAAGATTTTTAGATAAACACTGTGTAAACAAAACAAATTTTTATATTACTGTAGACGTATTTTAGTTGCTTAGACATTAAACCATTTAGTTTATTATTGTACCTATGTCTTTTTTTTTTTTAAATAAATATAAATTTTTTCGGATAGTCGGACTATTTTTTCGTTCCATAACGAATTAAAGGGGTTTTAAAGTAGCTGTGTCTGATCGTCTATTACTTGTATATGATGTTACCTTACGTGTTTTTGCCGATTTTCGTTATTTACTTGTTATGTGTTATTGATTTTTATTTTATTATACCCTTAAATACACCAGCTTCTCAGGTATGAGTGTGCGCGTTCGATACCAGGTCGGGCAAGTACCAATGTAACTTTTCTAAAGTTATTATGTACTTTCTAAGTATATCTCGGACACCAGTGACTGAAGGTGAAGGAAAACATCTTGAGGAAACCTGGACTTTAAGTCTGAAATCGCCAACCCGCATTGAGCAAGCGTGGTGATTACGCTCAATCCTTCTCTGTATGAGAGGAGACCTGTGCCCAGCAGTGGGATGATAAAAGGTTGATAATGATTAGCAACACCTTACGAGTTGTTAACATTTTAAATCGTATTTATATCGAAAATTAAATGTTATGCATATCTGCTTCTATGAACCTCTTTTGTCTAAAACTACCGCGAATGAAGCATAGATCTGTAAAAAACAGCGTTTGTATTTGTACGCAAAATTGTGGGTTTTAAAGAGTTTTGTTGTCGCTGGTCAGAACAGGAAAACCCAGTATATAAAATAATAGTGGGAAAATTAATTAAATTAACCACTATTATTCGTATTAAACGATAATATGATTAACCTAAGCATTGTATTTATAAAATATTTAGTCAGACTGCTTTACATATTTAGAGTACATTTATATTCAAGTTGTTAGTCGTGGTGGCCTAGTGGTTAAAACACCAGCCTCTCAAGCGTGAGGGTGCGGGTTCGATTCCAGGTCAGGCAAGTACCAATGTAACTTTTCTAAAGTTATATGTACTTTCTAAGTATATCTTGGACACCAATGACTGAAGGTGAAGGAAAACATTTTGAGGAAACCTGGACTTTAAGGTCCGTATTACAGAACTTTACTACTCAAAACTCAAGCTCTACTTAAGTCTCGTTTCAAGCCATTTCATTGGTTGAAACTAGTTTTAAGGCGCTGTGTTCAGTAAAAATAGGCTTCTTAAAACAATTTTTTAGCCAAATGTATACATTTCAGAGCAGCCAAAAATTTATATGTTAATCTTGATTATATGTAGCAGGAAACCATTGTTTTCAAAACACGTTTTGAATTAATTTTCTCGATAGAAAAAAATCCTAAAGTAACCCCTAAAATTGAATTTATAACAGTTGTAACTGTATTATTAATCATCAAATCTTGATAAAATTGAGAAGAGCGATGTAAAATATAATAGTAAATGAAACCATTGTTTTTGTTTATCGATTTAACTAAGATATTCTAAAATAAATAATGTATTTAATGATAAATAACGTGAACGAAACGTCGCTCCATCGCGGCGTCCATTGCCTTCTCTTTCACTTCTATGCTTAGCGACAGTGACCGCTGAGGCGCTGTGCTTGTCGGACCTATGTCACTTTTTGCTTTACCCCGCACAGAAAATAATTATATTTACGTGTCTGTTTGTTGATGAATAATCATATTTCGTTTTTGCCCGGGTTCAAACCCCAGGTTTACATTATATGCTTTTTGTAGATTTTAATTGAAATAAATGCTTTTTAATTTACTGTTGTATTTTTGCCGACATTTTATTTGACTTTTTTCTGTAATTATTCTTTTTACTTTTTCCCGGCACATTTTTCTTCACCTGTATGTGTTCGGGTTCAAACCCCAGCTTTACGTTGTATGCTTTTTGTTGGATTTCTTATTTGCAATTGTTTTTTTTTTTTTAATTATTATTAATTTATCCGATTTTCTGTATTTTTTGTAGTAATTGTTCCATCTTTTTAAATATATTCTTTTTGTAACAATTATAATGCAAACTAATATTTAAAATCAATTCGTTATAATTTTCTTTCTACAAATTTCTAGAAATTAATAATAAATAATAATAATAAGCCTTTATTTAACCATGAATTTCTTAGTTCATAATATAATTTAAAAAAAGAAAAACAATAAAAATAACAGTTAATTTGATAATAGTTCAAAACAGTAAATTTAGATTTCATTTTGTTGCATTATTCATGGCCCCTTTCAGTATAGGCCTCCTCCAAGTGCCTCCATCTATTTCACTCGTACAAACCCGATTTCGATAAGAGTTGCAGTTTTGAAGAAGAAATCTTTTATTTTTTTAAATATCCGAAAATGCATTTTTTTTTAACAGTTACTCTAAACAGCTGTTTATAAATAGTAATTTCTAGAAATGATATATTTCTAACAGTTTCATGAAAAAAGGACATAACACAAAAAATTTAAGCAGAACGGACAAAGCGCATTATAAAAATAAAAAAGAAAACAAAAAAAATAATAAAAAATGAAAATATGTATAAAATACACATTTTCGAAAATCGCAAGGTAAAGTCGGATTCGATCCTGGTGCTCGTCTAATGTGAACCGGGACTGTGACGAACAGAGCCAACCATGCTTCGGGGTTGGGTTGTGAAATAAGTCTAGAGATGCACCGAATATTCGGTTCCTATCCGGTATCCGGCTTATCCGGCCCTTTTTTACTATCCGGCCGGATACCGGATGGTAATGTACTATCAGGCCGGATACCGGATAATAAACTTGGTAGATATTATAAATAGAATCTAAATAAAGACACAGTTGTAATTTAAGCTTTTTATTATTTTAAACAACTTTAACTTTTTATAATAAACCAATTATTTAAAGTAACTTGGTGATAATACTGACTGTTAAAAAATGTACTTATTTGTAATTAGTAAGTAATAGTAATATTAATTAATTTAATATTGAAAATCCACCAAAGGTAAATTATGATGTATAAAAACAAGATTTTCAGCATTTTTAGGAAGCAAACGATTCCTCTTGTTTTCATATACAAGCCCAGCCTCTGAAAACAGTCTCTCGCTGTACACACTGCTACTTGGGGAAGAGAGATATATTTGGGCAAATTTAACCAAAATCGGGAATTGTTTGGCGTTTGCTGCCCACCATGCGTAAGGGTCACTTTTTCGATCAAGAGGAACCATTTTTAAGTAAAAGTCAAGCTCATTGGCTATAGCAGTATTATTAGAGTCTTCAGTTTGATTGTTATCTTTGGCAACTTCATTAAAACAGTCCCAAAATGAATCATGAACACTCATAGAACTGCCTGCTCTTTTCTTCAATGGAGGTGAATCGCCTCCACTGCTGGATGCATCCTCTTCACCGCAACTCAGTTTTAGACCCTCCAATAAGAGGCTTTGGCGAGCCTTTTCTGCTTGTATTACCCCAAAAAAATTGGTCTTGAATCTGGGATCCAATAACGTAGCCAGGAAACACTTTAAATTTTCATCAAGATGTTCGAAGCGTTGTTGCAATTGAGTTTTCAGGGACGTTAGAAATTGCAATAAGTTAGGGACTTTGCGTGAAGTTTCTTCCTTTAGAATGTACCTCATCAAAACTGCTACATGTGGTATAACTTCTAAAAATACGCGAGCGTACAAACGAAATTGTTTCGTGCTGACTGACACGATAAAAGTGTCTATACCAAGAACTGTGACCGCGCGAACGTTCACTACGAAACAAGTCAAAACCTGCACGGCGCGGGCGGCGTGTCGGTGCGCGACACGCACCTACAAAACTCAAAATGCTTCCGGCCGAATATTCGGCGGCCGGATACCGAACATTCGGCTGGTTGTCAGGCCGAACATCCGGTATCCGGTATCCGACCAAACAACTATTCGTTGCATCTCTAGAAATAACCCTTCTAAATGTAGATGGAATAGAAAAGAAAAACAATAAAAATAACAGTTGATTTGATAATAGTTCAAAACAGTAAATTTAGATTTCATTTTGTTGCATTATTCATGGCCCCTTTCAGTATAGGCCTCCTCCAAGTGCCTCCATCTATTTCAATCTTTTTGTGTTGTGTTATTCTAAGCACTCGTACAAACCCGACTTCGATAAGAGTTGCAGTTTTGAAGAAAAAATCTTTTATTTTTTTAAATATCCGAAAATGCATTTTTTTTAACAGTTACTCTAAACAGCTGTTTATAAATAGTAATTTCTAGAAATGATATATTTCTAACAGTTTCATGAAAAAAGGACATAACACAAAAAATTTAAGCAGAACGGACAAAGCGCATTATAAAAATAAAAAAGAAAACAAAAGTAATAATAAAAAATGAAAATATGTATAAAATACACATTTTCGAAAATCGCAAGGTAAAGTGAACGGATGTGGGATTCGAACCTGCTGCTCGTCTAATGCGAACCGGGACTGTGACGAACAGAGCCAACCATACGTCGCGGTTGGGTTGTGAAATTCCGCTTCTAAATGTAGATGGAATAGAGAATGGTTGGTATAGATTCAATAGAACGTGCGTATTTCTCGATGCACGACGCCTCACCTCACGCATCGATGTACTCGCGCGGAGCGCCCCGCACCCCGCAGTGGGCGGGGCTAGTCGTGTCCCACTTCGTCTGCTTCACCCCCTCAAATACCTAAAAGTTTGCTATTCACAGCGTCTTAAGTAATGTTTAAGCAGATATCAATGCTTGAGTTTCCTTCTGGAATACGCACCTAAGTCTGAAATCGCCTACCCGCATTGAGCAAGCGTGGTAATTACGCTCAATCCTTCTCTGTATGAGAGGAGACCTGTGCCCAGCAGTGGGACGATAAAAAGTTGATGATGATGATGATTAACCTAAGCATTGTATTTATAAAATATTTAGTCAGACTGCTTTACATATTTAGTGTAGGTACATATTCAAGTTGTTACGTGAAGTGCAAAGAAAACAAAAGAAACTCATTACATCTACAAAAACATTGCCATCGACTACGGCACAGTAGAAAGAAGATTACGGTGAGCATTGTGTACATTATACACAATTGATTACACATGATGACAAATAAAACCAAAAGGTATTTAGGCATATATTTTCACGAATGTAATTAGGGGTACTAATAACACTTGTATATATGTATGTATAGCTGCTTATTTACCTATGTATATAAAATGGCCTGATATTATCTGCGACACAATCGTGCATTTTAACATCAGATAACGACTTTTATTTGACGTGTAATTCTGTTTACATTCGCAATAATGACCTTTTTAACTGTTCCCGATAGCGTTGACTTAATGTTCTTTGTTCAATTAGATACTTGTACCTCCACAGAAAAAGTTGTATATAAGGTATATGTAAGCAAAATGCTAAATAATACCTACCATCATTTCTTTTTATTGAAAACTTTTTTTCACTTGAATTGTTGGCTTTCAGACCAAAAAGTTTCCGGTTTCGGCAAACAAGTTGAGACCCCATAATGATTCAAAATCCATACTAAAATTATAAATGCGAAAGTAACTCTGTCTGTCTGTCTGTTACGCTTTCCCGTTTAAACCTCTCAACCGATTTTGATGAAATTTGGCACAGACAATCTTTAGATCATGAGAAAGAACACAGGCTACCTTTTATCCCGGAAATTTTTGATGTTCCCGAGGGAAATCTAAAAAGCGCGATATAACCCGAACTCCACGCGGGCGAAGCCGCGGGCGGAAAGCTAGTGGGAAATAAAAACGATGCTCCATCACAAGGTGAATGATTACTACGGTGCAGTGCCAATGTTAAGTGGTCAAGGTTTAACACACGGTAAAGAATCGATCTATTGCCTAGAACTTCAGAATCATATTTTCGCGTGAAACCATATTTTGAAATCGCGTAAGTGCTGAGGCGATTAACCAAACAGTGATTTAGCAGGATCATTAAGGACCCAGTTCACAGTGTTTATAAACCCGACTTAAGGATTTAGGGACACCAGCGTGCATTGAATTAAACCAATAAGTAGAAGAGAAATTTCGATTCCTTAGTTCCAAACTTTCCATTCCTTAGTTCTAAACGTTCAATTGATCAAATAATTAATTAAGTAAAGTGTAGGTACATCTATGTGACCTCATCGACCCACTTGACGTCCGTAAGCCCTGCAAGGAAAAGTTACCGCTTAGCAGCCATTGGGCTAGATTCAACCAATTCCTGCAAAGTGTACTTAGGATAGCATTTTTTGAAAATTATTAATCAATAACAAGGATAACATCTGCTTCTAATAAATTGGTAACACATTCGTTTCTTAGAACTATAGGACATTGATTGATGATGATCGGCTGAATATCGTAATTACATAAGAAGTTTGGCCTCATTTGAACAATGTTTTCAACTCCTGATGGTACTTAATTCTATAGCTCACAGATCACCACCACCATTTACGGATACAAATGTCCGAAGTAGGAGTAGCAAACTCCTCAATATGGCTGCGACGCATAGTAAACGAGCGTTGTAAAGAGAAATAATACTCAACTCGATATGAGCGCTTCGTGTGATGATTTAAATTTGGTTACATGACGATAATTTTCTAAGGAGAAGTTTTAGCATATTTTGTACATACGAGACGAAGAACCTCGTATGGACCCATAATTCCCATCGAGAGAGCGCACAGTCTCAGGATATTTTAAATGTGATTAATTAACTCACTTCAAACATGAGTGCGGAGAAGTCAATTTGTTCGGATCGCACTAATACTTGCTTCGGCCCAAGGCATTGCACACATCTAATTCCGAACCTACGAAAATAAATTCGCAACTATCGGGTTGCCTATATACCCGGATACAGCGGAATAACATTATTTTATACAGATCGAAAGCCTTTCTGACTGCCAAAGTCTGGGTTTTGCATATGGACACTGGATAACACAACATCCCTTGGTAAGACTGGTTCTGGTTGTGAGACTTTCAAAACGTAAAAACTGTCAAAGATCTATCTAATGACAGCCGTGGTCAACGGCTTCTCGTGCTTTCCTAAGTACAGAGGGGTCTCGATGGTCACCAATCCACGATCTGACCGCGGTAGCACGGCTTAACCTTCCACGGCCCCATGTTCCTAATTGGTAAAACGATCTGTCAATAGTAGACTGACTGCTTACTCCAGTTACTTGTGGAGGCTTCCACCCTTAATAGGACCAGATTACATTCCTTCTACAAAGAATATCGACTGGAATTCTTAGGTCTGCCAAAACAATCGTGTGACAACAGGGCACATGAAGAAAATAAAGCCAATATAACGAACGAAGAACACTCGATGAGTAAAAAACATGAGTTCTCATCCTTAAGACGTGCCAAACATAGCTAAACGTCCCACATTAGTTCAGCCAATGGGCCTTGCTATGCAGAAAAAGAAGGATCGAGGAAGGCCCCTAAAACAATTAGAATGACAAATACCCAAAGGGACATGAAGGTATTGGCACTCCGCGAACAAGACGTTTAAGAGAGAACTGAATGGCGTTGCATAATAGGAAACGTACTGGGATAAGGCGAGGCTGAAGAAGAACCATTGCATGTTACTAAGTAGGTAAATACTGCTTAGCAATAGCTAAATGCCTTATATTATCTGTCGATCGCTGATTACAAAATAAACTATGGCTTGTTCATTTATCATGTAAAAGGCATATAAAATAACTGTCACGGTATTACAATGTCGATCACATAAATGTCAACCGTGTTTGGCAATTATTCTTGATCAATTATATTAATGTGTACTTATTTTAAATACACTGATGGCCTCATATTGAGGATGTTCCGCCAATTATGAAGATTAAAATTTATTCAGATTTTATTAAAAGTTTCGCATTTCATAATTAGGATTGTTATTTTGTCAAATAATATGGATGATGTTATGGTATTTAATTTGACACGCATTGACAGCATTTTACTGAAACCATTACTTATAGTTTTTTTTTTTCTATATAAATGAATAATGTAAAAATGACATGTAATTACTTTACTTATCAAGAAAATGGGATCTTGTTATTTATGATATATTTTGGAAAATGTCTAAAACACTTTGCCTTCAGAGCTTATTATTTTTCTTTAAAATATTCCAAGAAAGTTATTTCAGGATCACCAAAAGCGGCAAATGAAAAATATCAATATGTTTTTTACTTGTTTTAGAATTTTCTTAAACTAACTCGTGAAAATAAATAAGTATTACCAAAAGGGCTCATGAGAATATTACCGTTTTTTATTCTGTCGTTATAACTGGATTGGGGTGTCGGAAATTTTGAATAATCCTAAAACGAACAGCCTGAGAGATTGTACAGTTTTTTAATAATACGTATGGATACAGCAATTGACCTCATTGCATTCAGAAACATGACTAAGAAGAAATGGAAGGCGCTGTCCCGAGCGGTACAATAGTTGACATAAGCCACCGTATAGAAGCTGGACGAAATTACTGATTTTAATGACTGTTTAAAATGTATAACATAACCAGTCCACAATGTCCCACTACTGGGATACGTGCATTGTACACCACGCGGGTGCTGTGTAAGACGTCAAATATCTTCGAATTATTTGATTTAGGACATACCGGTTGCATGAAAGTGTTGTCCTTCACTGTTTTGAGAGCAGTCTCTATCTCTCGCCCTCTCTCTTTCTCGCTCTATCTCTATCACGCTCTCTCTCTATTTAAAATTCAATCCCAAACAACTGAAATTATCTAAGCTTGCGCGTTATGACGTTACATATGGACTCAGATCAAAATGCAAGGAGGTACAAAGAAAAAACCAAAAGTGAAGTAAAAATCAAAGAATAGTCAAAAGTTAAACTAAAATTAAGCTTACACAAGTCTTCACTTCCACACTACCTATTTTTATGTATAGCAAACAGTAGATATGTAAAGAAACGGTAAAAAAAAAAGAAATTGTATGTACAGAGAGATGGTCGGGTATCAGAAACTTCGCTCAGTGGATTCACCGGACATTGACGAAGTTCCACAAGTTTACCATTCCATCCTCTATTGAAACTTGTTGTTTTGAATATCCAATTCACTTCTAGTGGACAAACAATCGACTTGTTATAAAAGAATGTTATGTAAACAGCGCCGGCTACCACCGACCAATTCTCAAAACATGAACGACACAGTACGACTTTTCCTCCGTACATACCTTTACTCACAAGTGAATTGTGAACAGCCCCTCAAGGAAAACAATAAACTTTAATATCCAACTTAATTAATTTCGTACTTAATTATAATATTGTTTATACCATTTCGTATCGTTAACTAGAATACTTGTGTAATTGCACAGTGACAATTTTAGCCCATTTTAAATTAAATAATAGCAATTGCGCCTCGTTCGTATTTGTGCATAGAAAGTCACGAATGTTTATTGCATGACATATTCATGTTGCTGCATTTAATCGGAGCTCATGAAATTTGCATTATTTCAAACGGACGACTGCGGAAAAACAATTCAATGACAACCAGGAGCCATAAGTCATAGGAAAAATACGGAATCTTAATAGGTAGGTGTAATAATATGATAAAGAAGATAACACAATATCAAACTTCCTTGTGTAGATAAAGCCTGAAATTGTGTAGTTTAAAATAGTTGACATAAAGTTATTGAAACGAGGCCAATCGATACAATATGACGATATGTGGGCTAGATAGTGAAATGAATAGATATTTTTATGTTGGCGTGGTGACCGTGTCATTAGGGGTGGAGTGTCCTTGAAACTTTTGTCAGGGTCCACACGAAGAGCAGTCGATGTGTTACATTACCCCCTATTGACGGACGAGGGGGAAATGCGCTATGGAAAGCGTAATTACGATGCATAACACTTACTAGTTTTGTTTTGCTGTTTTGTGGACTTTATAAACATGCAAGTGCCTTTTGTCGTGTGGAAATAATAGTTTTGTGTCGCACTTTTTATGTTTGCATTATAACCAAATAGTTTTCGCCAACGCTGCAGCGGTTTCACTTGGCATCCTTGGTGAATTATACTACATTTATGTTAACAAGGGAAGCTTTATAAAAGAGTGGGCTGTATAATTAGGCAAGGGTATCTTTTGTACGGGTTTATCCAGGATATATTAAAAAATAATTTAATGTCCATCAGATAGGTTTATAAAAAATATTGAACACGTATTTTTTATTTCATTCAAATACTTAGGAAGATATACTGATTTGAAATGTCGCATGACGTCACGCCGTGGTACAGAATATACCACGGCGTGACGTAATTAGCCCCCACTCCGTAACTTTAATACGCTAGATCGTATCGATCGATCTAGCAGTAGTTTTTGGTAATTTCCACAAAATAAAAAATATTGGTTTGGTAAATTTTTTTTCATTAAGGTCAAGACGGACTAATTATTTTTTTGATTTTCATACCTTGGAAAGTTGGAACATCCCTATTGTGCGTTCGGTACGCGCATATGCAGTGTCTACGTTGCCTTTTTTTTACATATTATAAACCAGCGCTTGACCGCAATCCTGCCTGATGGTAAGCAGTGACGCAATCGTTGACGGTAAAGCGCACTAGTTTATTAAGAGCCTATTTTATGGCGGACCAACGACCACTGACAGCAATTGCGCCAAAAATCCACGTATGTATTTAATTTAACCATTAAGAAACACAAATATGTAAATAGGCAAGAAAGAAACAACAGCATAAGGTGATTGAATGCTGCGTTACACATTTGGCCTTTTGTTCCAAAATCAAGTTTAGTGCCCTCAGATACAGTTCGTGATACCACTTCAAACATTTTTATGATTTTTTCAATACTGTCAAGATTCCGATAATAATAATTCCGAAAACAACTTAAATTCAATTAGTATAAAGTTGATATTTGGCTAAGTGGTAATAACATCTAATGGAAACAAATATTTGAATACACTTTATGAGCAGGGAGACGTCAAATACAAGATGGCGGCTGTGGTAAGGCGTTAGTAAGAAATACATCGTTTTGATGATATATTGAGAAAAAAAAACTGGCTTATTTCTGTCTGGGCTGTGGAAGGTTTTCTTTATTTCAGAGACCAACGGTGAGTGTGGCACATTCCCACAAAAAAAAACTGTAGCTTTGCATTTTAAATCTGCATTTATGGCAAGATAAAGATGAACAAAAGGGATTCAACTTTAAATAATTTTGTATCTGGTAACTCGTGCGAAGTATTTGCACATTATTTTAGGATCGATAGGTCAAGAGGCGGGATTTGAAAATTCCTTAATTTTCGATTGTGAATTTTCTAAAAACTACTGAAATGTGAGTATTCGTATATTTTTCCCGTGTAGCGGTTGAGTAAAGTTTTAAAATGATGCCTCATTATATATATTGATAAAGTATGAAGGAAGTTATGGCGTACCGACAAAAAAAAACCCTTGAGAAATATATTATGATTATTTTGATTAAAAAGAGTCTCCTACTATCAGAGAGGTACCTATTACACTTTGGAAGCGACTTTGAGCTATAAGTAGCTTCATCTTCCTGTCTAAGAAAATTTCAAAGTGCCTATTTACTAATATTATAAATGCGAAAGTTTGTGTGATGTTTGTACGAGTGAATGGACAGTTTTTACTCCATCACGCAAAATTGCTGAAGAAATTTGGAATAAATTTGCCACCCAGATCTATTACTAATATACATATAAAGCTGAAGAGTTTGTTTGAACGCGCTAAACTCAGGAGCTCCTGGTCCGATTTCCGCAAAAAATCTTTTTGCGTTGGATAGCTCATTAATCCAGGAAGGCTTTAGGCTATATAACATTACGCTGCGACAAACAGGAGCGGAGTATAACTAGCTCCACGCGAACGAAGTCGCTAAGAGTTTATAACAATGAATAACATACAAGATATTGTAACTTAAGCGAGTGAAACCGCGGAGTGCAGATTTGAAATAAATTTTTTGAGATTGAGTTTTTTTTATTCAATATAAGTGTATATAATTGCCCATCTAGATAAGAGACTACTGCTACTGCTGTTTATTCTTGCGCATACTAACACATGTCGATATCAACAATAAGGTAGTCTAGCGCCTTGATACACCTAGATAGATTTATAGTTTTAAGTCTACTATATCTTATCATAATTTGTAATTATAAATCTTGCTTAGCTGCTTTAAAAATATAACCTAAACTATCCTACACAGAGTACAATGTTCAAGACATTGTTTTTTTTTTTTTTAATATAATGATAACAGCACCTGCACGATTGTTCGATCCGCCTTAACACAAATAGTAGGTATCTATATTACCTTAGAATAAATAAATATATACAGACAAATCACACAGATTGAGCTAGCCCCAAAGTAAGTTCGAGACTTGTGTTATGGGATACTAACTCAACGATACTATATTTTATAATAGATACATATATAGATAAACATCCAAGACCCAGGACAATTAGGAAAAGATCGTTTCCCATCATGACCTGGCCGGGGATCGAACCCGGGGCCTCCACGTCGCAGGCAGGCGTGTTGACCGCTGCGCCACGGAGACCGACCGAATAGTGATAGAATAAACATAATTAGGATATAGAATTAAGTAATGTACGGACGACAGCAGGTCAAGGTACCTGAAACTGCCAAATATTCCCAATCAATCTTGAACCTTAATACTTTAGCGATAAAGTTGAAAATTCAAAGAAAAAAAAGATTGTAGTAGCTTGATGTGCTGTCGTCTGTACGTTTAAAAAAACATGTTTATATTTTAATTTGTCACTGTCATATCAGACATTGGTCCAACTGAGACGTTGGTCCAACTGTTGTTCTTTTAGTATGACCTACATACGTGTCAATCACTTAGGTACATCAATTAAATTAATCAGGTGTCTACTATTTTGTAGCTATATTTGTTCGTGTTTAAAATTAAATAAATAACATTCGTGTTGGTATTCCACAATGATGCATAATAAACGTTTACTTCCTTACATCGTCCCAATTATTCTGCCTATCTACTGGCTATTCAGCCTCTTAACAGATACCGAATGACCGTTCCGAAATAGCAAGAAGCTAATAATAACTTGTCGTTATAAAAAACAAAAAAATAAACTTTATGGTCTAAAGTTATGACCACTTAGTTCTTCATTCTTCATACGAGTTTTTACCGACATAATTTACAGAAAAACAAGCCAAAGTGGCAGGCAGTTTGCCATGTTTGGCCTCAAAAGGTTTAAGTATAAAAATGTCAGAGGCAGACTGGAAGCGGATAATTTTAGTGTAAAATAATATCAACTGCGGTTCAAACGACCCCAACTAGTCGCAATCATTTGACAAAAATGTGTTCGCCGATTAGGCTGCAACATTTTGTAGCGCAGCATAGAAAGAGGCCTATGCTTGGTAGTGGACTGCAATAAGCTAATTGATTATTGAGATATTTTCATTTAACGAACGTTTCAACAATATTATCAAGCCTCTTATGTATAAAAGTAGGAAAAAGAACCACAAGCAGCAACCTAATCGGCGAACACATTTTTAACAAATGATTGCGACTAGTTGGGATCGTTTGAACCGCCCGCCCATGAGATCGTTTGGTCCAAACGATCACAACTAGTCGCAATCGTTTGACAAAAATGTGTTCGCCGATTAGGCTGCTGAGGTACTCTTCAGCAGGGTAATCATCATCATCATCTCAGCGTTAATCCCAGTCGCATCCGCAGCTTTTTCAGCTTTGGAGTCTGGTGTCCGCTTTACCAGTCTAACTGCTGATTTTTTTTTAAACTTCGACATTTTCCGTGAAGCGACTGCCGTCTGACCTCCACAACCCGAAGGCGATATCGAAGCATTGCAGTTAGACCAATTGTTAGACTTTTGACGGCTCCAACAACCTGTAATGACTGCCACTGGATGTTCGTATGACAACCGGGACCAACGGCTTAATGTGCTTTCCGAGGCACGACCAGACCAGTGCAAATACTCATATTCATGCATACAAATATTTGCACTGTGCGGGGATCGAACCCGCGCCTTCTTGCGCAACGGCCTCGTTCGCTACCGCTACGCCACAGAGGCTGTCAACAACAGAAGCTTCAGCAGCTTAATCTAGGGAATTTTCAGTAATTGTAAGGAGATACCACTCTTTATTGCAATAAATTAGCATTTAGCACTAGCGTAGGCTAGTAGTAAGTACTTTAGAAGTTAAACTGACGACGTTTAACCACATATTCGGTGAATAAAATAGAAATAAACGACTCGCTGAAATAAGCATACCTCATTTTTATACATAGTAGCCATACGAGGTATCACTTTTTTCAGAAAACGTGCGCTAAAACAATCCCTATATAATTTTTAATACAGTTGCTCAAAAAGTGGTGTATTACAGGGACGTATAGCGTTCGGAAAGTGGGCTATTACACATTCGTGCTTTTTCTTTACCTTTTCCGAACTAGTGCGTTCTCTTTCCCAACTGTCAAAATATTGTCTATTAAAAATAAAAAAAAACCAACCATGAAGTTTTTACTTTAAAAAAATCATAGAAGTTTTTATGATTCATGCAAATAATTCTAAAAAGATGCTACTAATTTGTTTCAATATCAGATTTAATGATTTAATTCAATGAGTTAGGTTAGGTTTTATTTAATTTCATCTCATTTCATTTCATATCAATAAAAAATTCTACTGAAGACTTGGCTGTATGGGCATAGTTCCCTTTGCCTAATCGAATGGGTGAAGAAAAAAAATCTCTGCTTATATTCTTTTACGGTTTGCGCCATTTTTCAAAAATTTTCTTTGCGAGTTTAGTTGTTTGTTGCACAAAATGAGTAATTTCGACGATATTTTTATTTGAATTAACACCACCGGAACTCAGTATAATTGCACAAAATGCTTCGGAGAACATTTTACTGGAAAAGTCAAAAAGTCGCTACATATCTATATACAACGAATTTATTGCGTGGAGAGAAAAGAAAAAGGCAAATAGTTTTTTAGAAAATGTTATGTTGGCATATTTCTCCGAACTGTCAGCAAAATTAAAACCTACATTATGGTCGAGGTTTTCGATGATAAAAAGTATGCTGAAAATAAGAAACAACGTCGATATAAGTCAATACCCAAAACTAAATGCTTTCTTAAAACAACTAAAAAGTCGAAAATATTAACATCGAATGAAGTGGAAAGGTTTTTAAACGAAGCTCCCGATGATCGTTATTTAGCCACAAAGGTAATTAATTAATAAGTACTTATATTTTTCTTTAGTATTCAGTTTACGAAATCGCAAAATACAGTCATTAAATTATTTAAAAAAATATTAATCAAATCCCCTTTTTTTTTGTAGGTTGCGCTGATTTTTGGCATTGTTGGTGCTTGCCGCAGAGAGGAGTTATCCGATATTACTTTAAAAGATATTGAAGCCCATGAAAAAATGCTACTAATCAAGATTCCGAATACAAAAAATAAGATACCGAGAAGCTTTGTTGTTGAAGGAGATTTTCTTAGAATAGTGCAAAAATATATGAATCAGCGGTCCCGAAAAGGAAAATCTGACCGTTTTTTCCAAAATTATCAAAAAGGAAAGTGTACATCTCAAGCAATCGGGATAAACAAATTTGGTAATATGCCAAAAGAAATAGCTACGTTTCTTGGTCTGCCGGATGCAGAGTATTATACTGGGCACAGCTTCAGGAGGACCTCTGCTACATTATTGGCAGATTCAGGAGTCAATTTGACGTCCTTAAAGCGACTAGGAGGTTGGAAGTCAGACAAAGTTGCAGAAGGCTATATTGCTGATTCATTACACAACAAACTAGAAACTGGGAAAAAAATCACACAATCCATTAATTTGAATTCCAGTCCGTCACCTTCACATGACAATAGTGAAGAGAAAGTTCGTCCATTTACCTTCGTTGATAATGATAAGTCATTAGATCCAATTCCATCAACTAGCAAACGCCATTGTATAACACCTTTGACAAATATACATGAACAATCATACGAAATTAATAATAGTTTGTCTCAGAGTAAATATGCAACCTAAAACTTCCCCAGTTAGTATAAAAAACTGTACCAATTTCAATGTATATGTGAATTATAACTTTTCTAAGAAATAAATTATTAGTTAGTTGAGTTTATTGTGTTTTTATTATTTTAATAAATTGCTTAATTTTTTCGCAACTGTATTAAAAATAGTTGTTCAGTACACGTGCGGAACCGTCATTGCAACTTGTTCCGACTGTCAACCCTCACCTTCGGCTGCGCCTCGGCTCGGGTTGACATTTGTCGGAACTCGTTGTAATGACAGGCTTTCCGCACTTGTAATGAAATATACTATTTTATGACTTATATGTGTGCACTTTAAGTAAATGTACATACCATATGCGTAGACTGATGTCCATAGACTGATGTAAATGATGGCTAAAGATCGCGCGAAATGGAGGAGAATGTGCAGGAAAGCGGACCCCGGGCTCCAACGCGAAAGCCGCGGTTGCAACCGGGATAAACGCTGAGATGATGATGATGCGTAGACTGATGTCCGCACCAACTAGTATGGCACGCTGGCACATTAGTTTTATTGTCTGGAGAGGTCAATTTCGATTCACAGCCTTCACATTAATTATAGGTTAAGTAAGCTTTATAATTAATGTGAAGGCTGCTAAGGCAGCTAGTATCATTTATCTATCTATACTAATATATAAAGCCGAAGAGTTTGTTTGTTTGAACGCGCTAATCTCAGGAACTACTTACTGGTCCGATTTTGAAAAATTCTTTTTGCGTTGGATAGCCCATTAATCGAAAAAGGCTTTAGGCTATACTTATGACATCACTAACTCGGAGCGGAGCATAACTAACTCCACGCGAGCGAAGTCGCTAGCGGCCGCTAGTATGTTATAAAAGGCTATCAGCATTTCAATTTGGATTTAATAAATCGCTAGGCATAGTTTTATTATATTAGACTGAACTTGTTGGTGTTTTTGGCCAAATCTAAAACATTGCAAATGCGTTGTCAATATTCGCATCAAAGAAACAAAATTGATACGTTCCTATAATTCAATCGGTAGGTAGTCTGTTACTACTGTAAAGCGATTATCACACTACCACGCATCAAACTGCATGTCGCATGTGTGTTGAACAAAATAAACGCGCGTGGATGCAATGGAGAACAAGCAACGTTAAAACACGCATTCACGCGCTATACTGCATGGTGGATAATGTATAATAGAAATCTCATGAGGTCAGAAATGAGGTGTATCTCGGGTCTATTGGATCTACAGAGCTATACCTAGCTGCAAATCAAATTGTAAGCCATTTGGTACAATAAAAAAAATGGCTGACTTTTCCGTTCAATAAACCGTTTACAAATTATACTTATGTCAAAAAGAGCCGACCAATTCTTTAAAAATCTCACCGAGAAAAGTGTACACACTCCGCACTCACATCACCTTAGTTGTCAGAATCAGAATCTCACTACAGAAGTCCAAAAACAAGGTTGTCGAACACCAAGCAGTAAGCACAGATATTTCTGCAAACTTAGGTCCGTATTCCAGAAGGAAGCTCCAGCATTGATCTCTGCTTAAACATTACTTAAAACTAGTTTAAACCAATCAAATGGCGTAAAACGAAACTTAAGAGCTTGAGTTTTGAGTGACGTTCTGTAATACGGACCTCAGTGTCTATCATACACTATTTTGGTATCATAACAATGGACCCGATTCCCTTGTTGACAAACTAAACTAATTTTAAGTTCAGTGAAGTCAAGTAAAATGACACAAGACAAAATATTAATTTAATCCTGTCCAATTAAGATATTCCATAGACAGTTTATGTCCAATTAAAATATTACATAGACAGTCTACGACGTGATTAAAAATATGGCGCTTAAAAATACGTCAACTTACGTCAGGCGTCCACTAATTTGACAGAACTAATGTTTATCTGTAATATAATAGTTATCTATACATTTCATGAAATAGAGAGAATAAGATGCAATTAACTAAAATTTAGTTTAGTTTGTAAACAACGGATTCGGCACCAATATCTCAGAAATATTTTCTCGGTGGTAGGCAACAACATCAGCCGCCGGCATAAGTTACCACCCACCAGACAAAGTCTTGCCGCCAAGCGATTCGTCGTGTTCCGGCATGATGTCTGGTGAACCCGTACGGAGGACAGGTCTGAGCAGATGTGTTGCGATGTGTGCCGGGTACGATGTGCCTAATGTTGTTGTGTCGGGGGTTTGGTCGTGGAGGGTCTCCAGATCATCCTCTGGCGCGGCATCGTTGGTCGTGTTGTTGGGTTAAACATAGCATCACCTCGCTCAACTGCTGTCTTCCTTCCTATTCACTCAGTTTTTTTGAGTGAATAGGCTTAATAAGCTAGTGCGCTTTACCATCAACGATTGCATCACTGCTTACCATCAGGCGGGATTGCAGTCAAGCGCTAGTTTATAACTATTAAAAAAAAAATATGTTGTACTTATGTCTTATGTTTGGGGGAGGCCTATGTCCAGCAGTGGACATCATTCGACTGAAATGATGCTGATGATGATCTCAGAAATCAGTACCGTGCAATTTTTTGCGATCCAACGCGAGTACACAACATCACGGCTTCTTCCCATTCTTCCTCGCAGAAGGTAAAAAGACCACGATTTTTACATACTCGTTTTGCCGTATTTACATTCATACATCCGTTCAAAGGAACCTATCGTTAAGCTTGTCGTGGTAAATCCGAGGATGGGAAACTCCATATTAAGACCCCACCGTGCCTCGGAGAGCTAGTTAAGTCATCAAGATAAGCATGCATCTTTGACAGTCGTTACGGGTCGCCAGAAACCCGAAAGTTTGACAACTAGTCTTACCAAGGAGATCGTATTACTTCATAACTAGGTTAGTTGTTCTGGTTGATCAGATAGGCAGTCGTTCTATTTAAAATATTGGTATCCAGCTGCATGCGGTTGGACGGGAAGCCAAACCAAACATAGCAAAGGGCTAAGCAGATGATGACCACATAATTTACCTCTTTAAACCACCAAAAAAGTTGTCTACCTCGCAATTAAGTGTTCTCGTAGAGCTCGAAGATAAATAACATATGCAAAATTTGCACAAATAAAGTTACATAAAACCTCTCTGTATGGCTACAATAAGTTTTCATTGCGAAGACTGGATCATCGATATCGACCGCGGTGGACTCATCGATTGGCCCGCTTCAAGGTTGTAAGAAAACTCAACGAATAAGAGCGCTAAATGCGGTCGATGCGTATGATCGAGTCTCGTAATGAAAACTCATGATAGCCACACTAGACCACACTCTTAAGAAGCGAAGCGAACAAGTTTGCCTCACAGCAAGCTAGGTCTTGTAGCTATAACTCAACTATACACAACACTTGCATATTGAAAACAAAGAAAGTTGCACTACCGCCAGACCCAAATGGGTTATAAATAAATCTGCATCTCTGCGCGGTAAGCCTGCTCTGAAAACGTGGCCAGACTGAATAGAATCCTGCGAGGGATGCGGAACGAATTTGAATCAAAAAATGTTTTTCTCTTTTTCCGCTTATGGTTAGCAGTATCTTCTTTTTTAATATAGGTCCTTGCCCCACACTAAGGATATAACCATTGTGCCAACTTGTCGGTCAAACAGTGGTTCTGGTGGTCTGGACGATTATTGTGTCTAAGAAGGTGTTTAAATTGGCGGGAATATGTGACACCGTCGCGTGCTGGCCCGAGCATTATGTAGCGCTTCACTACACAATAGTGACGGGACTACGTTTATGATTTAAATACAAATAAGGCTACATAACCCACCTCTCTGGACCTCATAAGGAAGCGAACAAGTCTGCCTCGAAGCACAGCAAGTGTGTTCTTGTCCAGCTCCACAGATGTCCCAGATAGTGACTGCACCAACACTTGCCAGCGCGTCAGTGAGGTTTCAAGTAGGCGGATATCCTTTTTGTCGATCCTGAAACATAATACAGAGATCAATGTAGGATCAAACATAAGGTGTGTGGCTCACACAAGCTAGATTAGGCAGCGTCAGGACAGAGGCGCACAAACGGCACGCCACTTCTACGTTTTCTTAAGAGATTCGTCGTGTTCCGGCATGATGTCTGGTGAAGCCGTACGGAGGACGGGTCTGAGCAGTTGTGTTGCGATGTGTGGCGGGTACGATGCGCCAAATGTTGTTGTCTCGGGAATTTGGTCGTGGAGAGTCTCCAGATCAATCTCCCTCTGGCGCAGCATCGTTTGGTCGTGTTGGTCTTGGGTTTAACATTGCATCACCTCGCTCAACTGCCGTCATCCTTCCTATTCCTAAGTTTTTTAAGTGAATAGGCTTAATAAACTAGTGCGCTTTACCATCAACGATTGCATCACTGCTTGCCATCGGGCGGGATTGCAGTCAAGCGCTAGTTTATAATTACTAAAAAATAAAAAAATTAAGGAATGAAAAGTTATGCGTTCCGTATGAAGAAAGTAAAGCCGCCCGCGCCTCGGCTACATGATAGACCACGACCCGACCGCGTCACGACTTACCATTCAACGACGCGCCTTAGATTGTGTATAGGACGACACACTAGGCGGCTCAGCGCTTCAAAGCATGTCAATGATTTTGAATTCTATTTTTATACCCCTTTAGCACTCGTATTTCGTTGACAAGAAAACTTTACCATATCACCGGACGCTGTGACATTCCGAGAAACAAAAACGTTAATGCTTTGTCGTGCCGCTTAGTGAGAGAATTATATTATTAAACCACACTTAGATCATGGTTATGGGACAGAATCAGCGGTGCTGATTCCCTCGTTCACAAACAAAACTAAATTTAAGTTCATCTTTTCAGACTATGTCATTAAGAAAAGGACAAAAGACCATTAATTTAGTAGTAAAAAAAAATATATAGATGATTACTTTCAAGGAGACATACTTTATTATTATATGATATTGAATATAAAGTAAAGTACCTGTCAGCTAGTTGCATTTCCATATCCATGCCATCTTCCTTGTAGTCTGGCAACTCATTGTCATTCATTGTCTCTTCAGCATCAGAGAATGTCATCACTTCAGATGAGGCTGGTAAATTGCAGAAAAATATTACAAATCAACACAGAGGTTTATTTTGTTTGGGTAGATAGGAGATTATTAGCTACAAGTCATCATCATCTCTCTAAGTTTTTCAACAAATATGTTAAAGAGAGTTCCAGCTTCCAGCCTACCCAGATGCAGCGGAATACCTACCCATTCTGTGTTTTAGTAAAATATATACTTTATGTTGTAGAATAACCTTTTATTTTGTTTGGAGTGGGAAATCGTCAAATGACCTCTCCCGCTCTGGGCAGCGCGGTAGAGCGTGTCAAACTTATGCTGACTTAATCCCACCCGTGTGGCGCTGGGACTCCCGCACGCGCTCCGCCTCCTCCTTTGCTAGCATCACTGCTTCGCAGAAGGAGGTCATGGCCTGCTATGCACTCTCGCTCCGGACCATGGCCTGGACCAGAGTCGAACGCGAGAGATTTCCGCCGATCGCCGCCACGAGGACACGGCGGTGCTCTTCCCAAGGCGGGCAGACCTCCACAGTATGCTGGAGCATACTGTGGAGGTACCGTGTCCTCAGAGCGATTCACACAGTGGTGACACCCTGGCGTTTCCTCCCGCCTTATAGGGAACAGGAACCTTCAGAAACAGTCGTGTCCGGTGAGAACCTGCGTCAAGCGGAAGGTGAGGGAGCCGTGGCGCATCCCTAGCCACTCCTCAAATAGGGGACTTACCGCCGCTATTGTGGCGTGCCCATTGTAGAATAACCTTAGCTTATATTTGGCACAGGAACTAATTATTTAGTTTTCAATCACATTTACTTATGGGTGATATTTCATTTTTATTTTTCAGATATACTTTTCCACAAAAAGGAACTGCAGTTGTTTAAGATGACCTTAAATAATAAATCCCTGACAAAGTGAAATTAATAAAATAAATACATATCTTACTTTTGGGCAGGGGTTGTACAGTTTGATTTGGCAGTAGATGATACTGTTTCAGCAGCTGCCAATGTGCCAACAAAGTCTTAGCATTCCGAGATGGATAGAATACATGTGGATTCTGGTCCAACAACTCTTGAAACTTTTCCAGTGGTGGGAGAGAAGACTGTAATAAAAAAAATTTGAATGTATTATTATGTATTCATGATTTGATTATATTTACTAGTTTCCAACCAAAGGTTTGGTTTCAATTTCGGCCAAAGAAGTTGAGTCTCCTGGGGGTAAGCTCAGTCTTTTTAGAATACTAGCGGCCGCCAGCGACTTCGTTCGCGTGGAGTTAGTTATGCTCCGCTCCTATTGGTCGCAGCGTGATGTTATATAGCCTAAATCCTACCTGGATTAATGGGCTATCCAACGCAAAAAGAATTTTTCAAATCGGACCAGTAGTTCCCGAGATTAACGCGTTCAAACATATAAACAAACTCTTCAGCTTTGTATATTAGTATAGATGAACAACTGGCAGTGTAGGGTTAGTAATAAGGTCCAGTTTTGTACAAACCAAAATTATTACCTTACAGCCATAAAACCATATTTATCAGTTGTTTAGGCTAAACACCTCATAAATATGAAATAACTATATGGAATTTGATGTAGCACGGACACTGGACACATATTGAACACATGTTTAAGTTTTTGTGGTAACACCTTAAGTGTTTTCTTATAAATAAAGGTTAAAATTCTTAGATATCCACTCCTTTTAGTATCAGAGAATATGTATTTATTTACTTTCTGGAAGATTAACATAAGCTCTGAGGACAATTTTAGTGACTGTGTGTTCGCAATAGCAAAACTGCTTACATTTGATACTGAAATAACGATTTGTAACAATGATTATTTTGAATTGTTTTGCAGAGAGATAAAGCATTGTGGCCAAGCAGGTTGAAGTCAAAATTAGTGATAAAATTGCTGACTGCTACTGCCAAAATTATGAAATTTTTAAAGTTTTCCCGAGCATATGGAAAATCACTAAAGTAACGCTAATTGTAAAAGTTAAAGGTAGCACATCTGCTAAGACCCTTATTTATTTAAGCTTATTTTTCAATTGTGAATCATCAGTGATTTGAAATTTTAAGATTTTCTCACAACATCAGGCAAAAGTAGTCTTTTATTCAGATAAAAGAAATCTGATAACTGCAACATTAATCCTAAATATCTAAATTAGAAAAAAAAGCAAACTATCTATTAACAAACAAATTTAGAAAATATTAATCTATCTCAGAAAATAATATAATTTAATGAATTAGTTACCTATTTGTTAACTACATTAGTTTGGGCTTTACCTGAAACTAGAAGCTAAATTCGCAATTAACTCCATACAATTATTTTTCTATGGGCAGGATTAGCACAATGTAAGAATAGTTTGAATGTGGAAGGTGTTGTGGCACAGTTGGGAGAGGTCTATGTCCAACCGTGACATGCAATAAGCTAATTTGATAGATTGATTGAAGAATAATGCTGTCAAGAGTGAAGGCTGGCAAAGAAAGATTGGTACAAGCACAGAAAGTTAACCCAGTAGTGAGTCAAGCTATTGAAGATGATGAAACACTAACTTACAGGAACCATTGGAATTGTGGCGAGTAGTTCTTCTTCAGCATTAGAGTAAAGCGCTTGTTGTTGTACCATTGCAACCAAGTCTGGATGCAAGTTACGCATCGCTGCAATTGCCACTCGTGATATTTCAGCGTTGTACAGCAGGGCATACCAACGAGACTGAAGTTCACTGACGGTAAAGCGGCAAGAAAACTTCACTCCTCGATGGACTATGCGCAAGTCATTGGTCTGAAATTATAAAATGATATTAATAATTTATTAATACCTATAAAATATTAATAAGAGTTTTTTAAACAATTAATGAAGATAGATACATTCTTACCTGCTGTACTCCTAGTATCAACGCAAGATCATCTGTAGGCTTCCAACGTCCCAAATCTTTGGTAGATAGGTGACTCAGTTGGCCTTTACGGCGAATCTTGCGACCAAAGTTCCCTCCAGCAGAAACTTTGCTAGAAGCCCTGCGACGTTCTGGAGCCGAGAGGGCTGGAGGTGTGGGCGCTGCAGCTAAAGCAATCTCAGAAATTTGGCTGACTTGACTCGTATACGACTGTGTACGCATTCTTTTGTCCCCTTTCCCAAGTGACGACCCAGGCAAACCACTGTATTCCACCAATTCATCGTCAAAGCGCCTACGTTTAATTGATCTTGATGAACTGAAACATTAAGTAATTAACCTATTACAATCAGAGTCTATTTTCTACCGTTTTTCATATATCCAACAAGAACTACCTGCGTCTTTTATTGTCGTCTGGCGTATTATTAAATGGAGATCGCGTAGTGCCTGGATATTCATTGCTATCAGAAGCATTGGAGGGTGTGGCTGGAAACTCCATTGTTAACTCTTTTAGCACTTAAAACATAATATTTTGCAATCAAATACCCTTTTCCGTAGCAGATTTGTTTTCTTGTTTGATCTGTCAATATTTTTTTTTTTTTTTTTTTTTTTTTTTTTTTTTTTTTTTTTTTTTTTTTTTATGGCACTAGATTATCTTTGTGCCAATGTCAATGTGGTTAAAAAGGTAAGGAAACAGACAGGAGGAATATCAAAACATCAAGGAATGATTTATATGATCAGGAAAGGTAAGGTTATTAAACAAATTTAAAATACATAAAATATTTAATAATAAAAGTAAGGACATATTATGATATAGGTAGGTAGGTAAGTATTTAGATACAATCTAAACTTTAATATTATTATGTATAATAAAAGAAGATAATAAACTATGATAAAGAACAGGATTTGAAATGAGGCAAGTTATACTAGTAGGAAGAGGAACATGAGCGGATAAAAGCTGTTGGAAAATCAAGGAATGGTCGTACTGAGAACAGGAAAAAAAGATGTGGTCTAGGTCTCCCACATCCTCCCCACACTCACACAAATTACTTTCCACGATTCCTAATCTCGCTAGATGGGAAGGAGTACACACATGTCCAAGACGCATACGTATAATAATAGAAGTGCAACGTTTGTCCATTTTCACCTTAGAAAACCAAGGCTTCAAAGGAATAGAAGGCTGGACATTAAAATAATGTCTACCCTTCACTTGAGCGCTCTCTATCCATAGGCTGTTCCATGATTTCTGAAGATGAACTTTAGGCAGAGTCAACAGATCGTAACAGTAATTTGTGTAGGGAAATAAATCACCACAAGTAGAAGCATTCTTAGCTATCTGATCAGCCCTTTCATTACCCACAATGCCGCTATGACCAGGGATCCAAGAAAAAACAACAGAATATCCTCTAGCTTTGCATAATACAAGCTTCTTTCTAATTTCAAAAATTATAGGATAGTAAGGTTTCATTTTAAATGGAAATTTATCTAACGTTTGCAGAGCACTTTTAGAGTCTGTAAATATAATAGTTTTGCTTAATTTACCAAGCAATATATATTCTACAGCTTTCAACAAGCCAAAACACTCTCCAGTAAACACAGATGACTCTGGAGGCAACTTAGTCATTTGTAATATATTGTACTGTTTGTGTATGACTCCAACACCGACACATTCATTAGGACCAATCTTTGACGCATCAGTATATATATGATGCCATTCACTCCAATTATTTACATGTATATTGAAATTAAATTGAGTATTCGCCTCCACATCATGTTTACCAACACCAGTGTTGTAGCATATACTAGGTTCAATCATTAAAGAATCAAAGTCACACACAAACAGCGGCAAAGAAATGGAGCGATGAATATGTGATTCTATGGACATAATTTTCCGGAAGCTTTTGATGAGACATGGAATGGCCTTATGGGTCCAATAACGAGAAGACTGAATAAGGTTATTTAAAGCATCCAGTTTATGAAAAAGGAAATGATTAGAAAATTGCATGGCTCTGATGAGAAACCTATCAGCTAAATACTGTCTCCGAAGGTGAAGAGGAGGCTCCCCGCATTCCACCTGTAAGCCGTTAATGGGGCTAGATCTCATAGCTCCACTCATAATCCTTAGTGCTTTTGATTGTATAGCATCAAGTTTTTTAAGACCTTTAATACTGCCACCATCTAATAAAAATGTTCCATAATCAAGTACACTTCTAATAAGGGCATCATATAAAAGTTTTAAACAAAATGTGTGTGCACCCCACCATACACCTGAAAGACATCTCATCATATTCAGAAGCTTCTCGCATTTAGCACTTATGTAATCAAAGTGGGGTAATCCTGAAAGTCTGCTGTCTAATATTACACCCAAAAATCTAGCTTGATTCTTTTGTGGCAATATTTCATTATTATAACTAACTGATACAGAAGGGATTGAACGCTTTCTTGAAAATATTACTACTTCACTCTTAGTTGGTGACAAGTCAAGACCATTCTTATTCAACCACTGATTTAACAGCTTAAGGGAGAATGTCAGAATGTTACAAGCTTTTGTGATATCTCCATCAATATCATATAGCAACAAATCGTCAGCATATTGCAGAACATTTACAGTATTTTGGAGAGATGATTCTAAATCATATACATAAATATTATATAGAAGCGGACTAAGTACACAGCCTTGGGGTAAACCTCTATGTAGAGTACGAGATATTTTAAAATTATTAACTTCCAAAGAAATTATTCTTTCTGATAAAATATTCATAATAAAATTTATTAAAATATGAGGAACACACAGCTCGTCAAGCTTCTGTCGAAGAATTAAAATATTAACATTATCATATGCAGATGATATGTCCAAGAAAGCTGCTACTACATTTTTGTTAGTGGTGAAGGCAGTTCTGATATCAGTGGTGAGAATACTAATGCTGTCCATTGTACTTTTGCCTTTCCTAAATCCAAATTGACTATTAGACAATTTTTGATTACTTTCAATAAACCACTCGAGGCGATTTTTAACAAGGTGTTCAGCTATTTTTGCCAAAACAGATGATAAGGCAATAGGCCTGTAAGAAGTAGCGTCGTCTGAGGGCTTGTCTGGTTTTAAAATAGGTAATATTTCTTGACTACGCCATGAAGACGGAATTTTACCAGATAGCATAATATCGTTAATTAACTGTAAATAAAATTCCAATGGCTTATCATTTAAATGGGTTATACTAGCCCCGCACGATGATATTGCGATGGAACCTTGTCACAATAACAGTGTTGTGACGTCATCTGTCACACAAAAGGACAGCTAGCAAAAGAATGTTAAATGCAAAATTAATATTAAGGTTAAGGGTTTATTTGTATTTTATAATTTTATTACACTCTTTATAAAGAGTGTATGTATAAATTAATATTAGGGTTAAGGGTTTATTTGTATTTTATAATTTTATTACACTCTTTATAAAGAGTGTATGTATAATAAAATTAATATTAATTTTGCATTTAACATTCTTTCGTAGGTATACCTACTCACCCATATTCTGACAAATAAATTTTCATTATTAAGAATTTCAAGGAAATAATTTTTGTAGACGTAAGAAAAATATACTTATTCGTATATCTTTCTTACATGTATACTATTTTTTTCTAACTACATTTCTGTTAATTTGCGAGCGGGAATTGAACCAGAGTCCACTGTGTAGTAGTCATGTTTTAATTACTACCTACATCTATCAGCTTATAAATAAAACCAGGATAATATGTAAAAAAATGTATATAGTCTTCCGAATCATAACTGCTTTCTGTGTCTGTCGTTTCCGATTCACTATCGTCGCCGTATTTATGACAAATAACTGGTCAGTTATTCGATCTTTATTCCAGTATTTATTCCTCTTCAAGCCGTTTAACATGATTGACTTCCTTTCGCCAGTCATCTGGAGTTATTGACGCCAACGACTCCAACGTCAGAGCTTCAATGCGACTTTCCAACTGCTCCACATTCTTTTCTGACACCCTCATCTTTACCAGGTTCCAGATGTACTCAATGGGGTTGAGGTCGCAGTTGTAAGGTGGTAATCTAACGACTTCATGGCCATTGCCAGCTAATAAATTGTCAATTTTATAATTTTTCGGCGGTCTGTGCCGTTTAATTAATAAATACAGTTCAGGTTTTGTAGTGTCGTTGGGAAAGTCTCAAAAATCAACTGTTTTTGTTCATACTTGGTGGCCTATTCTCATCCCTACTGTGATAAGGGGCGTTGTCCATCACAATTTTAGAGTTGCGTGGTATGTTGGGTACTATTTTTTCTGTAAGCCACTTGGTGAAATTCTCAGCATTCATTTGATCATAGTAATCCCCCGTTTTGGTGTCTGATTTAAACATTAAAAGGGCATTGTCAACTAAACCGCTTTAACTTCCCGCGTGAACTATTATTTATCGGCGGCCGGGACTGTCGTTCCGTCTCACTCCATCGGTTGTTGTTTGCCAACATTTTTCTACCGTGTAGTGTGCATGTATCCACGTTTCGTCGAGATAAATAACGGGTCTTTTGTTATTACCAAGCGAGTCATTTTCTTTCATACGTCGTAAATATTTAGACCTCCACGCTTGAATTTGGGGTCTTGGTTTAAATTAGTAGCCTAAATCACATTTAATTATTTTTCTTAATGTAGTTTCACTACCAGTATAATTAAGGTCTACTTTTGAAGCCGCCAAGATTTTGCGCATTGTGGGTATTTCTCTCCTCACCGTACACATTGAATCTATAATATTTCTTAAAGCTGTTATGGAAAACCCGTCGAAATATTTCTTCTTTTGTCTTTTTCCTTTAGTAGGAGTTCTCATTTTGCTGCCACTGGCTGTTGCGGACTCATGCTCTCGTCTCAATTTCGTCACAGTATTTTTTGCAACGCCTGTGGCACATGCCACACACTCCGTGACTTTGATAGAATTTTGCAAAATATTTTTAATAACTGTAAGCAGTTGCTTCGGTATTAAAATGTCCGAAGCACTTTTTAAAGCACGGTTTATACTTTCAAGAACTAACTTACAATCCTCTTTCTCTTTAACAAAATAATTGTCCACTTTAATTATAATTTCACGAGTACGACTATTAATTAATTTCTTACTCATTTTAACGAGTAACAGTTAACAAAACTAAACAACAAAACTCAAGAACAACAATAAAACAGGATAACAAAAACAAAAAGCTAACAAAAATATTCGATGTGCGTAAGTGGGTAAGCGCGGACTGAATTTGCGAACGGTACCGACGGTGCGAGTTCGACTACGTCACCAAGATGGCCGCCAATCGCAATATCATCGTGCGGGGCTTATAAAGGAGTAGATTATGCTATCTTGACCTGGAGAAGAATCTCTTACACTGGCTAGAACTCCTTTTAATTCGGTCATAGAAAAAGGCAAGCCTAAAGGAGAACTATTAGAATTTAACATAGAATAGGGTGATACACAAAGAGATTCTTCCGGTACTGTAGGAGGAGCCAAGCGGTCTAAAAAGGCATCAGCCATAGAATGTGAAAGAGAAGCATAGGAAGATTGATTAAATGCAGATCGAAAACGTTTTATGTTACGCCAGACTAATGAAGGGCTTGTATTAGGAGAGAGTGAAGAACAAAAAGCTTTCCAGCCTTGTTGTTTCTTCTCTCTAAGTAATTCACGGGTAGATTTAACAGCAGTCTGTAGCAAAAGTAATTTCTCATCACTCATATCACAAGCATATTCCTTCTCAGCCATTTTTCTTCTATGAACAGCTTCAGCGCATTCCGAATCCCACCACGGAGGAAAAGGAATTTTCCGTGAGGAATTATCCTTGATAGGAAAAATCTCATCTGCTGCATCGATAATGCACTTAGCAAAAGCTGTAGCTCTATCCAACTCATTCAAGTCAGGTATTTGTGTGATCTTGAATTCCACTCGGGTCTTGTATGTGGACCAGTCGGCATCATACAACTTATGTTTTATACGAAGTTTGGGTTTTGGTGTATTTCTACAATTAATAGGAGATGTGATAATTAAGGGAAAATGATCACTGCCAAAAGTAGATGTTAGAGGCGACCAAGACATTAATGATGCCAAAGAGGGTGTACAAATAGACAAATCAACAGCACTAAAATTCTCATTAGGGTTTGTGCGCCTCGTTGGAGCACCAGTATTTAACACACAAAGATTAAAAGAGTCTAAAATTTCCAATAAATATTCTCCATCACTATTAGTGATGGTACTACCCCAAGATTGGTGATGAGAGTTAAAATCTCCAAGCAGTAAAAATGGTGTGTCTATACTAGACAGCAACAATTTTATTTCATCAAAAGCAGCGACAGAAGGCTTGGACAGATAAACTGAAATGATAGTAATATTGTCAAAATAAACTCCTACAATATTAATATCATCACGGTTACGAGGAGGAAAAGTTATTTGAGAAAAAAACACAGTATTTTTGACAAGAATGGCGACACCACCATACCCATCAGCTCTGTCTTCACGTATACAAGTGAAACCAGAAATACCAAAAATATAACCTGGCTTTAGCCATGTTTCTGACAAAACTATAATTAAAGGATTAAACTTATTTATAAGGTAAATTAAATCACTCTTTTTAGGTACTATACTCCGACAATTCCACTGAATAATTTGGTAATCCATTATTGATATCAACTGTTTGTTTTAAAAACTCATTTAGAGTGGCAACGTCGGACGGTTTTAAAATATTTGAATTACTATGAAGCAATGCACCAAGAATGCTCAATATTAAATTTAATATCTGCGAATGTTTCAAGTTTCCATCATCATCTGATTTTGCTTTTAAACCACAACCATTAGCCGGGGTAGGAATTTGACCTTCTTTAATAATTGCATTATGAGCAGCACAGTCAAAACCCTTGGAAAACTTAGGAAGTGACCGAGGTTTCAGAAAAACTGTTTTATTATATGAAACAGGATTAGCATTGCTAGAATTTGGACTTGCATTCTTATTATGTGAAGCTGGTTTAACTGGGGTACTTAAAGCATTCGCATATGACTTAGACACTGGAGGGTGTAGTTTACATGCTTCCATATAGGAAATGCAGTTGTGTGCCATTGTATGCTTAATTTCTTTCTGGCGATTAAATTCTGGACAAACTTTGCTAGTAGCAAAATGAAAACCATTGCACATAATACAAACAGCCGCATCATCCTCAACTGAACATGAATCGCCTGTATGATTCTGACTGCATTTAAAACATCTTGGTACAGAACGACACAATGCTTTGGTATGTCCATAGCGGCAGCACTTATAGCACTGAATAGTGGGAAATGTGTAAATATCAACAGGAACAGAGTTAAAACAAACAAAAACTCTCTTTGGAAGGACTTGTCCATCAAAGGTAAGAACTACTGATTGAGAGGGCTTCCATGTAGTAGATTCAGTGGTGGTAACTTTGTAATTGAGACGCCTAACTTTTAGCACTTTACCACAGCCAACAGGTACTGACACATTTTCTATAATTTCTTCCACAGACCAGTCATTAGGGATACCTCTAATCAGTCCTATCCTTGTCACACTAAAGGTGGGAATGAACGCCTTAAAATTGTATGTAGATAAATTTTTATTTCCAATAAAATCATTAGCAGCACTGTGAGTAGTGAAAGCCACAGCACATCTGTTCCTACCTATTCTTTTCACACTACCTGGTATTATATACTGAAATTTATTTTTCTTTAAAAAATTGCCAAAGGCCATGGGATGTAAGGTAGTACTAGTATTTGAGGATGCTTCTATTTTTTGTACATGGACTACATACGGTTGCAAATCTGGCTAAACTTTAGTTGGTGGACCGTTGAATTGGGCGGCAAGACTTCTAGGGCTGAAAGACCTTGGCCTAAGACCCCTCTATGTAAAATTTGGAATGATGAAAACTTATACTTTCCGAGAAATTAATTCACAAAAATCACTTTATTTTCACAATTTTAGGTTATGAATCGGGACTTTTTTTTTTTTTTGGTTCACGGAATCGGGTCTTTTTGTTGTCATTGCGTTCCGTTATACTTCTTGTTGAAGACCTGTCATATTATTTATTTGAAATTATTATGTATTATTTATTATTTTTATGTTAATAGTAATAATTAATCTAAAATCATATTATTTCAACAAAAACATTTAAAAAAATTTAATTATTAACAATTATTATTTCACTTGACGAAAATCATTGACAATATTATTGTGGACAACGAAACGCAAGCTGACGCCGTCAGTCATTGTTTGTCCGCCTGTCAGTCGAGATCGTTAGTGACAGGAGCGGGCTAATAATTATGCACAGTTGAGGTACTAGCCCCGCACGATGATATTGCGATTGGCGGCCATCTTGGTGACGTAGTCGAACTCGCACCGTCGGTACCGTTCGCAAGTTCAGTCCGCGCTTACCCACTTATGCACATCGAATATTTTTGTTAGCTTTTTGTTTTTGTTATTCTGTTTTATTGTTGTTCTTGAGTTTTGTTGTTTGGTTTTGTTAGCTGTTATTCGTTAAAATGAGTAAGAAATTAATTAATAGTCGTGCTCGTGAAATTATAATTAAAGTGGACAATTATTTTGTTAAAGAAAAAGAGGACTGTAAGTTAGTTCTTGAAAGTATAAACCGTGCTTTAAAAAGTGCTTCGGACATTTTAATACCGAAGCAACTGCTTATAGTTATTAAAAATATTTTGCAAAATTCTATCAAAGTCACGGAGTGTGTGGCATGTGCCACAGGCGTTGCAAAAAATACTGTGACGAAATTGATACGAGAGCATGAGTCAGCAACAGCCAGTGGCAGCAAAATGAGAACTCCTACTAAAGGAAAAAGACAAAAGAAGAAATATTTCGACGGGTTTTCCTTAACAGCTTTAAGAAATATTATAGATTCAATGTATACGGTGAGGAGAGAAATACCCACAATGCGCAAAATCTTGGCGGCTTCAAAAGTAGACCTTAATTATACTGGTAGTGAAACTACATTAAGAAAAATAATTAAATGTGATTTAGGCTACCAATTTAAACGATGCTACCAAAAAAGACTGGCCCCAATTTAAAGACCCCAAATTCAAGCGTGGCGGGCTAAATATTTACGACGTATGAAAGAAAATTACTCGCTTGGTGAAAAATAAAAGACAAAAGACCCGTTATATATCTCGACGAAACGTGGATACACGCACACTACACGGTAGAAAAATGTTGGCAAACAGCAACCGATGGAGTGAGATGGAACGACAGCCCCGGCCGCCGATGGATAAAGAAGTTAAAGCGGTTTTGTTGACAATGCCCTTTTAATGTTTAAAGCAGATAACAAAACGGGGGATTACTATGATCAAATGAATGCTGCGAATTTCACCAAGTGGCTTACAGAAAAATTAGTACCCAACATACCACGCAACTCCAAAATTGTGATGGACAACGCCCCTTATCACAGTAGGGATGAGAATAGGCCACCAAGTATGAACAATAAAAAACAGTTGATTGTTGAGTGGCTATAAGATCACAACATCGACCTTCCCAACGACAGTACAAAACCTGAACTGTATTTATTAATTAAACGGCACAGACAGCCGAAAAATTATAAAATTGACAATTTATTAGCTGGCAATGGCCATGAAGTCGTTAGATTACCACCTTACAACTGCGACCTCAACCCCATTGAGTACATCTGGAACCTGGTAAAGACGAGGGTGTCAGTCCTCTGACGTTGGAGGCGTCGGAGTCAATAACTCCAGATGACTGACGAAAGGAAGTCAATCATGTTAAACGGCTTGAAGAGGAATATTGGAATAAAGATCGAATAACTGACGAGTTATTTGTCATAAATACGGCGACGACAGTGAATCGGAAACGACAGACACAGAAAGCAGTTCTGATTCGGAAGATTATATACATTTTTTTACATATTATCCTGGTTTTATTTATAAGCTGATAGATGTAGGTAGTAATTAAAACTTGACTACTACACAGTGGACTGTGGTTCAATTCCCGCTCGCAATGTAGTTAGAAAAAAATAGTACCTATACATGTAAGAAAGATATACGAATAAGTATATTTTTCTTAAGTCTACAAAAATTATTTCCTTGAAATTTTTAATAATGAAAGTTTGTTTGTCAGAATATGGGTGAGTAGGTAACCCTTAACCCTAATATTAATTTATACATACACTCTTTATAAAGAGTGTAATAAAATTATATAATACAAGTAAACCCTTAACCCTAATATTAATTTTGCATTTAACATTCTTTTGCTAGCTGTCCTTTTGTGTGACAGATGACGTCACAACGCTGTTATTGTGACAAGGTTCCATCGCAATATCATCGTGCGGGGCTTATAATGCATATTTTGGACTGAAATGAGCTGCTTGTTATGGCCTCTTCTTCGGTTCCCAGTAGTATCTAAATTATACATACGAAATGGTTGTAGTAGGTGGCAGCTGGCGGAGCGGGGGGACGGGGGGGCGCAGCCCCCCGCAAGGGGGTCGGGGGGCGAAGCCCCCCGATAGGGGGCTCGGGGGGCGAAGCCCCCCGACAAACAAAAAAAACAATTGTTAGGTATATTTAGGCTAGGTTAGGTTAGGTTAGAACAGTGACCAAAACGGCGCGCGAGCCGAGCGAGCGAAGCGAGCGTGCCGCGGCAGCGGCCGGCGAAGCGCCAGAAAAACATGTATATATTAATTATATTTTGATAAATTAAAAAAATCTACCATAGTAAATTAAAAATCACGCAAATTGTTACGTCATAGGCCTTAATTATTGAACTTAACCTCAAAATTTTCAATTTTAAATTTCTCGGTAACGATAAGTTTTCATCATCCCTTCTTCAAGGGGGGGGTCCTCCCCCTCCCCCCCTCTCCCCCCTTCCCCAAAAAACCCTTAAATTCAGCGGTCCACCAACTGAAGTTTAACCCAAACTACAATAAATATGTACAAACTAAACTACAACCTCAACTGATCAAAATAAATAAGAAAAGTTAAAAATTAATTTTGCAAAGAAAAAACACTCCCGCCTTCTACGAAGTTTCCCGCGCTTTTTCATCTGTCAATATTACATTAATCAAAATAAAAAATCACAGACTAAAAATAAGTGCATTCCGTGTATTGATCGCAGCTAATTATATACTTACTATACTCTTTGATCGCAGCCAAAGAAATTTTGATCGCAGCCGAACTTTAAAAAATATTTGGGTGATATTCTCGATACTGTAAGGTGATCCCGTTTTTAAACTATATTGTGTTTGGCTGCAGACGTTCAGATTAGTCGATTAATTTTTGGTATCACCACTTGTTTATTGGCACCACAGATTACAGAATACTACATACAGATACCTTATGGTGAGCCACCAGGGAGTGCTTGACCGGCTGGCCACGACCGCCATCTATGTCTTGTCTACATTGTCATATATACATCCATGCGTCGTGCATCGAGAAATACACTTTATAAAAGAAGATAACAGCAATATAATTGTTAGAAGACATCTTATCATAATCTAAAAAAAATATGTTATGACAGGATTCATTGAGTGCACTGCCATCTATTGTCCCGGCTCCCGAGTGTAAAATAAAAAACATTGTCACTACTGAGCCCATTTTACCGTTTTGTTTAATTACGTTATTTATACGTGTATATATACGGAGTAGCATTAAATACAGTAAATTCAAATTGTTAAAAATATTAAAAAGGCTATAAACTGCACGTAAGAGGTTTAAAATCGTTCCTAAGTTTTGCACCGCAACCTATGCTGCCAACCCATTATCTTTTGATAAGAACTGAGAGTCTGTAGTACTAGATGGGACCCCATGATTGCCACTAACAGTAACAACTATAGGTATTGCAGGTACTACCCGTACTACCTAATTTCGGTAAAACTAGTCGATATACAGAGTGGTGCTGACAATACGACAATAAATGAAACATCGTGTACCTCAACACATTCTCAATCTACCCATAAAAAATCATAATAATATACCCATTAGTTTAGTCACAGGAAACCATTTTTCACTTTTTCTACATGATGTACATAATATTGATAAGGAAGCGCTTACAGGTTAATGACCGCCGCATCCAGCGGTACTAAACTTTATTAATAATGGCGCAAAGAAGCAAGTCGATACAGGATCGCGCTGTCGCCCGCTGATCGGAGGTCATTGAACCAGTATTTTAAAGGATGTTTTATTCCGTTTGCAATTTTATACGATTTAGTTTGTTCGAAATTTTCATTTTTTTATTTTTGATGCTAGGTTTTTTTCTATTGTTCAGGATTATTCCTATGAACCAGCATGGTCTGTGTTTTCATAAAATGTCGTATTGTCGGCACCACTCTGTATACCATCGACACATACTAATGGATATGCTTTAAAGATGAGAATTGTGTCACTCGGAAAGAAAGTGTTAGGGACGTATTACAAAACGTCACTCAAGCATTGATCTCTGCTTAAACATTACTTAAAACTAGTTTCAACCAATCAAATGGCTTGAAACGAGACTTAAGTCGAGCTTGAGTTTTGAGTGACGTTCTGTAATACGGACCTTAAAGTGCTAGACCGAAAGCATAGGCCATCTCTCTGTCTTTTCAAAATAAAAAAAATACATACTGCAGATTATACATGTACAGCATGTTTATTAACATATGTCTAACTTTTTGTTTTGAAAAGAGTAAGAGAGATGGCCTATGCTTTCGGTCTAGCACTATCTCTTTCCTCATAGATGATTGATGATTTTGGGAGAGAGAAAGATAGACCAAAACTTCGTTTCCTCTCTTTTTTTTCGAATTACCACAATCGATCTCTAAGGCATGTCCATTAGTAATTAGTATAAGTCCAGGTAACTCCGACAACTGTCAATGTCAAAACGGATATTTGTTAAGGTTATGTTGTGGGAAATAAAATAAATCGCATTTCCTTTTAAAATGGCTCATTTAATTCGTGCACTAGCGTTTAGGCCAAGAGAAATAGTTACAAGATGTTACAATAAAATCGTTATAACAGATGATGGTTCAACAATAGTGGCTCTTCATAAAGACCAAGAATTTCCCTATGAACACTCAAGACCTCTCCCAGAAGAAACTGTTACTGATACATCGATTTTAAGAATGAGTGATAAAGAAGAAGTATACAGAGTATTCAAGGATATGAAACCTGAAATAGCAAGAAAACAACTATCTTCCCTAACCTTAACAACAGAGCACCGATGGTGGCCCAGGTCCAGGGACAAGAAGGCCAAGAAAACAGAAATGAATCGCCCTTACTTGTAAAACAACCAATGTGTTAGTATAGGATATTGTAATAGCTAATAAAACATAATTCAAGTTATTTTTTGTTTGTTTAATTTTATTTTTATGAAGTTGTTAAATCCTTTAAAATAAATTAATAGGATTCCTGTAATACGGACCTAACTCAAAACTCAAGCTTTACTTAAATCTCGTTTGAAGCTATTTGATTGATTGAAACTAGTTTTAAGTAATGCTTAAATCTTGAGTAAGGTTCTGTAATACGGTCCTTACTATACCATATACATATATTTTGTTTCTTAAAACATGATAATAAATGTTATATATAGAAATACCGCTGAAAGGACCTGTAACAAGGTGAAAAGCTACATCATCTCTACCTAGATACTCCTTTTGCAGATATTAGCCTTTTTTTTTTGATATGGCATCTCGTAGGTGGCCATTAGAGGCCGTAACTACTTAACCAGACTTTCCTGTGGATGCCTTAATTAAAATTAAAGCCTCCAGCCATGGGCACTTAAAACTAAATTAAAATTGGGCGACTACGCACTAAGGGCACCCCCTGTGGGGTACGAACCTCGGCTTAGGGCGTCGCTAGAGAGGACGGCTGGATCAAATGTATTTTTAATGGTTTGATGACCACGACGTTTCCTAGTACTAGCTCTGAGAAGAAACGCCGAAACAAACTCAGAGGTCATTGTTGGGAACTTGGGACATTATGATATTACTGGCTCAGCTGCGGCGCGGGCTGGCCTTCATCGGACAAGGGACGGGGGAGGGGATTACTACGTGGAGCGCGTCGCGATGGACCTCGGCGCACGGTGGGCTGAAATCGGCAAGTGGGGACTTAAGGATTCAAATGAGTATTTTTGAGTTTTGTGTACTAATACAAATATTTTTTGTTATTTGTAATTTTTTTATACCTAGTACTTTTCGAGTTATGGACCCCTAAACTTTGTATGAAATATTTATCGGTTTTTGGTTTAATCTGACACGTCTTATTGTTGTATAACAGAAATATGTACTTATAGCAAAAAATCAAATTATTGGTAAGCATTCTACACCACCCTTATGACGTTAGTTATTTTTCACGATACTCACACCACTCCTAAGACGTCATTTGTTTTTATCAATAGCGCGGTGTACCCTCATTAGCGCGTCGTCCAATGAGCGCAGCGAAAAAAAATGACACGGTTACATTTGAAAAACAACTACCCTCAGTACGTTGTTACACATCGTAATAAACGCACTATCCTATCTCACATTTTCGAAATACTATTACTATTTATTACGTAAAAATGTTCGATTTGGTGTCAAATATTGATATTGTTGTGCTATTAAAGGAAAGTGGAAGTTTTAAAAATAATAATGTTTTATATAGTGCTATTAAATCTAGATTAGTCCCCAATGTGTTAAATGATGAAAACGATAAAGCTTTAAAAGCGTTTTGTGCAAAATATTGCTATAATCTGCAAAGGAGATGGCAAAATGCTCATAGCAAAGAGGAAATGTTTAGTAAAAATAATAACGAATGGTTATCGTCGGAAATAATTTGGCCTGATTTCATTGCAAGTGCATTTGAAAGATACCAAGACTCTGTTCCTAGTACATCACGTGTACATGAATCTCCAGCAAAAGTGTCTACTGCCACGTCAACGAATGTAAGTCCAAGAAAACCATTTTGTGAATTAGGACCTAAGCAAAAAACCGGCCAAATGCGAACCGACTCGCACACCGAGGGTTCCGCCGTACAAACGTAGCGGTTTACAATTTATGACGTACTAGCTTTCCGCCAGCGGCTTCGCCCGCGTGGAGTTCGGTTATATCGCGCTGTTTAAATTCCCCTCGGGAACATCAAATTTTTCCGGGATAAAAGGTAGCCTATGTTCTTTCTCAGGGTCTAAAGATTGTCTGTGCCAAACTTCATCAAAATCGGTTGAGAGGTTTAGGCGGGAAAGCGTAACAGACAGACAGAGTTACTTTCGCATTTATAATACTAGCATTGATTTAGAATTTTTCACAGTTTAGAGGCAATTAGATTTAAGAAGTGTTTGATATGAATTTCAACTTTAATATCTCTACGCTTTCATGTGAAAAAGGGTAGGTAGTAAGTTTATAATTATTAAAAAAATATTTTATGTCATGTAAGCAAAAATAATATTTTAATATTTTATGTAACTTCAAATTTATCATTTTCACAATTTTTCCTTTATCTGTCTGTACTATAATATAACGTTGACAGCCTCCGTGGCGTAGCGGTAGCGGACGCGGCCGCTGCGCAAGGTGGCGCGGGTTCGATCCCCGCACAGTGCAAGTATTTGTATGCATGAATATGAATATTTGCACTGGTCTGGTCGTGCCTCGGAAAGCACGTTAAGCCGTTGGTCCCGGTTGCCATACGAACATCTAATGGCAGTCGTTACGGGTTGTTGGAGCCCTCAAAAATCCAACAATTGGTCTAACTGCAATGCTTCGATGTCGCCTTCGGGTTGTGGAGGTCAGACGGCAGTCGCTTCACGGAAAATGTCAGTTTAGCCATATCAGCAGTTGGACCGGTAAAGCGGACCCCAGACTCCAAAGCTGAAAAGGCTTCGGATGCGACTGGGATTAACGCTGTGATGATGATGATGATGAGTATAATATAACGTTGCTTCGTGCCGAATTCCAAGATTCTGAGTTCACGGGAAGTACCTTGTAGGTTTTGATTCCCTAGAGTGTGACGGAAATTCGTCTTAAAGTGTCGGTATAAACTGCTGTATCTTTTGATCGCTTTAACTTAGAACTTTGATTTTTTCACTGCTTAAAGGGACAATAGACCTAGGTCTATTGTAATAAATTTCAATTTGATACCTTTATTAGTTCGTGAGAAATAAGGTAGTAAGTTTCATTTTATTAAAATATGTTTATTATATTAGATAACTTAAAAAAAATGTGATTTTCGCAATTTTTCCTATATTTGCATTATATGACAATCCTTCATGCCAAATTTCAAGATTCTAAGTTTACGGGAAGTATCCTGTAGGTTTTGATTCCTTTGCGAGTGTCGAAAATTTGTTGAAAATATCGACATATCGGCTGTATCTTTTGATTGGCTTGGCTTAGAAGTTTTATATTTTCACAGCTTAAAGGGGCAATAGACCTAGGTATTTGATATAAATTTCAATTTGATAACTTTATTCGTTCGTGAGAAATAAGGTAGTAAGTTCCATTTTATTAAAATATGTTTATTATATTATATAACTAAAAAAATGTGATTTTCGCAATTTTTCCTATATTTGCATTATATGACAATCCTTCATGCCAAATTTCAAGATTCTGAGTTTACGGGAAGTATCCTATAGGTTTTGATTCCTTTGCGAGTGTCGAAAATTTGTTGAAAATATCGACATATCGGCTGTATCATTTGATTGGCTTGGCTTAGAAGTTTGATATTTTCACAGCTTAAAGGGACAATTATAGACCTAGGTATTTGGTATAAATTTCAATTTGATAACTTTATTCGTTCGTGAGAAATAAGGTAGTAAGTTCCATTCTATTAAAATATGTTTATTATATTATATAACAAAAAAAATGTGATTTTCGCAATTTTTCCTATATTTGCATTATATTACAATGCTTCATGCCAATTTTCAAGATTCTGAGTTTACGGGAAGTATCCTGTAGGTTTTGATTCCTTTGCGAGTGTCGAAAATTTGTTGAAAATATCGACATAATCGGCTGTATCTTTTGATTGGCTTGGCTTAGAAGTTTGATATTTTCACAGCTTAAAGGGACAATAGACCCGAGTATTTCATGTGAATTTCAGGTTGATACGTCCACGCATTCTTGAGATAAAGGGTCTTGACAGACAGACAGACAGACGGACAACAAAGTGATCCTATAAGGGTTCCGTTTTTTCCTTTTGAGGTACGGAACCCTAAAAAAGAGACGTACGGAACATATTCATACAACTATGACTACAGAGGAAATATCTCATGCATGTATTATAAAATTACGAGAGGATGGTAATCAAGGAATAGCTGAAATCCTCGAACACCTACTTAAAAATCCGCAGGATGTACATAAAGTAAAAGATAGTCTTTTAGAAAAAAATTAAAAACCTAAATTTACTCCAGATGAAGCTTTGGGACTTGTTTTGTCCCTTAAATTAACAAAGTGGCAATACAATACTTTAAGAATAAGTATCAAAGAGAAAAATGTCGACATGTTCCCTTCCTACTACAAGGTGCAAAATGCAAAACAAGACTGCTACCTGCCAAAAGATGATATCACCTTAACAGATACAACTGCTAGAATAAAATTGCAGCCTCTATTAGATGTAACCGCCAAAAGGATATTCAAAGCAATCAATATTGATAGCACAAACTGTAAGAAGTTGACAATGATAAGCAAATGGGGAATGGACGGTGCTTCGAATCAAGCAAACTACAAGCAAAAAATGACAACGGATGACAAAGAGGACAGTGCTTCGACAGATGATTCAAGTATTTTTGTGGGTAGTTTAGTACCAATAAAAATTGTTCCGAGGAACAAATTATCTGGGAAAACGACTCCCCAAATTCAGCGTATTGGTGTCGACCAATATTTTTCAAGTTTGAAAAAGAGAACAAAGCAACGATTTTAAGAGAGAAAACCGAAAATGAAACGGAGATAAGTGAATTGAAGGAAACAGAAATTGGCGAACAAAAGTCTCACATTCATTATTGCTTACCATGATAGATGGTAAAGCAACATCAATCCTCTGTGAAACTTCAGCTCAACGATGTGACATATGTAAAGCTGTTCCTACAGAAATAAATAACTTGTCTTTGTTATTGACTAAAAACATTGATACCGACTTGTACAAATATGGTTTATCATCGCTACATATATGGATACGTTTTATGGAATGCATTCTTCACATAGCCTATAGACTAGATTATGGGCTAGAACATGGGTTGCAAAAGGTGAAAAAAAAGTTTTGATGGAAAATAGAAAAAAAATAATTCAGGACGCTTTTAAAAATCAAACAGGGCTTTTAATCGATGTTGTAAAGCAAGGGCATGGAACTACTAATGACGGGAATACCGTTCGAAGATTTTTCTCAAATACAGAGATTGCTGCTGTAGGTAATTACTGGTGTCGATGAAAACTTAATAAAACGGTTTTCAATCATTTTAGAAACAATATCTTCAGGCCATAAAATTGACACAGTGAAATATAAGGAATATGCGGAAGCCAACTTAAAATTATACGTGGATTTATATGACTGGTTTCACATGCCGTCTAGTGTGCATAAAGTTCTGGTTCATGGAGCAGCTATCATTGAAAAGTTTGGATTAATTCCGATTGGAAAGTTATCGGAAGAAGCGGCTGAATCCAGAAATAAAGACTTTAGGCGATATCGCCAATACCATTCAAGAAAATTCTGCAGATGAGCTAATAATGAGGATATTTTGAATAATTTAATTATTAGTTCAGATCCTTATATTTCATCAAAACGTCATAAAATGATACGGAAACACAAACCATTTTCAGAAGAAGCGAAAACCATGCTTCTGTTGCTTCCAACATTTGAGGATGATGAGCGGGAAAATATAGAATTTGTAAATGTGGAACATTTAGACAACGAATCTGAATCAGAATCTGATAAAATTGCGTAAGTGATAGTTTTGTGAGTGCGTGCGTGAGTGAGAGTGTGCGTATGAGTGGATTAGGCCTCCTGGGGACACCACTGATAAAAAAAACGCGCTTAGTTCTCTACCTCAAGGGTAGTGCGGAAAAGGGAATGAAATCAATTTCCTCCAAAATCGAAGAAAATCGAAGCAAGTGATATATTGGATAATTTGCCTAAAAAATAGCACAGTCGAATACCAAAAGCCGTTTCTTGAGAACTTTTGAGAATTAAAAGTTATTCACATAAAATAAAATTTCTTCATACAAAAATAAATTAAAATCGTTATAACTTTAAAAATATTAGGTATATACAAAAATCGAAAAGAGGAAAAATGTCTTGTATTTAGTGGTTGATTGCAAATCCGTTATTATTTTCTGATAAATTGCCATCAATTTTCGTGAATCCCTAAGTCTATGGAAGCTTGATTTCAGCCCATCGTGCGGCGGCGACGTCGGTAGGTCGGTCTGTTTTTCTCTCTTCTGTCTCTCTTCTGTCTTTTCTGTCTCTTGGAGGAGGGTAATGGGGTCATCGGGGTCTGTGAGGGCGGCGAAGTCGGGAGATGGTGGAGGGAGTGTAATTGGCAGCAGCTGCTATAAGAGGATTGCGGTGCTTGACAGCAGTGTCAAAGAAACGCTTGGAAAGGCGTTTCATGAACTGCTGGATGGTGGGGATTTTGAGATCAAGATGGAGGATCTCATTTCGAACGAACCAAGGGGCGTTTGTGGCTTTACGGAGGAATCGGTTTTGGATTACTTGCATCCTATGGATATGACGTGGCTTGGCATGTGCGAAAACTGGACAAGCGTAGGTCATAATCGGGCGTATGCAAACTTTGTACAAGCGCATTTTGCACCTGAGCGATAGCTTGCTACGCGGGTTGAGGACGGGGTGGAGTCGACCTAGAGCGAAGGCGGCGCGAGCGCGGACCGTCTCAATGTGCTCTGAGAAGTTGAGGTTTTGATCGAGAATCACACCTAGGTACTTGGCTTGCTTCTCCCAAGGGATCGGCTTACCGTCCAAGGTGATGGGTCGTGGAAGGGTGACACTGACCCGCGGTTTCCTGTAGAGTACCGCTTGGCTTTTTAGGGGGTTGACTTCAATCCTCCATTTCATAAACCAGTCAGCGAGCTTGTTGACCGCGGATTGAAGATGGAGGCGAATCCAGTCTGGACTGCGTCCCGAGCAGTAGATGGCTGTGTCGTCTGCGAATAGAGCGAGTTGAGCCTTACTGCTTTTCGGGATATCGCTAGTGAAGAGCGTAAAAATGAGTGGGGCTAGTACAGAGCCCTGGGGAACACCTGCACGGATGGGGCGGGGGGAGGAGAGCACTCCTTCGATTTTATAGCGAAAGGTGCGGTTTGATAAGATGTTGATGTTTGGTAAGATGAGGACGAGACGATCAGGCACACCGAGTTGGTACAGCTTATAGATTAAGCCGTTGTGCCAGACTTTGTCAAACGCCTTCGCTATATCGAAGTAAACTACGCCTGTGTACATACCACGCAGGAATCCTGCGTGAATATGTTCAGTGATGCGTAGGATCTGTTGCGGACAGGAGTGTTGGGTACGGAACCCGAATTGTTCTAATGGGATAAGGCTCTTGTTTTCGGCGTAGGCTCCGAGACGCTTATATACATATAAGCCTCTCATAAATCTTACCGAGAACTTTGAGTAAGCTGATGGGACGGTAACTGGACGGTTCGGCTTTAGGCTTACCGGGCTTGGGAATGCCTATAACTGTGGCTTCTTTCCACGTTTGTGGGAAAATGTTATTCCCCATTGCACCATTGAGGATGGTGGTCAAGAGGATGATCAGGTGGGCAGGGAAGAGCGGACCACTCTGTTGGTGATGCCGTCAGAGCCGGGCGCAGATGTCTATCTGGTGCTCTCGAAGGAAGGTTGAGATCTCGAACTTCTGGTCTCTAATGCCGTCGGCATTGAAGTGAGCCAGCTTGAGGGATCGGGGCTTGGTTCTCTGTTTGGCCGTATTATCCATAAATTACTTATTGGATGCAAGGGAGGAAAGGGCGTGCGTAATTTCTGGGTGCGCATTGTAGATGTTAATAATGGCTTGCAGATTGCCAGCTGCCATAGCGACTTTTAAGTCGTTCGCCATCTGTCTGGCGCGAGGCGACATAAAAATAAGGAAGGTCCCCGAGATGATATTAAAAGCATCTGTGGGACCATTTCCTGACATTGGGGTCGAGGGAGGGGGTGAGGGGGTTGTTGCTGCAGCCATAGGTGCAGGGGCAGGAGGGGACGGGGCCGCCTTTTGGGCCGTGGTAGGACGGATACGAGGATCCTTGTCCTGCCAGGCGGGGGTGGTTGGGGCGGTCTGGGGAGCGGACGCCACGAGGGCCGGGAAGGCCCTCTGGTGGTTTAGTTGATTCCAGGGACTGGGCCTTTGAGGGCTCAGTCGCTCTGGGATCTGACTCCCTGGGGATTCACGCTTTTGGCGTGCGTTAGCCCGGTTGGCTAGCTTGGAGGAGGAGGATTTGGGGGCCTTGGGGCACCCGCGATAATTGGCCGTGTGGCCGGTCGCGCCGCAGAGGACGCAACTAGGTGGCTCTTTGCAGAGCGCACGGTCCTTGGGGCGGGGGCACTCTGCCGTGCCATGATCGCCCAGGCACTTAACGCACCTGGGTTTGGCGTGGCAGTGTGCCTGGGAGTGCCCATAGAGTTGGCACCTGTGGCATTGGCCAACAGTGCCGCTCTTATGGGGCTTCTCAATGGATATCCCTGTGAGAGAGCAGATACTCTTCACTAGGAAGATAGGGTGGTGGGCGGATCCTTCTGCTGGGTGGCAGGTTACAAGGACCATGTCGTAGGGTACCTTACCGCGTGCCTTGTGCATACGGTGGACCTCCTTCACAGGGATTTCCTGTGAGAGGAGGTCCGCCTTTATGTCTTCGGAGGATAACTCCTTTGGCACGCGGCGGATGACTACTCAGGTGAGGCGGTCCTCCGGGAGGGAGTAGGTGTGGAAGGCCACACCTCTATGTCGGAGGAGCTTGGTCAGCTCCCGGTAGTCCTTAGAGGACGGGACGGTCACCTTGATGCCAGTCTGTGTAGACTGGGCCTTGGTGAACCTGATCTTCTGGTCGGAACACAAGCCGGACACATTGGTCCATTTCCCCTTGTCCTGTATGAAAACAGGCGGGGGAAGAGGGATCTTGGCGGCAGCTCGGGGGGCTGAGCGGGCGGGGTTGGGTGTCGCGGCACGCGGGGCGGTGGCAGCGATTGAGGGGGCAGGGGCGAGGGTGGGTAAGCCGCTGGCGGAGGTAGCGGCCGCCAGTTTGGGGGCCGGATTTGAGGAGGATTTCTTCCTCCTCCTCTTTCCCGAGGCAACAATGAAGCCGTCAGCTTCATCGTCCGGGGACGAGGGTGAAGACTCCTCAGAGGAATCCGAGGAGTCAGGGATATTGGCTTTATTGCCGAGAATACCTCGGTGTCCATAGACACCTCGGTTTCAGCAGGGACGGGCTGGGGGACGGGAGCTAGCTGCTGCTGTCGATCGGACAGGGAGGTGTGTACCTAATGCCTACTGACCTGATGATACGCCGCAGCGCAGCTACAGCACACCATACGATACGACACTGCATACACACACACACACGACGATCGGACTCTTGCGAGTCAAATCGGTAGATCCGACGCCACACAGATTCGTTGGCACCGTTAGGTTTCACTGGGGCGCGTTGATGCGGGGAGTGACTACTCGCCCGGTAGTCGGAGGGATTTACTCGCTTTCGCGAGCCAATCCGACCGACTATTGTACTTTTTTGACCAGTATTCCGCTAGGAATAGGATGTACGTTTTTTGATCAATTCTGTAGAAATAGGATATAGCGTTGCTGCAGCTTTAGATGCAGGGCGATACACTGCTCGATAAGTGCAGCAACGTAGACACTATCACAAAACACTGACACACCCGAGAGGCACGACTGCGAGCGCGCGGCGAGGCCAGCGAGAGCGGCGGTAGCACGGAGCTCAGGTGGGGACATGCGCTCGAGGCGAGCACGCGGCGCGGAATGAGATATTGCCCCGATTCCCTTGTTCACAAACTAAACTAAATTTAATTTGACAGAATGAAACTAAAATGTTATCTTCTTTCCTTTTCTTAATGAAATAGAAGAAAAATAAGCACTTAACTTGAAATTAGTTTGTGAAGAAGAGAATTGGTGCCATTGTACTACATACAGCTCTAGAGAAATCTCACCCCCTACGATGTTTACGTGCGCGCCATATCGTGAGACATCAATAAAACTGCTAAGATATTCTAACTAGAAACAAAGATAGCGACTGCTAGGTAATGCTCAATTTCGCTTTACCAGTCCAACTGCTGATTTTGGCTAAACTTTGATATTTTCCGTGAAGCGACTGCCGTCTGACCTCCACAACCCTAAGGCGATATCTAAGCATTGCAGTTAAATCAATTGTTAGACTTTTGAGATCTCCAAAAACCCGTAAGGACTGCCTCTAGATGTTCGTATGGCAACCGGGACCAACGGCTTAACGTGCTTATCGAGGCACGACCAGACCAGTGCAAATATTCATATTCATGCATAATATTTGCACTGTGCGGGTATCGAATCCGCGCCTCCTTGAGCAACGGCCGCGTTCGCTACCGCTACGCCACAGAGGCTGTCAAAATTACCTACTCTTAATAATAATAAACTAATTAAATATTTATAATTTTATTGTGTAGGTATTGTGGAATGTTATTAAACATAAATTGTGCACTCATTAGCTCATTCAATTTTAAATTAACAGTATTTTGATGTTTTCATCCTCTTTTTGTTGTCAAGTGTTTTAAAATAAATTTATTTACCAATAGATATTTTTAAACTTCCAAACTAGTCCCACAAACATTATATTTTTTAGAAATTTCTAAATAAAATAAATAAATATATATATACGGACAAATCACACAGAGTGAGCTAGCCCCAAAGTAAGTTCGAGACTTGTGTTATGGGATACTAACTCAACGATACTATATTTATAATAGATACATATATAGATAAACATCCAAGACCCAGGCCAATCACGAAAAGATCGTTTTCCATGATGTCCTGGCCGGGGACCGAACCCGGGGCCTCCACGTCGCAGGCAGTGTTGACCACTGCACGACAGAGAACGACAACCAAAACCTCACAATAGAATTTTAAAATTTATCAGCTTAATTGTCCCACTGCTGGGCACAGGTCTCCTCATATACAGAGAAGGATTGAGCGTAATCATCACGCTTGCTCAATGCGGGTTGGCGATTTCAGACTTAAAGTCTAGATTCCTCAAGATGTTTTCTTTCGCATTTTAATCAGTCATTGCTTTCCAAGATATACCTACTTAGAAAGTATGTCGTCTCTAAGTTTATTATAACTTGAGAGAAGTTATGTTGGTACTTGCCTGACCTGGACTCGAACCCACACACTCATACTTGAGAGACTGGGCCACGACGACTACTGGTGAATGTCACAAACTTAAAAATTGTATTCAGAGTAAACAATAGTGCGTGATCCAGTTTTACGAAATAAAATATTCAAATATTAAATTCATAGTTTTAGTGTTTTAATCTTGAAACAAAATAGATGCGGTTGGGATGCTGCTCTCAGAGATAAAATAACTAGAACTAAGTTTAGCACAATATTTCTCAATCGTAGATGTGTGTGCCGTCTGTGGCGGGTGGTGTCGCGAGACGCGACACGCAGTATAAATCTATCATAGATTTCGTGGCAATATTTAAATTTTCTTGATACTTGCACTATGATTATTGAATAATAAATACTATACAATAGACTATAGACTGTATTGCACCCGTACTAAGCTGCGACAGGTCGGTTAAATGTAAGTTAAGGACTATAAAAGCTTGGGTCGACGAGCGAATCGATTTATCTTCGAGGTTGAGCTACCGGTCGTACGGGTCGTACGGTTTGTACTCTACACGTTGTCCGTTGACATCCCATTCTTTACCTTGAAAGTTGAACAGCGTGTTGAATTACAAGGTATATAAATACCCACCCTTAGTAGCGCAACAAATTAAACGCGCGTGCGTATATTAGGTATACATATACGTAGTAGGTACATACCTAGTAGATTTTATAGCCGGTCTTCGTAAACATCAGTAAGGATATTGCACTATTTTTAACAAACGACAATACGTACATATTTGTCATTTGATATTGATTACAATATTTTTTACAAGATAAAATAATTAGGTACTCTGCGATGGTACCGATGGCGAAACTGTTCAAGACCACTGGGACAGAATCCAGGCAGCTATTGCTGGTGCGGTGCGGATGGTTCTCGGCGTCTCTACAGGGCACAGGCGGTCGCAAAAGTGACAAGGAGACCTGGTGGTGGGATGACACAGCCCAGAGGGAGACAAGGGTGAAGAAAGCCCTCTTCAAAACGAAAGCTTCTTGATCTCTATACTCTTGCTCAGTTTAGTTCTGAATTCATCCACGTGGCGATTTTACGAATTTCTATTTTAGTAACATTCATGTGGCGCTTTTACAAATTTCTATTTTAGTAACATGATCACCTATCCAAATACGAAAGCTACACGGTTTCCTGGTATGATCCGTTGATCAGAATGTTGAGATAGGTCAGATCAATGAGTCGGGACTTCGGGAGTGATAGCGGTGATAGTATTTTAGTTAAATCAACTACTAACTCTTAAAAATTTTCTCTGTATTTTATACTAAAAAAATATTCAATAGCCGGCAGGAGCTTTGAGCATTTGAATATTTTTTTTTTATTACATTATATACATGTTATTACAATAGCGATGTTTCCTGGATAAAAAAAAAAAATATTCTATTTAGTCCGTCATTCGGATTATAGAAAAATATTGGATACGTATACGTATTTTGTTTTATCAAATAAAAAAAAAATGACAAATATAAAAGGCATCAAAGATCAGGAGAGGGAGCCGGTGACGTCACTCGTTGCTAAAAAGTGTAGCAATGTAGCAATAAGTGACGTAAGACGAGTTTTCAACGCACTGTATCGTCTTCAGTTTTTGTTTAAGTATATGAAAAAAGAAAAAATACGTGTCTAGTATTTTTTGGATATCTGACAGACGGACTAATTAGTTTTTTTAGTCAACTACCCTATTGTGATAGATCAGTAGGTATACATAATTATGTAGATCCTTCATCCTGTCGGGCACAGCAGAAATTAGTAGATGTAGAGAGGGCCATGTAGCAATTAAAAAAATTTTATCAAGTAGATTTTTTAGGTACTTAAATAACATTTCACATGTTCTTGAAGTTGGTATAATATATACAAAAACTGCGAATTTTTATACCATCGTTGCTGACTGTACCTTAACATTCATGTTTATTAATCAGTATTTTTATTACATTCGGTTTACGAACGTTGTCAATCATTGTGTAAAAATACTGACCCTGACATAGCCAGAGCGGCGCTCCGAGCGTGGCATGTCGGGACCGAGGGTGTCTGGCACCGAGTCAGGTAGGCTGATCGCCACAATGTTACTTACCTACCGAGAGCCACAACGGCCACAACTATTTGACCTATGAACCTCACCTGTCTTTCCACCAGGCGAGATCGGTACTGATCGAGAGTAGGTCATCCATCATCTGTTAGTAGTTAATGTCCTTACTTCTGGGCAAAGGATGATTGAATGAAATTGAAGGTCCTCCTTGATAGCTAGGTACTAAATTCTGAATATCCCATTTATTAATATATAAAAAAAAAACAAACTATTGGAAATTTCAAAATTGGCTGTTGTAGCTATTTTGGTTCATCGAAACACGTTTTCTTTTGTGTCGGTAAAATGATGTTTATTTTTTTAAACAAAAAATTAAAACGGTCTTATTTAAGCATTCTCATAACATAATTAGAAATAAAAGTTTGATTTGTTAGTTTTATCTCCGCTATTCGGAGTGAACTGTGTATTAAAACATGGGAAAAGATCAGAAAATATATAATTTCCTTATAAATTTTGCGTTATTATTTAATATTGTCAATTGATGGAAAATAGTTTTTTTTATTGAAAAAAAAAACAAGAAAAATGCTTTTAAATAAATCACTTTATTTTTGATAAATAGTTTGTTGTATATTCATTTTACAATTTAATAAATTAATGATGCTATTAATGCAATCGATAACCTAGTGTTCCTTTACTTAGGTAATATAATATATATGTTAAACTGTTAAAGTTATGACGTATTTAACAGGTACATATTCCTTATTAATTATATATATAATATAATATATTCAATTAACACTATTTTATATTGATAAACTATGAATTAATAACGTGGTAAATTAACATTTCATTAACAGTACAATATATTAAAGGATAATATGCTTCATCTATCATTTTGTAACTAGGTACCTAAGCAAGGCTTCGGAATTAGCCATAGTAATTTAAGTCAACAATTAACAGCTTATCTTATTACATTGCTAATAAATAGAAACTATAATCTGTGAGTAATAAATTCATAAACTACAATAATTTCTCTTTCTAAACAAAATATTTATTCCTTCACATTCAATATCACAATGATTGCTTCTTTTGGTGCCCTTTACGTCTAAATATTGCACTTACCACATCTTATCCAACCACGAAACTCCTATGTAACCATTGTAACTGGAAATAAGTTGTTAGCTTATCAACTGACATAATTGGGTTGTATCCTAAAAATAATTCCATGTCCATCAGATGGGTTTATAAAAAATATTGAACACGTATTTTTTATTTTTTCTTCCATTCAAATACTTAGAAAGATATATTGATTTGAAATATCGCATGACGTCACGCCGTGGTACAAAATATACCACGGCGTGACGTAATTAGCCCCCACTCCGTGACTTTAATACGCTATATCTCAGTAGTTTTTGGTAATTTCGACAAAATAAAAAATACGGGTCTTAATTTTTTTTTAGTATCTAAAAGACGGACAAATTGTTTTTTTTATTTTCATACGAGTACCTTGGATACATCCCTATTATTTTATATGTAATAGATCAACAAATAAATAAAATGGTAAGTATTACAAAAATAGATTTTCTGATTTATTGCATTATGTGATGGAGGTAAGATTGAATAAATAGTGACACATATGTGCAGCCAAATGTCACGAGTGTTGGCAACTAGTGCGAGTCCTCGAACAATGAGTGCTCACAGCGTGAAACATCTGCCCACGAGGCAACGACAAACATTTTAAGCTAAATACCACTACTATCAATAAGCCATCACTCAAGTGCCATAATTGCCAGTCTTGAAGAAAAACTTAAGATTAATAAAAAATATACTCTCGGGAATACAGACATTATTGCATACAACAAAGTCATTTCATGACCATAAGGCTAGGCAATTGTACTATAGTCATATACCAATAGTTACTCGCTATATAGAAGCTTCAACATCTTATAAACTGGACATAGTCTTAATCTACATTAAAAGATTAAAAATTCTGCCTGTCTCTACAAAAATTACAGCCATAAATATATCTATCAATACAAAACAAAATGGCACACGAGAATATAACTCAGATATACATAGTTTTAATATTTAAATAAAGAGCTCATAGTGAAATATCATTGCATCAAAAAATATAGCGATGAAATCACACTAAATTAATAAAAAATAACATGTACTTTGTATTAAATAAAGATTTTTGAATAATTTGATTATCGCATAATTTTTCTTATGTTTCTCAAATGAGCTGAAATTCTACAAACTTTTTACATTAATTATATCCTTGTTTTACTTTATTATTAGTAGTTTTAAGTATTATTATTTTAATTTAATATTCAGTAAGTATGATCAAATAACAGTCAAAATATGTACAGTACATAAAAGATAGATTACAATTTCAGACCCATACATAATAAGTTTCAAAAAATGTCATAAAATATATCAACAATTTCAAAATATTGTAGTCGATCTCACAAACAAAGCCACCGTCCGCTTGATTAAAATTTTTGGCGTTTCTCTCTCTAAAGAGTTTTCAATATAAAACTAGACCAAAAAATACCTATAAATAGCAGTATGAACCTAGTATATTATAGAACTTACTCTAAATTAAGTGTAAATGTGACGAGTGTTTCGTTCTCTTCAGTTCTCCATTATAACAAAATTAGATACAGCCTTGGGGAAGTAACAGTGTAATAGGGTGGTATTTGCCCATTTGAATCTTACTTCGTAGCAGTAATACACAAATGGTTACAGTAGTAAAAATATTTTAAATATCTCGATCGTCTTCTAATAATGATAGAGGTAACTTCGATCGAGACTTCGCACTCGGCGTCGTCTATCTGCGTCGTCTAATGAATAATTGAAGAGAGACTGAAGAGAACTGTTTCGGTAGGGTCAGCGGATCCGATTGAGGCGCAGCTCCCTGTCCAGCTGTTGCAGCTGACGGACGAAGCCCTCATTCGGGTGAATATCGCGGCGACAACGGACGGTTCCCAACGCTTCGGCTAATGACATGCCACGTTTAATCATGAGAAACGCTAGAGCACATGTGGCAGACCGAGAGACACCCATTAAGCAGTGAACCAAGACTCGTCCTAAAAAGGAAAAAATATTTGTTCACCCAATTTCTCCTAATAAAGATAAATTAAAATATGACACTGAATATATACCTCCACTCGAAATAGCTTCGTCGATGAAGTTAGCAGCTGTATGGAAATATCTTGAAATATCTGTTGAGGGCATGTCCATAAGCTGAAAACCTTTGTAGCGCAGTCCGGGACAATCACGATAATAGAGGTGGTCTGTGTCCACCTGGGTGTAACGCTTGCCTTCAGCGGTATTCAGCACATAGTTTATGCCCATACGCCTTAAGAATGACTTGTCCTTTGCAGCAACTCTAAATTAACAGATGAATCGTCTATAACTATAAAATGTTCGTGTTGTCGATTGGTTATAAGTCCTCCGAAACGGCTTGACCGATTTTAATGACTTTTTTGTGTATTTTCAGAAGGTCTAAGGTCGTAAACTGGATATTGATTTTGTTTTTTTCTTTTATTTTAACAATGCATATGGCAAAACAGCGTTTCCCGGTCAGAGTATCGTCACAATATCATCCGGTCTACAAGCCTTGGAAGAAACAGGAAGACATTAATACTTACGCGTCTCCGACATACAGGCCCGGATAGACTTCATTTACATCCGGAGTAGGATTGTATGAGATATCCGCGAATGGGCGAGAGCGGTACGAAGATAGGGAACTCAGCACGGAGGACGGCGACGAACCGTAACTCTGCATATGAAAGGGACGAGTTATACATACAAGTATGTAGCTACACTAATTCTGGCCCATATTCTGAAATCTTCAAACAGTTATGTTAATGTTTACAAACTAAAACACACATTAGTACTAATGTCATTTAATTGCAAATAGGTAAGGATGTATTGATAAACAACTGCAATAAGTGGCAGACTGAGATAAGAATGAAAGAGTAATACATTAATTTGTACAGTTTAAGAATGGCTACTGTATAACGCTTCATATGATATATTTCCCGCAATTTGCGTTTCGTACAAAACTTGTAATGAAACTTATTCAAAAGATTAAAACATTATGTATCTGCGTGACAATAATAGAGAAGCATGCAAGCTGCCCACACCCAAACCCACTCACCCACATACAACTCCAATGAAATTAATAAATTTTGAAGAAATTGTACAGATATATTTAGAAATCATTAATGAACTAAATAAATTAGACTTGGCAGCACTCATTCCATCAATAATGCAACACTTACATAATTGGGAACAAAATAAATGGGAGAATTCTCCTAAGAAAATTTTGTTTAAAATTAAACGGCAATTTCATTGAAATTTCATTATAATATCCTGTACCATATTGTCTGTGTATTAGGTTAAAAACAAGCACAGTCAACTGTGTAATTTATATACGGGTCACACAAACATAGGCCGATGATAAATACCATTAGGTTCCTTAGGTAGGATCCTACACGTTGCTCACTTGCAGCCCAGTATGAATGAGTTCTTGGGAATAGTGAATACTGCCGATAACAACATAGTTTAATATGATTTTACTAAGCAACAAATAAGTTATTAATGTTATTTCAGCACTGTGAAGATAGATTTAACATAATTATGAATAAGCATAAATGTGATGTGTGTTAGATATATACATATTAAAAAAAAAACAGTATGATTACAAAAATACGACGTGAAATAAAATACTGCTGAATTCATGGTCATTTCTCTTTTAACACTTTATATAAATAGATCAGAGTATGTACAAGTTTGTGACCTTGTATCTCTGGAATATAATAGAATTTTACTACTTGTAATAATATTCATGATCATTTTTACTTTTGCTTTCCTTACACTATTCAAAATATTTTTTAAACATTGAACTTAAATAGATATTATATAGAGATTATTTGAGTAAAGACTAAGGAATAATTTCAAAATTTTGAGAGCTATTTACTAAAAGACAAAAATCATTTTTATTGCTTAAATAAAAGTGATCTGGCACTGGAAAAAACTGTCTTAAACTAAAAATAAATAGCTCTACATATTGGGTCTTAAACTTATGTACCGGGGTAAGAGCTCAAGAAACCATTCCATCACTAAAATAGCTGTTGTCATGCTTCAATGGAACTGGCTGGACACATCTGCAGCATATCAGATGTTCAATGGGCTCAAAAGGGTTGACATGGACCCCCTTATAAAGATTAGTCCTTGGTAGCTCTGGACAAAAAGAGCTGGAAGGGAAGTAGGGAGGCCTTGGCCCAGTAATAAACAGCTGGTAAAAAAAAAATAATCTACATAGATAGATAAAGTGAAAATAAACTGTGGTAACTAGTTTTCTACAATCAAAACCTAGAAATTTAAAAACATAAGTTTATATGTATACTTATTATAGTATGTATTTATAGAAAAAAAAAATGCATGAACTAAAAATATAAAAATACATTATAAAATTCCATAAGTATTATTAGAAGTAGGTGCAGTGCTTTTGTTTCAAATAAATATTTGATGGCAGAAATATTAAAAAACATAACTCATACAAAATAAAATTGAAATTTGAAATATTAGGTTAAGGTAACTCAGCTAGTCCTATTATGTTTCACAAAATAATCAGAACACAGATTTCTAAACAATTACAAATTTTGTTTCAATTGCTATTATAAACTTTTTATTTTTGAAAAATACAGTGTTCCGAAAATTTTGAACATAATAGTGTAGTACATACATCACAATATGTAACTTGGCGTCGGGAATACCGGGGGTATAAAAGCTGTGGAAAAATTAATTTGCTAACTTTACTTTCACTTTCAACAAGACAGATATTATTTTTAATAAAATTATAAATCATATCAAAGTAAAAGATAGTACAGGAGTTGAATCTAATAAAGATCTAAAAGAACTTGGTGCAAAAGAAAATTGATATCCTATCTTCAAGTATACTTAAGCCGATGATAGACCATAGCAACCTTGAAATCCGTGACTAATAAAAGGGTAAAAATAGATCTGGGTAAATATGTTGAAATCTATTTTGGGCAATATGAAGAGAATCCTTAATAATTTTAGAGTATAGTAAGTTCTCAGTTAACAAGATATAATTATAAAGTCTGGCAAAATAAATTGCTAAATAAAAATCTCATTATTGCGACGTAATTTATAGTATTACTTACCGTATCCCTGTAACTCATATTGAATAATTAATTTATATATGTTAGATAAAAATGAAAGAATATTTATTAGTTGCGTGATATTTTTTTCTTTTCAAAACGAAAACACTGCGCTCGCAAAATATCGAAATTTATCAACTGCGCGCCATGACAGGATTAGATTTTTTTTTGGTTCAATTCTTTCCGTTCTTCTGAACGGAAAAGGCAAAGGCATAGTACGCCATACAGCCTAGTCTTCAGTAAATATTTTCTTGGGCAAATTTCTATCCTAACTTATCCTAGCTTATCCTAAACTTATCCTAACTAATCTAACTCCTTTCGTTTCCCGCGTGTGGCCGATTAGGAGTGGTTTAGCGTAAAGACATGATGTGGCCACTATGCTACAATATTTCACTGTTCTTTATGAATTATTCACTGAATGCACTTTTTACTACATGAGCATTTCTCTTTTTTTTTGCCATTACAGATTTGTGGAATGTCCCGTGATTTTGTAGATGAATAACTTTGGTGTAATCTATAAATTGCTGATACTGTTTTACTTAGAAGCACTATTGTAATTCAAGTTTACAGAAAAAATGTTAACCAATAATATATATATCATACTAAAATAAAAAATCAACTAAATATAAACTGTCGAAAATTCCAATGTATGAAAATTCGTATGTCCCAGTCTACCAATCTCAATTTCAAATTTAATTGTTTTGATATAATTCAAAGAAACTATTCTGAGATTTTGATTACAAATCGTATTACAAGGTAAAAGGGTTCACGTAATATTTATTACATGGTAATTTGGTTAAAATTTTACGGTTATTAATTAATTTTAAACATGTCCCAGAGAAAGTTCCAAAAATGGATTTCAGTTTTTGTTACCCAATTTAGACATGTAAAATATTAAGAAATATCAATTTAGTTATATTTTTTGAACTAGCAACAACTTAGATCTCACAAAATACCGCCATATTGATGTATTGCGTCAGTTGCTGTTCCGAAGTTTGAAAAGTGTACACGTACCCGTTTAAGAGTGAATCTCATTCCAGCTTTTGTTATTGCTGTTTCAAGGTAAGTTGACAATATCTACCCATTATTTTTATCATAGTGCAATAGTTATTAGCTTCGTATAAAATTTAGTGTAAAATAATAGGCGTAACTGTAATTTCAGCTACCACAACAATATTTCAATAAAATCAAACACTCGTTTCGTTACTTCCTTTTTTGTTACTTTGGGGTAGTAACGTATACGCAGAAAAATTAAGTAACAAAAACGGAATCATAAAGCTATGTTTACAATTTAACAGCACAAGAAAATGCCACTAACTCCAGCAGAAAAAATGAAGCGATATAGAGAGAAATTAAAACAGAACCCGGATAAGTTGGAAGAAATGAGAAAAAATTAGAAAGAATAAAATCAAAATATAAAGAAATATCGGAAATGACTGAAACAGAACTAAAAAATCAGAGAAAAAAGTGGAAAGAAGAAAAACAAAAACAAAACCACAAGAAATCTCAAAAAAAAAAACAGTAGGTATGTAGCGGAAACTCTTCAACGACAATGGCAGATATTTTAACGGACACAATGGGAACGTCCTCCTTGGAAATTTCAGTATCGGAGACGTCGACTGAAACACAATCAACAATATTAAGATTGTCAAAACATGTAGGAAGTCTACGAAGGATTAAAAATAAACTGAAAACAGAATATGACAAAGCAAAAAGCTGAAGTGCTTACTTAGAACGAGCTAACGAAACTGCAAGAAAAAAAAAATATATCGACTACAAAAACACGCAACGGAACAAAAAAAGAAGTTTGAGACTAAATTACTTAAAATTAAAGCCAGAAATGAAATCCTCGAAGCTTCGTTGAAGATAACTTACAAAAATTGTGAAAATAATAAAGAAAGAGACTTGATGAAGAGCATTGCAAAAAATAATTTGGTAATTAATTGTAAAGCACAGACGTCCGTTTCGAAACAAATTGATATATGGTATAGAAAAAAAAAATCGGTTAAACGTGTAATATCGGAGTAAAAAAATCCATTATAGAATTTAAAAATAACCATTGTAGACCCAACCTTGTGTTTTTTATTTTGTTACTAGTGACTCCTTTTTTGTTACTGTCCCAAACATCTCCCGTCTTTAAACTCGCTTTTTGTATTTATTTATTCAATATAAATGAACACTACTTGTACAAAATATCAATTATGCTACACATTTTTATAAAAAATAAGCAAATTCTTTCAATTTTGTATATTTTTCATATAATCAAAACTTTTAATTTACTTTAGATTAAAAGTAACAAAAAAAATGTTAAAGCACCCAAATTGGAAATATTTGTCGGTATTCTTAGTAGTTATTTGCGATGATTTTATTAAACTTATCATGAATTTTATGAAACATAGAAATTTTAGCTACAGAATTTGCAAATTCGAAGTTTTTTTTACTAATTAAGAAGTAACGAAATAGGAATGCTTAGCCTACCTTGATTTAGATTTTTATAATTTTAATACAAAAATCTTAAATCAAACAGAATTCCTGTAGAAAAGTTAAAATACTCATAAAATAATGTATCTGATTTCATGACCAAAAAAGCGATTTACAGTGTTTTTTTTTATTGGCGATTTTTTGAAAATGTGGCAAAAAATAAGAGAAACGCTCACATAAATCACGCGCTTTTATTTAGTAAACAACACTATAAATAATTTTAAAAGTCCAATGAAATATGAGCGTGACACTCATCTTGACATTCCCGCCAAAAGACCGACAGGATTAGATTTTAGAGTAGAGAACAAAGTCAAAGTAGTGTAGTACTGTCACAGAGCAAGTAATCACTACGTTTTAGTGCTATATTAAGATAGAGCAAACCAGTTAATTTTCATCTATGGTTTTAGATTACTACTTAATATAACTCTATTCGAAACAAGAATATCTTTCAAATAAGTCTGCATCTCCGTGGTCTGCATACTAACACTAAGGTGCGTATTACAGAATGTCACTCAAAACTCAAGCACTACATAAGTCTCGTTTCAAACCATTTGATTGGTTGAAACTAGTTTTAAGTAATGCTTAAGCAGAGATCAATGCTTGAGTTTCCTTCTGTAATACGGACCTTAGATACGATTAAAATAATTATACTGACAATCCTCCGTGGAATGCACGAACAAAATAATGATGTAAATAGCAGAAGGACCAAGGGCCAATAAAAATAAAACCAATATGATTATTTAAGGGTTTGACTTGTATCTTGATCTGTAGTCTATGGTAATTACTAATTACTGAAGACTAGGCTGTATGGCGTACTATGCCTTTGTCTATTCCGTTCGCCCGAACGGAAAGAAATGAACAAAAAGAAAAAAGTCTATGGTAGGGGTTTTGGCGGGAATGTCAAGATGAGTGTTACGCTCATTTTTCATTGGACTTTTAAAATTATTTAAAGTGTCGTTTACTAAATAAAAACGCGTGATTTATGTAGTAAAAAGTGCATTCAGTGAATAATTCAAAAAGAACAGTGAAATATTGTAGCATAGTGGCCTCATTATGTCTTTACGCTAAACCGCTCCTTATCGTCCGAACGCGTAAAACGAAAGGAGTTAGTTTAGGTTAAGTTATGCTAGGATAAGTTAGGATAAATTAGGATAAGTTAGGATAGATATTTATAAGGTGCTATTACAGAACGTCACTCAAACTCAAGCTCTACTTAAGTCTCGTTTCAAGCCTTTTGATTGGTTGAAACTAGTTTTAAGTAATGCTTAAGCAGAGATCAATGCTTGAGTGACGTTCTGTAATACGGACCTTAATGAAGAAAAAAAATTACTGAAGACTTGGCTGTATGGCGTACTATGCCTTTGCCTTTTCCATTCGCCCGAACGGAAAGAAATGAACCAAAAAAAAAAAATGTCTATGGTATCACGTAGGGAAGACCGTCAAGCGACTTTTAATCGATTAAGAAAGGGTTTATATAATCGGGTCGTAACAGAAATTTAAATGCATCTGGAGTTGCATGAGCACTTTAAGCTCACATAGAACTTCCTCCATGCTATTTACTTTGCAATCTTTATAAAAAAAAGTGTGTCATCGTTTAATATTTTGATTACTTTTGGGCCAATACAAACATTTATGTGCGTATTACAGAACGTCACTCAAAACTCAAGCCCTACTTAAGTCTCGTTTCAAGCCATTTGATTGGTTGAAACTAGTTTTAAGTAATGCTTAAGCAGCGATCAATGCTTGAGTGACGTTCTGTAATACGGACCTTAGTGCGATTCTTTTCTAATTGTTTGAGAATTATTTTTTAGAAGAAATTAGAAGAACTATTGGGGTTGGATTCCTAGTTGTAAACTACCGGTGTGCCAAATTTTATCCTATTCTTTGAGTATGTTTTGGATGTTCGATGTTAAAGTAACAAATATTCATGCATCCTTACAAATTATTCCATTTATAATATCACTAAGAGTAGGATTGCTCCGTTGACCGTTAGGGGTTTGTCTGTGTTCGAAAAGACGTAAGTTGGAATAATAGGTTGTGGAATAAAATCCTAATTAAAAAATTATATTTTCGTTAGATAAGTATTTTAGAAAACTAATTATTGATATTTACTTGCTATACCGAATATTTATTATTTCACTAATATACTAACAGAAAAGTTCTGTTGATTTTTATTTACAGTAGTTTTTTAAAGTTAAAAAAGATGCATCGATTTTTTTGTAATCGTATCAGTTCATGGTAAGAAAGAAAGACAAATTCTATTATGTCACGTCACTAGTTCGTATGTAACCGCGCCTTGTTTGCGTGATAATATTTCTAAATATTGTAAATCTTATTGCCAAAACATGATAAAAATTCTAAAACTGTAGTGTTTCTTCAGATTCCGGCTTATTTTCTCCTGAAAATGGATGAAAAAGAAGAGTTGCATCTAACCTCTCAGGAGTTGCAAGTTTTGTCAGAACTTGACAGGTACGTAACTTTAAATTAATAGAACAACTTACAAAATATAGTTTTAACATTCGTCAGAATCTATTTTGAGTGCTGCCCATTACAAAACTTCTAAAAGTGTTACTTTATGGGTATTCAATGAGTTGAAAACTTGTGAAAATAAAAGTAAAACAAATAGTCAACAACGACTTGTTTTTGGTGCTTAAGTTTTACTTTGGCTTACTTCTCTTTTGTGTATTTGCAAAAAAGTCCTAGTATAAGTTAGAATTTAAAATCTACTGAATCATATTTTCCTAGAGCCCTAATTTTTTTTTATACAATCCTTTAAATTCATTCCTCCATCATCTCATTATACCCATGTTAATGATGAACATAAAATAATGGATATCATCTGTAATTTAACAATTATTTGATTTCAGCCGGCAGTTTGGTTTCCTGAAGTTGCGTGGTACTGAACATGGCAGAACACGAGCACTGGTACTCAAAGCTGTCAAATATCTTGAAGGAATGCTTGTTCAAGTCAAGGTATTACATTACCCTGGAGTATTGATTACTTATAGTTAATGACTTGTAGGGTTTAGGTTAGGCTTGAGCACTTCTGTTGAGCATGCAGAGCTGGGTTTGACTCACTGGTTAGGAAAACAAAAAGAATTTCTTAGTAGCAACTTGGATCTGGGTTTTTGCCAATTGATGGGAATATGCTTGTACTCTATCACTTGCATGGGTCATGTACATAACTGGATATATGCAGGTATAATGTAGGTCCCCTCTACGCAACCCTTAGGGGAAAAATTATTTATAAAATTTTACATAAATGCATTATGCTAATAAAACAATGTGTGATTTTTGTGGTATACAATAAACTATAAACAAATAAATTAATAATAATTATACTTGGACCAATCAGATGTGTGGTCATAGCTATTTAAATGTAGCGCACAGGGAAAATGCTACTTCATCATATTAATAATTTTCATATTTGTTAGTTCATAGTTAGTTCATATTAGTTAGCGCCTCAGCAATACTACAACTCCCCTTCTTTTTTCGTGGTCGTAGATAGGAACTACATAATACTGCCTTCACAATAGAATAGAATACTCTTTATTATGTACACCATATAGATTACAAAAACATAAATATAAAAATTTTACAAAGGGTGACACAATGGGCGGTCTTATCGCTAAGAGCGATCTTTTACAGACAACCTTTGGATGGAATAGTAAGGGGAAGGAGAGAGAAATAATGTAGGTAGTCTACAGTGTACTATTTACAATTTTACATAGTTTATATAATAAATATACACGTTAAGTACAAGTTCATAATCCATACTAATATTATAAATGCGAAAGTAACTCTGTCTGTCTGTCTGTCTATCTATCTGTCTGTCTGTCTGTCTGTTACGCTTTCCCACTTAAACCTGTCAACCGATTTTGATGAAATTTGGCACAGACAATCTTTAGACCCTGAGAAAGAACATAGGCTACCTTTTATCCCGAAAAAAATTGATGTTCCCGAGGGAAATCTAAAAAGCGCGATATAACTGAACTCCACGCGGGCGAAGCCGCGGGCGGATAGCTAGTATGACTATAAACTTGTTTATGGAGTGTAAATAAGGATTGTGAAGGCAGTATTATGTAGTTCCTATCTACATCTATCTACTTTAGGTGTCCACCTACATAGGTGGACACCTAAAGTATAGTAAAACCATTATGGGGACTCAAACTAACATTCTACTTACTTATATCTTGTGCTATTAGAAGATAACATATTCATATACATAAGTTAGCTTCGAATAACAAATATATAGTAAATTTTTATAAGTGAGTACTTACTTATTTATATGTACTTTCAAATAAATACAGGATGAAATTAAAAACAAGTTGAACTAAGAGGAACAGTAACTACTACACAATTATTATAAACATGTGGCCGCCTGCGTTTTCGTTTGTGTGGAGTTAGTTACCCTCCGCTCCCAATGTTCGCAGCGTGATGTTATATAGCCTAAAGCCTGCCTGGATTAATGGGCTATCCAACAATTCAAATCGGACCAGTAGTTCCTGAGATCAGCGTGTTCAAAGAAACAAACAAACTCTTCAGCTTTGTATATTAGTATAGATAGTAATTTTCTAAATCTTAATGCTTGCTAAAATATTTTGTAGTAATTGTCATAGATAGTGCATACTAAGGTCCGTATTCCAGAAGGAAACTCAAGCATTGATCTCTGTTTAAGCATTACTTAAAACTAGTTTCAACCAATCAAAGGGCTTCAAACGAGACTTATGTAAAGCTTGAGTATTGAGGGATGTTCTGTAATACGGACCTAAGTGATTGTCTTGAAGGACACACAAATCAACTTTATCCAGTTTTTTTTGTTATCTTTACTAATATATAAATTACAAACTAGCGCTTGACTGCAATCCCGCCTGATGGTAAGCAGTGATACAATGGTTGATGGTAAAGCGCGCCAGTTTATTAAGCCTACTCACTCAAAAGAACTGAGTAAATAGGAAGGAAGACGGCAGTTGAGCACGGTGATGCAATGTTAAACCCAACAACACGACCAACGATGCTGCGCCAGAGGGATATTGATCTGGAGGCCCTCCACAACCAAACTCCCGACACAACAACATTTCGCGCATCGTACCCGGCACGTACATCGCAACACAACTGCTCACACCCGTCCTCCGTACGGCTTCACCAGACATCATGCCGGAACACGATGAATCGCTTGGCGGCATGACTTTGTCTGCCGCCAAGCGATTCTGAGCGAGCGTGTCTGTTTGTTTGCTTTTATATATAATGCTGAAGAGTTTGTTTGAATGCGCTAATCTCAGGACCTACTGGCCCGATTTAAAAAAATATTTTTGCATTGGATAGCCCATTAATCCAGGAAGGCTTTAGGCTATATTATAACATCACGCTGCGATCAATAGCGAAAAAAACGCAGGCGGAGTCGCGCGCGGCCGTTAGTAATAAAATAAAATTCATTAACCAATTTTATCCTGATAAGCAATCCATTCATCGCAAAGTTCTCAACCTAAACCAATTTTGGAACGTGTTGAACTAGCAGTATTTATTTAATTTTGGTGATAACATTGCCAAATCGCTTGACTATATCCATTTAAATGCATCCCTTTCTCTAAATTTACCTTATAACACATTCTAATAAGTGTTTTCATTTGTTGCACCTATTCAATTTCTTCCAGTACCTCTAATATCTGATGTAATAATAATAATTATTAGTTTTACATATACTTACGTAATTAGCATGGGAGTTAATTTATCTTATAGAATAGAAGTACATAATAGGTTCTAATTTTATAATAAAAAATCAAAAATTAATCAAGATCTTCCTAATTTTAAGCTGTTCTTTTTTATTTTAGCATAAGAACGTTTTTTACGCACGACTAGTAATGTCGCAATTTAGGTCTGTATTCCAGAAGGAAACTCAAGCATTGATCTCTGTTTAAGTATTACTTAAAAGTAGTATCAACCAATCAAATCGCTTCAAACGAGACTTAAGTAAAGCTTGAGTTTTAAGGCACGTATTACAGAACGTCACTCAAAACTCAAACTCCACTTAAGTCTCGTTTCAAGCCTTTTGATTGGTTGAAACTAGTTTTAAGTAATGCTTAAGCAGAGATCAATGCTTGAGTGACTTTCTGTAATACGGACCTAAGTGACGTTACGGACCTTAGGTCCGTATTACAGAAGGAAACTCAAGCATTGATCTCTGTTTAAACATTACTTAAGACTAGTTTCAACCAATCAAAAGGCTTCAAACGAGACTTAAGTAAAGCTTGAGTTTTGAGTGACGTTCTGTAATCCGGACCTTAGTGTCATATTTCGTGATTTTCAATTTTTATTATTTAATCGGAGCTGTGTTTTAAAAATGTTTAAAATATGACACTAGAATGCAACATTGCCAGTTGTGCGTAGTAAATGCTCTTAACAACTTTATTTTCTTTTCAACAATGAGTACATCATTATAATTTGTCAATTGCAAACTAATTCTCAGCACCCCATTTGTTAAAGAAATGCATAACATGTATGCATATGTAAATGTGTCTATTTCTCCTATAGGATTTTTTAAACTGTATTATTCTTTGATTACCAGGAAGAAGAAAGGGCCTGTTCACCGGGAGCTAGGAGAGAAATATGTATAGACCCTAAAACTTTCTGCAAACTTGGACATTTTCACCTGCTGCTGGAGGACTATGCTAAAGGTCAGATATTATCAAATAGACTCACTTAAAAGTAGTGTATGGTGGTGTAGTGGCATTTACAAGATATATGAAGATGTGCTTTGCTCCCCAAAACCACCAAGCAAAATGATGTTTTTATTTATGATTATAGCATAAAAAATGTAAATAAATAAACATCAAAACTTGATGTTTATGAGAGGCAAGTAAAAACTAGTTAGAATGCCATCCCAAATGTGAACTACATATCGACGCTTGAAAGGCAATCATATCTAAGCGACAAAAACTCGTAAATTTAGTTATGTACACTATTCAAACCGCCAGATTTTTCTGCGTCGTTTGGTATATATAACTCAATTTACGAATTTTTGTCGCTTAGATGTGATTGCCTTTCAAGCGTCGATATATACAATGTTATGTTTTGTTTATGCGAAACCTGAATATAGTTTGCTCAGAATAAGCAACTGAATCAATTCCAATAATTTTTAAACCGTATTATATTCTTTCACAAATACATTTAGAAATTATTGCAGAGTGGTTACCAAGCTGTTACGATAGAATGATAGATCATAGTACTTGCGCCGCGCGCACAGCTGACGTCAGAGGCACTGCCCATGCGAAGCTTTGACCATATTTTTGTTGGGACAACCAAATAGAACAGCAAGCTATTAACTTTGTGGTTTTTCATTATATCTTTTTGAAATTTTGTCTGAAAGAATCTGATTAATTACTTAAAAATACTGGACACTTGTTTCGGGTTTCGCATAAACAAAAAATAATGTTGTATATATATACAATATGTAAAGAAAACCCTGTCCGACCCATAAGGATAATAAAGGTTAGGTAAACACTTGACTAAATATAATATAAAATTTTACATAATCATCATAGTAACAATACTAATGAATTTTGAAATAATCCTTTTTTCCCGGGAATTAATTCCAATTTCCTCGAAATTTAGTAATTTTTCAAAAAGTGACAACACCGGTATTATTATAAGCTAATAGCGACGCGACCACGTCACAGGTGCCGCGTGCCCTGCCCCCCGCCGCCCGCGAAAGGGGTTGTTTACCGCACATGTATTAAGTTGAGGTAACTTAATAATTTTTGCGAAATAATATTTATTTTTTTAGGGGGATTTTTTTTTAGGTTTTGCCTGTCTTTGTGGGAATTAGTAGAATCAGTTATCGATACCTAACAATACCTTCACGGATCGGACAGGGTTTTCTTTACATATTGTATATATATATATATTTTTAAAACCATGCCCCACTAGGCATTTCTCCTGTATCGTGGGTGCGTTTACAAACATACACTCACATACACAAATATCCAGACCCGGAACAACTACTATTAGTTGTGTATCTTGTGTTCGACCAGTGTTGTCCTCCACTTCTACATGTACATACAATGAGACAAATGCATACCTGATAAACTTCATTTAGTTTCATTAACATAAACACGGCGCAATAACGCGGCTAAAGGACGAATGCATCTCTTTTAGGCCTTTTATTTTGACGATGGGAAATCATCAAATGACCTCGCCCGTTCTGGGCTGAGCGGAAGGGCGTGTCAGACTTTTAGGGACTAAGACCTACCCGTGTTCCTTCACTTGCTTGTGCGCCAAGGACCATGGTCTCCGTCCCATTCGAACAACCCGAGGCCCTGGCAATCATCGGAATTCGTGGAACCCGTTACGATGTGCTGAAATCTCTTTGAGGCGCGCGTGGAACAAGGCGCCATATACCCGAGCCTGGTCCATACCGCAAGCCCGCACTTACGGTGCCAGCTTCACTGCTTCGCAGAAGGAGGTGATGGCCTGCCATGCACTCTTGCTGCATGGACCTGGACCACAACAGGATACGAGAGACCGCCGCAGATCGCCGCCACGAAGAGATGATGGTCCTCAGGACAATCCTCACAGTGGTAACACCCTAGTGTTTCCACACGCCTTATCCGGAACAGGAACCTCCCGAGACAGCCGTGTCCGGTGAGGACCTGCAACAGGCGGAAGGTGAGGGCGTCTTGGCGCCTCTCTAGCCACTAGCCGTCAGCCGATATATATCGCATCTGCTTTCCGACGATCACAAGGCGGCCCACATCAGGTGGTGTAAGAAAACTTTGCAAAGGTTCAACTGAGGAGAGTCAAATAACGTCTACGACATTATCACTGGTGACGAATCTTGGAAGCCCTACGATCCTGATTACAAATAACAATCTACAATCTGGGTTTTTCAAGACAAGCCAAAGCCGACTAAAGTTCTTCTTTCTCGAAGCACTTCATTCAAAGAGATCTTCACGAAGAGTCACATTCGTTGGAAAAACAGACCATGTTGCGACTATTGCACTTGAAGATCGTACAACGGTTAACGCAGAGTGGTATATCACAGTTTGTTTACCACAAGTCATCGCCGAACTTCGAATATGTAACTCAAGGTTACGTATCATAAGGATAATGCCGCCGGTAAGGACCAGGCCCGAGTCGACGCCGCGTCGTTTCACGCGCGCCTCAAAGAGATGTCAGCACACCGTGACCGGGTCCACGAAGACCGATGCCTCCTGGGTCAGGGTTGCGGGTTGGTTAAACAAGAAACCGTGGCCCTGGCCGTCGCACAGGCAAGTGAAGAAACACTGGTGGGTTTTAGTCAGTAAAAGTCTGACACGGCCTCCCGCTCCGGCCAGAGCGGGAGAAGTCATTTGTTGATTTCCCATCCCAACACAAAAAAAGGTGACGCATCATCCTGCATCAAGACAACGCAACCTCACACAGCGTTCCTCCTCATACAGTACTGACGTATGCCCTAACAATTTCTTTACATTTCCTAAAATTAAGAAAAGTCTCCGTGGTCAAAGGTTCCAGAGGAACTTTTGGATGATTACTTGGGTATTCGATGTGTGCCTTCCTGTTCAATTTAGAGTCAATAATAGTTCCCACTCTCTCACGCGCTCCGCTTCCTCCTTTGCCAGCATCATAGTATATTGGAAGCAGACGCACTCAACATTTTTAATAATATAGGACCTGGATCATACAATAGAGCTGTTTGCAAATTATAAAAGCGGTGACTCCTATGAACGGACACGTAATCCAGTATTACTATCAATTTGAATCCTTTTGAAGCATCCATTGCTCCAAATGTTCGAAAAATGTGTCTGCTCAACAACGTAAATAACGCAATGAATGTTGCTGAACTGTCAACATTAAACCCACTGCTACTGATAGTGGGTTATACCATTACCCTACACTTCAATATTTTGTCTCTATAGCTTATTCCGTTTTCTTATACAGGGAGTCTGAAAAATAGATAAACCTTATGAATGGTGTCGCATGATTTCGTAGGAGTTTTTTATACATGGGTTTGACCACTTTGACGTCACATGTCATGATTCTTTCATCTAAATTTTAATTTAATTAACTTTGCTCTGTGCGATGTACTTGTCCCCAGCTGATTACATTTTATCCACACCTGAGAAATAACTTAGCAGGTATTTTTTTTTATATCATTACTACAAACTAGTGGAGATATGGAGAGATGCAATCGTTGATAGTAAAGCGCACAAATTTATTATGTGCCTATTAATTCTCTCCTCGAAGACACTCAAATTATAAACTCACGGGAAGACCGCTACACGCAAATTGTTCCAATTGTGTGATGTATGCGGTATAAAGGATGAGGTGAAATGCTTCCATTTATTCATTCCTATTTTCTAAACGGACTATAATAAACTCTTTTCTTATTAAAATTTGCTGGCCATTAACTCTGCGTTTGTGTAAAGCTCAAGACAGGAAGAGTCTAGTCATCGGGCGCTAGACGTCTTGTGAATAGCGGTAAGATTTTATAGGCTGCTAGTTACTGTAATAAACAGGGTTTATAACTATTGCCGCAGACAGACGCTTATGTACGGCGAGTTAACGGCTACAATAATTTATATTAGGAACGCACTAATGTAGCCACCCCCGTCTCGTAAGTTCATTTGCTTATTTTTAGAACTTTAAAGAGAACAGTCGGTTTTATTTAGATATCTAATACCAAGTTTTTACTATATGGGCGCTCTAGCAGTACCTACAAACGCCATATAAAGGGTGTATCTGACATCGACACACAAACGAGTACCATGGGCCCAGTTCATGATTCTGAGCCCTCCAGTGGTGGAATTTTTCGTCGGCTATTTCATGATTTAAAAAAAATATATGCAGTTTTTTTTCACTTCAGACCGTTTACAATTGCTATACTTTTATAACCCAATAATATTTTAAAGTAAAAATTAAATAATTCGCTAATTACATAAAAAAAGCGCAATGAAAACAAAACCCGAAATACTATCTTATCAGCTGATTTAATAGAGTTCACATCAGGGATCAACTTCATACCTACAAACCAGCACGGCGGCACGCTTGCGACGTTCAAAAGCCAAGCCGACACTTTTTTTAAACAGGGTGTATTCTGTAACCGTTCATTAACGACATAAATGACTATCATAATTTTATTAGTGGCATGCGGTCTAGCCTTTTCGCGAAGTTTGCGTTACGATGTCAGATACACCCTGTATAAAACAACGCGTCATACTGACGTCACACGGATTCTACATCTCGCAAGCAGAGTTTACCTAGCAACTAGAGTGCAACTAGCTTAAGGTAGGTGCGGCTAATAAGGCCTAGCTAAGCGCGAATTGAAAAAACACAACCTATTAACATGAAGCAACAAATTTTAATGTTTATGAAACATTTATGTCAATTAACATCAATTATAAATAAAAAACTGGAGGATTTTCCAAGAAAATAGTCAAAATAAAGTATTTATAAAAACACTATATTTAAGCCTAGTTAAACTATGGTAGGGGTAATAAGGCCTAAGAGTTTAACATACAAAACTAAACAAAATATATGTCTTATATTTAGAGATTGAGATCAATAATTAATAATTAAGTAATAATTACAGTGTTCAGACTAAAAAAATAACACAATTTTTATTAGTTTCATTCAGGACACTCAAAATTGCAAATGTCCACCTCTGACGAACCAACGCACTCCCCATGATAACACTTTCTGCATTTAAAACATTGATTCATAGTAGCCTTTTCGTCCTGCTTACATCCGTGACAGTACCAACTCTCATGGTTTTCTTTAGTGCTGATATTATCTCTATTCTTTTATCTTTTTTTTTTTTTTGGTGTTTTTTCTATTTTGTTTTTGTAGAACAGGTCTTTTGTCTCTGGAGTTACTCTGTAATTGATGGCCTCTCTTACTGTTGGTGTCTTTTCAGTGTTCTTAACTGTGGTAGGTATGAGCTGCTTAAACGCTGTTCTTTTAAATTGGGCAAGCGGAATATTATCCTCATCACCGTTGGAACTGGAACTACCGTGCTCAGCCGTCCACACTGTACTGCTCATACCGCTTCCAGGTTTTCCTCAGATCACAATGCTCGTTTCGGGGGCATTGTTATTATATGCCCTAAAAACAATAAACAGAAAAATAAAATAAAGCTGAAAAACAGTCACTTCATGATGAAAAAGTATAATAAAGTATAAAAGTATAATACACGAATTTTGTAGGCCTTAATAACCGTTGGCCAATTTTGAAAAGAAAAGTTAAAAATAAAACAATTCAGTTTACATTATACTATTCTAACACCACAGTCTACTGAAGCATGAACTAATTGACAATTAAACAATAAAATTATGTGGAAAAATATAGTATTACACAAAATACATACGTTTAGATTTCCTGCCGTATTATAATTTAAACTAAGTATCCGTTGACCACGATGAATGTGTCAGCACTGGTGACAGCAAGCAAGCTAGCGAATCGTGCCACATTTGGGACGCCATCTAAGATTATTAGCTACCTACGACTGTGACCATGGGAGCTAGCGGTAATTATGAGTTGTATTTTTGAAATTTAGGCCTTATTACCCGACAGGCCTTATTGGCCGCACCTACCTTATACATTATTTTTTGTTTATGTGAAACCCGGAAGTCCAAAAATGACAAACCACAAAGTTATGAGCTCGCTATCCTACTTGATTGTCCCAACAAAAATATGGTCAAAGCTCTGATCTCTGGCGTCAGCTGTTGCGCGCGCGAAAGTACTATGATCTATCGTAAGCTGCGTGGCGCGCTCGGTAACCATAATGCAACAATTTCTAAATGTATTTCGGAAAGAACATGGTGTAAAAATGATTAGAATCGATTCAGTTGCTTATTCTGAACAAACTATTCAGGTTTCGCATACTTAACAAAAAATAACATTGTATACAACTTCCCAACATCAACCGTTGGACAAGTGGCCGCCACACATAATACCTGTCTGGTTGGCGGCACTTCCTTTTTCTATGGAGGATGAGTGAACTTTAATATATTATAGGCTGTTCCGTAAGTTTGACAGCTATATTTTTGTGCCTATTTAAAGCGCCACCATTGAGTGTCCACGGAACTAATTTTGACGTATATTGTAAATAAGGACACGGTATCGAATAGAAAGTATCGATACTTTACTCATGAGTAGTATCGATAAAAAAGTATCGTACTCGTAAAAGTATCGGTACAAAAGTATCGGTACCTCAAAGTATTGAGTACTTTTCTCAAGCAGGGGTCTACGCCATAGATACGTTAGTAGGGACACGGCATCAAATAGAAAGTACTGATCAAGAGTTATCGATATATTTTGTTCGCTGATGTCGACATCACTAGTTTTAGTACCACGGACACTCGTTACGTTCGACAACGCCAGAATGGCGATTATCAAACGGGCACAAAACCACTTTGACAGTCGCCTGTCCAGTGGTAAATAATAGAGGTCAGTGACCCGAAGTCAGCAAAGTTCGTGACGTCACTGATGCTGGTGACGTCACGAAATTTGCTTTACCACGAGGTAGTAAATACGCAGTCATACTGCATGGGCAATTTGTTTTAAATATGTATCCTGTATCCCCACCAAAAACATAAATATTTGTTAAAAAGGTGGCTAAGCTCCTACGGCTAATTGTTCATCTAAAAAGAATTGAAATCCAATCCAATGCTAAGTTTAGATGAAATAAAATTATAATACTTCTAAATTTGAAGTTGGCAGGTTACAGGTACAGCACGAAAACCTGCAAGTTGTAGTGTAATTTATTCAGCACAAACAAAACGCACATTACAAATAAATAATAATAAAAAAGACAGAAAATACAAAATAGTGAAAGCCTTGTACCCAAACTTTTTATTTTTGCTTTTATCTTGATCTGAACATAAAATTAGGATGTCTGGTATTCTTCAAAGAACGAAATCATCAATAATATTTCATCTGCAAGCTGAAAATTAAAAATCATTAAAATTTTCGAAATACCCATTTATAATACATATTCCCCCTTATTCATAAACGCTGCTTAAAGTTAACTACTGATTAGCGAGTGTTTAAACATACATTTTAGACGTTTGCACGTCACTTAACTTTAATCCTCGCTTATGAATAAACCCCTTAAACTCTGTAGTGTTTCCTTTTATAGGATGATTAAAGTTAAGTGACGTTAAAAGGTCAAAAATGTATGGTTAAACAATCGCTAATCACTAGTTAACATTAAGCAGCGTTTATGAATTAGCGTGAAAATATGTTCTAACGTCAAATTGTACACGTAGAAAAACTTGATGCTTTGAATAGAAGAACGTGATGCATATAACAATGCATGATCAAAAATGTACAGTTTTGATTGAAGCTGGAATAAAGTTATCGTTACGTGGTATTTTGTATCCACCCCTAGCGAAAGACTGAATAGGGGTTATTTATTCAAAGAGTAAAAAAAAAAGAAAAAGTTTTAATGAGTAAGAAAAGTATGTAATTTTCCTTCGGAAAGCTTTTTAATGTTATTTCCTTGTTTGAATGTTCTTATCCAACAAATAAGTTGGTTATGCTTCAAAGTACCTGGTTTTGAAGGTATTCGTGTAATTAACTGTAATAGGTGTCGGAATTTGTGCAGCTGGGTCCCGAACTTCCGACTTTACTCAACCAATTCAATAGTATATTAGTAGTGATTGAAAGATGTTATTGTTTACATCAAGTCGTGGTGGCCTACTGGTTAAAACACCAGCCTCTCATGTATGAGTGCGCTGGTTCGATTCCAGGTCAGGCAAGTACCAATGTAACTTTTCTAAAGTTATATGTACTTTCTAAGTATATCTTGGACACTAATGACTGATGGTGAAGGAAAACATCTTTTTTTTTAAAAAATAATTATAAACTAGCGCTTGACCGCAATCCCGCCCGATGGCAAGCAGTGACGCAATCCTTGATGGTAAAGCGCGCTAGTTTATTAAGCCCAATCACTTAAAAAAAACTTAGTGAATAGGAAGGAAGACGGCAGTTGAGCGAGGTGGTGCAACGTTAAACCCAACAACACGACGAACGATGCTGCGCCAGAGGGACATAGATGTGGAGACCCTCCACGACCAAACTCCCGACACAAGAACATTTGACGCATCGTACCCGACACACATCGCAACACAACTGCTCAGACCCGTCCTCAGTACGGCTTCACCAGACATCATGCCGGAACACAACGAATCGCTTGGCGGCAAGGCTTTGTCTGGTGGGTGGTAACTTCTGCCGGCAGCCGATGTTATGGCCTACCACCGAGTTTTCAAAAATCTTGAGGAAACTTGGACTTTTAAGTCTGAAATCGCCAACCCGCATTGAGCAAGCGTGATGATTACGCTCAATCTTTCTCTGTATGAGAGGAGACCTGTGCCCAGCAATGGGACGATAAAAACGTTGATACCTAATGATGACGATGATTGTTTGATGATTGTGTGATTTCTGAATAGATTTTTGTGTGTTTTCTATGGACGCTCTCAGCGTACAATATATTTCTGCATCGTTCTCACAGCACTCGTTCACTCAGCTTTGGAGTCTGGGGTCCGCCTTTTACCAGTCCAACTGCTGATATGGCTAAACTTCGACATTTTCCGTAAAGCGACTGCCGTCTGACATCCACAACCCGAAGGCGACATCGAAGCATTGCAGCTAGACCAATTGTTGGACTTTTGAGGACTCCAACAACCCGTAACGACTGCCACTATATGTTCGTATGGCAACCGGGACCAACGGCTTAACGTGCTTTCCGAGGCACGACCAGACCAGTGCAAATATTCATATTCATGCATACAAGTATTTGCACTGTGCGGGGAACAAACCCGCGCCTCCTTGCGGAGCGGCCGCGTCCGCGACCGCTACGCCACGGAGGCTGTCCATAGATATTTCCCCATATTATCCAGTATAATGTGAAAACCCGTACAGTGAAAAACATGTTTTTCTTGAATTGTGGTTTTCACGCTATATCAAAATTATTAATTTATTACTATTGTTATTTAGAACCATTTCTGAATAGTGTACCATTTAAGTTATTATTTTTAGCTTGTATTTTAATATAAATTATTTAAATCGACGCGATGCGTCACACATACCGAGACATCTGATGACCTAATACATATTTTTATGTGAATATCATACGGCCATTGACTATTAATGCTGAATAATTTAATATTAAAATATCCTATGTATTTTCTTCCTCTAACTACAGGAAGGTAGTCAAGGCAAATCCGTGGGTATACAAAATCTGCGTGTATGGCGGTGTTTCCCTACTTACGTAATAGATGGTGCTATCTTTTATTTCGCCGCAGCACAAATAATATAATTTAATATGCCTAACAAAGCATGAAAATAATATCATACAGGGTGAAATAATCTATACTAATATATAAAGCTGAAGAGTTTGTTTGTATGTTTGTTTGTTCGCGCTACTCTCGGGAACTACTGGTCCGATTTGAAAAATTCTTTTTGCGTTGGATAGCCCATTAATCCAGGAAGGCTATAACACGCTGCTACCAATAGGAGCGGAGCATAATTAATTCCACGCGAACGAAGTCGCTGGCGGCTACTAGTATTTATTATACCGGCTTATTATGACGACATTATTCTGTGTACATTTTTAAGTTGGGCTGTATGTCCATAATAATATACAACGTAATTTTTTGTTTATGCGAAAACTGAATATAGTTTGTTGAGAATAAGCAACTAATCTATTCCAATCATTTTTACACCATGTTATATTTGTTCCCAAGTACATTTAGAAATTGTTTCAGTGTGGTTACCGAGCGCGTCACGCAGCTTACGATAGATCATAGTACTTACTGCGCACGCCCGCGCAACAGTTAACGCCAGAGGTCAACGTACCGCTCGCCCGCCCGAGCGGAGCATGGACCATATATTTGGGACAGCCAAGTAGGATAACAAGCTCATAACTTTGTGGCTTTTTATTATATCTTTTTGAAATTTTGTACATAGATTCTTTACTTAAAAATGGAAGCTGGACACGTGTTTTGGGGTTTCGCATAAAAAAATAATGATGTATATTAAATAGAAATATATTATTTCATGTATTAGATGCATAAAAAAACGAACATATTTGAATTATGTGAGTGACATGACGACTGCTGATCTAAACTTTAGAAATGAGCTAAATCATGTCATGGGCTTGAGAAATATTGACTTTCAAAATCAAGTGCGAAATACTGGTCTTTGATATTCATTGCATTATTAGTGATATATGTATTATGAATTGTCGTATTACTAATAAACTCATTTAATAGAATTTTTGTAGAAGAGGTCGGTAACTAGAGGAGCGTGTATAAAGAAATTTTCTTTTATGCATGCTTCCTCGACCTGTCAAAAGCTTTTGACTTGGTGTCTTAAGACTTGCTACGGGAAAAGCTTAAGAAAACGGAAGTGCATACGCAGGTGCAACGTCTCTTTCGCTACTGGTATGCTAGTCAGACAAATATTGTTACATGGAAAGGTAACCTTTTTTTTTTTGCGAGTGGAAATGCCTTTTCGCGCCATACCCGCCGCTAGCTAGGCGGCGTGCGTGTGTGGGACTCGCCCAGCCGAAGCTGGGAACACCCACTAAAACCACTCGTTTCCCCTCGGGCCCTGTGATGAGAGTACCACGGGATCTGCCCTAAGGCCATTATCTCCGTGGCACTCCCAGGACATTCCGGCTAGGCCGGTTTACGCACCAAGGGAGAATTACCCGGGGTACCGAAGTAATCCTCAGACGTGGTGACCAGTGCAATGCGCGAGTGGGGGCTACCCACACATGCTGGCCACACTCCAGGGCTAAAGGAGACGGGGTTTCGTCCCCCGCCTTCGCTCCGCCCGCCTACGCCGGAGGGGAGCAGCAAGAGCATCCTCTTCCCGCTCCCTCTCCGCTGCCTCCTGCAAGAGGACGATCTTACAGAAGGAGGCGGCAGCCTCGCATGCACTCTCGCTTTCAACCATGGCTCGAACCATGGTTGCCAGGGAGAGGCGTCCGCCTTCGAGCGCCGCTACGAGGTCGCGGCGTTCGTCTCGCCAGGCCGGGCACTCCACCAGGGTGTGTCGGGCCGTGTCGTCGGGAGAGTGGCAATGGTGACACCACGGCGACTCCTCTCGACCGGCTACCCAGTGCAGATAGTGACCGAAACACCCATGTCCAGTCAATATCTGCACCAAGCGGTAGGTGAGGCTGCCATGCCAGCGCCCGACCCATTCCTCCAACACCGGACGAATCTCTCCAATCGTCCTGTGGCCGGCTGCTGGAGTGTGGAGTGCCTCGCTCCAGCGATTCAGGGCCTCCCCCTGAGCCGCCATTCGGATGCCCCGTTCCCGGGCCGCGACACGGTGTCGATGCACCTGGGACAGAACCAATGCATCGACATCCCACGGGGGCGTGCCTGCGAGCACCCTCTGCGGCTTCTGCTGCAGGGCCACTGTGCGCCGGGAGAGGCACTCCGCCCACACCGGGGCGGAGTAGAGTGCCATCGACCGCACCACTCCCTGGTACAGATGGACAGGTACCCTGTCTGAAATGTACAGGTTGGAGTGTGGGACGAAACAAGGTGAGTTGACTTCTCCCAAGCTCTTGCAACATGTATGTAAACGAGTTGTTGGTTGAGCTCAGCAGCATGCGTGTTGGCTGCTTAATAATATCAGTTACGCTGATGACGTGGTGCTGTTGAGTCCATTTGTCGGTGCGATGAGACAGCTTTTACATGTTTGTGGGAGCAAAAAAATATGGTCTCATGTATAACTGCACGAAAAGTGAGTATTTGGTCTTTAAGTCTTCTGGTAAATGCCCATTTAGTGTGCCCAAATTGAAACTCAATAATAATGAACTCAAGCGGGTAAATCATTTTAAATATTTGAACCACTATGTCACCGAAGATCTTGATGATCAAATGGACATTGAAACGGAGCGCAGGGCACTGGCGATTAAGAATAACATGCTGGAACGCAGGTTTGCTCGTTGCAACGAGAATGTTAAAATCTCACTTTTTAAAGCGTACTGCCAATCTTTTTATACGAGCAGTCTGTTATACACAGAGATCGGTCGGTGCCTTGCGAGTCCAACACAACAATGATTTTAGGATGTTGCTGGGGTTGCTCCGTTTCTGTAGTGCGTCTGGCATGTTCGCGGAAGCCCGTGTTCATACCATTATACACAAGAGAAACGCCTGCTTGCTACTTAGAGTGCGGGGCAGCACTAACAGCATTTTGAAGGTAGTGGCTGATAAGATAGAAATTAGCATGGATGAAGTAAGAATAGCAGTTCAAGGTATGAAAAATGGAAAAGCTATGGGCCCAGATGATATACCAATAGAAGTATGGAAGTGTTTAAAAGGAGATGGATGTATGTGGCTGACTTTATTCTTCAATAAGTTGTTGCATGAATGAGAGATCCCACAAGAATGGTGCAATAGTTCACTAGTGCCCATCTTTAAGAATAAAGGTGATGTACAGGACTGTAACAACTATCGAGGGATAAAGCTTATGTCACATAGTATGAAGGTATGGGAGAAAGTGATTGAGAAAAGATTGCGAGAGGAGAGTGAGATTACCCCAAACCAGTTTGGGTTTATGCCAGTTCGAGGAACAATGGACGCCACTTTTGCACTCCGCCAAGTGTGCGAGAAGTACAGACGTGCACACAAGAACTTGCACATGGTGTTCATTGATCTGGAGCAAGCGTATGATAGGGTACCTCGTGATGTACTGTGGTGGGCCCTGAAAGAGAAAGGTTTGCCTGGGAATTATGTAGAGTTAATTCGTGCTATGTACAGTCGATCTCGTACCTACGTCCGGTCGGCTGCTGGCAATACCGACGAGTTCAGTGTGGCGGTAGACTTGCACCAGGGATCGGCTTTAAGTCCGTACCTCTTCCTGTTGATTATGGACGCTCTTACGTCGGACATCCAGGAGGAGGCACCCTGGTGCATGCTGTTCGCCGATGACATTGTTCTCGTCGGTGAAGATGGACCTGAGATCCAGAGCAGATTGGAGAAATGGCAACAGAAGCTGGAGAATGTTGGCTTGAAAATCAGCAGAACCAAAACCGAATATATGTTCTGCGATTTCGGCGGTCTCTCCACTTCTGGAGCCATAGCGCTTGATGGCGCACTCCTACCAATCTGCTCCGACTTTCGGTATCTCGGTTCACTCGTGCAAAGCGATGGCGAAATAGATCGGACGGTTAAGCACAGAATTAACACTGGGTGGATGAAATGGCGGCAGGTCACGGGAACAATCTGCGACTCCCGCATTCCCCTTAAACTTAAGGGGAAAATATATAAAACCATGATCCGACCTGCTGTCTTGTATGGATCAGAATGTTGGGCTACGAAAGGGATGAATGAAAGGCAATTGCATGCAGCCGAGATGAGAATGCTAAGAGGGATGTGTGGCGTTACACGAATGGATAGAATAAGAAATGAGTACATAAGAGGAAGTCTGAAAGTGGCACCGGTAGCTGAAAAGTTGTGTGGAAATCGGTTGTCATGGTACGGGCATGTGTTACGGAGAACTGAGGAGAATATCGTGAGGAGAGTCTTAATTATGAATGTCGATGGCTATAAGAGTAGGGGAAGACCAAAGAAACGATGGATGGAATATGTGAAGGATGATATGGCTAAGAAGGGGGTGACTGCCGAGATGGCTTCTGATAGGGATGCATGGAAGAAAAAGACATGTTGCGCCGACCCCAAATAAATTGGGATAAGGGCAGGAGAATGATGATGATGATGGCTGATAAGATCGACTTTAAAATAATGCAGTGTTTCATGCGGGTCCCAGTTAGACAGTGTCAGGCTGAGCTTGCAAATAAATAAATATTGCTTTACTTTTTATTTTTTTTCGGCTTATAATTTTTGTAGTACATACTAACCGAGTATGGATACCTACTGTCCGAAATTAATTATTATTATTATGTATATCCAAAAAGACAGGTAGTCGAAAATATGAAATATGGTTGTATTTTCCAGTTCATCAACCATCATTACGACGTTCATTTACGTTGTAGAGCAGACACATTTTTCCAACATAAATATGAAGCAATTTATTAGCAATATGCTGCAAAATTATTAGTACGCAAACGCAGTGTTACGCAATTAATATGCCCTTTTTATTACATTATACACCTTTAAAAAGTAACTGATTCAACATTAAATGATAGAGAATTCTGTCAGCTGCTCACTTTATAGGGCGTAGCATAAGTATAGAAAGAGCAGATGGGCTAAGTCCAAGACGGTATTAAAATACTTTGGAATGTCAAATAAATATAGTAACCCTGATCCGTGAACCGAACATTCAAGGGGTGGAACCGGTATCGCGTGACATTGATTTTTGTTTATGTAAGTTGAGAATTATAAATACTATGTAGTCATTTACTATTAGCGTACGTGTATTAGCGTTAATTTCTAAACAGCACGTTTTGTTTACAATATTGTTTCCTTGTGATAATTATTTTACATACATACAACAAATTTTTGCTATATAACATTATTAATAAGCAAAGCGGGGATATTATAGGTTGTTTTTTTTTTTTTTGCAATGCAATGGAATGATGCTCCCGTCCCAATTTATTTGTGGTTGGCGCAAGATGTCTTTTCATTCATACACTACTGCACACTACATACTCTAAATTGTCATCACCATCTTTCTGGTCATGTCCTCTTTCACGGCTGTTTTTTAATATACAATATAATGTACTTATGAATATAAATGAAATAGGACACAAAGAGCTAGGGTTTAATGTCATTTAAAATATTATTAATATTGCAATAAGGGTTTAATGTTATTTAGAATATTATTAATATTGCAATAAGTATTTAACATTTCTCAGTTTGGTCAGAATTTTAATATTATTCAATCTTTTACAGCAATGTCAGCGTATCAAAAGTTCTACGCCCTGGAGCCCGATAATTGGAAGGACCCACTGTTTCTTTATGGATTGGGACTCTGCTATTATCACTATAACGCTTTTGAGTGGTAAGTGTTTCAACTAAATGAACAAAGTATTTGCTGAAATTTTATGTAAGTTAAGGTTCTGAATATCTGAAATCGCCAACCCGCATTGAGCAAACGTGGTGTTTACGCTCAATCCTTCTCTGTATGATATGAGAGGAGACCTGTGCCCAGCAGTGGGACGATAAAAGGTTGATGATGATGATGAACGTTCTGAATGAGAAGGTCCTGCAGTGAGGTAGTTAAAAAATCTTTTGGAGAACAAGAGTTTAATAATTGCGGTTAATATTGCAGCATTTTGTATATACTAGATTATATGTATTTACTTAAGTAAACATTGTTGTATTTGTACTAATTCAATTGTAAAGACTGATAACTATTCAACCAACTCATAATAGGGATCGCGTGGTCGGAGGAGTTTTCAACTACAATCAATGTTATCAATATACAACTAACTCTAGGCTTCATCGTTTGTAACTTCTTTGTTATAAATGGCGAAGGGCAAATAATAAATAGCTGAACAATTGAAGGTTTGCTCTATGAATATTTTCATAAGTGAGAGCTGTGTTGGTTTCTAAAGACGGTACAATTCTGACAGTGCCATGTTTGAATTTCGCTGTACAATGGTACAAACTTTATGTACCAATTTATAAATAAACTTTATCAAATGGACGTCAATGAAACGAATTCCCGTATGGAATAGAATAAAAAATATGGTAAATAGGAATGTTAACGAGCTAAGCGTGTTTCATTTCATCACATCGGGACGGACGTCGCACTTTGGGAATATCTAACTTCGATAACAATTTCGGTCGGAGCAAAAGCACTGCAAGCTGGTTGTAGCCCGTCATGTCGACATCGTGAGTCGTGATTCACCGGACGTAGGACGAGCGCGCAAGGAGGCGCGGGGCGCGGGGAGCCGTGCTAGGGCCGGCGCGGGGAGCGCGGCGCAACGTGCGCGAGGGGCGCAGGGCGCGGCGGCGTGGTGGCGGCGGTGCGCGGGGCGGGACGGTGCACGCTGCAGCGCGAGGTCGTCGTTCGCTCGCTCGCGGCGTTTGTGCCAGTCGGGAGCGGGATGCGGTGACGTAAACTGCATCGGCGCGGGCCGCGACACCGTAGTGTAGGACGGGACGAATCGTGTTTCGTATGTACCGTGTGCGTGCTGAACCACCCTGTGTGAACGTGTGCTTGTGCTGTCGTGTTCGCTGACGACGTCTCCGCTCTTCACTACGTGAGCCGCTGCGGCTGCACCGAATAGAAACGGATCCGAAGATCCCCAAAATGGTGAGTGCGGTCGAAGCTCCCAGTTCGCGGTTTGTTTACGTCGGCCCTCGTGTCGACTCCCTCTCTCTACCTGCCGCCCGTATCCCTGCGTCGCGTTCGCACGCGACTCTTTCTATTGTGTTTTGTTTCCGAAATGCAGACACCAACGACGACGGCTCCGGACCAGGTCCCGTCGAGAGGTCGCGTTTTTGTTCGTTTGAATGTTTTTTTGTAGTGTTTTCGCAGGTAGCTGTTTGATGCAATTCTCCTCATCCATCTGGAGACTCGCGCAATATGAGCGGGAACAAGAAGGGTAAATGAAATGACGGGGTGGTCAGTGCGTGTGTTTGCTTAGGCTAGTAAATAATGAGTGAGTTGCCGCGCCGCATAAAATGTAGGTCGGTGGAGTGTGGCCGCAACAGAGCCGCACGCGATGCCTCGCCTCACCTCACCCTACACCAGGCCATTGCTAACCCATTGTATACATTGCCAAGAACTCATCAATCACTTACCAATCGCGTACATGATATCTACTCTCAGTTTTGTTTAAATAAACTAAGAAACACTATATTCACGACAAACCACCAGGCTTTGGTTTTTTTATGGCTGTCTGATGAATTTAATACAATACGAATAGCATATACGATAGGTTCATCTAATCAAAATTCAATTTAATGACACAAATTTATGGTTAAATATGACCTGCTTGCTGGCTTACCTTCACGTCACCATTGGTCGTACGTATTTGTCTGATGAGTAAACCTTCATTGCTATGTTATACAATTAAAATGATTTGTAGAGGGAAATCTGTGAGTCATGGTTACTGACTAGAATCCGTTGTCCGATAGCTAAATCAGGCAGAATTCGCGCACTTTTGTCTTGCGTCATTGGTCGTTGGACCGGTAGTGGCGACACTACTCGGATATTTAATGAGGCACTGGCCTGGAGTACTTCCATACATAGGAAAAACCACTCCATGCTGGGTTCATCCGCTTGAGGAACTTAAACATTTTAACTTCCTGGAAAATGAGCTGTCACATTCATTTCTAAAAGGTAAAAGACTTTGGTAAATGGCGTATCTACTTATTTACCTAAAATCCAAATTAATCAGCTGAAAATATTTTATTTTGAAACTTGACTGAAAACTAGCTGAGTTGAGTTCCATGAAATAATATTTATATAATTGCACATATATTAAAGCGATGGAGTTATTCATAAAACAAAATTATATAAAAGTCGGTATGGCAACAAAAGTACAAATCATACATTCATATCTTTGATATCTGGTTACTATGTTTCTATCTCATTCATCAGCGGTATCGTAATAGTTATCACGAATCATATTGGCTATCAGTCGCGGACCGGTCCGCGCATTATCTACGCAACGTCGCTAACCGCTTCCAGTAACGGTATTCCACTCTCTGGAGTCCTCCAGCGACTAGACTTGCTAGGCCTGTTTCGTAAACTTGTTCATCGATATGCTCGCCTAGTCCTTTTTTGTAGATCCCCGGAAGTGAGTTTGCTGATTTAAACACATCGAAGCTTTTTGATTTGAAGACGAATTGCATACAATTTAGAAAAATCGAAGAGATTTTTCGTATTTTTAAAAAATACTTTTGGGTACAGCAGTTTTAGCCTCGGTGTAGTATAGAATTGGGTCATTCTGCGTGAAATGCCTGTCAGAGAAAAGATTTTGTACAGGTGGTTTTGTGCCGAATTTGCACATTTATAATCTTATATAAGTAGAATTGATGGTATCAAAGTTGTTGCAGATTTTGCACAAAACAACGGGTTTCTCGTCAATCAAAGTATAAGTAGTTTTGATTTTGACGACTTAAAATGACAACATTAAAAGGAGCCAAGTAAATTGTGAGGGAAATGTTGTAGAGTAATTTTACCAAACATAAAATTCGCAGGCCCATGATATTATCAATACATAGTATAAAACAAAGTCGCTTTCGCTGTATGTCCGTATGTATGCTTAGATCTTTAAAACTACGCAACGGATTTTGACGCGGTTTTTTTAATAGATAGAGTGATTCTTAAGGAAGGTTTAGACTACCTTTTATCCCGGAAAAAAATGATATTCCCGAGGGAAATCCAAAAAGCGCGATATAACCGAACTCTACGCGGGCGAAGCCGCGGGCGGAAAGCTAGTATCATAATAAAATTGAGTTTTTGTTTTCCGGGGGCGCATTAGCATTCATTTATTCTGGATATTTTAGAATGCTGCAATAAAAATGGACGCGTGGCAGAGTTTATACTTGTCGTACCCTCTACATTACACATAGTGTATAATAAGGTTTTTAAAATTTATAAGTTCATTGGCAACTTACAGCCATCCCTGTTGGTTGTTAAATAATTCATTACATTATGTCATGTAACGAACAGAAGTCAGATGCTAGGTAATGTCAGGCGTGTAGCTAGGTAATGTCAGGTCCTTTATTATCGATTGTGATGTAGTAATGAATGCTATGTAATTGTTAGAGCAGCTTGCGGTGGCACGTGCCGGGCAGGTGCCTGCCGGCTGCTACCACACCTGTCACGACATCAGCTGCTCCTTGAACTAGTTATTATATTATTTAGCTACTTATGACTATGTGTATCCGTCTTTACATACAAAGAAGTTCCGAGTTACTTTTTCATTACAAATCGTGTATGTTTTTATTACAGAACTGTTACCTACGTTTCCGCATTTAGTATTACAATGTCATCATTATTTATATGAACTTACACGTGCTGGACGTATCTGGGAGTTCAATGAGATATTTTTGCACATAAAACTACATACCTACATGGTCGGTACAGAAGATTAAAATATATGCAATGTTTTATCGCCGCGTTGCAATATATTTGCAACATGAACCTGCTGATATTATTGTTAGATTTTACTACGCATTTTGTAGTAAACAAACAGACTGTGCGTAGAAAGCGATAAAATTTCTCGACATGTTTGCCTGATCGCTACTCAAACACAGTAATTGCATTCGGTAGTTAATTTCACCATTACCGGCAAACTTCCTCAATCCTCGGTAGTTTCAGACCGTATCCTGTAAGTACCTGAGAGGATTTCATGTAAAATGTTGCTGTGTCTAAATAGGTTAGAAACAGCTTGGTTTACAGCTAGCTTATGCTATGTAGATAGTTTTAGCGAAGAGGAAGTCTTAATAGGGCCAGCCGTTGGCAGGCGCACTCAGCATGTACCGTTTGAATGCATGATGAATATTGCTGTCTTCCAATTATCTGTGTTACCGGTGTAAACGTAAAATTAAAGTTCACATGCACATCTAAAACTGGGAAAACTTGTAGCTTTCCTAAATTCGATACTATTCGATTATATTTCTAGATTAGATTATTGCCATATTCAATTATTTCGACAAAGGATACTTTTATAAACCTCGTGAACATTATTACGTCAAAATAACTATGTTATTTTTCGTCCATAATATAGTGTGGGAGCCAGCGTGGTTTGTTGAATGCCGCCTAGCAACATCATAGAGCGGACAAACCGGAATTTGACAGCGTTTCTCATGCTAGCTAGTGGTATTATGTGAACTTACTGCCAAAGAAAGTAGCGGTACACGCATAAATAGTTTTATTTATGGAAATTGGCTCGCAACAGGACTAACAAGTATTACTCCTTAGGTACGCAATAAAGAACTCGGTCTCCGACCCTAGGCTGCGGTGCATCTGAGTTTGAGCTGTTTTAGAGAAGTGCGGGCGGGGCGCAGCCTCCCCGCCACCTCGTCCCGCACCGCACGTCACGTACGCACGAGCCCTACGCACAGGGAGGAAGGTACAACTTGCGAGGGGCCGCGCGCGCACCGACAACAAGCCGACTATCGAGTTGCCGAAAACCGTATGCATTATTAGCTCTCCCCCCTCACCCATCCTTATCCGGGCCCTACCGTCCGGCCACCCGGCCCGTTTTGAGAGTTTCTCCTCGACACCCTGCCCTCTCATACCCCTAACCTCTACGTTGGGAACGACTTTTCGAATTAAGTAATACCGCGACACACCCTTTTCCCCCCTGACGTAACAATTGAGTCTATTTTTTTTGTTATCTAGGTCACGGCTTAGAGTTAAGAGCAGGGTGAATGTAGTGATGTCGGCGCGCGGTCGTCGACACTAACGGGTCGCTATTTATACCTGGTGTGTAGTGCACCGGAACTCACTGCACTCGCTGCATCCGCGCCACCCGCCTCCGCCCTGTCAATGACCCCGTCTCCGCGAACATTCGGTTCCTAAATCACAGTGGCCTAACTAAACCTTCAGTTTTACATTTAACAGTCGAAGCGAGCTCATTCATTATGTCAGCTAGATGTCCAAACGTTCATAATTCTCTTACAATAGTCGTAGGGCGAGCGTTGCGAAAGGCTCTGTAGCAAGCGGGTGCCCTTCGGCTTTGTCTGAGTTACGTAAGTAGACCCACCCACATCTGTAGGGCAACCACCCACGCAGGCATGAACTGTGTCAAGCAGTCTGTCCTAGTTTCTACGTTCACTATTTTTTTTCTGTTTACCTACGTGTGCAAAATACACATCCGCCCCTTCAAACTTGTTGAAATCTAAAGAAGATATTTAAATAATTTTTGTAACACTTTTTCTAATTTTTATTTTCAAATCTCTATTTGTAAAAAAATACATTATCTATTGTGCATTCATTCATACATATTTAAATAATCTCATTCACTCCAAATATTAACGAATCTGAAATAAAACAACATTAATTTACAGCAAATAAATATTATACTAATTTACCTGTTGGTAGTGAGGATCGATTTCTATGGGAATTACCTAACTAAGTACCAGGATAAAGTAAGCCTTTATCTGGATTCGTAGAAAATTTTTGGTCATCATTAAATTTATTATCCTCATTACCAAATCTTAAATTTCCTCTATTATATGAATTTTAGAATCATACCACATCACCACTCAGAAAAAAATCTCAAGTCTGTTACTGTGGAGTCGAAAGTCATTGCTAGGTCCGTGTAAATTCGCGAACGCGAGCGATGTCCGCGATGGAATTTCCGCGAAAAAAGCCATACGTCACATCACAGCACGTCACGGCAGCGGGCGGGCCGCGTAACGTCACGCCAAGCAAGGCCGCGGCTGAGTAAGCACCACTGTAAGCTTTTTGTTTACACCACTACTGATACTGACTAATATGGTCGCGTGATGTAATACGAATACGACATATTGCATTCCTTTCATGAAAATCACTGCTCTATTTTTTTCTCGTATGTTTTTATTATTACTCATTTATATCTAAACCTGGTTATCGCCAAGGATTTCTCACGTCGGTTAAATATTTGTATTTTTAAACTATTATAGACATTAATAATCTCTGTAGAATTAGTATTAGATTATTTAGAATCTGAACTTATTCCGAAAACGTATTTCGTACGTCCTGCTCTCAAAATTCGTAGTAGGTAATTCAGAATATATCGCCTTTTCCGTGTATTTTGGACGGACGGTTGTCACTAAATATGTCGATCACGTAAAAAGTAAATGATGATTCGCGTGAAGTTACGTGCGTTACGTAAATTACTTGCGTACCTTGGTTGATCACACTTGGCTTATTGTGCACAGATAACAACTGTGAATTGGATGTAGTAACAACGTGATCACGACTTGTACTAGTGTTTTGTTACTTTATAACTTCGGCACTGTTTGAATTCAGGCAAATATTTTATTGTAGTAAGTTGTAAGGTATATGTATAGTGGGCCATAGTTACTTGATAATAAAAGAATGTGATACCAACGCTCTGGTCAAAATCTTAAAGAGGCCCGTCAGTACTGCCGATCAAAATTGCATAGAAACCGTTTGCGACCGACTTGAACCGAACCGAGAGACCGTGATGAACCGATGCGATGCAGTTCGCATTGTTGATATTTGTAAAGTAAGTACTTTCCTGAGTACTGGCGGGCCTGTTAAGGAATTTGATCAGACCGTTGGTATTACACAAGCAAGTGAATAATAATAATTCCTTTATCATCAGGTAAAATATGCCGCATACGTATTCCTTACTAATTCTTAAGGTATAAATAATATTTAAAATTCTTTAGATATTCCAAATATACTAAACTAGCTAGTTAGTTATTTCAACATTTTATTTTAACCACAAAAGAGTCGATTTTTATAGATTCGTTATTACATTTCTAGATCATAATATACAGCGTACATTTAAAATTTTTGTTATGCTTCGCTCCTATTGGATAGCATGATGTTATATAGCTTATAGCCTTTCTGGATTAATGCCTTATCCAACGCAAACAGAATTTTTCAATTCAATTATTATTCCTTAGATTAGCGCTATCAAACAAACTCTTCAGCTTTAATGTATATTAGTATAGATATGTATGTTTGTACAGCACTAAGTAACATAAAGTAAATTAAAGTTATAGTTGTAACAAAAAACGCAGCAAGGAAGACTAAGGTGCGTATTCCAGAAGGAAACTTAAGCATTGATCTCGGCTTAAGCATTACTTAAAACTAGTTTCAACCAATCAAATGGCTTGAAACGAGACTTAAGTAAAGCTTGAGTTTTGAGTGACGTTGTAATACGGACCTTAAAGTTTGCGTTGTAGTCACCGTGCTTATTGTAATTTTCAAGTGATTTTTCTGTGTTCTACATACTTAGGTATATTAGCTACATCTTGTGGAAATAACATGTTACGCTCACACGCATACGAGCACGCATAATTATCAAGCACCGGAGCCATTCTCACGGATGTCGATCTGTACTTACAATTTAGCCGTCACTTTGTACGCACAATGGGCATTAGAATTAGAAAGCGACTGGTGACCGCAAAAAGGTAGCATTCGAAAGGGCTCGGAGCTTCTAAGATTGTGTTACGTCACTATTGAACTATCACCAAAGTTCCCCCAACGTTTGACAGTCACGCTAGTGACGTGACGCTAGGGAGGGCTTGCCGTCGGTACCTCGTGCGTGTCGCACCGAATCTACCAAACACGTATGTGCTACTGCCCTCGCTTTAGATCTAACAACATTCTATGACGTCGATGAAGGCTTAAAAATGTTCGTTCTCAAAGGGTTCAACCCTTCTAAACTGTAATGTTAGAGATGGGGCACATTTTTAATTCTGCTGCATATAAATGAGTATTGTACTTGTTGGAACACTTGTGAGCTGTGTGAATCGTATGGGGTAGTTATCAAGGGCACTCCGCCGATTGTAATGTAATAATAGCGCAGAATGGTCTGTTCTTTCTGTGTTAGGGGAAGCTTGCTTTGCGTGAGTGAGTGTGCATCAGATTTGAGTTTTAAAATATTACAATTTTATTTCGGTTTATGCACGTTATTATGGAAACAACACTCAGAATTTTGATATTCTATGGGATAAGTAGAACCAGCTGACGTACCTGTATTATATTATGTTATGCAACATGTACAAAGAAAACATAGTTGACTGTTCGAGAAGAACCTGTTCAATAATGAAGTCGCATAATTTTGCTGAGCCACGAGCAACAGTATGACTTTATGGACGTACTGAATATCAAGTATTCAAGCCATGCGTGTGTAAGTTATGATGTGCATCTGTGTGACCGGTTCACTTCCGCGTCCACGTATCCACAGCTTTGTTTACTCGTGTGGTTTAATTAACTAAATATACTTATATATGATATATTTTAATACATTGTACCGTGATGCAAATGTACATACTATCGTTGTAACATTCGATTTGTCGTGTTCCGGCATGATGTCTGGTGAAGCCGTACGGAGGACGGGTCTGAGCAGTTGTATTGCGATGTGTGGCGGCTATGATGCGCCAAATGTTGTTGTGTCGGGAGTTTGGTCGTGGAGACTTTCCAGATCAATCTCCCTCTAGCGCAGCTTCGTTTGGTCGTGTTGGTCTTGGGTTTAACATTGCATCACCTCGCTCAACTGCCGTCATCCTTCCTATTCCTTAGTTTTTAAGTGAATAGGCTTAATAAACTAGTGCGCTTTACCATCAACGATTGCATCACTGCTTACCATCAGGCGGGATTGCAGTCAAGCACTAGTTTATAATAATTAAAAAAAAAAAACAAAAATTTCGATAAGATGCGCAGCGCAACATATTTCTTATCGCCTAACTGTGTGGAGTGTGGAGTTGTCGAAGTGCCTGTTAATTGTAATTAAAGGCTAAAACGGTAACGGTCTTACAAGTATAATATAGAATTATTGCTATATGTAGTTAATTGTTCGGCATTGAAGCGGGTAATTTAAATAATTAATATAATTACTAATACCGTAATGAAGTGTATTCGTATACGAGAGTCCTGCGACGGGTTTGCGTACAATACTCATGGTTAGCGAACGAGTGTGCTCATAAGAATATAAATTGCTAACATAATGCAATAATATTTTAACTGCCCGCTTAGGTCTCAGATACTGTAGCGTAGCCTCTGACTGCAGTCTTGAAATTACCTTGTACAGTACAGTATAAAAGGCTTATCTGTACTTTATGTCTTTAGTACGTTAGGTTTAGCATTGAAATCGATAATGCGGCTTTTAATATCACGGCTGTTATCGAGAACTAACCTTAATTCGTCATCCGGTATTCGAACGTGTAGTTTCTATTTGAAGACATACCAATGTGGTACACCCGGCTACACATCAAGCTATGCATTTTCTTTCAGTTTTAGCTGACCTCGCCTGTGTAGGAAGGCAGCTTATACATACTGGTTATCTATAGACAGATGTGTGTGTACACACAAATTTCATGCAGCCGAAATTCTCGGTTGGTAGTACGACTTGCTTGATACACTTTCAAAACTAATTCGCTGAATAGAACTTTTCTCGTCTGTAAATGCAGACGACCCACATCGCCCACATTTTCATTTGGCCTCAGAATAAAATAGAATTGGATGTGAATTGCCACAATTTTATGAGCACTCAATTTCAATTCTGTATAGTAATTGCGCCGCGTTACTGAAAATAGCCGCCACATATCTGTAATATCGCGTTCATGAGATCGTTTGTAACTAACCTACTGAATGTGTAATAAGTGGTATCGAATGGGACGAAAGTGGGTCAACTATCATGACGTTCGCGATAAACGAGCCCTCGTTCATTATCAATTATGTGCACGGCGGCACGTACGTTTCCGAAACTAGCTAAACTTGTGCCCTAACAGTCAGGAACCTTGGTATCGCAACGCTACGACTGCATGCGGCATCATGTCGCCAGATCCCTTTCGAATGTTTAAACCGCAGAATAGTACTGCCACTGTTTCACATAATCAAAGTTATTCTAGCATTTATGAGTAGAAAGCACATCGATTGTAGCCCGTCGTCAGTACATGCGATCATAATACAATACCATTGTGTTTGCGAATTCTATTGAATCGTGATAATCCTCCAATCATCGAGAAGTACCTTCGTTATCGTTGCAATGTATAATTCATCAGGTGGCATCATGGAGGAAGTAATAAAATCATGCATGTGTTCATAGTACATAGTACGTTCCGTTGCCTTCACTATGACTGTCTAGTTATATAGTGCATACAATTGCAGTTTGTATTGCATTCTGTTACCATGGAGCCAAGGCCGTGATGCAATAAGTACAATCGGTGAATTGTATTCATTTTGAATGCATCACATGAATACATCACTTGGTCACGAGAACTATTTTAAAAAATCAGTTTTCATCCAGAACGATTTATTTTCCTTTTTATTGCTTTGTTTTCTGATATAATAGCATTTCATGTCCAATCAAAGTTAAACAGAACCTTTGTACCTGATTCAATGATCCTGATTTCGTATTCAGGAATTTCATATCCATTCGCAAAAAGGCATAAACTAACTTGTCTTAATGGTACTGCCCATCTTTGTTTTGTCTTAGTCATTTCAATTACGTAATTGATAATTTCCGGTTGTAATCAGGATCGCACAAGTGTATGACTTTGACCTTATTTCTGAGCACCACGTGTGCCCTATTCAATCTTGAGCATCCCTCTTTAAATAGGTTTATTATTGTGCGTAAGTTCCTCGAGGTCGGCTGTTCCGTGGGAAAGTATTGAGAGTTCATTATGTGGAGCCGGATCACGTGTCGCGACCGCGACGCACCTAGCGACTGCTTACTTCAGTTATGTAAAGTGAGTGCTATGACGACCGACGAATGAACTCTATAAATAGCGGTCGATCCGTCCTTGAGCCGCCGCGACTGTGCAGAACTAGGTCAAGCCGAGCTGCCTCATGCCAGTGTCCTCTCCCCGCGCCCACCAGCACACCCGCCTGAGCATTGCTCGCTGTTCACCGCCGCCGCTTCGAGTGCGTCGCCAAACACCTCGAATACCGAACACATTCTATGCTTCCTGGTTATTTTTTTTTAGTTTTACTATTGTGCCGGAATAACTACGGACGACTTCGGCCGAAACTAATCGCCGCGTATTCCTGAGTTTGGTTTTTGTTTGAAAGTTACTTTATCCTAAGGTGGCTCTAAAATTCTAACATTGAACGTAACAAACTCACCAGATGTTTATTCACTCAAAAATAATAAAAAAATGATTTGAATAGGCGCAAGAATTTCGTTCATTTATGGGATCTTTACAATAATTCTCTTACCTGAGTGCACTGATAATGGGCAAGCTTGGGCCCGGACGAGTAGCGAACCGGATTATAATCGATCCAGACGTTTACTCAGAATATTTATTTGTCCATACCATCACGTGGCTCATGTATTGTAAAAATGTAAACAGATGTAGACACAATTGAGAAATCTGGAGGAAAGCTTTAAAAAGCGTGTATTTATTTGAATAGACATTGTTTTTTAGTCCATTGTTGGATAGCGAATAATTGTACAGCGTAACGCGTATTACCATCTATACTAAAACTATATTAATAGTATAATACAATAATATATGGGTATGTAACTCGCTATTTTCGCAGATATCAACATTGGCTTTTCGTGTAAACGCTAATGTATATACTATTGATCAATACTATTATCATGACAGTCGTATACATGTCATATTATTATCGTAGCGCGTGGGTGGGTGTGAAGTATTGAACCATAAACCTAGTCGGCGATATCGCACAAAGACCAATGTGTTATCTATGTATAGTATAGGGGCACATTGGGCACTCACTGCCCTGTTATACAATGCCTTATCGTTTTACGGGGACGATAAATACATACTTCTTCGACACGCTATGCATACTGAAATTGTAGAGTTAACGTAATTTTACATTATTGAAATGTACATAATTAACATTTGTTATCAAATCCGGCGACAGTACTTATCCAATGAAGGTCACATTATAATGTAATAGTTAATTAAAAATTACCTATCAAGAGAACTCATTCAAGTTTTTTCATGAAACTTGTTTGATCCATTCTTATTTCTTCTGTAAACTTTTCAACTTGCCTTGTGTTCAGTCTACAGTGTAGGTGTGAATATTGAACATCGCGTGATAACCGACAATCATAGCTAATTCAGAGGAACAATGAATGTGAATAAGAATTATGTGAAACATAATATTATTATGTATGTCGAGCATCGCCGTCGGCGACACAGCCGGTGAAAGCTCTATGGCCCGCCACACTGATGGGTATGTGTGTGTGCGTATAATCGTCATTTAATTTTAGTCGTGGGCTTCGGGGTGGACTCGGCCCAGCACCTGTCTCACTCCTTTGTTTCGGCTCCCAAATGTCAGCGGAGGTCATCTAAATACAGGCGTTATAGGCATCGGATTCGGACGACGATCGCTGTCTAGACGTTGTGTTGCATCGTCCGATCGATTGCACGACCGAGCCTCAGACGGTCATCGACCCCGCGGGCGCATCGGTGACGTTACGCTCCGGTGATGCGCTCTTCACTAACCTACGGATATTATGGTTCAATTCCTTGTTTTATTTCTTACGCACCGTCAGTCTTCATCGCATTCATCTACGAAGCGCATTACACGCTGGATTTTACTTTCTTATTCTTAGTTTTGTAAGGACTTATTTAGGTAGATGTAAGAAATACACCTTCCTAAACTGAGTCTCAAAGATGAGTTCCTTTCATTGAATCCAGAATGCGTGATATTAACCAAAAAAATAAATAAAAGCATACGCTTTGAATGTGTACGGAGTACGGATAGATTTGAAGGAAAAAAGAAGGAAACAGCAGCGGCATTGTTGTTTTATCCGTCCATTTCAAAAGTTTTCTAAAGGTCTTTTAAAAATTTATTTCATAAAAAGTGAAATTTAAAGTCCGCGTTGCGTTTTTGCTCTTTATTCTTTTGTTTGGCATCTATGTAGGTACCTACGCAGAGTTGTTATGATAACTGTGCTCATTCTTTATACTATTATTTACAATCCGTCTGACCTTGTATGCCAGTCAAGTTCAGGCTGTAACTTTGACATTGTTTTCTAGTCGGTCGCCAGAAAACAAAGTCCTTTGTAAGGCTTTTCAAATGTAAAAGATTCAGTTTATTGCTTGCAATCTTTTGTTTACCAATTGACTTGATAGGATTCTGCTTTCGCAGTTTTAACAATAGTCCGCACTCCCGCAATAAAACTCTTGTTCTCCTTCATATTGTTGATAGGAAGGTTTAGGTAAACGTTTTTAATGGCAGGGCGACAAAGGCGTTGCAAATGGCTTTGTACGTGTCGCCGGGTTTCACCCGTGCAGCGGACGCGCACCTGCGTCTGGCGCTGATGTTCAAGGCGCGGCGACACTGGTCCGTCGCCGCCGTGCACTTCCGCCGCGCGCGCCTCACGCCGCACCAGGACGCCACCTTCACGCGCCTCGAGCTCAGCTTCCACGCTGCACATCTACTCGAAGCCAGAGGACTGAGGAAGTCTGCCAGAGACGCCTACGAAAGATTACTAAAGGAACCTAAGCTATCCTCAACTTTGAAAGCAGACGTCTGCAGACAATTAGGTGAGTTAAGGAGGCTGATATTGTTTCCGTTTTGGATAAAATACTCAATAGGTACCTGTTCGATCATCATTGAAAATATACATATGATGGTGTGTAGGTTGGCTGTATCACCGCTGCGTTTCGCTGGGTGAGCCGGCGGCGCGCGCGCGTGCTGCCATTTGGTGCCTGCAGCGAGCGGTGTCCGCGGAGCCGGAGTCAGGAGCAGGACTATATCTGCTCGGACGATGTTTTGCGGCACAAGGGAAAGTGCATGATGCCTTTATTGCGTATAGGAATTCCGTGGAAAAGTCGGAAGGAAATGCCGATACTTGGTGCTCTATAGGGTGAGAAACAAGAACTGGTTAAAAATAATTGCTTGATTATTATTATTATTTGAAAAGAATTCTGTTTTATATCGTTACTATTTTTTGCAGTGTATTATATCAGCAACAAAACCAACCGATGGATGCGTTACAAGCATACATATGTGCAGTACAACTGGACAAGGGTCATTCGGCTGCGTGGACCAATCTTGGCAGTTTGTATGAAAGCTGTCAGATGCCCAGAGACGCATTCGCTTGTTATACAAACGGAGGGGCAGCTGCGACCGCGTCACACTCCGCGCTGCGACAGAGACTCGCCTTCCTGAGAGCACATCTGGCGCATGCGCCTATGCCTTCTGTTACCGGAAAGTAAGTGATTACCTTTTTATTTTATTTGCTTCTGTAGATATTTTTGATATACCTGTTGTTGTGGATTTCATTAAAAGTTTAAAACATTGATATTCAGTCTGTAAAATCATATAATTTTATAAACTTTCCACAGACGCCGTCAGCTGCCATCTATTGAAGAAGCCTGGAACCTTCCCATATCCGCAGAGATGTCGTCCCGAGCTCCCAAGTCCGCACCGCCGCCTTACCCGGGCAAGCGGCCGGAGGAGCCCCCACAACTCACACAACATCAGCTACAGACTCTCCAGTACCTACAGAAGAACTCAAGCAATCTGTCGCCACAACAACAAGTACTAACCTCATGTTTTCCACTAGAAAACTTCAGATGATTCCCGAACACGTTGTAACGTTGAGCAACAATGCTGCTGATAAGACGTGATAACCTGTTTCCATCTGGACCCTTTACTGACCCTTTTGTAGTGTGCCTTAAAACTGTAATGACCACCAAAAGAAATCGGTCTCTTATATTAAGTTAAGCTAACATGCTTGTATGTATTTGAATAGATTTAGTTAATATTCTATCGTACTACGACATTGTAGTAACGATCGTAATATTCTTTTTCAGGCTTTGATGCAGCAACTACTAACGCAGTATCGTCAAGCGCAAGCGGCGCGAGCGCATACGGTTTGTACTAACGTTAATTTCCCTTGTTTTGTAAACGCGGGCGGCAGGAATTAGAATTATCGGTAGGGTTCCTGAACATTTAGTTCGTGATGATAATGTTGTGTCTGTATTACAGGTGACGAAAAACGAAGGCAACGCCAACACCGGCGACAACGCTGAGTCGCTCGCCGAAGATTTGTTGAAGAGGTTCGCAGATACGAAGCCTGAAGTTAAGAAGGAGCCTATTAGCAGTAAGTATTTTTTTGTCCTTTTTTAATACCTAATTATAAACTAATGCTTAACTGCAATCCCGCCTGATGGTAAGCAGTGATGCAATCTTTGATGGTAAAGCGCGCTAGTCTATTAAGCCTATTCACTTAAAAAACTTAGTGAATAGGAAGGAAGACGGCAGTTGAGCAAGGTGATGCAAAGTCAAACCCAACAACACAACCAACGATGCTGCGCCAGAGGGAGATTGATCTGGAGACCCTCCACAACCAAACTCCCGACACAACAAAATTTGGTGCATCGTACCAGGCACACATCGCAACACAACTGCTCCAACCCGTCCTCCGTACGGCTTCACTAGACATCATGCCGGAACTCGACGAATCGCTTGACGGCAAGACTTTGTCTGCCTTTAGGAACTACCATGGGGGTTTTTTAGGGTTCCGTACCCAATGGCCCAAAGGGATCCTATTACCAAGTCTCTGTTTTCTGTCTGTCCCATACAACATACGTGACGTTTTTTTTTTTTGCCGTTTTTTCCTCTACGTTAATAAGGGTAACAGGTAGACGCTTGAAATATTAACAGATGATGTATTTTTGTTTCCACTATTACAACAAATACTAAAAACGAAAATAACTAAATGAATTATTTATTTAAGGGGAACACCCATACATCAGACGAGACTTTTATAGATAGTGGTAATTAACCCTCCATGCGCGAGCCCGAGTCGCAATTGTCCGATTTATATACAAGATTATTGACCTGCAAATTTTCTTAAACAGACAAGGTGTGCGTAAAATCAACGCCTTTTGACTATGTCGACGACTTCATCATCAGAAAACAAGAAAAATAGTTTATTTACATTTATAAACAGTCTAGCGTAAAGTAACCAAGGAACGTCCTAGGAAAACGTAAATTTTGTATTAACTTTTAGCAGCTATTTGTACGTTTTTGTAACCGCTACCTTGGATTTGACATCGACGCCACATTGCATCCAGTGCAAATCGTGAAATAGTAGTATTATAATTGACTCCTAAACGCTAAAACTTGTATAATATCAAACAGGTCTCCGATGAACTTGGTAAAATGTTCGCTAATCAAATACATGGGACAGCTTTAGGCAATCTGCTTCATTTTTGGGACGAGAGCTCTACCTGCCGCCTAATCTGTGCAAAAAACGTTCGTCCGGATTCGCACATCCATTGTGGGCACATTTCACAAAATCTTTCATATTTTAAGCCAGAATTTGATGGCTAAACGCTCAGCACACAAAGCCGCCCAAAATCTCGCGGTGCACAAAAGCCTCGGGTCATCTTACGAATGATTGAGCGCCTTTGTTATCCATCAAAACATCTAGGCTTTATAAAAGGAGATGCATTACAGTTTTTATTCCGGAAATTATGAACTAAATGAGCTCTTGTTTTTGAATGGATTTTAATTATAAATGAGGATAAATAGATCCAAATATCCGTGTATAGAAACTCATTTTAAGAAAGGTGTTTTTTTATAACATATTTTTCTTAATTTCGAATAAAACATCACTGTCAATGGCAAGATGTTCGAGATATAAAAATATTTGAAGCAAGACATATGAGAAATAAGAATAAAAGTCAGTGAAAAAAAGCCTTTATAGCCAGCAGAGTTTAATACTCAACTGCTTAAATTTAATTCTCCAAATCTGGTTACAAATGATCACAATAGGTTTTAAGACCACATGAAGGAATTTAATAACTAATTCCAGGTATCTATGACAGTCATATTGGATCACTCAGTACAGACACCATCTAAGATATCACTGTAATAAGCTTCTTTTTCTATACATTTTTATTTCTTTAAATGTATGTTCGAAATATATATTTGTATAAATAACAAAAATATCTTTTGTTAAAACTAAGTAATTCAATATTTTTAAATTTTCTAAACTCATCATCATCATCATTATCTCAGCGTTAGTCTCAGTCGTATCCGAAGCTTTATTCAGCTTTGGAGTCTGGGGTCCGCTTTACTAGTCTTAACTGCTGATTTTGGCCAAACTTCGATTTTCCGTGAAACCACTGCCGTCTGACCTCCACAATCCGAAGGCGATATCGAAGCATTGTAGTTAGACCAATTGTTAGACTTTTGAGGCCCCAACAACCCGTAACGGCTGCCATTAGATGTTCGTATGGCAACCAGTAGCAACTGTTTAAAACCAACATTTTAAATTTTCTAAACTGAGTGATCTTTTATGTATACATATTTATAATAAGATCCCACCGCTCGCTTTTGCAGATATCAAGTGTTTTTTTTTATGAAACTATTTTTGAACCACACCACCATATAGATCATGCCATCATAGTTTTGCTACTTAATCCATACTATTATTATAAATACGAAAGTAACTCGTGTCTGTCTTGTCTGTCTGTTACGCTTTTCCTGCTTAAACCTCTCAACCGATTTTGATGAAATTTGGCACAGACAATCTTTAGACCCTGAGAAAGGACATACCTTTTATTGAAAAATTTGATTTTCCCGAGAGAAATCTAAAAAGCGCGATATAACCAGACTCCACGCGGGCCTCACACATTTATAACCTGTTTTTCAATTGAAATTTTAATGCATTTTGTCGTCGTGAATTAATAAAATGTTAGGGTGTACAGCTTGACTTCGAATGTCATATGCCCGATGGCTATTTCCCGAAGTATCAGATCGTACGTCCTGATTGCCGAAATGTACAACAGTTGGCAGTATGATGGAAAGAATGTACTACAGTTTCGAATAGCAATTAGTACGAACGTCTGCTTCTCCGAAAAGTCATTTTAATATTCATTGAATGTCTAGGAGGTGCCAAGCTATTCTACATAAAATGTTCAAGAAGAATAGAAAAATACGTCCAGTTACTAGTCATCCTGTATAATAATGAATTGGATAAACACGCAACAGTTACGCTGTCTCAAAAACACTAACATGTTACCTTAAACCATTGTAAACAATTGTTAGAGAAGCAATAAAAATAAATAAACAACCGTGGTGAATCCAGTTATAAAATTTTTGAAAGTTTCCTCAAACCTTTTATTTTTTTTTTTCTTTAACATAGGCACTAAAGCCTTTTTTCACGCCTATTACTATAGATAGAAGATAATACACTTTATTATGTACACCATGTATAATAAAGACCATAAATATGAAGATTTTTAAAAGGGTAACACAATGGGCTGACACAACACAAACAATGGGCAATAGGACGCAGTGGGAGTTACCATTGCGTCCTATTAATATCTTTTACAGGGTTAAATAATAATAAATTTGTATATAGATCAATATTGTTTTAAAATTCATCAAACCCCACCCTACACCCTGGGGTATGGTGGACACGGACACCAAACGTGGTCTGAAGTGTTTTTAAATGAATGTTAAAAAAACTGGTTGCCACTTCTATCATCAGCCGCAGCGTTACGATTGCCTGGTGTAAACAGGTATATAGTTGCACATTACGTTGGCGAGTTAATTATACTAAAATTAATTACAGGACATTGCGACTTTTTATAGGAAACCCATGGCTAATCTATCGCATACTTTAATTCTTAACATTTGTTTAATGAAAGTTTCATAAAATAGGTATACAACTTGTAACAAAAAGGGTATTTACATACCAAGGGCATGGCATCTTTAGATGATATGAAACGATATCGGAAGGGTTTCAACTCAAAATAAAATACACAAAAAGTTGGTACCAAATTTTCGGTTTCGTGTGTTTCTTAAAATAAAATCATAACAAACGTGGCAGCACACTATATACGTTAATAACTACTCGTTACCCGTCACGTTACTTGCCAAAATCCGATAAATGCCTTCAATATCTCTGTGCGACTAGTATGATAGTAGCCTATCACAGGCGGTGTTTTTCCTCATAACTTCCTAACATAAAAAGATAGGACTAAAAAACCCTTGCAATATCGTTTGATATCATGTAAAGATGCCATGCCTTTGTTATGTATACACCCTTTATGTTACACGTTGTATATATGTATATCTGCAGAATCGAAAGTGGAATCCCGAACTACCTGATTCATATTCTTTTAAATAAACTACGACTAATTTATCTAAAACTTGACTAATGTTAAACATAAACATTTACATACACAACATTTTATTTTTAAATCTTGTGTGGTAGGGTACATATTATGATTTTAAGTTTTAATGCACTTAAATTTTTCTTCTATCCAACATGTTTTATTGTAATTTGCTTTGTCGATATTTCATTTAGTTTTACAACATTTAGGGCACATACGTGTGCTTACTTTATAGTGATAGTGTAATGTAATATAACCTTATTTTCATGGTTTTGAAGAGAAAAAAAAACGTTACATTATGTGCCCGAAGTAAGGGAAATAAGTAGGTAATAGTAAATAAGTAGCAGTAATAGGATCATAAGTTGTTTCTACACATTTTTAAGTCTCGAATTCTTAATATGGTAATGGTGAATTATTAAATATAAATTTATGACGTGTGCAGAATTTAAATGTATGTAAAAAATTATTATTTCGTTCTATTTTACTAAAAATTAGATACAGGTAGGTTTCCAAGGGTGGTTAAGTGAATCAATTTTATTTAAATCTTTAGTTAGAAGTTGTACATAAATTTGTAAAAAAATGATGTATACATATACTCAGTAATAGAACAATACTGTTAGATAGATAGCTTTAAATGCCTTGATGGTTTAAAAAGTATTGTAACAATTTGTTTGTAGAATAAATTTTTGTTGAGTTTGGTTTTCGATTAAATTTTAACCAGATTCTGTCGCGAAATACAAAAGATTGTCAATCCAAATGCACATCAGCGATTTAAAACATTACGGTTAAAAAATTATTCCTTTGATTTTGAAACCAGTTTTGGTTGATTTTCCAGCAATATACCCGCGACTATAATTTTATTATAACTCGCTTACCAGCATAAAACATGAAATTAATAATCTGAATAACGATTTCTGTGTTATGTAACATAGCATGCACATGATATACGTTTCGATGAACTTGTTTTAATATTTCGTGCAGCAATATTTTTGCCATCGTGACGTGTATTCAATGTATTATTTGGTTTTCAGTGGATACTACTAGTAATGCTGCCAGTAGTAGCGAGACAGTGCTGGGCGGGCGACAGCCTGTCGTAAAGCTGGAGCCTCTCAAGACGGACCCACTCAAGCCTGTCACCTACCACATTGGCATGAGCTCCAAACAGATTATGGATTCTTGCAAGTAAGTCTTCGCGTCTTCACTCTGAATAGGCTTCAATGTCGCAAGTCACTAACGTAATGTTTGACGCTTCAGGGACAACGCGGGGCCGCCCACGGCGTGGTCGGTGTTGGGCGATGGCTGTGGACCGCCCGAGCCGCCTACCGTGCCGCCACCGCGCCTGACGCCCGAGCAGCTGGCGCCGCCCGCGCCCTTCGTGTACGTGGAGTCCAAGCGCGACGCTTTCTCACCGCAGCTGCAGGACTTCTGCCTCAAGCATCCCATCGCCGTGGTGCGTGGTCTCACCGCCGCGCTCAAGCTCGACCTGGGCTTGTTCTCCACCAAGACGTTGGTAGAGGCTTGGCCCGACCACGCCGTCGAGGTGCGCACGCAGCTCATGCAGTCCGCTGACGAGAACTGGGACCCCACGGGCAGGCGGCGCGTATGGGCCTGCGCCTCGCACCGCTCGCACACCACCGTGCGCAAGTACGCTCAGTACCAGGCCGGCTCCTTCCAGGAGTCGCTGCGCGAGGAGCGTGAGCGAGGCGGCGCCAATACTGCAGCCGGCGGCGGCCTATCAGACTCGGACGGCCGCGAATCCGGCTCGGGGCCCGTCAAGCGACGCCGCGCCGCGCGAATGCTGCGCTTTGGAACCAACGTTGATCTATCTGACGAGCGGAAGTGGCGTCCACAGCTCACGGAATTACAAAAGCTTCCGGCTTTCGCACGCGTTGCCTCCGCCGCCAATATGCTATCTCACGTAGGTCACGTAATCTTGGGTATGAACACGGTCCAGCTATACATGAAGGTGCCAGGTAGCCGTACGCCTGGTCATCAAGAGAACAACAACTTTTGTTCAATCAACATTAACATCGGACCCGGTGACTGCGAGTGGTTCGGCGTGCCAGATGCGTATTGGGGTGGCGTGCGCGATCTGTGCGAGAGACACGGACTATCGTACTTACACGGCTCGTGGTGGCCGGACCCGGAGGAGCTGCGTCAGCACGGCGTGCCCGTGTACCGCTTTACACAGCGGCCTGGCGACCTCGTGTGGGTGAACGCCGGCTGCGTGCACTGGGTGCAGGCCACCGGCTGGTGTAACAATATCGCATGGAACGTGGGCCCGCTGACCGCGCGCCAATACTCGCTCGCACTGGAGCGCTACGAGTGGAACAAGGTGCAGAACTTTAAGTCGATCGTGCCCATGGTGCACCTGACGTGGAACCTAGCGCGCAACATCCGCGTGTCAGACCCGCGCCTACATCGCGCCATGCGCACATGCCTTATGCAGACTTTGCGCGCGGTGTGCGGCACGTTGGCTGTCGTACGCACGCGCAACGTACCCGTGCGCTTCCACGGGCGCGCGCGCGGCGAAGCGTCTCACTACTGCGGTGCGTGCGAGCGCGAAGTGTGGCACGCGCTCCTAGTGCGCGAGCACGAGAAGCGCCACGTAGTGCACTGCTTGGCATGTGCGCGTCGTGCTTCACCGACACTGGCGGGTTTCCTGTGTCTGGAGGAGCACCACATGGACGAGCTGGCGCAGGTATATGACGCCTTCACCCTCCACCGGCCCGCGCCGCCCGCGCCCTCCGCCCTCTCCGTGCACGCGCCCTCGCTCGTGCCCATCCCGGACTGAGAGCGTGGGGCGCAGCCAGCCGGTTAGTTTCGTTCGCTGTCGGCCCGCCACACTCGGCTGTAGTCGGCTTCGGGCACATCGTTCACTTCTCCAAGCTGCGTTCGGACGAACTGAGTGACGACGGCGTACCTGTATTTATTATGTGTGAGAGTGTATGATAATTATGGTTTATGACGAGAGGTAGTTTTTATATATCGAGGTTTAGTTTCCGTGAGAATGCAGAATGTGTATGCAAGGATTCGAGTCGAATGTGAATTCGATCGGCTCTTGACAGTTTAGATCCAGTATTAGATGCTAGCTAATTCCGATGATTTTATAGTTAGGTAAGTATTGACAACGGTGTCATTGTTGACCAAGTAAAATTGTAACAGATGCACGTGATCTATTTTTATTGAGGTGCGCCTGATTGAAAATTGTTGTTTATGATGATGACTTGAAAATATTTTTGGTGATAAACGTAATTTTGTAATACGGAAACTTATACAGTTTACACGCTCCTCGATAACTTTTGTAATTGTGCGAGATATTTCATATGTGAAGTCAATTGTCGGCGACGACTAGCCGTTGTTCTAGCCTGTACGTATAATGTAATGGATGGCGCGGGCGGCCTCGGAGTAGAATGAAGCGTTGACGATTAGCTAGGAATGTTCGCAGGATAAGAGGCCGGCCCGCTGAGCTCTCAAGTGCTCTCGTGTTCACCATCATATAAAATATGTTATTTTTGTATAGAGGCGTATTTATTGATTTTAATCGTACTGTGACCTTAGTTTCATTTTTAGACAGTCTTAGCAAAATACTAGTATTAAGTATATATGTAATTGCACGTAAGGAGACCCTACGTTTTAGTAGGGTCTGGAGAATAGTGCGGCGTTGTCCCAAAGAATGTTATAATGTACTCGAGTAGGCAAATGGAAATTGATGATCAATTCATTGATATTAATATCGACATTTCTTTAATATTTCTGACACATTTGGGATCTGAAGTTTTAAATTAATTTTATTTTAGCAAGTTGACTTATTATTATTATTTTATGAAATTGACCGTATTTAAATTAAATATTAATAAATTGTTGTTTCTTGGATTGATGTAAATTAGGATGGATTAGGCAAGTAAGTGAACAGTCATGAAGATTTTCCAATGACGGAAAAGGCAAGTAAGCTCGGGTTGGCAGTATGCAGGACTCTTCTTTGACACTTGTCTGTTTGTTGTTTCTCTTGGAGTTTTATTGACGTGTTTGTAATATTTCAAAGTTAAATATTAATTTTTAAGTGTCAAAGGCGAGTGTAAATAGGTTTTGAGGATGTGGAAGTGTTCGTCGGATTAAGTATAATGATGCCGATATATTTATAAGTACCTAATAATAACATCACTGCCATGTATGACCTTACTGTTTATACTGTAAAATACATTTTTAATAAAGAAATTAAAGTACGATATTTTGTTGTTTTAGGATTCCGTCTCACACCAAACTAATCCCTAAACAATCTCTGAATTTCCAATTTTATTAGAAAGTGTGGTTTTCTAAGCGAATCTTTCCCTATAAAAAGTATACGCCTTGGTTTTGAAAACAACTTTATTTCAGAATTTCAGGGGTATTAAACTGTATTTTGACGGTTGCAAATATTCTACTTTTTACTATTCTGCTTTTCATTCTGGTTTTACACGCACAAACTTCGCCTTATTGTGATTTCATCACAATAATTATAGAACATTATAGGTACAGACGTCAACTTGAACGCCAATCACTTCTATAAAAGTTCGAGATTTTCGTGCCCTCAGCGCCACTAGGCACTTGATTAGAAGTAATCACAGTATAAAATAAATTTACGACTTTAACAAGACCTTTTATTTTGTTTTTATGGAAATTTGCCCTGTTATCAGCCATATTTTTAACTTTTTCACGCATAATAAGTTATTTGTTTAATTTTCAATAGAAACTAAAACGCCAGAAAATATTTTAATGCCCCCAGCGCCAATTACTTATTATCAAGTAAGCCAGTGATGGGACACGATGAAGATCTCGCTATATTTCATCTTGTCGAAATGATCATAAATGCTATTATTGCAAGAAAATGACGTAAATATATAATATTTTATAAATATTGTACACTTTAAACTAGGTTTTATTCACCTTAATCAAGAATTAATAGGTTTTCTAATCATTGTCGATAGTGAAACCCCGTTTGAAAACCCCATCCCTACAAAGTTAGTTAGTTGTCGGTCCGCACGCGCCACCGACTTGTATAGAAGGAAATCTGTGACGTCATAAGCGGACGGGTTTCAAGGTCATAGTGACTTTGTGCACTTTAGTGTAGTGCAATGTTTACATCTTGAGTTGGCGCACGTGTCCTTATAAAAAAAATTGTGACTGAATATGACGAATTATTGCGAGTTGTTCAAGTCTGAATCAGAATTTTGAAATAGTTCGTCGTCTTGACATTCCGTTAAGTCGTCAACTTCCGTTTCAGGAATTCTCTTCAGTTTTCTATTAGTTTCTACAAACCAGAAAAATAATTGTGAGTATTTAGCGACACCATTAAAAAAAGGTCTTGTGTAAAACAGACACCCTCCATTTTATTTTAATTTTTAAAACTTAGAAAACCACGTATTTAGCTTCTATTAATTGTATTTGTTGTAATTAAACGAAATAAATTATGCAGGAATCGGTTGAGTTTATGCACGTGTAACTCGACCACAGTGAATAATATATACCATGTACTAAATATATACATACATATACTAAAATATATACCATGGAAATCTAGACATCCGTATAACAGAAAGGATTTTGACGTACCTCGAGCGCCAACTACTTGATATGAAGTAGAAGGATTACATTTGGACACAAATAGGGATGTGCCTTGTAGAACACACGTCTAATAAATTTAAAATTCTTTTCTTTATTATGGGAAATATATCCAGGTTTTCATATTGTTTTTTTTTTTATGAAATTACGATTACAGTTTTTATTTAGCTTCGTAAATTGGTGAATAAACATTATTTTAAATGTACAATATTATTTGTCGATAGGACACTAATCCCATCCCTACGTTTTACTATAGATACGTTATACATTTGTAGCGTGGCGCAGGAGGAAACATCGCGTATTATACAATATGTAAAGAAACCCCTGTCCGACCCATAAGGATAATAAAGGTTAGGTAAACACTTGACCAAATATAATATAAAATTTTACATAATCATCATAGTAACAATAACAATACTAATAATTTTGAAATAATCCTTTTTTCCCGGGAATTAATTCCAATTTCCCCGAAATTTGGTAATTTTTAAAACAGTGACAACACCGGTATTATTATAAGCGAATAGCGACGCGACCACGTCACCGGTGCCGCGTGCCCTGCCCTCCGCCCACCGCCCTGCGCCCGCGGAAGGGGTTGCATAACGCACATGTATTAAGTTACCTCTTTTTGCGAAATAATATTTATTTTTTTAGGGAGATTTTTTTTTTTAAGTTTAGTCTGTCTTTGTGGGCATTAGTAGAATCAGTTATCGATACCTAACAATACCTTAACGGATCGGACAGGGTTTTCTTTACATATTGTATAGATGGGCGTTCAAAAGGTTAAACTGTATATTGACGGTTGCAAATATTCTAGCACATCAAGCTAGTACAATCTGTCGGATTTCTTTATTTGATTTTCAACTTTATCGCTAAAACATTAAGGCTCAACTTTGATTGGGAAAATCGCAGTTTCGGGTAGGTAGACCTGCTGTCGTCCGTACCTATTATTGTGATTTCATCTAATCCGTTCGACCATTTGAGCGATAAAAAACATAATTATTACACACTCAAAAAGTCTTTTATTTTATAATATGTGTGTAATTAGATACCTCAACACCACAACTCAATTAGTTAGCTTTAGATAGCTTAGGAACACTACGTTTATAACAGAACTAGCTTCTGCCCGCGACTTCGTCCGTGGAAAATTTCTTGTTTTCACATAAGATTACACTCGTGATATTACTGTATTTAATTTTATTAGTAAAATATTTTTTGGAATCAGATCAGTAACTTCGAAGATTACCGGAGTTCTCTTTTCTAGTCAAGGTAACTTAACCCCGCCTTTTACTTATTTATTTACTAGCTTCTGCCCGCGACTTCGTCCGCGAAAAATTTCTTGTTTTCACCTAAGATTACACTCGATTGATATTGCTGTATTTAATTTTATTAGTATTATATTTTTTGGAATCTGATCAGTAACTTCAAAGATTTCCGGAGTTCTCTTTTCTGTTCAAGGTAACTTAACCCTTAGTCGCCCTTTACTTATTTATTTATTTATGTAAGTTAGGTATCTATTTAATGTAAAGCTTCTCTATATACAATGTTTGAAGTTGTTTTATTTTCCGGTAACAGAATAATTTGCTTTTCGGATGAACCCACTCTTGATAGACCAACATATAATGGCCCATGGGAAAAACATTCTTTTCGTAGGTCAATGCCAACCAAAGAGAATGTTTGTCCCTGGGACTTGTTAATAGTCAGGGCAAATGATGTTTTTAAGAGTCCGTGCACAAAATTCTCTCGCTACAGTTTAGGTAAAATCGTTGCGATGTTATCTTTGTGTGCATCGTTCTAGCAGCTAGACGCACACGCGCGTAAATATCGAGCTTAGTGAACGCTTAAACATTTTTGATCCTTTAGAAGATATTATTCTAAATTATATAAAGTATGATTTGTGAATAGTCGGAAACGAGTGCACATTGTATATTTATCACAATTTAGATGAATATTGATACATTTTGACATTAAAAAAATATGGTGTAATGATAGTTTATTACATAGGCAATTTAAGAAATAAAAACATATACGGTAAAATGAAATATCAGAATAAGTAATCAGTTTAATTTAATATTCCTCACATTTAGAAATCTATTAACAAAATTTTAGGGTTAACATAATTATTACGCGATAATATATCGACGCTTGAAAGGCAATCATATCTAAGCGACAAAAATTCGTAAATTGAGTTATATACAATTATACACCAAACGACGCAGAAAAATCTGGCGGTTCGAATGGTGATATAACTCAATTTACGAACTTTTGTCGCTTAGATATGATTTCTAGGGTCATCACGAATCGTCTCGCTCGCAGGTTCGACGACTTCCAGCCTCCCGAACAAGCAGGCTTCCGAAAAGGCTTTAGCACCATAGACCACATTCATACGCTGCGGCAAGTTATACAGAAGTCCGAGGAGTATAACAAACCACTATGCTGGCGTTTGTGGACTATGAGAAGGCATTCGATTCGATTGAGACTTGGGTGGTGCTACAGTCTCTCCAGCGGTGCCAAATTGACCATCGATACATTGAGGTGATAAAGTGTTTGTACAAGAACGCCAGCATGTCAGTCCGTCTCCAGGATCAGGACTCGAAACCGATCCAACTGCAGCGTGGAGTGAGACAAGGAGATGTCATATCTCCTAAATTGTTCACTGCTGCGCTGGAAGATGTCTTCAAGCTCCTGGACTGGAAAGGACTTGGCAACAACATCAACGGCGAGAACATCACTAATCTCCGTTTCGCAGATGATATCGTGATCATGGCTGAGACCCTGGAAGACTTGGGCAAAATGCTCAATGACCTCAGCAGAGCTTCCCAACAAGTGGGTCTAAAAATGAACATGGATAAGACGAAGATCATGTCGAACTCTCATGTCGCACCCACTCCAATTGTAGTTGGTTGCTCTGCACTCGAAGTTGTTGACGAGTATGTATACCTGGGACAAACAGTCCAACTAGGTAGGTCCAACTTCGAGAAAGAGGTGTCTCGGTGAATCCAGCTCGGTTGGGCAGCGTTCGGGAAGCTACGCTACATCTTCTCGTCGTCCAAGATACCACAGTGTCTCAAGACTAAAGTCTTTGACCAGTGTGTGTTGCCGGTGATGACTTACGGAACTGAAACGTGGTCGCTCACAATGGGCCTCATACGAAGGCTCAGAGTCACACAAAGGGCAATGGAAAGAGCGCTAGGAGTTTCTGTGCGTGATCGAATCAGAAATGAGGAGATCCGCAGAAGAACCAAAGTCACCGACATAGCTCTGCGAGTCGCTAAACTTAAGTGGCAGTGGGCAGGGCACATTGCTCGTAGAACCGATGGCCGATGGGGCAGTAAGGTTCTGGAGTGGCGGCCACGTAGGTTCTGGAAGACGCAGCGTAGGGAGGCCCCCAACAAGGTGGACCGATGACCTGGTGAAGGTCGCGGGAAGCCGATGGATGCGGGCAACACAAGGCCGGTCAGCGTGGAAAGCCTTGGGGGAGGCCTTTGTCCAGCAGTGGACATCTATAGGCTGAAGAAGAAGAAGAAGATATGATTGGCTTTCAAGCGTCGATATCTATGTCCTACCTACTCTAGTAAGTATATATAAATAAATTAATTTTCCTTTTGAGTTTTTGCAATAACTAAATAATTAGTTTATGGATACTAATATTAAAGTGTAGTGTAAGTACCTACATATACAATATCATAATCATCTGCCTAGCCTTTTTACCAACTATGTTCGGACCGGCTTCCAGTCTAACCGGATGCAGCATTTAGGATTACGATAGATACCTCCAGTTAGACAGATTTCCAGTATTTAGGTAAACGATATATAAAACAAAAACATGTTTAAAATATTATTTATCAAAGAATTTTAAAGCAACCGTAAGAATACCTTAAAGAAATCTCTTAGATGAACTTCAGGACCTAGCTGCCGGCATTAGCCTCCTATTATTTTAAAATGAAGTGTCTCGTAGAGGCATTGAACGAGATTTTCTTGGATCGACAATTTCGGGCAATAGGCAAAAGTTGGTTTTTCGTCTGTGCAGTAATAGTTTTCACATTGTGAATGGTCTCCATAAATATGTTGTGGGCTGTTGATAATGTCTTTTTGTAAGTTTTTGATTTGCTCAGTAAATGGAACATTTTGAGTTCCTCGGAATCTTACTGCTGCTTTCACAGCAATGCGTAATCGGTTCACTCGATCAGAATGTAGTAGCTTGCGTTCGTTTAATGGGATGGACGTAATAATAAAAATAATGGGAAAAAATTAAGTTTGATGAAAGATATTCATCAAACTTAAATTTTTCCCATTATAATTGCGCATTAAGTGATTGGAACACTCCACTTTTTCAACCGTAACGTTTGAATATGGCCTGCTTTCCAATATGTTTTTATACACACTTGAGTCACCATCAGCAATAAGTTTTGCATACACTAAATTATGTGTTTTCACAGATTCTCTAAATCCCTCAACGATTATTGATTTCTCCATACTAGTGGAAGAGCCAGTATGATTTTTGACACCGGTGTTTCAGGGGTGTAATATTTTTATTAGCTGCACGGGAACATGTAAAACAGTATTTATTTTTAATACCAACATGTAATAATTTGCCACTTTTCACCCCTATTATAGCTCCAACGCCTGCTGCGGAAGAAAAATTTGTTTTATATGAACGTTTTCCCCAAGCAGCATCAGCTGTTACGGCTATAGTTGGTATACCTGATGGACTTACATTGCCACTTTCGAGAGCTACAGAAGCCTCTTCCTTACCAGCTTCTATCATTGTGGCTTCGGCTGTAGTTTTCCACCAGTTAAATAAATTGACGTGACATTTATTTAACTTTACTTTTGATTTATTCATAAGTGGCAAATCTATGGAAGCAGCTAGCTCATTTAAGTTGATTCGACCACATCCGATACTTATAACTCCCGAAACAGCGCTTTGGTTAACGTCCAGTTTGTTTGTTTTAATTTGACACGTCTTTAGCAGGAATTGACTTCCACACATTGCACGTGACAATGAAAATGTTGAACAAAACCCTTGCAATTTTTCTTCAATTATAACGAGGTTTGATGCATTGCATCCAAATTTTGAATTGTGACCTAATATGTTAATAAATTGGTCAAAAAAATACTGAAAATCAACTACTCTTCGTCCTTCTATAACTACGACGAAACTGGTGACTGCTGAAACAACAAAAATTCAAACTTATGTGTGTTTCTGGTGAATTAAATTAATTATTATTACTTAATGTGCATTAAATGCAGCATAGTTAGTACATCCAGTACATACCTTGTTTGACTCAATTTCAAAGACATCGCTTGAAAATAAATTTGTTGCCAAACAACTAATAATAATTAATGATATAGGTATTGTTCCTGTTTATTATAGTCTAAGTATATATTGTAAATATATTATAAATGTTTCTTTACTAATTATTCTGACTTTATGTATGTATTGTTTTTTTTTTTGTTTTGTATAATTTATTCTTACTTATAGCACTGAATTGGAATGCTCTGTAATAGTGCTATAATTGTATGTTTCTAAATAAATAACTTACTCCCTTTCGATTATTTTCTTTACTCTGCAATAAATAGCATATGATTATATAAAGAAAACAAAAAGCAAGCTGTATTTGATTGAAAGACTTGTGAAATAAAATTAATAAATAATTGTAGGTTATTCATGAGATAACACAGGTCAGCGAGGTTTGGAAGTAAAAAGGCCTCCCCCCTACTACCTAGCCTAGCCTACTGTGTCTCCCTTTGCATAGCAGAGGGAGACACATTAGGCTATTAAAAAAAAATTAGATAGCAGAAACGTACTGTGCCTACATCAACTTCGACACTCATAGTAGATGACGAAGTGGTATCCAGTTGATTAAAAGTACGTTCTTTAAGCACTTGTCTGGCTCTTGCCATTCCCTCTCTATTCCTCTTTCTTTTATTGATACATTGGTAATGTTCTCCCTTGTTTCGCCCCATTATCTTAAAAAAAAATGAGTTTAGGTATAACAAAAGCATTATGTGAATTGACTTTAATAGAGAAATAAAAAACCTAAGATATTTTTAAATTGGTTCACAAATGATAGAAAAATCTACGAACTCAAAAAAAATATACTCCTTCATTTTTAAAGTCGGTTAAAAATTAGTTAAAGCAATCCAAGGGATAAGTCGTAAATATCCTAATATAATTCACAACTAATATAATATTACTAAGAAAGAAAAATTATTAAAGGACCAAGTTGTGGTAGTCGCAGTATATTTTTTACATAAACCTACGAAAAAACTCGCGAGCTCTAGCGACACAAAGTGATACGTCCACTCGTTGCGCTAGCCGAGTTACCACTGAGCCGGCTGCGTTAGCGCGCTCGTAAATATAGTAGATTTTGACATTGATTTTCATGATGAAAAAAATTTTTTTTTTAGAAAATAAACTTTTGTTTCTATTATAAAAATACCTTAAAATTAATGAGGCATTTTTTAATTTTTAAAAAAAGTTGCTTTATTATAGAAAAAACATACTTGTTTGCCTGCAGTTTTCCCTTGAATTTCTTAATTTCTGTCTTCTTTTTTGGCTGAATTATGAAATAAACTCGAAAAAGTGGTCAAGCTAGCACCAAGATAGTTATATGCTGATGTGAATAGTACTTTTTTATGGGCAAAATCGCTTGTAGTTTCTTCAGAAACTATGGTCAAACTTCACTCGAACGTGAAATTTGAAAAAAAGAGTATTGGAAATTGTAGATTTACTACTAATTATGAAGTTTCTTGAAAAAAGTAGTCAAGCTAGCACCTAGATGAAGAGTTGTACTATCCATATCATACATAATTTTACTAATATTATGTAACATATTCTCACAATCATGGAACAAAATTGATCAAAATGAGCAGATTAACAGGACGGACCCTTAACTGGAGTCGTTTAAAGGGTATGGGTAGGTCCGTCGGAATCATTGGAATTCTTGGGATGTACGCCAACTAGCCAGCTCCTGGGCCGATGAGAATGGTCGCCACAATTAGGTTGTCTTTCAAATCTTTTATTAGTAGCCTTGGGCCATTGCACAGGTTAGGTGGGCTTAAATTTCTCAAAAGCATGATAGGCGTTCCGGATTTCAACAGCAGTTCATGAGGTGGCAGACCAGATGGTTTAAGGGAATTTAAAAATTCTTGCGGACAGTGGACTGCATCCTCGATATTACACACTGTATCAATTGACTTGTAGATTTTACCATGGTCGAGAACTTTTTGAAAAATTAGATTATTGATTTCATTGACTGTAGGTACCTATCGTTCCTTAGTGAGACGATAGCCCTTGAACAAAGCCAATGAATGTCTCTATCTAGTAAATATTGGAGGTCAGGATAAACTGCGTCTATAAGATGCTGCAGATTGTGAACTATACGACCCAAAGTCTCATTTATAACGATTTCCGCAGAGTTAGAGCCCAAGTTTCGAGAACGAAAAGACCCTTCTCCAATTTTGAGCAGCTGTTGTGGAACATCGTTATTCATATTTCCCATAACTCTCATGTTCGTACGTAAATTCAAAGTTTGGACTATACTCCATAGGGACGATGATTTTAGACATTCCTTTATGATATCCGCACGTGTCCCTCTTGTGACGACGGGAAATGTCTGACGAAAGTCACCTGCAAACACAAAAGTGACACCACCCATGACAGCGACTGAGTTTCTCAAATCCTTAAGTGATCGATCCACTGCTTTAACATGAGCTCTATGACTCATAGTACATTCATCCCACATTATCAACGACGTATTCTGTAACAATTGACCAATGGGCCCATTTTTGCGTATCGAACATACCGACTGTTGCTCCAATGAAACTGTCAATGGGAGTTTGAGGGTAGAGTGAGCAGTTTTACCGTCACTCAATAAAGTAGCCGCAATTCCAGAAGAAACCACTGCCAAAGCTATTTTTCCGGATTGCCTAACATGTGCTAATATTAAATTAGCGAGGAATGTTTTCCCTGTGCCTCCTGGGGCGTCTAAAAAAATATTTTTCCTTTATTATTCGTTACGCTATCAATAATTTCATCAAAAACCTGTTTTTGTTCTGTGACTAATTTGGGTAAATTTTCATTTACAAAAGTAACTAATTCAATGATGTTGTGCGGATGTACTAACATTGTATCTATTGCATCATTTATAGGGCGAACTGTGTTTTTTAACTTGTATTAAACCATCATTATACATAAAATCATTAAAAGGCATGGTAAAGTCCTGATTTTGTTGTCGAATTCTGTGTCTGATATCTTCACAAAAATTGTCTTTGAAGATATCCCATAGTTTTAACGGTTCAGATGGCTGATAAAATAGCAGTATCACCACAAATAACTCACTAAGTTTCAATGAACATTTCGAAATCGAAGCTTCTCTTAATGTCTTCTCCCAGTGATCACCATTTTCCAGCAAACCTCTGTCCGGCAAGCCGCTTGATACGTCTCCTTGGCCACTCGATGTGGGGCCGCGTACGTGGTGCAATAAAATTCTTATATAAAAGCATTCTGATTGTGACGGATGTACACCGTACACTCTTCCCAAAGCTTCATCTCTTTTTATTTCTGGATGCCTATCGACATTTTGACCGCGCCTTCGTCTTGAAAATTTGTTATTAACCCGCGTATAATAGTGTGGAACTTCGTGGTACAACAGGGTTTTTGCAAATTCGTCGGTATTGCAGAGTTCAAAAAACGCTAATAGAGTGTGTAGCAGCCACACAGATGCTCAGATGCTACAATAATAGACGACCTTCCGCGAAAGGGTTCAAATAAATCACACCACGATCGCGGAAGTCATGGCGTGCGTCTCGACAACAAAGCGCGAGGGTCTCGACCGCCTGGAGCGAGGGTGCCTAATAAATCTCACCCCGGAACTCCGGAAGCACATCTGGGGACCCACGTGCGTGGGAGCGTGTGAATCCATACCGAACCGCCTTGCACGTGAACTGAATTGGCGGGTACCCTTCACTGTCCAATCATACGCCATCTTCCCTCGATCCACGAATCAGCATCGAGGGCGCCCGATTGGTCACCCCACTATTATTTAGACATAGCTATTAGTATTTAAGTGAGTGCATAGCTTGTAAGACACATTAACATTACATTTCTTCACCTGTAACATTCACATTCTGTACATTAGTCGCGTCTACACTTGTAATTAGTTAACTTCTATACATTGTACCTCTTTACTTACGTGCAATATACAACGTTCTATCTATCCGAGTTTTAATTACGTAACACGACCTACGCGCTACAAGTGGTTTTGCGCGGAATTTGGGCAACTTGTCGCGCAGTTCCTGGCGTGAAATACACCCTTTGCCCGTCTTCTAAGTGCACGGCCAAATGCAGGACCGTGGGAAGCCGGTCGTGGATCGGAAACTCGAGTATTCGCCAGACGGCTTCCGGATGTACTTATATAATAAAATAAATAAATAAATTATATTGTATGTACTTATATATCGCCCATTTAAATAATTTTCCACCTCATCATGCGGATTTCTAACGCTGAACGTGGCTTGATCGGAACCCTTATTTATATGTATATTTACATATATATTTTATAGCCTGAACTGAATGGCAGTCATCATCATCCCAGCGTTAATCCCAGTCGCATCCGAAGCATTTTCAGCTTTGGAGTCTGGGGTCTGCTTTTTACCAGTCCAACTGCTGATATGGCTAAACTTCGACATTTTCCTGAACTGAATGGCAGTATTCGACGTTAATGTGGGCGTTAAATGACCTGCACAACATTGGAGACTATGGTATAATCCATCTGTTTTCTATTGTAATCGGCCTCCCTCTGATGTTTACAACTGCGACTTGACCACCATTTTCAGCATTACGACGACGATATACAGGATAACCATCCTCGCCTGTCTGAGTATCGGTGGCATGGGCAAATAGGTAAAACGTCTGCACAATGAAAGCTATGCGTTTTAGTAATTTTATATTATCTCCGAAACTGAATGACCAATATTGATATACTGTGTAGCGCGTAGGTCGTGTTACCGATCGGCGCCACAGAAGCAAGGCGATGACGCGCGCTATCAAGCAGCTATCGCCCGACTAGGCCTGGACGGACTTCAACAAGTAAGCGACATTATCGCTAAACCACCCTCTGAGAACAAGTACGAAACCCTGAAGGCCAGACTCATCAGCGTCTACGAGGAGTCCGAGAGCCGGAAGCTGCAGAAGCTAATGGATGAGATGGAACTAGGAGATCAGAAACCCTCACAGCTGTTACGAAAAACGCGGGAACTAGCCGGACAGAAAATACCGGACGGCACACTGCGCATCATGTGGACCAAGCTACTTCCACCCTCAGTACGCGCTGTTCTCACCGTAAGCGACATAACTGACTTAGAAAAGTTGTCGCAAGTGGCAGACACTGCCATAGACAGTATCGCGCAACCTAACCAGCCCCCTAATCGGCGAACACATTGTTGTCAAATGATTGCGACTAGTTGGAATCGTTTGGATCGAACGGACCAATGGGCGGTCCAAACGATCCCAACTGATGCCAACTAGTCGCAATCATTTAACAAAAATGTGTTCGCCGATTAGGGGGCAGGTCGCGGAGATTACACACACGAGCGGTATGACTGCCCTACATGAACAAATAAGGCAGTTATCTCTGGAGCTAGCTGAACTCAAGAACAGGCAGGAACACAGACCAAGATCACACAGACCATACGACAGACGGCGTTCAACAAGCAAGGATAATAGCAACCGCAAGTATTCAGAACAATCACTTAATTGTTATTATCATCGCAAGTTCGGTAAAGAGGCGCGAAAGTGTACCCGTCCGTGCAATTTCGATAGCAACAGCGCCCAATCGGAAAACTAACGCCTGTGTCGGTTGAGGCGGCAACTGACGCGAACAACACTTCTCACCGCCTATTCATAACTGATAAGAATTCGCGTCTGTCATTTCTAATTGATACCGGCGCAAACGTCTCCGTGATACCGAGAACCAAAGGCGAGAAAGCAAAACAAACCGGTTTCTGTTTGTACGCGGCAAACAATACGATCATCCCAACGTACGGAGACAAAAAACCCTACAACTGGATCTCAACCTACGACGGCCGTACACCTGGAAATTCATCGTCGCTGCAGTCAGCAAACCTATCATCGGTGCAGACTTTCTGAAACGTCACCAACTTCTTGTCGACATAACCGGCCGACGTCTCGTCGACAAAGTTACCAATATGACCGTCAGAGCATCAGTCATTCAGTCCGCCGAACCCACAGTTCGAAGTATCGACATGGAACAGCCGTATCACCAGCTCCTCAGTCAGTTTCCTGACATCCTGCGACCGTCATGCACGAAGGATACTCCCAAACACAGGGTAGAACACCACATTGAAACTACTGGCCCACCTGTGCACAGCAAGTGCAGACCTCTTCCTCCATATCGCTACCTGCCCATGAAGAAAGAATTCGAACTCATGATGCAGCAAGGAATTTGCCGACCAAGCAAAAGCCCTTGGTCCAGTCCGCTACATGTCGTCCCTAAGAAAAACGGCGACTTACGAATTTGTGGTGACTACAGAAGGCTCAATGACGTCACTAAACCCGATCGCTATCCAGTCCCACGACTCAAGGATTTTACCTACCTGCTTCACGGCAAGAAAATCTTCTCCACTAAACCGAGCCTATTCACAATTACCGATCTTCGAACCCGATATCGAAAAGACAGCGATCACAACACCATTCGGTTTATTCGAATTTCCACGAATGTGCCCAGGTCTCAAGAATGCCGGACAGACATTCCAACGATTCATACATGAAGTACTCAACGGAATAGACTACGCATTTCCATTCGTCAATGATGTTATCGTTGCATCTGAAAGTGAAGCAAGCCACATCGGAGATCTCCAGGAAGTTCTACGCCGATAACACATGTATGGTGTCACTATCAACCCATCTAAGTGTGTCTTCGGCAGCGAAACAGTCAAGTTCCTAGGTTACGAAGTATCAAGCAAGGGAATCATGCCACTTCAAGACAAAGTCAATGCAATAATAGAGTACCCTAAACCGAAAACCATTCAAGACTTACGAAGATTTATGGCGATGATAAATTTCTACCGCGACAGCATTCCAAATGCAGCTCAAATCCAATCACAACTCAACGCGTTCCTTCATAATTCAAAAAAAACGAGACAAAACGGAAGTAAAGTGGGACGATCAGTCGACAAAAGCCTTTGAGTTGTGCAAACAGAGCATAATAGACGCTGCTTTATTGTCTTACCCATCCAGTTCGCTAGACGACCGAATCGCTATTTTTTGTGACGCATCCGCTACCTGCGCCGGGGCATCCCTCCAACAATGGCGAAATCAAGAACAATGGGTGCCACTCGGGTATTTTTCAAAAAAAATCTCCGAAACACAAAAGAAATATAGTACAAATGATCGGGAACTCCTTTCAATTTATATGGCAGTAAAACACTTTCGAAAAATAGTTGGAAGCTCATCATTTATACCGATCACAAACCGCTGACCTACGCGATTCGCAAACTGTGTGTCGTTATCAGACGGAGATAATGACACACCACGGCGAATACGGCAGCTACTCTTCATAAGTGAGGTCACTACTGACATCCGACACGTGAGCGGGCCACAAAATACTGTCGCAGATGTACTATCGCGCGTCGAGACCTTCGACACGCCATCACCCATCAACTACGACGAGTTATCGCAAGCTCAAGAAAACGACAGTTGTATACCTACATTATCTCAACAGATTAACATACAACTCAAGAAAATCATCTTACCTGGTACCAACAAGCCAATATTCTGCGAAACATCAACGTCACATGTTCGTCCATATCTAACAGCTAATTTTCGTCGCATAGCTTTCAACGCCGTGCACAGCCTAAGTCATCCAGGAGTACGAACTACACGGAAGCTGATGCAAGAGTGTTTCTTTTGGCCCTCAATGAATACCGACGTCGGTGAGTGGACTAAATCATGCAATTCGTGCCAGCTCTCCAAAGTACAATGACACAATTTCCAACATTCCCACCGAAGCGAACGATTTCAACATATTCACGTTGATATCGTTGGACCGCTACCTACATCAGCATGTGGACACAAATACTTGCTCACAATGATCGACCGGTGCACACGATGGCCCGAAGCTGTACCACTTCAAGAGACAACCGCTGAAACCGTCGCAAGAAAGCTATACGAAGTCTGGATATCATGTTTCGGTTGTCCAATAAGAATCACAACTGATCAAGGACGACAGTTTAAAAGTCGACTATTCAAAGACCTAGCTCAACTCCTCGGTGCAGACAACACCCGTACTACTGCGTACCACCCGCAAAGTAACGGAATCGTCGAACGCTGGCACAGAACATTAAAAGGCGCACTCATGGCTAGACTAGAAAACAGCAACAAATGGATCTACGAGTTGCCTACTGTTTTAATGGGTCTACGAGCCGCTATCCGCTCCGACTCTGACACAAGCGCAGCGCAGCGCAGCGCAGCGCAACTCACCTACGGTCAAGCCATACGCCTACCCGGTGATTTCATATCACCAACACCAGCCACACCGAAGATGGACCACGACTACGTTAATCACCTGCACGACGTCATCACGAAGCTCACACCCACATACAAATCCCATGCAAACAAGCGATGTATGTTCGTGCACAACGATCTACAAACATGTAGCCACGTGTTTATACGCGATGACACCGTCCGCAAACCTCTGCAGCATCCATACCAAGGTCCATACAGGATCATCGAACGCAAGGAAAAGTACTTCACAATCCAACTACCAGGACGATCAAGCAACATATCGATCGATCGCCTCAAACCTGCGTACACAATCAACACAGAAGTTGATCCCAAGCATACGGACAGCGAGAGCAATCCAGCCTACTTCCAGCCCAGCATACGAGGGAACAAAGTACCAGATCAGGCAGGAGCGTCAAGACGCCTGCACGCCACGTATGCTTCTCGCTAATGGGGGGAGTACTGTAGCAGCCATACACATGCTACACAATTCCGACGACCTCCTTCCGCGAAGGGATTCCTATAAATCTCACACTAGGATCGCGGCGGGGAAATAGGTCGCGGGTGTCGACGAGACGTCCGCCGGCTATGTCGACAAGAAGTTGATGACGTTTCAGGAAGTCTGCACCGATGATAGGTTTGCTGACTGCAGCGACGATGAATTTCCAGGTGTACGGCCGTCGTAGGTTGAGATCCAGTTATAGGGATTTCTCTCCGTATTTTTATTTCTTTAAAGCATACATTGAACATACATTGTTCGTAATATATATTTGTATAAATAGCTAAAATACCTTTTGTTTAAAACTAAGTAATTAAATATTTTTAAATTTGCTAAACTCATCATCATCATTATCTTAGCGTTAGTCTCAGTCGCATCCGAAGCTTTATTCAGCTTTGGAGTCTGGGGTCCGCTTTGCTAGTCTTAACTGCTGATTTTGGCCAAGCTTCGATATTTTTCGTGAAACCACTGCCGTCTGACCTTCACAATCCGAAGGCGATATCGAAGTACTGCAGTTAGACCAATTGTTAGACTTTTGAGAGCCCCAACAACCCGTAACGACTGCCATTAGATGTTCTTATTGCAACTAGGACCAACGGTTTAAAACCAACATTTTAAATTTGCTAAACTGAGTGATCTTTTATGTATAGGTACATACTTATAGTAAAATCCCACAGCTCTATCCTGCAGATATCAAGTGTGTTTTTTTATGACACTATTTTTGAACCACTACGGCCCCATCATAACTCTGTAACTCTGGCCATACCCCTAGAAGTAGGGTGGAACAGTACCACACCACCATAAAGATTATAGATCATGCCATTATAGTTTTGCTTCTTAATGTGTATGTATATTACCTAATTAATATGTAACAAAGCAATTACCGAAATTTTCAATTGAAATTTTAATGCATTTTATCGTCGTGAATTAATAAAATGTTAAGGCATACAGCTTGACTTCGAATGTCATATGTCCGATGGCTATTTCCCGAAGTATCAGATAGTTCTTCCGGATTGCCGAAATGTACTACAGATGGCATGATGCATAGGATGTAGGTACTACAGTTTCGAATAGCAATTAGATCGAACGCCTGCTTCGCCTGAAAAGTCGTTACCTACAATATCCATCGAATGTCTAGGAGATGCCAAGCTATTCTACATAAACAGTTTAAGAAGAATAGAAAAGTACGTCCAGTTACTAGTCTGTATAATAATTAATTGGATAAACACGCAACAGTTTCGGCGCTGTCTAAAACACACTAGCATGTTACCTTAAACCATTTTAAACAATTGTTAGAGAAGCAATAAAAATAAATAAAAGACCGTGGTGAATCCATAGCCATAAAATTTTTGGAACAGTTTCTTCAAACCCTTTACTTTTTTCTTTAACAGAGCCACTAAACATGGGCGTAGCCAGCCTTGGGATCAGGGTGGGGCAGCAGTACACCTAACGCCCCCCTCTCCAGGTAATTTTTTTTTGTAACTGGAGCTGTTTGAGCTCTGCGCCTAGTCCAAGAAAAGTGAAGCTAAATTGCACGTTCCAAAGCGTAGATCTCTATGGAGAAGAACGTGCGAGAAACTGCACCTAAGCAATAAACCATTTCAAAAGTTAATATTGCTTTGATAATTATAGACAGTTTTATCCTCACAATTTGAATCAATAAGAAAATAATCGTTTTTGTCAGTATTTCATAAAATTTTGATACAATTTATGGGAAATAACGCTAAACCTCTAGTAGTGCATATGTTCATGAGGTTAAAATTAAAAAAGTTTTTTCTGTTTTTTTTTTTTATAATTTAAATACTAGCGCTTGACCGCAATCCCGCCTGATGGTAAGCAGTGACGCAATAATTGATGGTAAAGCGCACTAGTTTATTAAGAGCCTATTCACTCTAGCCTTGAAGACACTCAAATTGTAGTTCGACGGAAACACCGCCGCTGGCAAATTGTTCCAGTCCCTCGATGTACGCGGTGTAAAGGAGGAGGCGAAACGCTTCGTCTGGATCGTAGTGATATTAACAACGTAAGGGTGGAAACTCGCCGTACGACGGAAAGTAAAAGTAGATAAATGTTTATTATCTAGTGTGACCCCCTCTAGCTAAAATCGCAGCTTGAATTCGTCTGGGCATGCTAGCGAGTATATCCCGGATACTTGCTTGCGGAATACGTTCCCACTCCGCAGTAATCACATTCTTCAGCTCTCTGATTGTACTGATCTCACACGCCGTTTCAGAACGTCCCAGACATGCTTAATGGGATTGAGGTCGGGACTTCGAGCTGGCCAATCCAAACAACGAATGCCGACCTCTTGCACGTACGCTTCAACATCGCGAGATCGGTGGGCGCGAGCATTGTAGTCCATAAAAATCGATTCTTCACCTAGAGCGGCCAATGCGAGTTGTGCATGAGGAATTAGAACTTCCGTTATGTATCGATAACCAGTCAGTGAGCCGTTTTCAATGAAGACTAACTCTGTACGATCCATTGAATTTATTTCTGACCAAAACATAACAGAGCCCCCCACCATAAGGTGTGATTTCTTCGAAACCTGTTTCTGCAAAGCGTTCTCCTTGTCTTTTTAGCACTCACCGACGTCGATCTTCACCGAACAGAGATATCCTGGCTTCACCAGAGAACAAACCCTATTCCAATCTTCTTGAGTGAACTCATTGTGAACATTGATGGTTCATTGTGAACCATGGTTGGTTCACAATAGGATATTTGACAGATTTATAATTTATATCTTGAATTACTTGGTTGCGGTTAAGGAGTTCACCGAAAGTATTTTTATTTTAGTTTAAATACGTATTTCGTAAGAAACATGCAAATAAAAATTCAAAATTCAAATAAGCCGCCGAAACGCTTTGTTCAGCAATATGGTGTCGCGCCTTGTAAGTGACGTCACAAGACGATGTAAACAATTTTCGGTTCCGCAGTGGTGTTTGTGTTTATCTGTTATTTGTTGTTGTTTATCTAGTAAAATGGTTTATAAGTGGTTTCCTGTACCGGGTTGTACAAATACATCGATAAAACACCTGAGAACACAGAACAACAACAAGTGCTGATGCGCGTATGACGTCATTGTGACATTCGCCAATCCGGATCGTTTCACAATATATGGTTCGAGATACAAAATTCATTTTGTGTTTTTGGATTTATTAATTGTTATTATTTTTATTAAAACTCATGTAAATGACATGAAGAACCCTCATTTTATGCATTTAAAGCAAATAATCACAAAAAATTTCATACTGTCAAATAGCCTATTTCTAGCGAACCTAAGCCTGTGAACTCTGTGCTTACGGAGTAATTTGGGGCCGCGGGCCGGACGGTGACTGCGTATATTGGCAAACCAGAAGCCTCGTCCTGACCGTCCATAGACTTATATGTACATTTCTCACTTCTTGGAGGTTGTTCTTAAGATCCACATATGAAGATTTGCGATTTCTCAATGCGCGACTCACAAGAAAACAATCATCCCGTGGTTGTACATGGTTTTCTTTCAGAACCAGACTTCTCTCGACGGAACCAGTCCCCTGAGATCGCTGCCAGGTCCTTTGGACCGTCGACCGACTAATATTTAGCCTCCTAGCCACGAAGCATTGGCTGCAACCCTCTTCGAGCTGCGCGATAATTATGTTAGCTTTTACCACTTTATCTACCATTTTTGATACAGCCAAACAGCCATAAATAAAGCTATGACAGTCAAAGATATGAAATTAATCGATAAACATTGAATAAAAGTTATGAAACTCGATGTTAACTCCTGGAACTTCGCCGTTCGCGCCAAAAATGTAGGATAAAAAGGGGTTTTCTGTGAAAATGAGCATCAAATGAAAATTTGAATTTAGAACGTACATTTTTAATGCCACAGCATTTTTAAAACCGGCCAGTAACGTGTACAAACGATTGAAACCTTTTTGTATGTATATTTTTATTCAAATGAGTGTTTAAAGTTTAATGAAATCTTTATAGAAGTATTAACCATGCCCATGTTTTGTATTTTGTAATGTTTTAGCCAAGAGCGTGAGGGCCCTCCTTGTCGGATTGCTGCAATGGGATCTGGAGGCCAAAGCCCTCGTGTGAGAGTGGCGAGAGGAGGCAAAACACCGGGGCATCCTCGGCGATCCTCGTTTTGTGCACACTTAGCATACACAGGCCGCTTAAACGATTTTCGCTGATGGTGTGAAGCCACATTTTGACCCGCCATAATGTGCTGAATGAGTTGGGTTATGGGCATTAAATTAAAACAAAAGAATACTTAGTAATATCTTCAGTACAATATTTTCTTTTATTTCGAACAGAAAGACGCCATGCACCGGTAGCTGTCAGCATCAGTGTGACCATCTGAGAAATAGCGATTCTGCCACGAAATGGGCGATATTAAAAAATGCCAAAAATATGCCACCATGAATAGGAAAAAAAAACATGTTTTAGGTCCATATTACAGAACGTCACTCAAAACTCAAGCTCTACTTAAGTCTTGTTTCAATCTATTTGATTGGTTAAAACTAATTTTTAAGTAATGCAAAACTAATTTCTAAGCAGAGATCAATGCTTGAGTTTCCTTCTGGAATACGGACCTTAATGTTTAAAAACGGTTTTTAAAAAAACACGTTTATCCTAATTTGTGTTTTATTTAAATTTATCTGAGATAATATACTCTCGCACGAAGCATTAGACATGAACAAAGATAATAAAGCTTTTGTGAAATTTGTAATATTTGGATATTTTGTAGCCCCATTTGCGTCCAAGATTTTTCCAACAGCTCCCCATTTTCCTACTTACGTTCAAAATTGTGCTGGTTGTGCTACTTCCACCTCATTCTAACAAGTCTCTTACACTGTTAACAAATTTAATTTGTCGTAGTTCATCATCAACTTTTTGAACGTCTTTTTCGTCTACAGTGTTTGGAAAATTCTTTGCTACGTTTAATGTTGAAGTAAAATCTTTGTAAACCACATGCTGTGGATCCAAAAACTGTAATCTCTCTCTAACGTCTATAAGCACGCTCGTATCTTCTGTTCATTATTACTTAGAATAGAACCTCACCATTCACGAAACAACACACCAAAACCAAAACTCAAAAGAGAATAAGGTAATAAAGTCTGTTTGAAATGAAAACAATAAAGTGTATAAGAAAATGAACACAATATCTATTTCATTACAGTCTATAATCCTATGACGCACTTGTTTTACAACATGATAAGCCGGGAGTCACAGGTGTTGCGAGTTTCACAAAATCATTCTTACCAAATTACTTAAAACACATAAAGCAATTCATTAGAAAAAGATGAACGCATCAAAAATTGAATTCGGTTATTTTTATTTCTTCAAAATCTTTTAAATCCGCCAAAATGTGCCTCAAAATCTTTCAAATCTGCCGAATTTTTAAATCGTCATCATGATCTGCCACCATCAAAATATAGGGGCGAAATCTGCCAAAATGGCAGAAATCTGCCACAAATGGTCACACTGGTCAGTATCAAAATGGGAAGAGAGAGTTGCCAACAAAAATAAATATGACGAACTATTTAAATCAATACATTAATTTTTGCATCATATCGATTTTATCTAATATATAATTTCAACAGAATGATCGCTCTATTGTACAGGCCGTACATGGCTGGGCAAGAAAAATAGCGAGCACAGTTTTTACGCTGGGATAAAATTGCATTTCCGAAATCTTGTCTTGATCAGATTCGCCACTTTTCCTCCAATAATTTTCGTACTTTTATCTTCCACAAATTATATCACATTTCAGCCTCGCTTGAGAAAGTATCATTTAATTTGTAAAACCTGCAGAAAGGAGGTCTTTTTTTCTAAGGTCTTCGGTCTTGTCGCAGGTCATTTGCCACATATGTTAAGGGTACCCACAATGTTATCAAAGAATATCCGGTAAGTTACTCTCTATAAAACTATAAAACTGAGCAGGACTTTCTGCTGGAGGATTTGGACGGTGTGTCTGCCTGTTTGCGATATGCGGTATTGACAAATCAAACTCTAGAGAGACTTATTTTTTATGTAACTTTCTTTCGGATATTATGATTGTTTTTGGTTTAAGATTTTTTTTTTAATTGGGCACCAGAGCTAGGGTGGGGAAAGTGCCCCAGCTTGCCCCAGTGTGGCTACGCCCATGGCACTAAAGACTTTTTTCACGCCTATTACTATAGATAGAAGATAATAGACTTTATTATGTACACCATATTATATAATAAAGAACACAAATATAGAGATTTTTAAAACAGTCGCACAATGGACCAACACAACATAAACAATGGGCAATAGGACGCAGTGGGAGTCAGCATTGCGTCCTATTATATGTATTAGTTATGGGAATTTATTATTATTTAACCCTGTAAAAGATATATCTTTTAGAGGGTTAAATAATAATAAATTTGTATATAGATCGATATTGTTTTTAAATTCATCAAATCCCACCTACACCCTGGGGTATGGTGGACTCCAGACGTGGTCAATGTTTTTAAATGAATGTTAAAAAAACTGTTTGCCACTTCTGTCAGCCGCAGCGTTACGATTGTCAGGTGTAAACAGGTTTAGAGTTGCACATTACGTTGGCGAGTTAATTATACTGAAATTAATTACAGGACATTACGACTTTTTATAGGAAACCCATGGCTAATCTATCGCATACTTACTTTCTTAACATTTGTTTAATGAAAGTTTCATAAAATACTGCAGAATCGAACAGTGGAATCCCCGACCCATACCCGATTCATATTCTTTTAAATAAACTACGATTAATTTATCTAAAAGTTTAGCTAAAGTTAAACATCAACATTATATTTTACATACACAACATTTTATTTTTAAATTTTGTGTGGTAGGGTACATATGATTTTAAGTTTTAATGTACTTAAATTTTTCATCCACCCAACATGTTTTATTGCAATTTGCTTTGTCGATATTTGATTTAGTTTTACAACATTTAGGGCACATACGTGTGCTTACTTTATATTGTTAGTGTAATGTAATATTATGTGGTTATATATTTTCCAAACCTTATTTTCATGGTTTTAAAGAGAAAAAAGCGTTACATTATGTGCCCGAAGCAAGGGAAATAAATAATAATAAATAAGTAGCAGTAATAGGATCATAAGTAAGTTGTTTCTACACATTTTTAAGTCTCGAATTAATAATATGATAATGGTGAAATAACAAACATAAATTTATGACGTGTGGAATTTAAACCTATGTAAAAGAATTATTATTTCGTTCTATTTTACTGAAATTAGATAATAATGTCTTAGGTAGGTTTCCAAGGGTGATTAAGTGAATCAATTTTAATTAATCTTTAGTTATAAGTTGTACATAAATTTGTAAAAAAAATATGTATACATATACTCAGTGATAGAACAATACTGTTAGATAGGTAGCTTTAAATGCCTTGATGGTTTAAAAAGTATTGTAACAATTTGTTAATAAATTCATGAGAAAAATATTTTAGTAGGTAGAATAAATTTTTGTTGAGTTTGGTTTTCGATTAAATTTTTAACCAGATTTTGTCGCGAAATACAAAAGATCACTCAATCCAAATGCACATCAGCGATTTAAAACCTTACGGTTAAAAAAATATTCCTTTGATTTTGAAACCTGTATTGGTTGATGTTCCAGCAATACCCGCGAATACCTATCATTTTATTACAACTAATTGCTTACCAGCATACAACAAGAAACTATTAATATGAATTAGGATTTCTGTGTTATCAGTTATGTAACCTAGGCTGCATAATCATAGCATGCACATGATATGTTTCCATAAACTTGTTCATAGATTTCGTGCAGCAATATTTTTGAAATCGTATGTATTATTTGGTTTCCAGTGGATACTACTAGTAATGCTGCCAGTAGTAGCGAGACAGTGCTTGGCGGGCGACAGCCAGTCGTAAAGCAGGAGCCTCTCAAGACGGACCCACTCAGCCCTGTCACCTATCACATTGGCATGAGCTCCAAGCAGATTATGGATTCTTGCAAGTAAGTCTTCGCGTCTTCACTCTGAGTAGGATTCAATGTCGCAAGTCACTAACGTAATGTTTGACGCTTCAGGGACAACGCGGGGCCGCCCACGGCGTGGTCGGTGCTGGGCGACGGCTGTGGACCACCCGAGCCGCCCACCGTGCCGCCGCCGCGCCTCACGCCCGAGCAGCTGGCGCCGCTCGCGCCCTTCGTGTACGTGGAATCCAAGCGCGACGCTTTCTCACCGCAGCTGCAGGACTTCTGCCTCAAGCACCCCATCGCCGTGGTGCGCGGCCTCACCGCCGCGCTCAAGCTCGACCTCGGCTTGTTCTCCACCAAGACGTTGGTAGAGGCTTGGCCCGACCACGCCGTCGAGGTGCGCACGCAGCTCATGCAATCCGCTGACGAGAACTGGGACCCCACGGGCAGGCGGCGCGTATGGGCCTGCGCCTCGCACCGCACGCACACCACCGTGCGCAAGTACGCACAGTACCAGGCCGGCTCCTTCCAGGAGTCGCTGCGCGAGGAGCGTGAGCGAGGCGGCGCCAATACTGCAGCCGGCGGCGGCCTATCAGACTCGGATAGCCGCGAAGCCGGCTCGGGGCCCGTCAAGCGACGCCGCGCCGCGCGTATGCTGCGCTTTGGAACCAACGTTGATCTATCTGACGAGCGGAAGTGGCGTCCACAGCTCACGGAATTACAAAAGCTTCCGGCTTTCGCACGCGTTGCCTCCGCCGCCAATATGCTATCTCACGTAGGTCACGTAATCTTGGGTATGAACACGGTCCAGCTATACATGAAAGTGCCAGGTAGCCGTACGCCTGGTCATCAAGAGAACAACAACTTTTGTTCAATCAACATTAACATCGGACCCGGTGACTGCGAGTGGTTCGGCGTGCCCGATGCGTATTGGGGTGGCGTGCGCGATCTGTGCGAGAGACACGAAATATCGTACTTACACGGCTCGTGGTGGCCGGACCCGGAGGAACTGCGTCAGCACGGCGTGCCCGTGTACCGCTTTACACAGCGGCCTGGCGACCTCGTGTGGGTGAACGTCGGCTGCGTGCACTGGGTGCAGGCCACCGGCTGGTGTAACAATATCGCGTGGAACGTGGGCCCGCTGACCGCGCGCCAATACTCGCTTGCACTGGAGCGCTACGAGTGGAACAAGGTGCAGAAATTCAAGTCGATCGTGCCCATGGTGCACCTGACGTGGAACCTAGCGCGCAACATCCGCGTGTCAGACCCGTGCCTACATCGCGCCATGCGCACATGCCTCATGCAGACTTTGCGCGCGGTGTGCGGCACGTTGGCTGTCGTACGCAAGCTCAACGTACCCGTGCGCTTCCACGGGCGCGCGCAGGGCGAGGCTTCTCATTACTGCAGCGTGTGCGAGTGCGAAGTGTGGCACGCGCTCCTAGTGCGCCAGCACGTGAAGCGCCACGTAGTGCACTGCTTGGCATGTGCGCGTCGTGCTTCACCGACGCTGGCGGGTTTCCTGTGCCTGGAGGAGCACCACATGGACGAGCTGGCGCAGGTATACGACGCCTTCACCCTCCACCGGCCCGCGCCGCCCGCGCCCTCGCTCGTGCCCATCCCGGACTGAGAGCGTGGGGCGCGGCCAGCCGGTTAGTTTCGTTCGCTGTCGGCCCGCCACACTCGGCTGCAGTCGGCATCGGGCACATCGTTCACTTCTCCAAGCTGCGTTCGGACGAACTGAGTGACGACGGCGTACCTGTATTTATTATGTTTGAGAGTGTATGATAATCATGATTTATGACGAGGTAGTTTTTATATATCGAGGTTTAGTTTCCGTGAGAATGCAGAATGTGTATGCAAGGATTCGAGTCGAATGTGAATTCGATCGGCTCTTGACAGTTTAGATCCAGTATTAGATGCTAGCTAATTCCGATGATTTTATAGTTAGGTAAGTATTGACAACGGTGTCATTGTTGACCAAGTGAAATTGTAACAGATGCTCGTGATCTATTTTTATTAAGGTGCGCCTGATTGAAAATTGTTGTATGATGATGACTTGAAAATATTTTTGGTGATAAACGTAATTTTGTAATACGGAAACTTATACAGTTTACACGCTCCTCGATAACTTTTGTAATTGTGCGAGATATTTCATATGTGAAGTCAATTGTCGGCGACGACTAGCCGTTGTTCTAGCCTGTACGTATAATGTAATGGATGGCGCGGGCGGCCTCGGAGTAGAATGAAGCGTTGACGATTAGCTAGGAATGTTCGCAGGATAAGAGGCCGGCCCGCTGAGCTCTCAAGTGCTCTCGTGTTCACCATCATATAAAATATGTTATTTTTGTATAGAGGCGTATTTATTGATTTTTATCGTATTGTGACTTTAGTTTGATTTTTAGACAGTCTTAGCAAAATACTAGTATTAAGTATATATGTAATTGCACGTAAGGAGGCCCTACGTTTTAGTAGGGCGTAGAGAATAGTGCTGCGTTGTCCCAAAAATGTTATAATGTACTCGAGTAGGCAAATGGAAATTGATGATCAATTCATTGATATTAATATCGACATTTCTTTAATATTTCTGACACATTTGGGATCTGAAGTTTTAAATTAATTTTATTTTAGCAAGTTGACTTATTATTATTATTTTATGAAATTGACCGTATTTAAATTAAATATTAATAAATTGTTGTTTCTTCGATTGATGTAAATTAGGATGGATTAGGCAAGTAAGTGAACAGTCATGAAGATTTTCCAATGACGGAAAAGGCAGTAAGCTCGGGTTGGCAGTACGCAGGACTCGTCTTTGACACTTGTCTGTTTGTTGTTTCTCTTGGAGTTTTATTGACGTGATTGTAATATTTCAACGTTAAATATTAATTTTTAAGTGTCAAAGGCGAGTGTAAATAGGTTTTGAGGATGTGGAAGTGTTCGTCGGATTAAGTATAATGATGCCGAATAACAACACTGCCATGTATGACCTTACTGTTTATACTGTAAAATACATTTTTAATAAAGAAATTTAAGTACGATATTTTGTTGTTTTAGGATTCCATCCATAGCATTCAGTCTCACACCAAACTAATCCCTAAACAATCTCTGATTTTCCAGTTTTATATATCTCAGGATCCCCGTTAGAAAGTGTGCTATAGTGTATAAAACTGTATTTTGACTGTTGCAAACATTGATATGATATTGAATAACATTGATATAATATAATATACTTAGTTTAATATTATATCAATGGTTGCAAATTAATATTCTATTTTTTTTATTTCAATCTAGGCTTTTCAGGTTTCACATTCACAAACTTTCGCCTTACTATTTTTTATTATTTCATCCAAACCGTTCGACCGTTTGAGCGTAAAAAACGTAGATATACAAACAAAAAAACCGGCCAAGTGCGAGTCGGACTCGCACACCGAGGGTTCCGCCGTACAAATCAAACCAAATCAAGTTATTTATTTGCTAGAATGCAGGTAGGTATACAAATATGGTTGTCAGAAATGAAAGTGGAGCCATACATTCTGTCCCAGATGGGACATGCAAAATTTAAATTATGTCAATTTGAAGCTACAGAGAAGAACAATAATCATTTATGAGATAAAAAAAACACAACAATCAAACACAAAAAAAATCGATTCGGTCACACAAAGGTCAAAAAGCAATTAATGTAAAAAGTTATATTAATAAAAGGTAAAATATAATTAAATGTCACGTCAATAAGGATAAAATACAAGCATCACAAAACGTCGGCGAAGAAATCAGCAACAGAATAATAACATTTTTTTAATAACATGTCAGTAAGGTTTTTTTTAAATACTTTTAATGGTTGCTCTTTAATTTCAATTAATAATAATTTAATTTCAAAACATAACGCTTTTATTTAACAGTGTGGTGTTATAGCCACCTATATGCAACAAATGTTGATATTGAGATCTCATACAATTTGTCCTCCTTCGTGTCTCGTTTAACGATGGAAACAAATGTGGGTTACTTTTCACGAAAATGGCTATTTCTAGAATGTACAAACGTAGCGGTTTACAATTTATGACGTACTAGCTTCCCGCCCTCGGCTTCGCCCGCGTGGAGTTCGGTTATATTTATTTATTATTTATTTATATATTCTTTATTGTACACCAATGAAACATGGAACAAAAAACATTCATCACAAAAAAACATACAATGGGCGGCCTTATCGCTAATGCGATCTCTTCCAGGCAACCAAAGGATGGACAGATATTCCGGAACCACAAATGGGATTTTTTAGGTTTCCCTCGGGAACATCAAATTTTTCCGGGATAAAAGGTAGCCTATGTTCTTTCTCAGGGTCTAAAGATTGTCTGTGCCAAATTTCATTAAAATCGGGTGAGAGGTTTAAGCGGGAAAGCGTAACAGACAGACAAACAGACAGACATACGGACAGACAGACAGACAGACAGACAGAGTTACTTCCGCATTTATAATATTATAAGGACCATGGAAGGCCATGCTCCTTTGAAGGCCAACTATTAAAAAATCGTAGTTATTGACATTTAAATACATATTCCTGATACTACACACTAAGATCCTACAAACTAAAGGCCACAAACGTGGCGGCGTATCGATCGTGTCGCTATTGTGGCAGTGCGATCCAACGTTTCGTAGGCTTCGGTCGTCGACGTTACAATTGTTATTTGCGCGCACAACAAACCGTAAATTTTTAGTCAATAGCCTTTTATTATTTCATGTTTTTTTTTTTATTGTGAATTGTCATATTAGTACATGTGTATGGTACTACAGAAAAAAAACATAGCTTTGCCTCAATTTACATTAAAATATTGGTAGTTTTCCTAGGAAAGCCGGTGGTTCCTTATAAGACCAATCAAAAATTGGACGGTTGGCCTTGCAATGATGCAAGGAAGCAATAAGGAACATTCACAAATCCTGAACAAATGAACACTTACTTTTTGGTTATAAATAATGAAAAATTGTTATAATTATAGTAGTTTGTAGTATCTATTATTTATTATAATTTAGGACAAAGTTATAGTCATAATTATCAATTTTGGCCTTACAAAGAACGGCCATTTTTTATTAAAAAAAAGATTGTAATTTCATAATAAAACGTGATGGCAAGTTATTTAAGGCCAATATAATACTCATTACTAATATTTTTAAATAATTTATATTAATAGATTCTTAGTTATAGAATGGTGTTCAAGTAATATTCGTAGAGTTTTTTATAGATGTTAAAAATATATTGAGCACTTAATGCTTCGCTTAAATAATAGAGCTTATTAAGTAGTTTTAGTAAAAGCGGATATATTTAATGTTACAACTCTATTTTTAAGTTTAACGACAAATGTATAATATTGGCCTTGTTTGGAGCCGTGTTCCATGCAAAGCCATTTGGAAGAGCTTTACAAAACTTGAATTTAATCAATGTTGTTTAAAGTTAGGTAAAAAAAAAAAAAGATTTTATACGGTGGACAATAAAACAAAGTATTACTTAATAATTTGTTTCGTTCATTTATCCAATAAATAAACGAATTAAAAGTATTTATTCGTTAGAGTGGCCATCCATGGTCCACCCACCTTAATATGGATTAAATCAAATTACTTGCTAGATATCGTTCAAACCAATTGCATGGTAATGCGTAATGCACATCATATATTTTTAGTTTTAATATCATCTTATTTTGGAACTTACAGAGAGGGTACACATTTTAATACTTTGGAAGTGACTCTCGCGCAAACCGTTCAGTTTAGAACAATCATAGTTATGGTAATTTCGTGAGAGTCAACATAGTTAATATTTTTTATTTTATAATATAACTAAAATAGTAGGCCAGTACCTACCTTGTAAAAGTTCTTTTATTAAAGTTATTTATTTACAAAATTTTATAGTCATCAGAATTTCAACTTTAATATCTCTAGGCGTTCATGTGAAAAAGGGTAGGTACTAGGTAGTAAGTTTATAATTATTAAAAAAATATTTTATGCCATGTAAGCAAAAATAATATTTTAATATTATATGCAACTTCAAATTTATCATTTTCGCAATTTTTCCTTTGTCTGTAACCGTTGCTTCGTGCCGAATTTCAAGATTCTGAGTTCACGGGAAGTACCTTGTAGGTTTTGATTCCCTAGCGTGTGACGGAAATTCGTCCAAGGTGTCGGTATAAACTGCTGTATCTTTTGATCGCGTTAACTTAGAAGTTTGATTTTTTCACTGCTTAGAGGGACAATAGACCTAGCTATTTGGTATAAATTTCAATTTGATACCTTTATTCGTTCGTGAGAAATAAGGTAGTAAGTTTCATTTTATTAAAATATTTGTATTATATTATATAACTAAAAAAAATAGATTTTCCTAATTTTTCCTATATTTGCGTTATATGACAATGCTTCATGCCAAATATCAAGATTCTGAGTTTACGGGAAGTATCCTGTAGGTTTTGATTTCTTTGCGAGTGTCAAAATTTGTTGAAAATATCAACATAATCGGCTGTATCTTTTGATTGGCTTGGCTTAGAAGTTTGATATTTTCACAGCTTAAAGGGACAATAGACTTGAGTATTTCATGTGAATTTCAGCTTGATACGTTCACGCGTTCTTGAGATAAAGGGTCTTGACAGCCAGACAGAGAGACGGACAACAAAGTGATCCTTTAAGGGTTCCGTTTTTCCTTTTGAGGTACGGAACCCTAAAAATAACACATGACTATAAAATACTATGGAGATACAGACTACCGTACAGTAATGAACACAAGAAAACACAACAACAATGGAATTATTTGTCATATGCCAGCTAGCCGGACGCCATATCAGATGTGGTGCGTCAAGCTATGGAGTATTTTATCCCCTTCAGTGACGTGCCCGTCTGTGGCTCGGCTCGCCCATGGTTCAACGCCGATTGTGTGCAAGCTGAAAATCGTAAGCATACGGCATTTCTCACCTGGGTTGACGCTCGTGACCGCAGAGCTCCGGATCTAAGCTCAAAGGAGAGAGCCTTTAATCGTGCTGCTAAGTCCTACAAAAAGGCGCTTAAGAAGGCTCGCTTCGACCGCATTACTCATATTGGCAACAATCTCTCTGCGCAACCATCCGGTAGCAGATCTTTCTGGTCCCTAGCCAAATCGGTCGAGGTGAACTTCTGTCGGCCCACACTGCCTCCGCTGGTTAGGCCGGAAGGAGCACTGGCTCATACGACGATAGAGAAAGCAAGTCTGTTTGCATCTCTCTTTGCGTCTTGACACTAAGGTCCGTATTACAGAACGTCACTCAAACTCAAGCTCTACTTAAGTCTCGTTTCAAGCTTTTTGATTGGTTGAAACTAGTTTTAAGTAATGCTTAAGCCGAGATCAATGCTTGAGTAACGTTCTGTAATACGGACCTAAAAGTGCTAGTCCATTACCTCACTGCGGAACTTCAATGCCGGAGGTTCGCATTAGGAACAAGGAGGTTCTGAGAGTATTGTGTCGTCTGGACGTGAATAAAGCTAGTGGGATGGTATACCAGCGATTGTTCTTAAGGCATGTGTGCCCGAGTTGTCTCCTGTATTGACGCACTTGTATCGCCTCTCATTTAGGACTGGTACAGTGCCCAAGCCCTGGAAGCTTGCCAACGTGCAGCCCGTGCCCAAAAAGGGTAGTCGTGCCTGATCGTGAGGTGAGCTGAGGTGAGTCGTGCGTGATCCTACCAACTATCGGCCGATTTCAATAACCTCCATACTCTGCAAGATTATGGAGCGTGTATTGAACTCGCGCCTCTTGGGTTACCTGGAAGGTAACGATCTCCTCAGTGACCGACAGTACGAGTTTCGACGCAATCGGTCAACTGGGGACCTACTAGTGTATGCCACACACTTGTGGGGCGAAGCTTCCAGCGTAAGGCATTTCCGCTGGCTTGACTGGCTGGGTAAAAGACTTCCTGACTGAAAAGTCCCTCCGAGTTGTCGTCGACGGATGCTCATCGGAGCCCATGACGACCAATGCTGGTGTTCCTCAGGGGTCTGTTCTCTCTGCAACTCTGTTCCTGCTGCATATTAACGATCTGCCGATGCCCGGTATCTACGGGTATGCAGATGACAGCACAGTTGTGGAGAGATACCTATAAGCTCGGGCTAGTAAGGAAGCAATCCGGTCCGAAAGAGAAGCTATGGTAGAGCGTACCAGTGCTGCACTACAGGCAGTCTCCGAATGGGGCAAAACCAATCTTGTAGCATTAAATGCCGCCAAAACACAGGCGTCTTTTTACCGCCAAAAGGAGCCCGTTCACCTTGGCTCCTACTTTTCAGAATCTATCCTTGGAGTGCACCGACCGCCTTCAGCTTTTGGGAGTTGAGATTTCCTCGAACCTAAATTTTGGGCGGTTCATTGAGTCCAAGGCCAAGGTGGCTGCCAGAAAACTTGGCGTCATCGCGAAGGTCCGGCGGTACTTCACACCGGGGCAGCTTCTAATGTTGTACAAAGCACAGGTCCGTTCGTGTGTGGAGTACTGCAGCCACATTTGGGCTGGTGCTGCGAAATGTCACCTGGCTACTTTGAATTCAGTGGAAAGGCGTGCGAAGAGGCTGATTGAGTAGCCAGCTTTTCGGTCTTCTATAGGATGCATTCTGGTGAGTGTGCAAGGGAATTGCATGATTTAATTCCCCCATCGGACGACCCGTCGTACAGCGACTTTCCACCCTTACGTTGTTGACACCACTACGATCCGGACGAAGTGTTTCGCTTCTTCTTTTATACCTCGTACATCAAAGGACTGGAACAATTTTAACTTACAATTTTAATAACAATTGCTTAGGGCATCACGTCTGGGGGGGCACCAGATTGCCTAGGGCATTACGTCTGGGGGGCACCAGAAGAAGCACAAAATGTTCGTCCTTAGGGCGTCGCGAATCACGTCTCACTCTCACGTATTGCCATACACGGTTGCCAGATAGGAAGTTACAAAATCCGGGACAGTCGTCGACAGAGAGGAAAAAAAGAACGGCTAAAAAAGCTCATTCCAAATGAAATCCGGGAGAGTCGAGGAAGGACGGCTAAAAAAAAAAAAAAAAAGGCATCAAGTAGTCTTAATCCGTCACTGCTCTTAATAAACTAGCGCGCTTTACCACCAACGATCGAATCACTGCTTACCACCAGGCCGGGTTGCGGTCAAGCGCTAGTTTAAATTTATAAAATAAAAAAAGGCCACGCCAAAATACCAGCAGAGCAAAAACAAAAAATAAAAAAATTAAAATGGGAATGTAAAAACTTATTATCTAAATAAAAGCCCCAGTTATAAAGGGCGTGACAGTTCACATATTCATGTATTGGAAAAAAGCAAATTATTATTATGTTATGAGCTCATATAACTTGTCAGTAAGCTAATTCTGGAGAAAGAACACAAACACTGTCTTGAGTTAATCAGAGCGACCAGCTATTCTTATTATTTAAATAGTCATTTACAGAATAATGTGTCTTTGAACGAAGCTTGGATTTGATTTGTGCTTTAATTTAAGGCAAGTCTAGCAAAGCAGAGGGTATCTTGTTATAAAAAGTTATACCAAGCCCAACAAAAGAGTTATGAACCTTTGAAGTCGGTGAAGAGGGGCTCGTAGTTTGTCCTTATTTCTGGTGTTAACTTTATGGATATCACTGTTTTTGGTGTACATGTGAATATTTTAAGTAACATATAAGATGTTGGCTAAGAAAAATTGTGAAGCAACCGTGAGAATACCAATATCTTTAAAGAAATCTCTCAAAGAAACTTACACCGAGCTGGTAAATTGCTCAGACAGCTCGTTTTTGGGGTAAAAATATATTTTGTATGTCAGTGGCTTTGCCCCACAGTAGAATACCGTAGGACATAACGCTGTGGAAATAACTAAAATAAACTAAACGAGCTGTATCAACGTCAGTATATTGTCTTACTTTCCTGACGGCGTAGGCGGCCGAACTGAGCTTTCCTGCTAGGGTTAATATGTGTGGTCTCCACAGAAGTTTGGCATCTACTGTTATTCCCAGAAAAACTACCGAGCCCATACTTTCAAGCATCTCTTTATCTAAAACGATGTTGGGTCCTAGATTTGTAACGTTTGGCAAGGCGAACTTTACACATTTCGTTTTCTTAATATTTAGAACTAGGTTATTTGACGTAAACGAATCCGTACCTATTGAGAGTACACTGTTTACTTCGTCAAAATCTTGTCTATTCCTGTCTACTTTAAAACTAAGAGTTATTATCTGCAAACAATACAAGGTCACTGATGTCCTTTAAATAAAATGGTAAATCATTGATAAATATTAAAAACAAGAATGGACCCAGTATTGAGCCTTGCCGTACACCTAACTGAACTGGTAGCCCGGAACATTTCACACCATTAATATCTACACATTGGAATGAATTTATTATGTAAATAAGAACTAATTACGTTGTGAGCTTCATTTTGAACACCGTAATGTCGTAGTTTACGCAATGGTGCACGTAATCAAAGGCTTGGGATAGATCACAAAAATTCCAATAGCATTTTGCGACCTCTCCCATGAGTTAAATATGTGTTTCAGTAGAGCAACACCCGCATCCTTAGTCAAACGACCCCTTGTGAAACAATATTATTCACTATGTAGGAGATTATTTAAAATAAAATGTATTAGCAACTGCTTAAAAATATTTTGCTGAATGCAGGTAATATAGAAATGGGTCTGAAGTTGCCAACGTGGGTTTTATTACCTGATTTAAATAATGGTATTAGTTTACTACTCTTCATTAGATCAGGAAAAATCCTTAAGTGAACACATTTATTAAAATTAACAGCTAGGTAGGGGGCTACGATGTCTATTATATTACTTAACACTTTGATGGAAAAGTCCCAGTAATCACCGGTGTTTTTAGACATAAAAGTGTGTTAAAAATATTAACTACATCACGCGGGGATCGTTGTTCAAATTGAAATAGACGACTACACTTAGATACACTACTATGCAAAAGATTTTCTCACTTAGATGCACTAATATGCAGAAGATAGTAGTAGTAGTAGAAATTAATTTAAATATTGAGGAGTTTTTAAGTGGGAAAGCGTAACAAACAGAGTTACTGTCGCATTTATAATATTAGTATGGATTTGTTCTCGACCATAATCTCAGTTGTACCTATATCCTGTTTAACAGATTTGCCAGATTCATTATTAATAATATTCCACGTACTTTTTACTTTATTATTTGAATTTTTAATTGTATTTCTTAGAAATTTTGATTTAGCAAATACACATTTTATTTTTAATATATTTTTATATACTCTAGAAAGGGAGTATCAAACCTGTGTTTTTTAAAAAAGCCTTAAAGCTCGTACAGTTTCGATCTGCTTTTATAAATACCCGGAGTAGCCCATTGGTTAAAGCCAACAGACGATCCATTAATCTTAATGGTTTTGGTCTTGAAAACAATCATTCGTTCCGAGATTACCCTTGACTTAGACACACGTGGCGCAGTGGTTTAGCGATTAACTGCTGCTCTGTGTGTCTATGGTTCGTTTCCAGCACTGAACAAATATTTGTGTGACAGGACTGTCTAAGTGTATGTAAGTTTTATGTTTGTATTCGCACCCACGAAACAGGAGATATTCCTAGTGTCGGGCCATGTTCTTAAAAGAAATAACAAACACAATTGATTTTCCAAAATAGTTTATTTAAATCACATAATACATTATGTTCAATACATCACTTTTATTATTAATGATAGTGTTCAATAACATTATTTGCATAAACTATATTTTAAAATGACGTATAACATTCTATGTCAATGGAATATTGCATTATGAATACATTTAATTTTAACTAGTGATACACAAGCAGATAATTTAGATTTGTGCGGAAAAATTATAACGTGTTCCTCATACTTTCAATAATCAAGGTGCTTTCTATACAAGCATAATCTACGACGTAGATTATACATTGTTAATTATCTAATAAAATCGTTCCGCATCGTTTGATATATTACTTTTCTAGTTAGTCCATCCTAATAATCAGTCCTGCGTAGAGATGATCAACTCTGTAGTCGTGAGGTTGAACCTCATTTGAGTTGACATGCTCCGCTTTTTTAGTCGAGTTAGTGAATAGGCTATTTGACAGATTTATAATTTCTATCTTGAATTACTTGGTTGCGGTTAAGAAGTTCACCGAAAGTATTTTTTTATTTTAAATACGTTTTTCGTAAGAAACATGCAAATAAGCCGCCGAAACGCTTTATTCAGCAATATGGCGTCGCACCTTGTAAGTGACGTCACAAGCATATAAACGATTTTCGGTTCCGCAGTGGTGTTTGTATTTATCTGTTAGGACCGAGATTCCGCGGCTTCGGCGCGGATCTCAAAAAAAAAAAAAAAATCGGAAAATAGTTTTTTTGAACTCAGCGCATCCAGATCTATATGATTATCTATAGTGGTGAGGGTTTTGAGCAACTTCGGGCACATACATACAGACAGACATACAAACATACGCACTTTATAGGGATGGATTTGTTGTTGTTTATCTAATAAAATGGTTTACAAGTGACGTGCTATACCAGGTTGTACAAATACACCGATAAAACACCTGAGAACACATAGAACAACAACAAGTTGAGTACACAATTCCATCTTAATTAATCAAGGCCACCACCACCTTCGGCATATTGTACTGGTTATCCGCAATGACGAAAAACTAGCGAAAATGTTGCAACATGTGACAATATCATCGGGTGGTGTATTACCACATATTGAACAAGAGCTCCTTCCAAAGAAGACAATGAAACGTCAACAAACCCCTAATAGTTCATCAGTGATTTTGTTGTAACAATGCTTTGATTAATTAAGATGTAATTGTGTTTTAGAATAGAAAGAACATCATTCTATATAAGTACTGTACAGAATGTAAGTTTACCTCCCTAGGTGTCTAATTTGTTAAGTTCGAATAGGTTATCTGCCAAAGTTAATCATGTTAAAATACCCCCAAAATTATAAAAGTAAATTGTTGGATGATGCTTATCGATTTTCATGATTAGTTTAAGTTGTAATAGTTATTTTTTAATTATAAAATAAAAAGCAAATTGAAATCTAAAGTAAAATAAAATTAAAAAAAGAATTAAAAAAAAAAAACAAAAATAAAAAAAAAGTACTGATGCGCGTATGACGTCATCGTGACATTAGTCAATCCGGATCGTTTCACAATATGTGGCGCGAGATACAAAAAGTCAAACATATTTTTGTGTTTCTAGATACAGGGTGTATCTGACATCGTAACGCAAACTTCGCGAAAAGGCTAGACCGCATGCCACTAATAAAATTATGATAGTCATTTATGTCGTTAATGAACGGTTACAGGATTCACAGTGTTTAAGAAAAAGTGTCGGCTAGGCATTTGAACGTTGCAAGCGTGCCGCCGTGTGGGTTTGTAGGTATGACGTTGATCCCTGATGTGAACTCTATTAAATCAGCTGATAGGATAGTTTTTCCAGTTTTGTTTTCATTGCGTTTTTTTTTTGTGTAATTAGCGAATTAATTGATTTTTACTTTAAAATCCTTTGGGTTATAAAAGTATAGCAATTATGAACGGTCTAAAGTGAAAAAAAACTACATATAATTTTTTTTAAATCATGAAAAAGCCGACGAGAATTTCCACCACTGGGGGGTTCAAAATCATGTACTGGATCTATGGTATTCGTTTGTGCGTCGATGTCAGATACACCCTTTGTATTAATTGTTATTATTTTCATTAAAACTCATGTAAATGACATAAAGAACCCTCATTTTATGCATTTAAAGCAAATAATCCCAAAAAGTCATACTTTCGAATAGCCTATTGTCTGATGAAGGGTGATGCAGGTCGTGAAGATGTAATAACACCCCTTTTCTGTCCATATTACTAACTATTTACTCTTTTTGTGTCATTCACTAAAAATAAACTCTCATTACTGAGAGGAATATTTTAAAGCATCAAACATTTATCACTTAACTCAGTAAAAGATTCGAGTCTAACATAACAGTCTTAAAGTAGTCTACGAGTCACAGATGATGCGTATGTGATGTTGTATGTACAGTTTAAATCTTATAATATTACATGACTAAGTTAAAATTTAAAATTATTTAAGTAAGCCATCATAGCACCTATTTGTTATTATTACTTTACTGTAATAGTACATTACGATATTAGTGCGTAATGATGTTATAACCAATACGCACGTATATCGTACGACGTTTTTTAACACACTTGCGAGGAAACAGAAAAAAAGTATTTTATATTTTGTTCATTTTAAATAAACTCAATCTGTGAATGCATACTGTTGCTTTCCCGCCATTAGTATTATTATTTGCCATTTCAAATATGGAACAGCGCGCAGCGCGAGTCGTGCGGCGGCGATCAGTTCCATATTTACTTGAAATGGAAAATAATGCTGTTATGGAATTTGTATGAACTATAACTTAACTATTTGCTTTGATAACACACGCGTTTGTTATGGCCCGCTTTACATATTTAAAACCGGTGGAATTACATCAGCTTTACGAGCAAGGGTGTTAAAATAGTACATTACGATATTAGTGCGTAATGATGGTTATAACATGCAAGGCGGAATTTCAGCCCGAGCCGAAGGCGAGGGTGTAATTGAGCCGAGCATGTTATAACCAATACGCACGTATATCGTACGACATTTTTTAACACACTTGCGAGGAAACAGAAAAAAAGATATTCAGAATACAAGTACAAAGAAAAGAAAATTTGAGAAAAATGGCGCGAGGCTTATTTTCTGCCGTAGCTGCGTGAAAATGTTGGCAAAGATGCTAGAGCATGCAGTCAAGTTTTTAAATTACCGAATAAACAGTTTTTTTTTTTACAAATACTCATTTAAATACAAACAAATACAAATTTGTTTATTTCAAATAGGACATCAGTTATTTTAAATAAACTCAATCTGTGAATGCTCACTGTTGCTTTCCCGCCATTAGTATTATTATTTGCCATTTCAAATATGGAACAGCGCCCTGCTCACTGGCTAGAGCCACGCGGCGGCGATCAGTTCCATAATTATTTGAAATGACAAATAATGCTGTTATGGAATTTGTATGGACTATAACTTAACTATTTGCTTTGATAACACACGCGTTTGTTATGGCCCGCTTTACATATTTAAAACCGGTGGGATTACATCAGCTTTACGAGCAAGGGTGTTAAAAAACATTAAACTTAACGCAGAGAGCTCAATGTATTTTGTGCGAAGTGTTGTATTTTTAGATTGTATATGTAAATTTAGCAAAATACATTTTAATATAAAAATAAGACTCCTGTGTCACGACTATAGTTTGGCATGGTCAATTGCACAGCTACATCATCTTATGATTAATCAAATATTAACTAATCTCATGCTAAACTCACTAAAACAAGATAGCGGCCTTCACTTCTAAATAAAAATTTGGTGAAGACTAGTATTATATATAATTTTATAAAATAAAATAAGTTTATTGGAAGAAAAATCACAATTTTTGCAATAGCATTCCAACCAAGACTTTGGTACTTAATTACAATTATTCTAACACTTATTGCGCATATATGAATACAAAATGGAATAGTTTACAATGCGAACATTCAGTGAGTACTTTCGGAAGGTGAGATGAAGATGATGATTTTGCTATGAGGACAAGGCTTTAGTTACCGGGTTCGGCGAATTAGTAATGGACAAAATTATTTATATTCAATATTTCACAAACAGAATAATTAATAAATTTTGAACGACAGGAGGAACCCGGTAAGAACGGCCGAGTGGCGACTATTCGAGTAGGAGACTGTGTTCTCCCTGGATTGTTTTATTTTTAATTCAAGTGTCATCAATTCCTACAGATACTATTGCAATGAAATGGCAATGTTGCATTATCAGTCGTAAATAAAAGCTTGGATTATTCTACGTGCAGCGTAGTCGTGATGCTCCTCATGATGCAGCTTCACGCAGTACGGGTTTGCGCAGAAGTAGTGCAGAGTCAGCCGATACGATTGGCAGCTCATTGCTGCAGTGGTACTTTATGAGATGCGGCACGCTTTCAAACACCCGGTCCTTAGTTCGTACCTAGCGAGAATGAAATATTATTTTACAGTGTGATAGGAAAATCACCTCTATGTATTTGGGAAAACATATTCTAGATAAAACATTTCGGTTGCTGCAAAAAACGAGATATAAATTTTCATGTTTGTCAATCACCAAACCGCACTAGGACTGCGTGGTGGGTTTGTTACAGAATTAGGTACGGACGGCAGCTGGCAAGTCCCCAAAACTGTAAAATTTTCCCAACCAACCTTGAGCCTTAATGCTTTAGAGATAAAGTTGAAAATAAAAAAAATCTGACAGATTGCACTAGCATGATGTGCTGTCGGGTGTACATTATAGGTTGGTTAAGATAAGTTTGTATATCAGTTGCATTACTAACTATCAGGGGCTTTATAAAACATTACAAGTGTTCACCATGGCCTATTGAATTATGCAAAAGCAGAACTGCGTGGCTATTCTAAGGCCCACCTACTAGTAACCTACAGAACAATAATTAAAGGTGTTAAACGAATTTAAGACATTGTTCTATTTCTATCAACTGTTCGAAGCTGACAGAGAGATCAGCACACTAATTGCTTTCAATCACTGTATTGTGAAAATTTAAACTCATTGCTATTATAAGGTCCGTATTCCAGAAGGAAACTCAAGCATTGATCTCTGCTTAAGCATTACTTAAAACTAGTTTCAACCACTCAAATGGCTTGAAACAAGACTTAAGTAAAGCTCGAGCTTTGAGTGACGTTCTGTAATACGGACCTTAGTACGAACGGAACTATGAAATTGCACACTATAATAGCCATAACAATTGCTATTGTAGTGTGCAATTACATAGTTCTACTACTACAGAAAACTAGATTCCTTTTAATAATAAAAATTGTAGGGAAATATAAAAGTATCATACCACTCCATTGGGGTCGACAAGTAGTAGATGCTTGTGGCTTCCTTTCCTGGCTCCCGTCAGTACGAATTGCCCTGGACACGCCGCTGACTCACGCACCAAAAACTCTCCATCTTCCACTACCAACTGAAACAACAAATAAAATTTGAACATTACATTTGACGATTGTTCACATGGAGATAGCCAGATGACATTTTAGTAAAAACAAAATTGAGTACAAACAGACAATCCGAACATAACTACTCATCATCATCATCATCCCAGCGTTAATCCCAGTCGCATCCGAAGCCTTTTCAACTTTGGAGTCTGGGGTCCGCTTTACCAGTCCAACTGCTGATATGGCTAAACTTCGACATTTTCCGTGAAGCGACTGCCGTCTGACCTCCACAACCCGAAGGCGACATCGAAGCATTGCAGTTAGACCAATTGTTGGATTTTTTAGGACTCCAATAACCCGTAACGACTGCCACTAGATGTTCGTATGGCAACCGGGACCAACGGCTTAACGTGCTTTCCGAGGCACGACCAGACCAGTGCAAATATTCATATTCATGCATACAAATACTTGCACTGTGCGAGGATCGAACTCGCGCCACCTTGCGCAGCGGCCGCGTTCGCTACCGCTACGCCACGGAGGCTGTCCGAACATAACTACTATACAGAAATATTAGACTGACTAGCTTTCCGCCCGCGTGGAGTTCGATTATATCACGTAGTGGATTTCCCTCAGGAATATCAATTTTTCCGGATTTCATTTCGTTTCATTTCATTTCCGGGATAAAAAGTTTCATATTATTTAATCCGGACTTCTAACTTTACGTTTGCAGAATTTCAAAGCGATCGGTTCAGTAGTTATAGCGTGAAAGCGGAACAAACAAACAAACTCACTTTCCCATTTATAATATAAGTAAGGGGGGAGTAAGGGGGGGGGGGGTTACCAATGGGTGTTAGGTTAATGGCGAAATATTAGGTTGATGGCGTTCGATGAGATCAAATTGGGTGGTAAAACGAAAGTGAGGCTTTGCCCTGTACTGGAATATAACATAATTTCAGTTAACCAGTACCAAAATATGGCATAACTTACCTTTTCAGCAGTGATCCTAGAGATAGGTCCATGGAACCAGGGCTCGCGCGCCAGTAAGGCAGCCTGAGCTTGTGCTGACAGCGGCTCGGCTGGTATGTCACCGGGCGATGACGCTGAGGCTGATGATGATGACGCAGCCGATGATGACGTCATCGGCGCCGCGGTGAATGGTTCTGTTATGTGAAACGTATTGGTGGAATTATTACAAAATAGCTTTCCGCCCGCGTGGAGTTTGTTTATATCGCGCTTTTTAGATTTCCCTCGGGAATATCAAATTTTTCCGGGATAAAAAAGATAACCTAATATTTAATCCGGACTTCTAACTTTACGTCTGCAAAATTTCAAAGCAATCGGTTCAGTAGTTACTGCGTGAACTCACTTTCCCATTTATAATATTAGTAAGATGGTTAACTCTACTAATTTTAAGAACATTCACAGTCTGATGTCAGTCCCAAACTGTCAAAAAATACGTCTAATTTCCATACATTTTGACAAGTTTTTGAATGTTTTAAATTACAAGAATAAGACTAAAAAAAAAACTAATTAGTCCGTCAGTCAAATTTCCAAAAAAGATCATCACGTTTTTTTCTTTTTTCATCTAAACAAAAAATGAAGACGACACAGTACGTTGAAAACTCGTGTGACGTCACTGAACGCTACACTTTTTAGCGAGCAGTGACGTCACCAGTCACCAGCCACCATTCCTGATCTTTGATGCCTTTTATATTTGTCAATTTTTATTGATTTGATAAAACAAATTATACGTATCCAATATTTTTCTATAATCTGAATGACGGACTAAATAGAATCAGTTTTTTTTACCCAGGACACATCTCTATTGGCCCTCAGTAATAGCAGCCGCACGGAGTTATAGATTAGGTTAGATTTAAAGTTCCGCTTGCCGCGGTTGGGTTCGGAGGTTCGGTCCGTGGATAGATGACCATATTTACATACCAAAACCCCTCCTTGGCTCGGAAAGTAGGTTAAGTCATTCATCTCGGCTGTCAATAGCGGATCTTTGGTCGATATGGATTGCAGAAACCAGAAAGTCTGATAACCAGTCTTAGCAAGGGGTTACCGTTATCACTTAACGTATTGCAAAATGGAGGTGGAGGTCAGACAGTTATTCGTACCATGTATAATAATGGTATTTAGCTGCATTCGGTTATTCTAGAACACTCACCAATAATTGCGAAAAGGCTAAATGGATGATGATGACCAGCCATCGAATGAAAACTTCCATAGATTTCCATAGGAATTTCTCCTGTGTTGTGGGTGCGTTAAATTAATACCTATAAATTCGCCAATTCGATCCAGATATAAATATTTGTTCCTTGCGGGAATCGAAGCCGCGATACGCAGCGCAGCAGTCAATAGCTTAACCACTGCGCTAATCGTGCAATTTATTTTCGATTTCCGTGCAATTGCAATTTTAAATGTGAAAATATTTTAAAATTGAAAGTAACACTGCCCGTTTGTCTATTAACTTTTCCCACCTAAAGCTCTAAGGTTTCTTCATTGAACGCTTCAGTGATTTAGGCGGGTCGCTAGTAGTAATATATTCAGTAAAAGACTCACGCATGTCAAAAATATCTGTATGATGGTTGGGCAGCAACGCAGTGGGAGGAGTACGCGGTGGCGGCGTCTGGTTCACGTAATGTCGTACGCTCTCTTCGCATCTAGAATTACAGCATAAAAATACAAATTAATCAATGATTTCTGTCAGTAAAAGGATAGAGCTATCTGCCATGTAATGAAAGGAAGAAAAAAAAAATGTTTTTATTGGTATTACAGAAAAATAAATACAGGCAACTTAAATATATACAAACAGACAACAAAGATTATGACGCCAAAAGGCATAATATCAGATGAAAACAGAAGATCCTTCGACGCTGACTTTCAGCTGCAAGCTACAAAATCAAATGAAATTCGTCTCTCTCTCGAAATGAAATCACGTTGGCACTAAACCATGATTACCTATTAAGATGTTTTATTCTTCCATCAATCCTTCTTGCTGTGCAGTAGAATACGATTAAACTCTACTTGCCCTAAAAAAAAAAAAAAGGATGAGCCCCAGCAGTGGGATAGCATAGGCAAGGACGCAGTCCTCCTTTGTTGAACATAACAAGACAATATACATTTGTAGAATGCAATGTTAAACTATGGCAATATTTTTACACTATGGTTTGTCTCTAGTTAGTCTATGGTAGTTCTAGATCTTTCTCTTGTTCATCCGTGCCTTTTTGTGAACGCCATTTTTGTGAGTACTAACTAAATAATTCAGTAAACTCTGCTAAACAGACAAACTTGATGTTTTACTGCGCCTCCCTGTCCAATAACATTAAATGTAATAAAGTGTTTTTTCATACTTATATCGAATAAGAAAAAAAAGACGTTTTGCTTCGAATATATTGGGATATGGACAGGAGAAAGCTGATAGAAAAAAAAATATCACTGCTATACTATAACGAGGCCAAGTAAAACAATAACCTGATGACATACTGTCATCATCATCAACCTTTTTATCGTCCCACTGCTGGGCACAGATCTACTCTCATACAGAGAAGGATTGAGCGTAATCACCACGCTTGCTCAATGCGGGTTGGCGATTTCAGACTTAAAGTCCACGTTTCCTCAAGATGTTTTCCTTCACCTTTTAATCAGTCATTGGTGTCCAAGATATACTTAGAAAGTACATATAACTTAGAAAAGTTACATTGGTACTTGCCTGACCTGGAATCGAACCCGCACACTCATACTTGAGAGGCTGGTGTTTTAACCACTAGGCCACACGACATACTGTACAAGGTCATTAATCACCTTTTTATAATTTTACGTTCAGATTAGTGAGAAAGTATTTGCATACTACAAGTAGTCCTGTATTGTTAGTTTAACTGAACTTTAGGCAAGATTGGTGACTCGTTTCCTTATTGATTGTAGCGCTACGTCGGGCGATAACCTTCATCCGATATGGCTTTACCAAGTAAACAATGCTGACTCACACACCAAGTATTCGTTTCCAAGAAAGTGAATCAATATTTATTTCATTAGCGATTGGATCGGATTTTTATATCAGCAGATAAAAAGTTAAGTGATTCATCTTCAAAGAAAGTGCATCCTATTTACCGTTTGTCTATAACTAATAGTTCGTAGTTAAACTGCTGAATATCCGTCCAATTTGCCGACGGATATTCGTCATGTTTATCCGGTCTTTGATTATTCACACCAGGATACGATTCTTTCTGTACCTACTGAACAATGGAAGATCAAAAAAAAAAAGAAGCTTCTCTATTTCGCGTATGGCCGAAATCACTTAATTTACATGCTATCTATCATAGTTACAAAAACGACCATAATGTTAGGTAATTTTTGACTAGTCGGAAGATAAATGAGATCGCTTAAGAAGAATTAGAAATGAGTTAAAGAGAAGACGTTGAAGAGGCTATATAGGTATGAGGTAGGTACAGGGCGTAAAGTTAACTCTTTCTTACATAGAAAAAAAAGAGTATCCTTCGACCAGACGAGTGTTGTGTCTGTGCGAATATTCGGCCGACGGTTGATGTTGGAAACTTGTATAAAAAATTTGGTTACGAAGAATTAACAAAGTATCATCATCCTTTCAGCCGAAAGACGTTCACTGCTGGACATAGGCCTCTCCCAAGGATCCCCACGATGACGGGTCCTGCGCCTCCCGCATCCAGCGGTTTCCCGCGACCTTCACTAGGTCGTCGGGCCACCTTGTCGGGGGCCTACCCACGCTGCGTCTTCCGGTGTGTGGTCGCACTCGAGAACCCGTCGGCCCCATCGAGCATCGGTCCTACGGGCAATTGCCACTTTAGTGTTGCAGTACAAATTATACTTACGAAGATATGGAAGCGAGGTTGGCGAGTGAAGCCAGTGGCGGCGGCGGTGGGTGTCTGTATGAAGGGATAGTATCCGGCGGCGTCTTGTCGGGCATGTCGTTGTAGTACTCGCGTTCGTCCGCTGGGAAGCTGCTGGCTGTGCTACAAAGTGACCGAGCTCCTCCGTTTAAATTTAACCTGAAAATTACAGTTAATTTTCAGTTTATTTCTAAGCGATTGCTTTAACCGGTCGGATGCCGTAATTACAGAAACAATTAAATAGCCATAGTATCACGTGCAGATCCTCGTTCCGGCGTTAACACGAAGGGTCGGTCAAAAAAGTATTGGGTTTGCCCACAAACATGTTCTTGGTGGCACTGCTCCATCTATACTTATATATAAAGCTGAAGAGTTTGTTTGTTTGGACGCGCTAATCTCAGGAACTAATGACCCGATTTGAAAAAATATATTTATATTTGATAGCCCATTCATCCAGGAAGGATTTAGGCTATATAACATCACGCCGTGATCAATAGGAGCGGAGCATATTATGTTCAAATTACTAACAACACGCCAACGAAGTCGCTAGCGAACGCTAGTGGATTTATATGTGACTGAAGTAGTTAGTAGGTAAAAATGCCCTGCCTACTAAATCTGTAGTTAATGAAATGATCCACGAATTTGGACTGATTACTACTACTTATTGATTAGGATTTTATTTACTTTATATAAGTCATAAAATAAAGCCCGAAGTCCAAGGCATTCAGGTTATCTTTAGACCTTACTGCGTGCAAAAATTTTAAATAAATAAAATAGCCTTTTAAACAGAAAAATCCAGCTTCAATTCATGCAAATAGTAGTATTAACATCAACGAATGGAGAGTTAATTATAACAAAGTATAATAAACATAGCAATGATTCATTCATTGTTAGTTTGATTCATCTTCTTTAATCTAATTTATAAAGCTGAAGAGTTTGTTTGTTTGTTCGCGCTAATCTCGAGAACTACTGATCCGATTTGAAAAATTCTTTTTGCGTTGGATAGCCCATTAATCCAGGAAGGTTATAGGCTATATAACATCACGCAGCGACCAATAGGAGCGGAGCATAAGTAACTCCACGCGAACGAAGTCGCTGGCGGCCGCTAGTTAAACATATTTATGAAAAATGAGGTGATAGTTGAACATTTTATATTATGTCTAACAAGAGTCGGTTGATTGGTGTTACGTTTCAGAGATAATAATCAATAGTTTTGTGACAGTCATAATAGTGGACGTAAGTACTATTAACCATGTATTCTCTTGAAATACTTATTTAATGACAGTGCGGTGCTATTAAACACCTAAGTATTTCAACAGAATACAATAAAAATTATGGCTGTTGTTTGAGTTCCTATGATAATTTAAGAACTTGGTACAGTATAGTAGGTAGTATACTGTCCTGCATCCTAATTGCGTATCCACACTGTCAATCAGAATGTGAAGGCATTTTGAAGGAGATCCATTGCTTCATATGAAAAATCTGTCTGCTTAGCAACGTAAATAACGCAATGAACAGTTGTTGAACTGTGCAGATTAAGGATCTGGACGCAGTCTCACAGAATCCTTGAAAAATAACTAGAAAACCCATTGAGTCCCATTACATATATTTAAATGAATCTTGCTCATTTTATGTGATCACTGATCTTAAATACTTTGTATCATCATGTGGTTGTTATTGGTTGTGGAAACCATTTTGTATGGTCCTTCTTTATTGTAAGTGCACTTTATACAAGTATTTAGGTCAACAGGGTAAAATAACTATTTCCTCGTTTTAATAATATAACTGTACCTATACAGGATAAAATTTTATCCAGTGCGCAAACTTTGTCAACTTATAGCTAAATAAGTTTTATAGATAGAAATATTATTACTTTGGTATGTTTTAGTAGAAAACAAATAGTTATTGATAACGAAAGATGATTATTATGAAATCGATTTTATGGTCACCGCACGCGGTCCCATTCATGGTCGGCGGAGTGGGGACGGAGGGAACATCACAGGACCCCCGCGCGCCCGCGCCGCCCGCATGTTCACTACGCGGCCATATGCTAATACTATGATATTGATATGAATAATTGGTGTCTCTCATTTGCTGATTTTAGGGCGGACAAAAACATCATTTTTTATTTTAAACTAATAATGCAGATTTGTTCTGTTATTGATTCTGAGCCACCCATTTGTTTTTGCGCACTCGAAAAAAAGTTTCCCTGTATGAGTGACTGATTTAATGATTCACAATTATGAGGATAACTTACTTTTAATTCATTAATTTTCACGTAAGTATTTGTCACCAGGATATATTATTAACACCATATCGAAATGTGGGTTGGCTTTCACATTACTCTAAAATAATAAGGAAAGTCTAATACTTACGATGAGGGTTTTGTCAAAAATTCTTTAAAACGGAGTTCAAAAGCTTGTCCTATAGTTGCTATAACGTCTTGCGCTAGTCTGCCACCGCATTCTAGTACATAACATGCTCTCCATTCAGCTGGAGGCACAGACTTTGCTACATAGGCTACAAAGTCTAAGGAGTCTGTATCTCCCCCAGATGCAAAGGAGACTCGTGGCATGTCATGTCGGGCTATTGTTTCCCCGCCTTCGAGGGCTGCTAAGATTATCGCTTTGGATGAGATTGTTAGGGCTACATTGGCTCCAGAGTGTGCCATCCGTGGCCGAGCAGCAAGTGCTCGGACCGCAGCCTGGCAAACTCTACGCTTCTTGTCAGCTGATCTTAAGCCTGCTGCTGCACATACTCTGGCAATGCATTCTCTGAAATAACAGTAAATGTCTTTTTAGAATACCTGTCTGTTTTTCTATAGCTTTCACCGGATTGACTTAAGCAGACTCCTGCCTTGAATATGATCAACTTGTGCTGTACTAATAAATTATGTGTCATCCTTAAAGGTCCATGTATAAGTCAATATATGTATAAGTTTCCATGTGTATAATTAAATATTAAGGTTCCCACAATAATAAGGGTTAACACTAAGGGTTAATATTAAGGGTCAACACGCCTGCTTGCTACGTGGAGGCCCCGTGTTAGATCCCCGGTCAGGTCATGATGGAAAACGATCTTTTCCTGATTGGCCTGGGTCTTGGATGTTTACAGTATGTTAACTAACAGAGGACGTTCCCGTTAACCCGAAATAGTATAGCATACATAGATGCTAAAAAAAATATTTTCATTCGAAAACAAAATGTTTTAAAATTTTTTCAATATAAAATATTCAATAAAAATTTTAAATTGACATGTAAAAGAAACACACTGTACACGCGAACATGAAAGACGGCAACGTCGCAATTTATTTATGAATGACGAGCCGCGTATGCGGCGGCGATCTAAGATCTAATTGATTGATGTGTGTTAGGCAATGCAACGTTAGGTAGATACTATTCCGCGCTACTATTTTGATTTAAAACAGGAGGTTTCAAATTTATTTTCAATTATAATTTCTTTTTATTCGGATTATTTTATGCTTATTTTTCTATGCTGATATTTTTATTTTAATCTATTAATGATATATATTAACGAGTTTAAGGGAACACCCTCTGTTATTTAACATACTGTATACATATCACTAATTAAATGTATAATGCACATAACTAACATAACTCGTAATAATGGTTATTTACTACAATATTGCTACTTAAAACTTTAAATATTAATAAAGCTGGAACTTACTTTGCTACTTGAGATCTTGTTTCGAAATCAAGCTTCTTCATAGAAGTTAAAACTTCCATACAGCCAATATACTGAAAACAAATATATTTCATACAATTTAGTGCCTAGTTTGGGACCAGTGGAGACAATCTGGAGCCTCTGGAGGTAATTCACACAAGTCTCGAACTTACTTTGGGGCTAGCTCAATCTGTGTGATTTGTCTGTATAATTATTTAATTTAGTAAATTTAAATAAACAATTTTTACTGTTACCAAAAAATAGAATTACTTAAATATTATTCCTAAAAGGGAACAATAATTAATTCCTACTTTGTAAAGTCAAACTCTAATCATTATTGCCATTATAAAGACTTAAACATTCTAAAAAGGAAAAAAATCGTAAAAAGAAATAAAATAGATTTAAATGAATTGAATGAAATAAAATGGCAGTGGATGGTGGCAGTAGTATGACTGTGGTAGAAATATGTTAGTCCTATGAAGTGTTTAATAAATAAAATAAAAGCAGTTTAGATAAAGCCCAGTTACGGAAGTTCAATTTCAGACTATATGGCATTCAACTGCCACATTGAGAAGTGGTGCTTCTGATAGCAATACAAATGAAGAAGCATTGGGAGTTTGGGACAGTGATTAAAATAAGAGTTATTTTAAGGGTAAAAAAGAAAAACTATTAATGAAAAATGATTTTATTCCTGTAAGGAGGTTTGTACTTTAAATTCTTTTACACATCAATCATAATTATTTAAAAAAATAAACATGGTCAACATTTCCTAACCGACTACTAGAGAAGAAAGACTGACCTGCCCACTTAGTACATGAATTTGTCAGCATGTTGCTACACAAATTGGGAAACAGTAATACAGTGGCGATAAAAGGTAGTATAAACATGTTATTATTGATTGTGACAGTTTTCATAACATTAGCACATACTGAAACAAAGTTGCAATAGGGTATTTGACAAAAAAAACCAATTAGTCCGTCAGTCAGATTTCCAAAAAATATTACACATATTTAAATTTTGTTTTATTAAATCAATAGAAGTTGACAATTATAAAAGGCATCAAAGATCAGGAGTGGTGGCTGGTGACGTCACTGGCCGCTAAAAAGTGTAGCGTGCAGTGACGTCACACGAGTTTTCAATGTGCTGTGTCATCTTAATTTTTTGTGTATATGAAAAAAGAAAAAATATGTGTCTAGTATTTGTTGGAAATCTGACTGACGGACTAATTAGATTTTTTTAGTCAAATACCCTATTGTGTAAACTATGCCATGCTTAATGCTTATTAAAAACATTCTAGCTATCTTACATTCAACCTTAGTACATCTTGATGTTAAATTGAAAACTGTAAATCTATGCATGAGCGTGATCCCATGTAAGCTGTTTAGAACAGACCTGCATTAATTTAAATGTATTACTGAGAATTTCTTGTCATTGATCCCTTATACATTTATACTTCTATACAGATTACAGACACCATTCCTTTTTTAATTCCTGCAATGTCGTTGTATCTGATGCTTACCCTGACCGCGTACGTGATCCCATCACTGGCAAGGACCGAGTCGGGGTGCAGCCAGCCCCTCGCCGGCTTCGCGACGAAAGTGCTGTCCGTCATCTCACACACCACACACCACGACGCTTGATTCAATGTTATTCTTCACACTTCACCTACTTTCAGCTATTTAGAAGGCGCTTTCATTATGATTCAGCTGATTAATTCACCAGTGTACGATGTAAGTCATTATCTCAAAAGTTTAGTGGTTAAACTCACAATATGATTTCTTTAATAGTCAGAGTAATTAATTACTTGATTGTTATTGCTTTGAGTGAATAAGTGAGAGCGTGGGAACACAGTTCGGTAGTAAATTAAAAAACATTACGTTGTATCACCAAGCAAAGTTACAACTTTTTTGACGAAACAGATGAGATTTCGTAGTCCGTAGATTTTTTTTTTTTAATAATATTTTTACTGGCCTGGAATCTTTGTCCTTTAGGCCATATCTTAATTGTGTTATTTAAAAGTCTTCAGTTTGTAAGGTTTTGTTTTTATCGTCGTCAGTCACTGTTGATGGCGATTGGCGAATGAATGAACGGAAAGAACATTGACAGAGCGATGTCGTCTGGTATAGCACAGATTAAATAATTTTATTTTATTAAGAGGCGCATCGCGCACTGTTTTGAATGTAGATATTGTGGAGGCATGAGGAACAGGGAGTAAAGTTCAATCATCCTCCATAGAAAAGGGAGGATCCTTCGATCAGACGGGTGTTATGTCTGGCCGGCAGAACGGCGAATATATTGTTATACTCTTTGAGTGAATGTCCAATGACATGACATTTGACGGCACGGTTGGCACAGTGGTTAAGTGATTGACTGCTGCGCTGCGTGTTGCGGGCTCGATTCCCACACGGAAGAAATATTTGTAATTTTGTATGTCCTACAAGTAGTTGTTCCAGGTCTGGCTGTTTGTGTATGTGAGTTTATAAATATTTGTAAACGCATCCACGATACAGGAGAAATTCCTAGTACGGGGCAAAGTTTTATTAAAAAAAAAAAATGTTTGAGGGCTTCTGTTCTTCTCCTAATCTAATCTCCTAATCTGTTTTTAACCGACTTCAAAAAGGAGGAGGTTACTCAATTCGACCGTATACTCGTACAACGTTATTTTTTTTATGCGAAACCTGAATATATTTTGTTCAGAATAAGCAACTGAATCGATTCCAATAATTCTTACATCAAGCTATATGTTTTCCCAGTCACATTTAGACTGAGACAAAGAGGAAAAGTGGTTCCGGGCAGTTACGATAGATCGCAGTACTTGCGCCTCGTGCCACAGCTGAGCCAGAGGTCAACGCCCGCGTTCGCCCGCCCGGTGTGACCGCCCGGACAACCAAGTAGAATAGCAAGCTCATAACTTGGTGGTTTTTCATTATCTCTTTTTAAAATTTAGTACATAGATTCTTTACTTATTAATACTGGACACGTGTTTCAGGTTTCGCATAAACAATAGATAGTGTTGTAAGTATTTGCGTTGCTTTTTTTTTTTTTTTTTTTTTTGTTTGCGGATAACTTCGTCGTGTATGAACCGACTTTGGTAATTCTTTTTCTGTTGGCAAGAAGACATTCCCAAGGTGGTCCCATGATACGGACATCAGGGTTTGGTGGTGGAAGACCAGAGAAATCAAGGGAATTTTAAAAAAATGTAGGGACGGCTAGTGCGTTTGTAAGTTTTTTCATTAGGTATTTTAAAGCACTACAATCTAATAAGAGTCTGGAGTATATCTGATGATGGAGCCAGGAGACAGGCGAGGGAACTCCTCAACGATTCACAGCAGCAACCTAGTGTTTGTGCTTGAATAATTTGTATTAATAAGAACCTTACACCTAGATGGGTGGTGACTGTTATTAGGGAGCTGATGATGAAGAAAAATGTCAGTTTAAGGAACTCCTCAACGATTTACAGTAGTTACCTTGTGTTTGGACTCAATTCATTTATATTAATGAGACCTTTGCATCCAAATGGGTTATTATTATTAATTATTAATCTATTTATTTCGAGCAACCAGACTCATAGTGTTAGTTACAATGTGCCTACAAACTATGTTAGTGATACATTTACAAACAATACAAAAGCAGCAGTGGTTCACAAACTGACAGTCCAAAACATTTCTTGTTAAAACCCCACATTTTAAAATTATTTCAACAGCGCAATTGATGGCCCCGATAAGTGTCCCAATTTTGAATTATCTAAAATATTGAAATTGTCAAATCGTAAAATAAAATGTTAATTAAAATGTCAAAATATAAAATACAAAAATACAAAATGTCCAAATTCAAAACAAAATAATAATAATGTCGATTCTACCTGCCCCAAGATTGATAAACGGGTGCATGTAAGGCCTGCCAGTGCTGCATGAAAGGCCCGTCCAATCTGTTGGCAACAACGGTAAGAAGACTGTTGCCGCTGTCCCGCACTCTACTCGCCATCGAGGTCGCCCTCTTGCGGTATGCGCAAGAGGGCGACCTCGATGGCGAGTTTGTTTGCGGATAACTTCGTCGTGTATGAACCGACTTTGGTAATTCTTTTTCTGTTGGCAAGAAGACATTCCCAAGGTGGTCCCATGATACGGACATCAGGGTTTGGTGGTGGAAGACCAGAGAAATCAAGGGAATTTTAAAAAATTGTAGGGACGGCTAGTGCATTTGTAAGTTTTTTCATTAGGTATTTTAAAGCACTACAATCTAATATGAGTCTGGAGTATATCTGATGATGGAGCCAGGAGACAGGCGAGGGAACTCCTCAACGATTCACAGCAGCAACCTAGTGTTTGTGCTTGAATAATTTGTATTAATAAGAACCTTACACCTAGATGGGTGGTGACTGTTATTAGGGAGCTGATGATGAAGAAAAATGTCAGTTTAGGGAACTCCTCAACGATTTACAGTAGTTACCTTGTGTTTGGACTCAATTCATTTATATTAATGAGACCTTTGCATCCAAATGGGTTATTATTATTAATTATTAATCTATTTATTTCGAGCAACCAGACTCATAGTGTTAGTTACAATGTGCCTACAAACTATGTTAGTGATACATTTACAAACAATACAAAAGCAGCAGTGGTTCACAAACTGACAGTCCAAAACATTTCTTGTTAAAACCCCACATTTTAAAATTATTTCAACAGCGCAATTGATGGCCCCGATAAGTGTCCCAATTTTGAATTATCTAAAATATTGAAATTGTCAAATCGTAAAATAAAATGTTAATTAAAATGTCAAAATATAAAATACAAAAATACAAAATGTCCAAATTCAAAACAAAATAATAATAATGTCGATTCTACCTGCCCCAAGATTGATAAACGGGTGCATGTAAGGCCTGCCAGTGCTGCATGAAAGGCCCGTCCAATCTGTTAGCAACAACGGTAAGAAGACTGTTGCCGCTGTCCCGCACTCTACTCGCCATCGAGGTCGCCCTCTTGCGCATACTGGCATAAAAACAGTCTATGCGGACGCTCGCGAACATTCCCGACGCGCTGCAAAAGCGAGGCAGCCGCAGCAGCGCCCTCAGCGCGTTATTTATATTGAACGCGGAGAGCGCTGTAGGATTTCTGCAAATATGACACCCACAGACTACTCGTATAAAAAGATGTGCAGTAGGTTAACTTATAATGAACGTCTGCAGTAGATCTGATGGTGGAGCCGAGAGACAGTCGAGGGAACTCCTCAACGATTCACGGCAGCTAAGTTATGTTCGTGCTTGATTAATTTGTATTGATAAGAACCTTACGTCTAGATACATTGTGACCGTCATTAGGAGCTGATGATGAAAACAAAGGTCAGTTCAGGGAACTCCTCAACAATTTACAGTATATAATTACCTTGTGTTTGGACTCAATTAATTTATGTTGATGAGAAGTTTGCATCCATGTGGGTAATAACCAAAGTCTGCAGTAGATCTGATAATAAAAACAGTCGAGGGAAGTCCTCAACAATTTACAGCATTGAAGTTTAACGTAGGACAACCACTAGCCACTGCTGCTCGCCATGCTGATGCGACAATCAAAAAATCAAGAGACTGAAATTAAGTCGCGTAATCGTGTCATATCTAGCAATGCTCATACATTCAGTCCGGTTTCCAGAGAAATTTTTTAAGCATCGGTTTCGTAGTTACTTAAGTATTTAAACCAAAACTACGGGTAAATATTCAAATAATAAAGGCTTCATTTTCTTGCTAGCTATTCCTAACTATGTTGCAGCGTCCAGTCTGACCGGATGCAGCTGAACAGTACTTTTTGCAACAAAATTGTAAAATGAAAACTTGTTATGCACATGTTCATGATCATGGTGCCATTGGTTTTTTATACATTTTTGCCACCGACTTCCGAAATTAGTTATTTTTCACTATGTAGTGATTTTTTTTTTTGTGGAAGGCGGTTGTTTTTTTGTAAAAAAGTTTTTTATTGTATTTTTTAAATTAAGTATTTTATTAAAAACTGATACGAATATGAAGATTATAAAAATTACACACGACGATTGTTGCTATGTAAAATTGTTTAAACCTAGTTTTGGCAGGTTCGTCGTGTGTAATTTTTGTAGGTACACTCACTGTATACATATGTCGTACAAGCTTAACTAGCAGCACTAGCAGCAGGGTTAAAAGTTGGTTTTAATCAATATGATAAATCTTTATTTATCTCTACGCCATATTGCAGGCACTGGTTAATTCATTAGCTTTACGGAATTTGGTCGATATCGGGGGGCATGGCAGTGCCTCGCCAAGTCGAGCGCGAAACAAACACTTCCGTACCATCCTTTACTCGAACCATTTCGACGCATTTTCAGGCTTCAAGTTGACAACCCCTGGACAAGATCAGAAAGCAAAAAATTTCGTCATCGAGTAACCTATTATCGCATACCTCAAATCCAAAATTTCAAGTTTGTAGGTCATTTAGTTCCTAATTTAAGCGAAAGTAAAGTTTCGTGTTTATGACACTCACTCACTCATGATCATCAAAGTAGGACTAGTACTTTCCATAAACTCAGAGAGCTGAAATTTGGTACAGAGTTAAATGACCATAAAAAGGGAAAACTATAAAAACTGGGACAATCGAAATCTGGAGTATCTGGTGACCCGATTAGAAAACACAAGAGCCCAACCAAACTATTAAAGATTGACATATCGCCTTTACAAAAAATATTCAACTTGGTAGGCCGCTTCATTTTATGTCAAAAATCGAGGGTCTTAAGTATCTGATGAGGAACCCTCAGCTGTTCTCAGCTGTATTAGAGATAGGTCATACCCAATTCTACTATGTGTACATAAAAAAATTGACTGTCATTGAAAAAATCCAGCGTAGTGGGACATATCTTCTAATTTAATTTAGCCTATAGCGGCTCACTGCTGGGCAAATGCCTCCCCTTAGAAAAATCTACGCCAAATAAGAAAATCTAATAAAATGAATCAATATTTAGCCTACGTTTCCAAGCATTGTCAATGCTGAATGAATGTGTTGCACAATCAACAACAGCCTAAAGTGAGACAGTAGCTTCCAATTACTAATACCAGTATGCTATATTATGCTTCACAAACATAGGTAGTTACAACAGATAAAGCACTACGTGTAAACAAAATTGACTTGTACCCACTAACGTGTAAAGAATGTTCAACGGCCTAGTCACACAACATTAACTATGTATAATAGTAATAAAAAAAAATCGCAGTAAGGAACCTTAGACTTGGCACAACTTTGTCTAGATTTTATTACTTTTTAGAGATAAACAAGCAGCTCCATCAAGACTTGGCTAGATTTTTAACAAAATGTTTTTATGTGGGATTATGATTTCTGTTTGCATGAATGTATGATTTCGATTTTTGATCAACGTTATTGATGTAGATCGAAGTCTGAGATGGAGATAGTCACAAATACATACATAGGGTCTCATATTTTAGTACTTAGATATTATTATTATCCTGTCCATGTTGCCCACTGTTGGGCAAAGTCGGGACTTTTTAGGACAGGACAAAACTTATCATTTTGAAGGATATTGCTAATCCATTGCTTCATATGTTCGAAAATTGTATCTGCTCAACAATATAAATGCCGTAATGAATGTTGTTGAACTGTCAAAATGAAATCTATTGCTACTGACAGTGTATAACGCAATTACCCAGCTGTATTGCATTTTGTTTTATGTTGTGTCGAAAACAGGATAAGGGATAACATTATCAATCATTCAACTTGGTCCATTGCCCTCTCACTTTCCTTGGGTCGGTCCTTCCTTTTCTTTATCCTTCTGAATTCAGTTTGGAAAAACATTTTAAAGTTTGAAAATTTTGTATGTAAGTATTCGAAAGATATTTTTAGTGGCCTATGGGACAAGAAGACTCGAATAACCCATACGGTTTATCGAATAAACCGTCTTCTTGTCGAATATTCCATAGAGCCTAAAGACGAAGGTCTTGAATCAGTGCCTCCTGCAAGTTATGACCTCACGGTACGGCTGGTCCAAAAATTCAAGGTCGTTCAGCGAGCTATGGACCGGGCTATGCTTCGAGTCTCTCTGAGGGATCGAATTCGCAATGAGGTGATCCGGCAAGTCAGGGGTAATCAGCGTGAGAAGTCATTTGATGATTTCCCATCCCAACAAAAAAAAAAAAGGGGTAGGGGGAAAATCAGATTTTAGGGTCGATTTTTAGGGGATGATTAGGTCATCCCCGGTTATTTTGTCTTACAAACTAAACAAGCACATCTACATGAAATATTAGGTAAGTATTAGTATTAGAATTTTTCCTCGTTTTTACTTTGATTAGTTATTAGGGTAGTTCATACATGTTCTGCGAGATTTCCGGTTAGCGGCAGCTCGAAAAATCGAAATACAGAGTCGTGCTGATAATACGACAATAAATTAAACATCGTGTACCATAAAAAATCATATATCATCATCGTCCATTAGTTTAATCACAGGAAATCATTTTTAATTTTACACATTTTCTACATGATGTACATGTTGATAAGGAAGCGCCTACCAAACTTTAATATTAATGGCGCGAAAAAAGCAAGTCGATACAGGATCGCGCCATCGCCGATCGGAGGGAGGCCAGTGAACCAATATCAATATATATCTATGGGGTAGGATTATTCCTATGAACCAGCATTGTTCGTGTTTTCATTTATTGTCGTATTGTCAACACCACTCTGTATAGTGGTCACGGTATAAATTTTAATTATTTCTGTGATGGATTATAAAATTGGCCTAATTTTAATAATAAACCTGTTTCATAAATAAAAACTTACTTAATAGTATTTTTTTTTAGGTCATCCCTTTACATGTTCTATGTGATTAAATTCTGGACTGCGGGCTGGCTAGTCCAGAACCTGTATCTAAATTAAATCATTAATACGAATTTAAAGACAGTTATAAATAGGGCCCCAACTTAAATTGTATTCTTATATATGCACAAAAAAAAAAAAACAAATAAATGACATTAGATACATTAACACTTCAAAATTTTATCAATATACTTATCCTCTACTAAGATTGCAAACGAACAAACTTATTATTTACTAGCTGCTCTCAGCGGTTTCAACCGCGTAGGTTTCGATATGTTTTTTTTATATACGCTCCGCTCCTATTAGTCCCAGCATGATGTTATATAGCCTAAAGCCTTCCTAGATTGATGGGTTATCCAACGCAAAAAGAATTTTTCAAATTGGACCGGCAGTTCCTAAGATTAGCGCGGTCAAACATATAAACAAACAAACTCTGTAGCTTTATATATTTGTACTAGCGGCCGCCAGCGACTTCTTTCGCGTGGTTTAGTTATGCTCCGCTCCTATTGGTCGCAACGTGATGTTATATAGCCTAAAGCCTTCCTGGATTAATGGGCTATCCAACGCAAAAATATTTTTTCAAACCGGCGAGTACTTCCTGAGATTAGCGCGTTCAAACAAACAATCAAATTCTCCAGCTTTATATATTAGTATAGATTATAATTTTTAAACAGAGCGTAATTAATGAATAAATTATAAAAAAATATTTATTCATTAATTAGGGTACAAATCCGTAGTTTTGCTGTAAAAGAGTAACAATGATTTTTTCATCCACCCATACAAACTTTAGTGCTGTCAACAGCATCTTGCAACTCGATTTTGAAGCAGACGACTAATTTTGCTTCAAAATTGAGTTGCAAGATATCACTCGAACATACTTTACATACGCAAATAAAATAAAAGCTTGTAAAGTCAAATCATTTGAAATGTCTCGAAAACATTTTATTTAGGTAGCTTTCAGAATCCTGTGTCCTGCCTCCGTGGCGTAGCGGTCGCGAACGCGGCCGTTGCGCAAGGAGGCGCGGGTTCTATCCCCGCACAGTGCAAATATTTGTATGCATGAATATGAATATTTGGTCTGGTCCTCGGAAAGCACGTTAAGCCATTGGTCCCGGTTGCCATACGAACATACAACATATCTAGTAGCAGTCGTTACGGGTTGTTGGAGCCCTCAAAAGTCTAACAATTGGTTTAACTGCAATACTTAGATATCGCCTTCGGGTTGTGGAGGTCAGACGGCAGTCGCTTCATGGAAAATATCGAAGTTCAGCCAAAATCAGCAGTTAGACTTGTAAAGCGGACCCCAGACTCCAAAGCTGAAAAGCTACGGATGCGACTGGGACTAACGCTGAGACTATGATGATGATGAAAATTCTGTGTCCAAAATGAAAGTTCGATATACTTTCCGGCACCCTGTTTCCAGCAGTTAGTTATTCACCTAAGATATTCCTGTAACATACCTACTTATAAACATAAGCGGCTATCTGTATGTTTACACTATGTACGTGTGGGGAGTAAATAAACTTACAGCTTTCAAGGAGCAAGCTCTCTTTCGGCTCGTGACCTGTCTACAGTGTGCGTGCACAAAATTAATAGGCCTACTCTACAGAATGTACTACACTTTATTATTTTTTCTGGCCCTTAATATCGTTCTACTGTTGGGACAGTTGATTGTAATATGAATCAATCAATCAATCATATGACTGTAATAATAAAAACTGTAATAATAGAATAAATGACTAAATAAGTGACGTGTAATTATTTATGACCTCACATTAGAAACCTCAAAAATAATAGTATTTCTCCACAATTTAATGGATGTTATTGTACATGTAAACCTTCCTCTTCAATTTCTCTATATATTAAAAAAACCTCCTCAAAATCCGTTGCGGAGTTTTAAAGATTTAATCATATTTATATCCCCCATAGCTTTACACTGTTACACTTACAGCTTTCTCTTAGTTGTTCTTTTTTTTAATTTGGAATGCGGTGATTCTTTTACTTGTGTTACATGTGTTTGGTGTAATATAAGGTCTGTTAACATATTTGGTTGACATTCCTATCGATAGATGGCGCTGTACCAATCCGCTTTAAAATTAGATCGCGGTGTTAAGATTCTCCGTCGTTTTATGACCTCAGTGATATTTTTGAAATAAAAACATGATACTGGCATATACTTCCGTGTATTATTTGCCCTTCAGCGCGTAGCTTAGAACATCCCGGAACATTTTGGTCCGTCGAGTCGAACTATTCGAATTAGCTAGGGAGTACTGTTGTGGTAAAGTTTTTTGTCTTAGTCTACCACAGCGGTTGTTAGGGAACACTGAAGGGGTTGTGGATCGCAACTCAGGTGTTGGAAGGATTTCCCCCCGAGGAGGGAAATATCATCAGGTGGCGCCGGGAGTGTGACGTCATCATATTATTATTTTAATAAAAGGACGTTGCAGTCAGTTTTAATGAGTTTATTTCCTTTGCTTTTTAATGTTACACAGGAACACGTTTTATAATTTTATAAAAAAATTCTTTCCAAACAACCATCTTACTCTTGTCTTTAGAGCACAGTAGCACAGATAATAAAAACCTGTCATGTTTAAATTTCTTATGTTGCCAGTAACACCGTCCCTCAAAATAAGAAATTCAAATTAATACAACCTTATCATATTCAAAACATGACTTACAAACTTTTACATTTTTCCTTTACATACAAAGTAATTAACTTATACACTTTTACAGTTTCTTAATTTATACACAACTATGAAATCTTCACTTATATGTATAGTATCATTTAACAAAACAATTAAACTTTTCTTGTAAGACTATTTTATATCAATCATTAAGTTTAAATATCCCCTTAATTTAACAAATGTTGGACTTGATAAAGGTTTAGTTAGCAAGTCAGCTACTTGCTCTGATGTTTCTACATAACTTAACTTTATTAAACCTTCTACAATTTTCTCACGAATAAAATGATGTTTAATATCTATGTGTTTCATTCTTTTATGCAAAACTGGATTTTTAGCAACCTTAATTGAACTCTGGTTATCTTCATATATTAATACATACTCAACATTAATAAAAAATCAGTTATTAGCTGTTTAAGCCAACAAGCTTCTGCTGTAGCCATACTAAGTGCCATGTACTCAGCTTCAGTTGAGGACAAAGCTACTGATGGCTGCTTTCTAGTACACCACGAAACAGGAGAACCAAAAATTTTAAAAACAAATCCAGCTGTTGACCTTCTGTCAACTAAATCACCTCCCCAATCAGAATCTACATAACCTACAATGATAACATCATTCTTGTTTCTTTCAAACACTAAACTTAAATCAATTGTCCCTTTAATGTATCTGAGAACTCTTTTTAACATATTCCACAACTCTTCACTAGCACATTTTTGGAAACGACTTAAGATTGAAACACAAGCACATAAATCAGGTCTACTGCCTAATACTGCATACAATAAGCATCCAATTAGTTGTCTACATCTTGTTTCTAACTCTTGAGATTCAGATTTTTGCTTATTAAGACTATCAGTTTTAAATTTTGAATCCATGGGTGTAGCAACGCTTTTACATTCTGACATATTATATTTTTGTAAAATCTGTTTTAGGAATGTTTTCTGACTTATTTTTAAGATACCATTAATAGCATCCTGTTCAATAGATATACCCAAAAAGTATTTTGCTAGACCCAAGTCTTTCATTGAAAAATTTCTCTTTAACATTTCTTTGGTTTTGTTTACACATTCAATATCCGTCCCTGAAATTAACAAATCATCAACATAGAGTAATAAATAGACTATCTGTCCATTATACTGTTTTACATAAAGACCATAATCAGTTTTACATTGTTTAAAACCTTCAGACAACATAACTGAGTTGAATTTATCATTCCAGTTCTTTGGTGAACTTTTCAAACCATATAATGACTTTTTCAGCTTACATACCATATTATTATCAGTATAACCTTTTGGTAATGACAAATATATCTCATCTTTAATATCACCGTGAAGGAATGCACTTTTAACATCCATTTGATGTACTAAAATACCCTTTTGATTACAAACTGAAATAGATTATCATCAGTAAAATCAGTTTGTTGAAAGCCTCTAGCTACGAGCCTAGCCTTGTAACTAGCTATATTACCTTGATCATCAAGTTTTCTTTTATATACCCATTTGCTTTCAATAACTTTAAAATTTACTGGTTTAGGCACTAACTCCCATGTATTATTTTCTTTTAAACTACTTATCTCTTCCTCCATTGCTTTTTGCCAACTTGCTTTTTCAGCACTTTTCATGGCTTCCTCATATGTTTGAGGATTTTCCTCTATAAAACTCAAAAAACATGTATAGTCTGTACTGTAATCCTTATGCCACTCTGGCGGTCTAATCTGATTTCTAGGTCTAAACCTACTAGTTTGTTCTACCTGACTTTGAACTTCAGTATTTGTATTATAGAACTCTTCATTAGACTCATTAATCAATTCATCAACATTTACACTGTTATTTAGATTTTGACCTAATGTTTCAATATTTACTTCCGTTTGACTATTTATTGTACTATCCCTACTATTTTCATTCTGTATAATACTGTCACTATTTTCCTCTGATGAGTTTACTGAATTTAAATTTTCTCTTTCTATTGTGATTTCAATATTTTCTGTTATATCAGTATTAGATATTTTATTGCTATCATTAATATCGCTATCTTTAATAAAATCTACATCTCTTTTAAACTCTACTATGTTTTCCTCCTTATAATAAATTCTATACCCCTTAGTCAGTTCTCCATACCCAACAAAATATCCTTTCTTACCTTTGGAATCTAATTTTCTTCTTTTCTCCTTAGGTACATGACTAAATACTGGATTACCAAATTTATGTAAACCATGTATCTCAAAATTTCGGCCTGACCAACATTCATAAGGTGTTTTATCAGTATTTTCATTTTTAACATAAGTTCTATTTAATGTGTACACAGCTGTATTAACCGCTTCAGCCCACAGCGTTTTATCTAATTTAGATTTAATTAACATAGTTCTAGCAGCTTCTATTATTGTTCGCATTTCTCTTTCTATCTTACCATTTTGTTCCGGTGTATAAACAACCGTAGTTTGATGTTGAATACCTTTATTACTTAAAAAAGATTCTAAAGTTTTATTTAAAAATTCAGTCCCATTATCAGTTCTTAAAATCTTGACTTTACTATTTGTTTCAATTTCAGCATAATTAATGAACTGTTTTATTCTTTCTGGCACTTCAGACTTATGTTTTAAAAAGTAAACTTTCCTATATTTTGAGAAATCATCTTTGATTACTAAAATATACCTTGAACCACCAACAGATGAAACTTCCATCGGTCCGCAAACATCAGCATGTAATAATTCACAACACATGTTTGTTTTATTTAAACTCCGAGGAAATGGTAAGCGGTGACATTTTCCTTCCATACATGCAACACAAGAATCATCAGAATCAATGAATTTAATGTTATTATTTTTTAAGATTGAGCGACAGTAATCTAAATTTTGGTGTGCCAATTTTTCATGCCAATCCATAAGGGTATTATTTTCTTTAACTTGAGTAGTCAAATTAGCCCTATGTGAGGTAGCAGAGGTAAACTGCATTACATAGAACTTACCAACACATTTACCGACACAACATATTATGTTATTTTTAATTAGCTCACAGCTTTTACCTTTAATTTGTAACATATAACCTTTATTTATAGCTTTTGTTACAGAGAATAAATTTACCTTAAGTTCAGGAACATATAATACATCATTTAGTGACGTCTCCACATAATCAGTACCATCAAAAGCCTTCAGAAGTATTTGTCCGATTCCTTGTACTTTTAGTTTTCTGCCGTCTCCAACTATGACATATCTATCACCTGAAATACCTGAAAAGCTAAAATAATTATTTATATTAGGGGTTATGTGGTCACTTGCACCACTGTCCAATATCCACTCTTCTTGGCTATTTTCATTGGCAACAAATGCACTAGAAATAAATGCATTTGCTTTTGAGTTATCCCCCTTTTTATCATGTGAGTTATTTCCTTTATTGTTCTTCGAACGACTTTCTTTATCTTCTTTGGAACTATTTCCTTTTTCTTTATTTTTCTTAAAATAGCATTGCTCCATTGTGTGTCCCATCTTCTTGCAATAGGAACAAGAAGTATTTGATCTGCAAACATTTTTCTTATGGCCAATCTTCCCACATTTAAAACATTTTATATTTTGCACAGTTAAGGCAACGGGCTCCTCGTTTTCTTTCATGCGCTCTTCTTCTATGAGCAGTCTTGCCTGCAAACCGTTCAAGGTTTGGGATTCCTGAGAAACACTTTCCCACGCTGATACGAAATGTCTATACTGAGGTGGCAACGTCATGATCACTTTTGTGATGATCATTTGGTCAGAGACTGGCTCACCTAACTGTTTTAGTTGATTTGCAAAGTGTTCTACTTTACTAAATAAATTTGCCATACCTCCTTCTTCATATTTATATCTCATGAACCTCTCTTGAAGTAGATGAACGCTCGTTGAGCTTTTGAGTTCGTAAATACATGACAATTTACTCCACATTTCTGCCGCAGTACAACACGTTAGCAAATGTTGCATAACGTTTTCGGTAACTCTCGACACGATGTGTATTTGTGCTTTGGCATCCAACACCTCCCATTCGTTTGCTTTCAAACTGGAGTCATTTTTCTTGACTGTGCCGTCGACAATCCCAAAGAGGCCTTGTCCATTAAGTAAAATCTTCGTTTGGAATTTCCATAACGACCAGTTTTCGCTGCCCGTAAGTTTTACCACCGTAATTCCTGCAACATTTACTCCAACCCCAGAAACAGTACCTGAAGAATCCATGATGGCCAACAGTTCTGAGTTTTATTTCTAATCTTGATATCCTGATTGCATCCACGTTAATCTTTAAAAATAGGCGGGTCTGGGCCCATAACCTATTATTATTTTAATAAAAGGACGTTGCAGTCAGTTTTAATGAGTTTATTTCCTTTGCTTTTTAATGTTACACAGGAACACGTTTTATAATTTTATAAAAAAATTCTTTCCAAACAACCATCTTACTCTTGTCTTTAGAGCACAGTAGCACAGATAATAAAAACCTGTCATGTTTAAATTTCTTATGTTGCCAGTAACACATCAGCCAGCCCTGAGAAGAGGAAGTACGGCCAGCAGCAGAGCAACGTCATCAACACCGCAGCGTGACGTCACGAGGTTGACGTGCAGCGGGACGAGTCCGGAGTACAAAATACAGTGTGTGTGTGTGAGTGATGAAGATAAACTGTGAGTACATTTTGTGTTGTTTACGTCATTGAAGAATTCGTACAAATACTTTGCAAAATTCCGCACATTCCATTGACTTAGTCGTTTTCTGCATGAATCTTGGACTTAGAAAAATTTGGATAAAGTTAAGGACTTAGAATTGTAAGCGAAAAAACGAGGGAACGTGGAATCTATGCCCGATTTCCTACCGAATTAAAGTTTGGTCAAACACTTGTAAAATTTTCGAGATTTTACCTTAGAAGTTAAGTGTTGCTATTTGTACTAAGTTCAGATTTTTACTTTAACAATGGACAGATACGGTAATTTGCAAATGAATTTAAAAACAATTATTGAAAAATCAAGATCTAATTTCAAGAAGACACCTAAGGATCGCTTATCTTATCATTATATCGATGCAAGATTAGAGAAGTTAGAACGAGATTGGCAAGCGTTTTGTAAAAATCATTACGAGATATTAGAATTAGATAGCGCAACTATAAAAACTTTAGAATGTATTACGAGTGAGGTTTACGAGGCGACAGAGGAACTTTACATTTGTTATAAGTCAGAACTAAAGATCGCATTGTGTAATTGTCCTGCTCCGGTTAATGACTCATCAGATCCTAAGAAAATTCAAGAGGTTTCTGTGCCTTTGTCATCTGGTTCTGCTGTAAGATTACCTAAGATAACTATACCGACTTTCTCCGGGAAATATTCAGAATGGACGTCTTTTCGCGACTTATTTATTTCTTTGGTGCATAGTAACTCATCTTTAGATTCAGTACAAAAGTTGCATTATCTAAAGGCTCATCTTGCAGGGGAAGCAGAACAATTGATAAGGTTTGTACCTATAACAGCAGCTAATTATAATCAGTGTTGGTCACAATTAGAATCCAGGTATAATAATAAGCGTTATTTGTCAAATTGTATTATAAAAAGACTATTTAGTCAACGTAATTCAAATTTTGAGTCAGCTACAGTTTTAAGGGAATTGTTGGACACAACAACAGAATGTATGCATGCTTTGAAAAATTTGGAAATTGATGTGAGTTCATGGGACATTATTATTATTCACATTATTAGTTATAAATTAGACCCAGAAACGCGAAAGCAATGGGAATTACACGTCACAAGTGATAACTCGAATGAGTTGCCAACTTTTACTCAATTTTCAAATTTCTTAGAAAGTCGTTTTCGAGCATTAGAGTTTATTGAGCCTAAGTCAAAACCTTCACTTCAGCCAACTACTAGTCAAAATAAGCCGCACATCAATAAACCAACAGTCTGTCATATTTCAAATCAAAGTATTGCTTGTGAATATTGTACTGAAAATCACAAGTTATGCTTTTGTAAAAAGTTTGCAAAAATAGACTATGATAAAAGATATGACTTTGTAATGAAAAATCGCATGTGTTTTAACTGCTTAGGTAGTAACCATTCGGTAAAACAATGCCAAAAGCCTACTAGTTGTCGTGTTTGTAAGCGGCGTCATCACTCACTTCTTCACCCAAACAACAGCTCAGCAACACCTGTTGCACAACATAATAATGAACAGGGCACAAAGGTCAACCCGTCCCCACCAGAGGCGGGATCGTCATCAAATGAGAGTTCACCAATAGTCTCGTGTTTTTCTTCAGGAAATAGTAGTCAAGTATTGTTGGCCACTGCGCTAATCAATGCTGAGTCGAAATTCGGAGACAAACAGGTCATCAGAGCATTGATCGATCAAGGATCACAAGCTTCCTTCATAACAGAGGCCACAGTACAATTATTAGGCCTAAAAAAGGTTCACGCTAATAGTATTATTTCAGGCGTTGGCGGAGATACTACCATCACTTCAAAATCAGTAGTATCTTTGAAGATTCAATCGAGAGTTGATCCCACCTTTGAAGTTGTAGTTAGAGCGTATGTGTTGAAGTCGATAACCACTCTTCTCCCGGTTGTGAAACTAACTGAGCTGCAAGAATTGGATTTACATACGATTACTTTAGCTGATCCTCAGTACAACAGGCCTAATAAAATAAATATTTTATTAGGTGCTGAAATTTATTGTCAGATTATACAACAAGGTCTTTTGAAAGGACCTACTGGTACTCCAGTTGCGCAATGCACTTCGCTCGGCTGGATTTTGTCTGGCATAGTATCTAATAAACCAAGAAGTAATACTGAAACAAAGCTTGTAGTTATGAATGCTGTCATCAATGAGGATGAAGTTCTGAAAAGGTTTTGGGAATTGGAGTCAGATCATTCTTCCACTTCACAAAAAATGTTAACTGAAGAACAACAGAAGTGCGAAGAATATTTTAATAGTACAACACGTAGAACACCTGATGGACGTTACGTGGTCCGATTACCTTTTCGGGACGCGGATCCCGCATGTAAGTATGGGAAATCTAGAGAAATTGCTGAAAATAGATTGAAGACTTTAGAGAGGAAGTTAAATAAAAATGAAGATATGAAAAAAAGATATACAGAAGTTATCAAAGAATACTTACAGTTAGGTCACATGATTCCTGTTGCAGAGAATGATGATAGGCAGTCTGAAGCTGTTTATCTTCCCCATCATGCGGTCATACGAGAGGATAAGAGCACCACAAAGGTGAGAGTTGTTTTCGATGCGTCGTGTAAGGGAGTAAATGGCGTATCCTTAAACGACACATTACTGATTGGTCCAACATTACAACCCGAGTTACGACATCTAATAATACGATGGAGAGTACATCCTATTTGCATAGCTGCGGATATTATTAAAATGTATCGTCAAGTGAGAGTACATGATGATGATGCGGTGTTTCAGCGTATACTGTGGAGAGATAATCCTGATGATACGGTGCAGGAATATCAGCTGGGCACTGTGACGTTTGGAACAGCATCAGCCCCATACTTAGCGGTGAAGTCACTTCAAAGGGTAGCGCTTGATGATGGAGAGGAGTTTCCAGAAGCTGCAAGGAAGGTTCTAGAAGACTTTTACATGGATGATCTCATGAGCGGCTGTGAAACAGTAGAAGAAGGTATAAAATTAGTTAAAGGAATCAACATGTTACTAAGCAAAGGTGGATTTAAATTACAGAAATGGACTAGTAACGATGAAATTATAATAAAGGAAATTAAATCGGGAAATGAAGAAGAAGAAATAGAAAGGAAACAAGATTTAGAGCAAATTTTAGAAATTAAACTAGATTCTATAATGAAAGTTTTGGGACTTACCTGGAACCGTAGAGAGGATTGCTTCCAATACTCAGTGAAGCTAACGAAGACCGCAGGCCCTGAAACAAAAAGAACAATTATTTCTAATATATCACGGTTGTTTGACCCGTTGGGTTGGCTAGCACCGGCGTTAGTTACAGCAAAGGTATTTATTCAAAGGCTGTGGTTAGCGGGAATAAGCTGGGATGAAGAAATTCCAAAAGAATTATTAAATGAATGGAATACTTACTTTAGTGAGCTGTCACAACTTACGGAGTATAAAATTCCTAGATGGCTTAGAACAAGGTCGAATGATGTCACAGTAGACTTGCACGGCTTTTCAGATGCGTCCAAGGTGGCGTATTCCGCTGTAGTCTATATACGTAGAGTTGATGTCACGGGTAACGTTCACGTTGCACTAGTTGCAGCTAAAACACGAGTCGCACCCATAAAACAAATAAGCATACCGCGACTAGAGTTATGTGGTGCAGTATTGGTGACACGTTTGCTGGTTGAGATGGCAGAAGTTTTAAAAATTCCGAAAAATAATTTGTGGGCATGGACAGACTCAACTGTTGTACTTGCGTGGCTAAACAAACATCCAAGTCATTGGAAAACCTTCGTGGCAAATAGGGTTTCTGAGATCCTCACAACGTTGGACGCCTCGCAGTGGGCTCACATACCTTCCAATCAGAATCCTGCTGATTGCGCATCCAGAGGAATAAGACCTGTAGAACTTATAGACAACACTCTATGGCTACGAGGTCCAGACCTTTTACAAAAAATGAATATCAATTATTCGAGGCCAAAGGAAGTAGACGTGAATTTAGAAAGGGCAGTAGTAACACATTGTTCTGCAGTTCACAACTCGATATTGGATAAATATTCTTCTCTCACTAAGTTGCTTTGTGTTGTGGCTTACTGTAGAAGATTTCTAAATTATAAAACGGATACTAATAGAACTAAATACTTACGCAAATGGGAGATCGATGAGGCTTTGAATTGTTGTATTCGGAAATGTCAAGGGCAAGAATTTGAAGTAGAGGTAATAGAATTAAAGCAAAAAGGGGAAGTTAAGACAAAGAAAAGTAAAATTAGAACACTTAACCCGTATATAGATGAAAAAGGCATAATCAGAGTTGGAGGTAGACTTCAAAAAACCCAATTAGAGGAAAAAACAAAACATCCAATCGTATTACCCCATCGATCCCATTTTACAAATTTAATCATCGGAGATGCGCATATTAAAACCTTACATGGGGGACCACAGCTCATGCTGACTTACATACGGTCAGCATACTGGATCATCGGAGTTAAAAGGTTGGTGAAACTTCATATCCGTCGATGTGTTCCATGCGTAAAAAATACTGCAACTGTGAGAACTCAATTGATGGGTTCTCTACCATCAGTTCGCGGCACACCATCTAGAGCGTTCTTACACAGTGGAGTAGATTATGCAGGCCCTATAAGTGTCAGAACGTCAAAGGGAAGAGGACATCGTTCTTACAAGGGATACATATGTTTATTTATATGTATGGCAACCCGAGCCATACATTTAGAAATGGTTAGTGATTTAACTTCTCAATGCTTCCTAGCAGCCTTCAGGCGCTTTGTATCGCGCAGAGGTCATTGCACGGACTTATGGAGCGACAATGGCACAAATTTCCTTGGAGCATCCAAAGAGTTGAGGGAGCTACTGGTAGCCCAAGAGTCCAACCTGACAGAGGAAATTGTGAAGAGCTTGGCTCTCATCGGCACCACGTGGCATTTTATTCCTGCACATGCTCCCAATTTTGGTGGATTATGGGAGGCAGGAATAAAATCCACAAAATATCATTTAAAACGGGTCATAGGTACTTCTACACTCACATTTGAAGAGATGACCACTCTCCTGGCACAGATTGAGGCGTGTCTAAATTCTAGACCGCTGTCAGTGGCATATAACCCAGATCCAGATGAGTGTACAGCTTTAACGCCTGGTCATTTCTTAATAGGAGAACCTATACTTACCGTTCCTGATGCAAACTATGATGCAAGTACTATTAGTAGCCTGAAGAGATGGCATTTAGTTCAAGGTATGTTACAAAACTTTTGGCGTAGGTGGGCTAATGAGTATTTGACACATTTCCTTCATAGATTTAAGTGGTCTCATAAAATACCTGAACCTCAAGTTGGAGATGTTGTTTTGGTAAAAGAAGATGACCTACCACCCGCGAAATGGCTTCTTGGCAAAATTGTAAAGAAACATCCAGGCAGTGATAATCTTACCCGAGTGGTTACATTAAAATGTAAAAATTCTTATTTGAAAAGACCCACTTCAAAACTATGTGTTCTGCCTGTTACCGAGTAATTATGATGGATTATTGTTATTAGAAATAGTTTGTCAAGTCACAATATTTTTTAGTTTGATAAGTACCTAAATAATTTGGTTTTGAGTAACTACGTACAGTGTCAGTTCTTAGTCTTGTATATAGATTTTATTGTATAAACTACTTACTGTACAGTTGTCTCACCGAGGATAATTTGTAATTTTGTTGTATGTATGTTTATTGTATCTGCCACGGTGGGCGGTTATTGTTAAGGACAGAGGTCCTTGGTGGGCGGTATGTTTGGTGTAATATAAGGTCTGTTAACATATTTGGTTGACATTCCTATCGATAGATGGCGCTGTACCAATCCGCTTTAAAATTAGATCGCGGTGTTAAGATTCTCCGTCGTTTTATGACCTCAGTGATATTTTTGAAATAAAAACATGATACTGGCATATACTTCCGTGTATTATTTGCCCTTCAGCGCGTAGCTTAGAACATCCCGGAACAACATGATTTTTGTTCTTTCTCTTAGTTGTTCTTTTTTTAAATTTGGAATGCGGGGATTCTTTTACTAGTGTTACATGATTTTTGTTCTTTCTCTTAGTTGTTCTTTTTTAAATTTGGAATTCGGGGATTCTTTTACTTGTGTTACATGATTTTTGTTCTTTCTCTTAGTTGTACTTTTTTTAAATTTTTAATGCGGGGATTCTTTTACTTGTGTAACATGATTTTAGTTCTTTCTCTTAGTTGTTCTTTTTTTTTAATTTGGAATGCGGGATTCTTTTACTTGTGTTACATGATTTTTGTTCTTTCTCTTAGTTGCTCTTTTTTTTAATTTGGAATGCGGGGATTCTTTTACTTGTGTTACATGATTTTTGTTCTTTCTCTTAGTTGACCTTTTTTTTAATTTGGAATGCGGGGATTCTTTTACTTGTGTTACATGATTTTTGTTCTTTCTCTTAGTTGTTCTTTTTTTAAATTTGGAATGGGGGGATTCTTTTACTTGTGTTACATGGTTTTTGTTCTTGCCAAATTTCATGATACTAGGTCCACGAGAAGTACCTTATAGGTACCAGATGATGGTGGTAGGCATGGAGCAAGTGGTAGGTATGTATAAGCTTTTGATTTCAGAACATAAACGTATAATCTCGCATAAATCTTTTGATTGGTTTAATTTTCCCACTTCTTTGAGGGATTTGATCCTTGAGTATTTGATCTTAATTTCAACTTGATGCATACGTAACTATCTTTTTCCTCTCTGTGAGAACGAATGGACCGTAATCCTCGACGCGGACTTAGTGCGGGTTTGTAGCTAACAATATGTCACATGTTTTCTAATTTTCGATCCTGGGACAGTTTCCTGACAAGGCTCTCATTCTCCGATTTGATAGTAATAGTAAAGCTACCATCTGGGTTCGAACCCAAGACGAAGGACTCGAAAGTTCGGGCTATTACCATACTAAGCCACAACTACTTTTACTTATTTTTTTATTAACACCTCTTTCCTGCTCAATTTAACGCTAAGCTTCCCAGAATTCACTCTGAAGTCCCCAAGTAATTTATGATTTAAACTGAATAAAAAAAAAGGTCAGCGGAAATCTGTTGTTTTAATATCGTTACATGAATAACAAAGTTATGTCGTTTAGGAGTTTCGTCGTCCCGATGGGCGGTGCGTAAATGTTTATTTTTATTGTTCAAAGCTACCCCGGACATTAACTTAATAGCTGCCACGAGAATTTGAGCTACGGCCTGTCCTGCCGTTACTAACACCGAAATATGTGTGCAATTTGAATTGTACCCGTTTGTTCTTCCTGAACTAAATCAATAAAAACTTAATAATTATGCTGTGTAGGTCCGTTAATACTACGAAAATCTACTTTATTAAATTATTTAGTCACATATTTATCATCCGATTATTAACAGCGAACTTAATGGATTTACAGTTTACATCAACCCCTAAATTAGAAAAGCACTGCGAACGGTGCAAACGCGCCCTTCGTAGCAGCGGCGTAGCGGGTATCGTAGGCCGAACGCCGCGCGTGCGTGCGTCAGTCGGCGAGCGCCGCGCGTAGCCGCTCCACGCCCGGCATGCGCTCCCGTGCTGCCCGCGGACCCCTTCTAACATACACACACCACCGCGCGCCCCTGTAAGTACATATTTTCAATATAACTAGTTCGTAGTAACTATATTTTCATGTTTGAAGAACTTTTTCATTCAAAAACTGTCATGCGGAAATGGTGATTTCCGCACGTGGATCCATATTTAGCCGGCAGTGCCTTCCCGACGCACAGTAACAAATGAGCGGTACGTTCGATAGCCCACTGCCCCTGTGAGAGGCTTCCAAGTGAGCCCTTCAAGGGTTGTTCTGTATTCTGATTAAAACGTTTTGTTTTGAATGTAGATCAAGATTCAACTGTCACGTTTGAGCATTTGGGGTTAGTTTATGAATAATTTATTGTGTTTGTAGCTGTGTTCGCACGTGGATTATGGTAATGTTCAGGTAGGTAAATAGACCGGAAATGTGGAAAAGGGAAAACCTTTTTGTGGAGACAACACCTTCCTTACTGGAATTCTACATAAATGTGTTAACAATACTATCAAACTAAAATCTATTTAAGTACTTAGGAAAACATAATGTAAAATGATATTACATTTAAACATGGTAGCTTATTTTCGCACTAAACCAATTGGTAAAGTGACAGAGTTCACAAAATCCTCCTTTTTCAGCACACCATGTACAAAAAAAGCATGCTTGTAATAAGGAAGTGCATACATGAGAGTAGTGTAGGCTCGTAGTACAGACTGCTCATTTAAAACGAGCTGGCTTGTCGTCGGATTCGACAAACAATTGCCGCTCGTCTGGCGCGCCCGGCAGCCGGCTCAAGCCTTTCAGTCTTTTTAGTTTGTCTACAATTCCGTAAGGCCTCGCCGAGACAGCTTGAAAGCGGTCCGCAATTAGCCCGAGTCCTGCAAGCTATTGCTTCATTTTATATCTGCAGATTTGTTTTGGAGACGACGGAAGTAATCTTCATGGTTGGACGATTCTATCTTGTCTTCTTCATTTTGAGATTCATGCGTATTGAAAACGTGTCGATCATTTGCATTTCAATCAATCTCGAAGTTAAATTATAATGGATTTATCAGATTCAAAGTTATAAACTTCCCCACACAAAATCAAGACCTAACACGTGTTCATTAACCCAAAGCCTCCTTAGTAAAACAACCGTTACATCACGTAAACTTAAATTAATTTCAAATACTTTGTTAATTACCTAAGTCTTCAGTACAATTTCTGTGCTGAGTATCAACAATAGCAATGTAAATACACATGCCAGTACACACTTAGTTGTTTAGCATTTACATGTAAAGACAAGCCGAGCTGTATTCTGCGTCTGCGTTCATAATTACAAGATTGATGCTGAGATTAACGCAATTACGGAGCTGGAGGGGAACAGAGATTTTCATCTCGAACAAAACTGAATAATTTGTTAGAGAAAATATTTCTTACAAGAAAATTAGGTTAACAAATACTCTGTGAGGTTTCGGAGCCCTCAAATTATCTGACGTAGTCGACCGACGGTATTGTCGCTGCCTGAAGACTACAAAATGTGCGCCTAAGTATGGTTTTAATATCATCTTAGGACGTGGGTAATGGGTAGTGACCCTAATTCCCTGATATAATAACTATAGGGCTTCAAAAAAGCCGTGGAGTTATAATCATTTATGAGTTAGATTTTTGTGGCAACCGATTGCAGAAAAATTTCATTAATATAAGTAATATTAAGATTTATAATAACGCAGCTATAGCTTATTTGGCACAAGCTCATAGCGACTAAAGTGTAATTAATCTATTCATTATTAAACTCCATTATCTGCCACAAATTTGCCTATTGGGCTTGTATTTTATATACTTAGATATATTATGTACATAAGTAGGAACAAAAATACATCACAAAAAATACACATCAAGATAAATATTCTGAAAACACGTAGAAAGGGAAAGATGTGTATCTAATTGGATGTCATGTCGAATGATTGGGACTCGATATTTTCTCGATACGTCAGAATTTTACGCCTCGAGAAACTGCGATGATTTTCGGATATTGGAAATTTTGCCTTTTGCATCGCAGTCTCATCTTGATATTAGCTGTAGGATAGTTTTAGTTTTTCTCATGTCCGTATATGCGCAACTTAAAGAGGTCATCCTCTTTAAGTTGCTATTATATATAATAAAATATTGGGCATGTTTTTAGATGAATAAATTGCAAAGTGACTTTTTTACAATTATGAAGCAGTGCTTGACCGTGATCCCGCCTGATGGTAAGCAGTGATACAATTTGTTGGTAAAGCGCGCTAGTTTATTAACAGCCTATTCACTCTAGTCTTGAAGACACTTTAATTGTAGTCAGTCGGAAACACCGCCGCTGGCTAATTGTTCCAGTTCCTCGGTGTACTTCTGTACTTCCTTGATTGTATTAATTACATTTTCTAGTCTATACTAGACATAGAAAAGTATAATAATATAGAATATACAATATGTAAAGAAAACCCTGTCCGATCCGTGAAGGTATTGTTACAAAGCCGTGATAAACTTAAAAAAAATCCCCCTTAAAAAAATAAATATTATTTCGCAAAAAGAGGTAACTTAATACATGTGCGGTAAGCAACCCTTCCGCAGGCGGCGGGGGGCAGGGCACGCGGCACGTGGTCGCGTCGCTATTCGCTCATAATAATACCGGTGTTGTCACTTTTTTTAAAATTACCAAATTTCGGGGAAATTGGAATTAATTCCCGGGAAAAAAAGATTATTTTAAAATTCATTAGTATTGTTACTATGATGATTATAAGCCCCGCACGATGATATTGCGATTGGCGGCCATCTTGGTGACGTAGTCGAACTCGTACCATCGGTACCGTTCGCAAGTTCAGTCCGCGCTTACCCACTTACGCACATCGAATATTTTTGTTAGCTTTTTGTTTTTGTTATCATATTTTATTGTTGTTCTTGAGTTTTGTTGTTTAGTTTTGTTAGCTGTTACTCGTTAAAATGAGTAAGAAATTAATTAATAGTCGTGCTCGTGAAATTATAATTAAAGTGGACAATTATTTTGTTAAAGAGAAAGAGGACTGTAAGTTAGTTCTTGAAAGTATAAATCGTGCTTTAAAAAGTGCTTCGGACATTTTAATACCGAAGCAACTGCTTAGAGTTATTAAAAATATTTTTAAAAATTCTATCAAAGTCACGGAGTGTGTGGCATGTGCCACAGGCGTTGTAAAAAATACTGTGACGAAATTGAGACGAGAGCATGAGTCAGCAACAGCCAGTGGCAGCAAAATGAGAACTCCTACTAAAGGAAAAAGACAAAAGAAGAAATATTTCGACGGGTTTTCCTTAACAGCTTTAAGAAATATTATAGATTCAATGTATACGGTGAGGAGAGAAATGCCCACAATGCGCAAAATCTTGGCGGCTTCAAAAGTAGACCTTAATTATACTGGTAGTGAAACTACATTAAGAAAAATAATTAAATGTGATTTAGGCTACCAATTTAAACGATGCTACCAAAAAAGACGCCCTAATTCAAAGACCCAAAATTCAAGCGTGGAGGGCTAAATATTTACGACGTATGAAAGAAAATGACTGGCTTGGTAATAACAAAAGACCCGTTATTTATCTCGACGAAACGTGGATAGACGCACACTACACGGTAGAAAAATGTTGGCAAACAGCAACCGATGGAGTGAAACGGAACGACAGCCCCGGCCGCCAATGGATAATAGTTCACGCGGGAAGTTAAAGCGGTTTTGTTGACAATGTTCTTTTAATGTTTAAAGCAGACACCATAACGGGGGATTACTATGATCAAATGAATGCTGAGAATTTCACCAAGTGGCTTACAGAAAAATTAGTACCCAACATACCACGCAACTCCAAAATTGTGATGGACAACGCCCCTTATCACAGTAGGGATGAGAATAGGCCACCAAGTATGAACAATAAAAAACAATTGATTGTTGAGTGGCTACAAGGTCACAACATTGACTTTCCCAACAACAGTACAAAACCTGAACTGTATTTATTAATTAAACGGCACAGACCGCCGAAAAATTATAAAACTGACAATTTATTAGCTGGCAATGGCCATGAAGTCGTTAGATTACCACCTTACAACTGCGACCTCAACCCCATTGAGTACATCTGGAACCTGCTCCCTAATCGGCGAACACATTTTTGTCAAATGATTGCGACTAGTTGGATCAGTTGGTATCGTTCAGGCCGCTCATTGGTCTGTTCGGTCCAAACGATACCAACTAGTTGCAATCATTTGACAAAAAAGTGTTCGCCGATTAGGGGGCCGGTAAAGATGAGGGTGTCAGAAAAGAATGTGGAGCAGTTGGAAAGTCGCATTGAAGCTCTGACGTTGGAGGCGTTGACGTCAATAACTCCAGATGACTGTCGAAAAGAAGTCAATCATGTTAAACGGCTTGAAGAGGAATATTGGAATAAAGATCGAATAACTGACGAGTTATTTGTCATAAATACGGCGACGACAGTGTATCGGAAACGACAGACACAGAAAGCAGTTCTGATTCGGAAGACTATATACATTTTTTTACATAATATTATCCTGGTTTTATTTATAAGCTGATAGATGTAGGTAGTAATTAAAACATGACTACTATACAGTGGACTCTGGTTCAATTCCCGCTCGCAAATTAACAGAAATGTAGTTAGAAAAAAATAGTATACATGTAAGAAAGATATACGAATAAGTATATTTTTCTTACGTCTACAAAAATTATTTCCTTGAAATTTTTAATAATGAAAGTTTATTTGTCAGAATATGGGTGAGTAGGTATACCTACGAAAGAATGTTAAATGCAAAATTAATATTAGGGTTAAGGGTTTATTTGTATTTTATAATTTTATTACACTCTTTATAAAGAGAGTATGTATAATAAAATTATAAAATACAAATAAACCCTTAACCCTTATATTTTATACATACACTCTTTATAAAGAGTGTAATAAAATTATAAAATACAAATAAACCCTAAACCCTAATATTAATTTTGCATTTAACATTCTTTTGCTAGCTGTCCTTTTGTGTGACAGATGACGTCACAACGCTGTTATTGTGACAAGGTTCCATCGCAATATCATCGTGCGGGGCTAGTACGTAAAATTTTATATTATATTTGGTCATGTGTTTACCTAACCTTTATTATCCTTATGGGTCGGACAGGGTTTTCTTTACATATTGTATAGTGTAGAATAGTGTATATTAGAGTATAATCTCATGGTGTTTTGCAAATAGTAATGAATTACAAAGCTTGTAATTTTATCACGTACACATTCTAAAGCCAGAAAACTGGTAATAACAATAAAGTAAAAAAAAAAAAACGGGTTACACCCTAAGGCCCGTATTCCAGAAGGAAACTCAAGCATTGATCGCTGCTTAAGCATTACTTAAAACTAGTTTCAACCAATCAAATGGCTTGAAAGGAGACTTAAGTAGAGTTTAATTATGAGTTTCCTTCTGGAATACGGACCTAAGAGCGACGGCAGAAGTGAAAATATGAACAATAACGTTGTGCACTTTTGAATATTTTGGAATGGTTAAGGTATAATTTCGTACGAATTGTTTTATTTATCAGTATAAAACCACTATCATGTATATGTTAAATACAATACTCATTTATTGCGCTATCATTCACAATCATGCCTTATCTCAAAATAAGTGCAAAACGCCACTGAAAAAGTTTTAACTTCAGTAAAAAATCAATCATTTCAGCACAATGTTATTCTTAAAACAACAGCGCTTCACTCGCAACTTTTTTAAATGAAGGAGACATAAGCATAGCTTGGATCTGCTATTGTTACGATCCCTCCCTGCATTATCAGGGACGCCCTGAATAAATGAATATTTGATTTGCTAATTAAACTACGTCGGAGCAGGCGGCAGTGCATCTTTATTTTTGTAATACGACTTAAAAGGTAGAAAGGCTTTGTTATCTAATTTGATGAAATGATTTGAATAGAGTCGAGTTGCATTAAGTTAAAAACTCCTTTGTGCTGTGATATTAAGCCAGATAAAGCCGGGAATTAACTAGCTAAATAAACTTGATAAATTATGATATTTTGGTCAATTACTCAAAGTTAACAAAGACAGACTGATGTTTTAATTTTCTTTAGGTTGGTAGGTTAGCTTCTAATTGTATTGGGCCGCGGCTTGACATCGGGGCTTCAAGTTTCAAGTCCTCTCAAGATCTTGAGCTGTTGATGTTCATTTTAAGTTTTGAATATAATATAATCTATAGGCATAAAACTGGTACAAAACTTTTGCAAAATGAAAATTATTCTTCCTAAACAATTCAATTTCGGCGACGCAGTGTAGCTTTTGATACAGTACCCGCTGTTTCAGGTTTAAACAAAGCTTAACCGATGCTCTAATTCAAACAAACCACACTTTACCATTTTTGAATATCCTACGTCAAATCTGTAGGGCAAATGTTTGCGCAGACTGCCCATTTTCGCAAGCAAATATTGATATTACGTTATCTAATTCCCCTCTTAGTCGTCATCATAAATGTTACTCATATTTCGACTGTATATCGGGACAATAGACATCGAACTTTGTTCAATTTCCAATAACTATGGATAACCTTAATGTAACGTACATTCATTCAACGTTGCTTCGGCATTGACGGTAGGTATTCCAATTTAGTCTTGGTCGGATGAATTGTTCGCTTGCCATTCGTTCGTGTAGCAATAATGGTGGATGTATTATTTGAGATTCTATGAAAAGAGTAAAGTATCATGACGTCATTTCAGTGATGGAATGGTTATTGAGTGGGAATTTGCTATTATTCGTTCTCGAATAGGTAACATTAAGAGTAATAGCTGGAGCCGTTGTAGCCCAGCGGTCGTAGGTCAGAACCTTTTTTTTTTTTTGTAACCGGCATGGGCTTTACGTTATGTAAATTATTTTTCATCCCACCATCTCGGAAAGAGTATTTTTAATCTTCATTATCTGACTGGAAAAGCCGTTTTTATTCTCTAGAGGATAAAGTAAATTGAATTTAGAACATCGTGTGCACTAAGTTTGTAAATTAAAAAAAAAACATTATACCTATTTACTGTTACCTCTATGGTGCCGAATATATCATACAACTTTTTTTTAATTTGTTAAAAACTCAGACTCGGAACCTTCTTGGTGTTCTTTTTTCAATTTTCTTTGTACGCGGTTCTTTACGCGGCATTTTTTCACGTCATTGTTAAACCTTATATTAAAAAAAAGAAACTTGAAAACAAGTGAAAAACTAAAATGAGTGATTCTAGCGACGAGGAAGTTTGTTTGACGCCAACAGAATTGACTGAAACTGTTAATAATGCGCAAATGAGCTTTCTACCTCAACAATCACGCGAGAAGTATTTAAAACAGTACGATATGTTCAACACGTGGCGACTAGCAAAAGGAGCCAAAACTTTCTCAGAAAACGTTTTGCTGGCATATTTTATAGAATTATCCGAGAACAAGAAAGCAAGCACTCTATGGAGTACGTATTCGATGCTAAAAGCAACAATAAAGATGAAAAAAGACATACATATCGATACCTATCCTAAATTAGTAGCATTTTTAAAAAGAGCCTCATCTGGTCATCATCCAAAAAAATCGAAGGTTTTCACAGTATCTGATATTGAAAAGTTTCTTAACGAAGCACCCGATTCCGTATATTTGGCGGCAAAAGTAAGTCAGTTGCACATTCAGTATCTACTTAAGTACATATATTAATCTCAATTAAATAGTATACTTAGTAAATGTTGATAGGCATAATTATGCGTTCATATAAATTTTATTCATTTATCTACTACAATACTCTTTACATTGCAGGTTGTTCTTATTATTGGAATAAACGGAGCATGTCGAACTAATGAACTAACACAACTTAATGTCAAAAACATTGAGAAACATTCAGATGACTTACTATTAATTAATTTACCTAATACAAAGACAAAAAGAGACCGCAAGTTTGTCATTCGCAAGGAATACGTAACGATTGTTGAGAAATATCAAGCCTTACAGCCGCCTAACACTCCAATCAATCGTTTTTTTCTACAGTAGTGTTTAAAAAGCAACTTTGCACTCTTGTATAACAAAATTTGTTATACAAGAGTGCAAAGTTGCTTTTTAACCGCGTGTTCAATTTTGATGACCGAGCAAGCGAAGGATTCTAAAATTGAATCACGAGCGCAGCGAGTGATTCAAAATTAGAATCCTGAGCGTGAGCGAGGGAATCAAAAGGACACGAGGTGAAAAATCTTTGCACTCGAGTGCAACACGTAACTTTTCATTCCACCTCAGCGAGGAAATGACTAAATGCAATAAAAAAATGTTTACAATCACAAGATAGGTACACTTTTATTTCAGTTTAGGTATTAATTACTACATTATGACAGGTAAGTATTACAGAATAATCTTTAAATTATAATAAAATAATACTAAAGTATAATTAAGAAAATTTTAAAGTAACGTTGCAACAGTTACCTATTTAAATTGAGTGTAATATTTTTGTTTGGTACTGTAATATTGGTGTTAGTCACTTGTGTACTGTTTTTCGGTAAACTGTCTGTCATACTTAATAGTTGTACCGATTCATCGGATTCCCTTGGCGTGAATGTTGGAGAGAGAGGGAGATGGTTAGGTGTTTCATAACGGCTTATTTTTGATGTAGAAGGGCCAGTCCAAGTTTCCGATTGAGGCTCTTTCAGTGTAATGGCTCCTACGATGCCTTCACATATTTTAGACTTATTTTGGATGGAATCCTCTATGTATCCCTCTACAACTGCATTGGTCTTCCAGCCTCCGTGGCGCTTAAGGGACAGGAGATCAGCTCCGGAATCAGCCAAAAGTGTGGCTGAAGTTCGTCGGAAACAATGACCCGTGTACAACAGGGGTTCTGGAAGTTCAAGAAATGTTGCTATTTCTTGTGAGATACTGCCAATTTTATTAGTACCCATAGGCTGTCTAACACATTTTCCATTCCGATACTGTAGAAAAAAACGATTGATTGGAGTGTTAGGCGGCCGTAAGGCTTGATATTTCTCAACAATCGTTACGTATTCCTTGCGAATGACAAAGTTGCGGTCTCTTTTTGTCTTTGTATTAGGTAAATTAATTAATAGTAAGTCATCTGAATGTTTCTCAATGTTTTTGACATTAAGTTGTGTTAGTTCATTAGTTCGACATGCTCCGTTTATTCCAATAATAAGAACAACCTGCAATGTAAAGAGTATTGTAGTAGATAAATGAATAAAATTTATATGAACGCATAATTATGCCTATCAACATTTACTAAGTATACTATTTAATTGAGATTAATATATGTACTTAAGTAGATACTGAATGTGCAACTGACTTACTTTTGCCGCCAAATATACGGAATCGGGTGCTTCGTTAAGAAACTTTTCAATATCAGATACTGTGAAAACCTTCGATTTTTTTGGATGATGACCAGATGAGGCTCTTTTTAAAAATGCTACTAATTTAGGATAGGTATCGATATGTATGTCTTTTTTCATCTTTATTGTTGCTTTTAGCATCGAATACGTACTCCATAGAGTGCTTGCTTTCTTGTTCTCGGATAATTCTATAAAATATGCCATCAAAACGTTTTCTGAGAAAGTTTTGGCTCCTTTTGCTAGTCGCCACGTGTTGAACATATCGTACTGTTTTAAATACTTCTCGCGTGATTGTTGAGGTAGAAAGCTCATTTGCGCATTATTAACAGTTTCAGTCAATTCTGTTGGCGTCAAACAAACTTCCTCGTCGCTAGAATCACTCATTTTAGTTTTTCACTTGTTTTCAAGTTTCTTTTTTTTAATATAAGGTTTAACAATGACGTGAAAAAATGCCGCGTAAAGAACCGCGTACAAAGAAAATTGAAAAAAGAACACCAAGAAGGTTCCGAGTCTGAGTTTTTAACAAATTAAAAAAAAGTTGTATGATATATTCGGCACCATAGAGGTAACAGTAAATAGGTTTAATGTTTTTTTTTAATTTACAAACTTAGTGCACACGATGTTCTAAATTCAATTTACTTTATCCTCTAGAGAATAAAAACGGCTTTTCCAGTCAGATATTGAAGATTAAAAATACTCTTTCCGAGATGGTGGGATGAAAATACTCTTTCCGAATTGGTGGGATGAAAATAACTATTATCACCACCTCTTTTAAAATATCGCGAAAAATTCTAGAAACAAAATCAACAAAACTCGCATAGAGCAGACCTGTGTCTAGCAGTGGGAAGATTATAGGCTAATTATATAATATGTTAGGTATCAAAGTAAAAAACCTGTTACTGAAATAAAAAAACTTCTGCTCCGTTTTTACGCTATTTTTCTGTGGCAGAAAACATACTCGTATTTGGTGAGCTTGGAAAAGTATTTTAGAAAGTTATTTTCCCAGGCACAATGGGCCTATATGAAATCTTATTCGAATCTTTTGAGAAAGATCAGTAATTCAGCAGCGTATCTACGTATCGAAGATAGTTTTAGGATGAAAAAGGACAGTTCCTGAACTGTCTTTTTTGTTAAACCTTTTAGCTATAAGTCCGGACTTAAAGCTGGAAGAAAAATAAAAGATTTTCCTTATGGTACTATTTACATGTAGGTTGACAGTTTTATCGACAAAGCGATCCGCTTCCCCACCAACTTCACATTTGTTTAAGTTGTTTCGATAGAAAAAGGGATCTGCGGCGAGCTGCGAACTTGGATACTTTGTCCCGAAGCCACAATTTATTAGTTTGTTCTCGATTCATTACTCAGCTTGAGCCCGCGTTCGTAAAATGTCTTATTGGAAGATTGTACAGGTTTATTGTCCTTTTTATTGGTTGCTACAGCGGCGTGAGCTCAGAAATAGTTTACGTAGATTTTTTACAATCGTGCTTTATGTGTGTAATAAAGAAAGAAAGAAAGAAAGAAAATATGGTTATCTGGTACATAGTACACAATATCATCTTCTTCATCTTCTTCTCAGCCTATAGAGGTCCACTGCTGGACAAAAGCCTCCCCCAAGTCTTTCATTCCATTGGGGGGTTTGCCATAATTCCCACGCTTGGCAGGTGGGTTGGGGATCGCAGTAATTTGATATTCCACAGGAGAAGCGCTGCTGCCCGCTTCCCTGGTGAGAGTTCCCTTAGTCCCCTCTTACGACATCCACGGGAGGATATGGGTTGGTACTATTCTAAGCCTCACGGGAATATAGACACACAAAAAATATTTTTTCTAAATATATTTTTTTTACTGTCTGCGCGCCGCTGCTTCATCCGCATAAGTTTCAATCGCGTGGGAATATCCGAATAAAAACTATCCTATATGTTATACAACGTGTAATAAAAAGGGTATATACATACCAAGAGCATGGCATCTTTAGATGATATCAAACGATATCGGAAGGGTTTCAACTCAAAATAAAATACTCAAAAAATTGGTACCAAATTTTCGGTTCGTGTGTTTCTTAAAATCAAATCATAACAAACGTGGCAGCACACTACATACGTTAATAACTACTCGTTACCCGTGACATTACTTGCCAAAATCCGATAAATATCTTCAATATCCCTGTCGACTAGTATGATAGTAGCCTATCACAGGCGGTGTTTTTCCTCATAACTTCCTAACATGAAGAGATAGGATTAAAAACCCTTCCAATATCTTTTGATATCATGTAAAGATGCCATGCCTTTGTTATGTATATACCCTTTATGTTTCAGGTTGTATACTTAGTTATAAAAAATTTGCATGCTAAATTTCATCCGAATTCGGTTTGAAGTTTTTGCGTGAGAGTTACAAACATACATCCAAACTTGCACGTATACAACATTACTTTTGCGAAACCTGGAACATGTGTCCAGTATTTTTAAGTAAAGAATCTATGTACACAATTTCAAAAAGATATCATGAAAACAACAAAGTTATAAGCTTGTTATCCTACTTGGCTGTCCCAACAAAAATATGGTCCACGCTCCGCTCTGGCGGGCGAGCGGTGCATTGACCTCTGGCGTCAGCTGTTGCGCGGGCGTTGATCAACCTAAGCTGCGTACCGCGCTCGGTAACCATATTGCAACAGTTTCTAAATGCATGGTGTAAAAATTATTGGAATCGGTTCAGTTGCATATTCTGAACAAACTGTATTCAGGTTTAGCATAAAAAAAAAATAACGTTGTATATTAAGTAAGATTTCATACTCACAATCCATATAATAATAGTAACAAGGACTTAGTAAAATAACGTAACAGAAATACGTGGCCCACGAGCCTAAAAGACTGTTTTCAGTTTGTTAAAAAAATAATAATGCCAGTGACTTAATACTGAACTCTGCCTTAATTTTTGCAGAAATTCGTTTTTGATAAGCAATCGATTTTGAACTAATATGATCTCCCGCCCAGCATCAATCTAACATCTATACAAATCAACTATTAATCGAAAATCGTGTATCGTTAAGAGGTCCAATCAATATTTCATCAGCGGTGAGCGATGGAGCGTACAGTTCCAAATGCGGACCGATAGTTATATAAACTTTGAGACTGCGGCCGCTCCGTAATGGATTGCTAATATTAGCTAAATCTCGTAAGTTTACACCCCTCGCTGAACTGGATAAGTCGGTTCCATCCGTCTTTTATCCGGCGATTCGTTTCCCACAGCCCTGGGGGGTGGCAGGGCGTCGAAATGTTAGTTAAGTACTAGTAGCGTATATACGGGTAGCACATAGTGAGTAATAGGTTTTTGAATGAAGGATATTGATGATTGATTGCGTTCGAAGTAGATTACATTGGAGGGTCAGTCATTTTTTAGTTGGATTTTGCTTGATAGTTCCCCGTATGGATGAGAAATTGGATGGTTTGCGAACAAGGCATATTGTGTTTGTGCGTAGTGTAGAATCTGTAGGGATTATTTAAGAGCTTCCAGATTCAGTTTTTATACTATTGAAGTACTTTTTTAAATGCTAGTAAATCTAGTGCTTGATGCGATCCTGCATGATGGTCGCTATCGTCGTCTTCCTTTAGTTTTTCTTTTCGCATAATCTCTCTTTATCTATTTGTCTATTTTGCTTATCGGAGTTCTCTACTCCAGTTGATTAAATATATCGTGACAATGGATAGTGGAATAAAACTTTCTTTTTATAAGATGTACCATTGATGAAAATAAAGGGGGTGCTGACTGCGCCCTTTTTTACGAGCGCTGCTACCGTCGCTAGACTTTCTTGAAATATGACACGGCGAGGGCTCGCTTTCCCACCAGACACAGTATTGCGGTTCCCCGTAACAGTCTTTTCTTCGCTGTGAAATGGCGACACGATAAAACATTTTATGTCACTACTTTTGTTTACTTCAAAGCGTGAGTTTTGATGACAGGCGAATGTAGAGCAGTCGCTGTTGGGGTGACAATTGTCTCGCCCGTCGACGAGCGTTTGATGTATTTTCCTAAAACCTTTGTTCAAGTGTTGCGAACGAAAATGTTTTCTCGTGTATCGAGGCGTGAACCTCGCGCTGTGCGTACAATGTTCACGTCACGGTGAGCTTTTCTTTCAGCAAAATGATATTTGATTTTCTCTTTAATCTTTGGTTATGGAATTCGTTGACAACAATGTGTTCGTGCTTCGGAAATATTGGCTGAAGCTTTTAGCATAAAATCATAAGAAATAATGTATTTTCATTGTATATTGTGAGCGTGTAAGGAGCAGATTGACATAGACTTTGTTATAGGTGCCGTCGTCGGCATGTTGGGCGCGCGGCTCAAGTCATGGATGGAGGCGCAGCTGGGGCGGGCCAAAAAGCGTAAGCAGAAGCAGTCGCGGCCGGCAACAGCGACGGCGACCACGGGGCCTCTGCCACCACCTCACCTATCTTCCCCCGAAAGCGCGTACAGTACTGGGTATTCCACGGATGGTACCTCGCCGGGAACCGCCCCGGCCCCGCTAGCCGCTCCGCTCGTGGCGCCCCCGCCGCCGCCCGCGCCTCCGACCACTCATCTCTACCATGAACCAGCCAAGGTATATTTATGTTTAGCCATAAAGTACTTTCTGATAGCGGCCCAAATCTGCGCATATCCCTGAAATGAGAGTTTGAACAGTATGGTAAACAGTGTGGGAGATACCCGTGTATAATCTGAGTTATGCTCCTTTCATACCAAAATAGGGACCTTTAAAAGGGCCTTTTGAAAATGGATTAGTGATAGTAGCAAGTAAGCTTTGTGTAAAATTAATTTAGAGTTTACTTGTAAGATATAAGGGACACACAAATGTAAACCTATATGGTGTAGACATCGACGTTCTATTACCTGGGATTTAATTCATGAATCTGAACTTAGATATGGTTTGAAGTTCTGAAACCCCTGCTTTGTAATGAGTATAATATTATATACTTTTTTATAATTTAAACTAGTGTTTGTTCGCAATCCCGCCTGATGGTAACCAGTGATGGTGAAGCGCGCTAGTTTAATAAGAGAGAGTTTATTTAAAAAAAAACTGAGTGAGTAGGAAGAAAGACGGCAGTTGAGCGAGGTGATGCAATGTTAATCCCAACCACACGACCAACGATGCTGGCCGGAGGGAGATTGATCTGGAGATCCCCCACGACCAAACTCACAACACAACAACATTTGGCGCATTGTACCCGGCACACATGGCAACACAACTGCTCAGATCCGTCTTCCGTATGGCTTCACCAGACATCAACGCTTGGCGGTAAGACTTTGTCTGCTTGCAGGTATTTTTTGCCGGCAGACGATGTTGCATATGGCTTACCGCCGACAATTCCGTATATTGTGTCTGCACATACCTTTTTTTTAGACTACAGCGACTTTTCTTTTATAACCGATGAAATATTCCTACGCTACGGGTCTAAACTCATGTGCTGAATTCATAATTTCAGTTTACACTTGTACAATGTGCAAGGAAAGGTCTAGTTAATACAGATTACTTTTAAGTTTTTTTGCAGAAGTGGCCGTACCAAACGTACAGTGAAGGATATAGTGATAAATAACAGTGTCTAAATTATAAAACTAGACTACGTGCACAGTACTCTAATCAGAAGGCCCAGTATTGATTAGGTTGTCATAAAAGATTCCCCCATCTCCGTTCCATCATCGGACGACCCGTCGTACGGCGACTTTCCACCCTTATGTTGTTAACACCACTACGAACCGGACCAAGCGTTTCGCTTCTTCTTTTATACCGCGTACATCGAGGGACTGGAACAATTTGCCGGCGGCGGTGTTTCCGTCACACTACAATTTGAGTGTCTTCAAGGCTAGAGTGAATAGAAGTTAAGAGGTTTGTAACGGCACTAAAACTCCTTTCGACAAGGTATGACGAGGGAAAAGCTATTAAAAATTTCCTTGCGATTTCCCACAGTCCAGGATATTTTTCGGATATTTCTGCTTGCAGCCAAAATGTTGGGTAGCCTTTTCTAAATTTCACCTTCAGCTCCTCATTAGTGCTTAGCTCGAGCAGCTCCTCTTGTAATACAACATTGGCCACTTCCGTTTCATCAAATGGATTTATGATCCATGGTGGTATATCCATCGTCAGTACATCTTCAAACCTGGTTTTGAAGTCATCATGCAGGGCACTTAAATGTTGACTGTAGGTATGGATATCCTCATCAATACATTCTACCTGCGACAAGTTTGGAAATTGAGAGAATTCGCGCCAACTAATGTTTTGCTTCATAAATTTCAATTTTCCAAGAAAAGCCGAAGTTATCCCCTTTGTTTTTATTAAATTCAGGCTGTCCCCTTGTAACTGCAAGTTAATATCATTAAATATTTTAAACAAATCTGTCAAATATGCAATGTCTGCTTTGAATTTGATCAAGTTTTCTTTTAAATCTGGATCTCTACTTTCTAAGAACTCTAATATGGAATCGAAAACAGAGTAAAATCTCGTTAAGCATGCACCTTTCGACAACCAGCGTACTTCAGTATGTAAGAGCAGTCGTTGGAAGTCTTCATCATTTTCGTCGCACAATTGAGCAAATAAACGCGTATTCCATGCATTGCTTCTGATTTTGTTGACAGCTTTTATTACAAAATGAAGAGATTGGTTCAACCTGTCACTTAAATGTTTTGCCACAAGATGTTGCCGATGGATTACGCAATGAATAGCTGTAAGTCCTGGTATAATTCTTTTGAGATGACTTATAAACCCACGATATCGCCCGACCATTGCAGGAGCTCCGTCTGTTGCCACTGAAATAATGTTTGTAAATGGAATCGATTTTTCCGTAAAAAAATTACTCAGGACATTAAATATTGATTCGCCTTTAGTGTCAGTCTCCAAAGTTCTGGCAAATAGCAATTCTTCGTGAATTTCTTCCTCAATAATAAATCGGACATATGCCAATAGTAATGCTTCATTACCGGGTAACGTTGACTCGTCCAGTTGTATGGAAAAATGAGTTTTTTGCAGATGATTGCACAAAAAGCTTTCGATATCAGAGCTCATTTCATCAATGCGTCTTTGTACAGTATTGTTACTTAATGGAATTCTTTTTAGTACGTCAAATGGAGATTTGTGCAAAACAGTTTTTAAAACCTCTTCAACAGCGGGTAAAATTAATTGTTCTCCGATAGTGTGCGGTTTTCCAGATTTTGCTATAAGTAATGAGATATTGTAAGATGCCCGCAAGCCATCATCGTTACTTTGAGATGTTGAAGCGAACATACTGTGCATGGTGGGTCTCTTTCCATATTTTTCTTTCAATGTTTGAAAATATTTTAAACCTTTACCTATTTTATCAGTATGACACCTTTTTAGATGATCTTCGAGCTTAGATGGTTTCATAGAGTCATTGCTCAAAACTTTGTTGCATAATAGGCACATGGGCAATTGTTTGTCTGCCTCTGATGGAACAAAACCATATTTTAAATAATCGACACTATATTGTCGACATTTTTTCTTTGCTGTAGCCATGTTTCGTGTCAGTTACCTTACCTGTAAAAAAAAATGTTTTAGTAACCAAGTTTTTTTCTGAATATAGGTATCACACCGCAGCCTTTGTCCAACCAAACCAAGAAAGGGACCAACTAATAAACCGCTGAGACAAATACAGACGTTTTCACATAACGGTATCAATCTTAAAGTACAAAATTTACCACTAATTTTTAATAGTATAAATAAAAATTGGTGTACTCAGTATCGAATACTGATCAAATTTTGTAGGAAAAAATAAAAGTCGAAATCCCAAAATTGTCCATAAAAACGATAACTAACATTTTATTAAATCAATGAGTTCACGCGCTCCGTGTATTTGCGTATTTTTGTCTGCGGCTTCATTGTTAAAACATGACAAACTGGCATCGAAGTTCAAGCCCCGCCCTTTTCCCGTCGCCCGCGCACCGCTCGCTCTTTCCGAAAAGGAATAGTTTTGATAAAATAGTTACTTCAAAATCAATTTAAAATGATTATGAAATTACTGTTTTATAAAATTAGTAGTTATTTGCAAGAAAAATTACAAAATTAATTGCTCTGCAATATTGCTTATTCGGCTTTTTTAGAGAGGCAGTGCTTCTCTCGTGAAAAAACGATTGAATAAAACGTGCTGTGTTTGTCTTCAAATCGAAAGAGGACAATTAAAATATCTGTAAGTTGCTAAGTTACCTATCTATACAAGCCGTTGTGATCAACCGACTAGTACACGTAAACAAAATACTTACGTACTATAACAAAAAAACGGTAGGCTACTTACTTTTCTCGGGCACTAGCAAACACAGATATAAATTTTCTCACACCTTTTTTTTTTAAATTCCGCCTTTTTTTCGAAATCCGGGAAACAAATTGATCACCACTATAAATACTTGATGTCTTTGGCATCAAGTATTTATAGTGGTGATCAAGTTCATGTCTGAACAAGCATTAAGCATTGTCGGGCGGATAGCGCTTTGCAAGTCTGTACACGAAATTGTACGTAATATCGAATACGCAAGTTTGAACAAGTAACAGTCGCTTGCCTTATTAAAATATTATCTGCTTAGATAGGTACTTAAAACAATGTAGGTAGACCCTTATAAAAACTATGCTTACATTTTTTCTCTTTATTAGCAAAAGCAGATAAATTTTCGTGGATCCCCATTAACATCTTATGGACCCCCATTTTTTGTTCACGCCTACGTAGACCCCCAGCAAGTCTCCCGTGGACCCCTGGGGTCCACCTGGACCACTTTGGGAATCACTGCTTTAGTGGGTGATAACTTCTGCCGGCACCCCTTACATCGGGTGCCGGCAGAAGTTGTTGGAATGACAAATTTCAGACGAGGGCCCCAGATAGGCAGTCACTCTATGTAAGGTGCTGGTATTCAGCTGAATCTGGCTTGGCAAGAAAAAGGATAGGTGGATATTATGATTGTTGTTAGTTACTCGATCGTTTCAGCTTGTTACGGCGAGTGGATAGTTAGGGGCACTCGTAAAAGTAGTCATGCAGTGCACAAGCACAAATTGGATACGGGAAAAGTCTTGTGTATTCCATTGGGTAATAAAATCAACCTGATTTTATTTATCTAGGTTTATTGGATCATCTGTTTTCACGTGGCCAGTCACAATAACCTAGAGGCAATACAAACACAACGAAACATCTTCAAAATAAAAGACAAGAGTAGGTACACTTGTAGAGTTTCGTGAGTTGGACACATAAGTACATATACCTATGTCTTTTACTGAAATTGTTTTTTGCAGTAGGTAGGTTGTTTACCGCGTGGTTTGTTACTGTGTGGTACCGGGCTTAGAATAGTACCATCCCATATCCTCCCGTGGGTGTCGCAAGAGGCGACTAAGGGAACGCTCACCAGGGAAGCGGGCAACAGCCCCTACCCTTCTGCCAAGCGTGGGGATTATGGCAAACCCCTCAAAGCAAGCTTCATAGGAAGCTTTGGGGGAGGCCTTTGTCCCGCAGTGGATCTCTATAGGTTGAAGAAGAAGAAGAAGGTTGTCTGGTTACCAGCCGATCAATTTTGTTGGTCTGGTGAAATCTCATCAGGAAAAGTGAGGTGAAGTGAGCTAAGAGGCAGTAGTGTCAATTCAAGCATCCGCTTAGTATCAGTACGGCTATCACCTGATTTGCATTGGAATTTGGAAAATAGGTAGGTATTTGAAGAAACTATTGCCGTCGCGCTGCTTCCAACCTCTCCCGGTAAAGTGCGAAAAGGACAGTTTCAACTCAGGCAGATTTTACCTACAAAAACCTTTGTCAAAAACTTATCAAGTTTTTCTAATAGTCATCTGAACATCACGGTAAAAATGGGTTATTTTTCGCGATTTTGGAGTATCGTATTTCTTTTATTAAATAAGTTTTGAAAAAAATCAAATGATATATATTTTATATAATCACGGTATAAAATTGTAGAAAAAAATAATTGCTCTAAAAGCATTAGGTATTCACGAAGAAAACAGCGGAATACGTTTCTATAGAGAAAATACCACCAGAGTTCCCTCTTAAGCGGATATTGTGGAGTTATTTTCTAAAAAAATTGGTAAAGTCTTTTCAACTCTTCTCTCCCTTGATTAAGTATTGTATATATTATAATAGGATGTATAGTTTGTAATATATAGATATTACTAGCTTTCCGTCCACGGCTTCGCCCGCGTGGAGTTCGGTTATATCGCGCTTTTTAGATTTCCCTCGGGAATATCAAATTTTTCCGGGATAAAAGGTAGCCTATGTTCTTTCTCAGGGTCTAAAGATTGTGTATGCCAAATTACATCAAAATCGGTTTAGAGGTTTAAGCGGGAAAGCGTAACAGACAGACAGACAGACAGACAGATAGACAGACAGAGTTACTTTCGCATTTATAATATTAGTATGGATAAGACCCGGAAGGAAGTCAGTCTAGATACCGACAGAGCGCGCACAGGCGTGGATTGCCTAGGATAATTATTTATTTATAATTAATTACAACGGCTTGCGCCAATGACAGTAATTAAGGTATGCACACATAAAAATATTCATAAAACTAATAAAGATAAAATTAAACATATTACATGAGCAAAGATTATTCAAGAAAAAATAACAAATTAGAGATTAAACATAATAATTAACTTAGGAAATTAAAATAAAATACCTATAATAAAATCGAAAAAGTTATTACAACATATAAATTATTTACAAACAAACATATCTCTCGCAGAACATTACACAATCAGACATGATCGCCCTGAGTGTGTCATTAAAAATATCACACTCAGGCACTGCTTCCATTAAGGAGTTTAGGGCACCAAGCATGCGACACAACTAGCGTTGCCATCCGTCCGGGTTTCCCCGGATTTGTCCTAGTTTATAGGGCATCCGGGGAGCTTCCGGGGAAGGTTTCATTTTTGCGCGAGTTCGTCGTCGAACTAAGTATATTCATCGTTCCCCCACCCCTCCCGTCCGCCGTTTGTTCGTTGAGTATGTCTAAAAGATCTTGTTGATATGTCCGGCTTTCGGACTCTAAAATCCGGGCTTGTCCTCTTTCCAAATTTTAGAGATGGCAACCGTAGACACAACGGGGATTGCGCGCGCGACACAGTGCGGCAATGGGATGTGGCAAACAGTCGATGTCGTCGTTCGTTAGGACATCTAGTAATCCGGCACTTTTCAAACCACCAACTTACATCATTAATATATCAGTATTAGTCTGACAAAGCTATATTGTATTAAATTCAATAAGTTAGAGTATCTAGGTAGGTATGTATCTTTATAATTTTTTGTGTTTATATACATATATTTATTATTTTGTACCAAAAATAACCTAATTTTTACGTCGATGTAATCACTGTCCATTCCGAGGTTGCCTGGAAGAGTATACAGAAGGTAGTTCACTGTATGTTTGAAGTGTTTATTTTAATGCATTTTTTGGTATACATATATTAATGAATTGGTGGCACTCTAAAATATTACAATTTCGAGCTTCCACCACAACCAGACATGATTACTTACAATACTTACTGTAACTCGCTGATCAGATAGAACAAATGAATGACTCATTCAATAATTCATTCACGCACGGTTTTCAATTACCCACACAGGTAATCCATTTTCACCCTTCTGACGCAAAGCGATCATTATGAACTTAATAAGGCCGTACACCTACGAGCTGAATAATGTAGGTAGAGTGACCCACGTCTTAATGTGCGCTCCCGGCTTTATCAACTAAGTAGACCGTGCTAATTTAAGGGTGGATCTCCTGCAGGGCTATTTAAAGTCGGTAGGCCTGCCATCAGTTTCAATTAGGTATAACATTAACTTGGTGCGTGCTTAAATGTCAGGTGATTGCTTATAGGTACTTACGTTGAGCCCTACCTGTAAAAGCCTAAGCCCTGTGTGAAAGATCGCTCTTAGCGATAAGACCGCCCATTGTAAAATCTTTATATATTTGTTCTGTAATCTATATGGTGTACATCATATTTTTTTTTTTTTATATGTATATTATAAACTAGCGCTTGACCGCAATCCTGCCTGATGGTAATTAAGCAGTGACGCAATCGTTGATGGTGAAGCGCACTAGTTCATTAAAAGCCTATTCACTCTAGCCTTGAAGACACTCAAATTGTAGTCCGACGGAAACACCGCCGCTGACAAATTGTTCCAGTCCCTCGATGTACGCGGTATAAAGGAGGGGGCGAAACGCTTCGTCCGGATCGTAGTGGTGTTAACAACGTAAGGGTGGAAACCAGCCGTACGACGGGTCGTCCGATGGTGGAACGGAGATGGGGGAATTAAATCATGCAATTCCCTCGCACACTCCCCAAAATGCATCAACCTTTCATCAACCTTTTATCGTCCCACTGCTGGGCACAGGTCTCCTCTCATACAGAGAAGGATTGAGCGTAATCACCACGCTTGCTCAATGCGGGTTGGCGATTTCAGACTTAAAGTCCAGGTTTCCTCAAGATGTTTTCCTTCACCTTCAGTCATTGGTGTCCAAGATATACTTAGAAAGTACATATAACTTTAGAAAAGTTACATTGGTACTTGCCTGACCTGGAATCGAACCCGCGCACTCATATTCAAATCAAATCAAATCATTTATTTCAAATAAACCAGTTAGTTACAGGCACTTTTGAATTGTCAGAAGGTCGGTCAGTCAATAAGATGAAGCTAGTCGCCCATTCCAAAGAGTAGGTACCTATGGAGAAGAACGGGCAAGAAACTCCATGGACACTCTTTTAAATTTTTAAGCTATTGTTACAAATATTTGATTACATCATTCATGTTGAAATCAACCGCGTGAGAACGATGCAGAAATATATTGTACGCTGGGAGCGTCCATTATGGAAAACATACAAAAATCAATTCAGAAATTAAAATACGCCGTGGCAGCTAAGAGATGACCAGTCCCCTCCGACGGCGTCCGTTCACGAACATGACGTATGGATCAGCATCATTCAGCTCAGCCATATCGAAGGGAACCCAATGACCCAAAACACAAGCCACCATCAGCGAGACATTTGAGTGAGCATGACATACTCTCAACAGCCAGAGCACAATTAAGTCAATAAAAAAGACTAACCCAACAAATAAATGCCTTACAGCACATTCGTACATTGTGCTCACACGTTTGCCATGCAATTATACAATACTAAGAAATTGAATCTACACAATGCTAAGATAGTTTTGTCCAAGGTTCAGCAGCTCCAACAGTGTTCCCGAATCTGTGGAAAGTTTAGCTCCTGTGCAGCTGTACAAGTGCCGAACACCTCTGTCAGCGATACAATTCCGTAACGTACAATATGCTTGGCTACATAGTGTGTAATACAGGCTTTGAATAAATAACATAAACAATTACATATTAAAACTACAAGAGGAAAAATCAAAGAACAATCATTGTATAGAAATCTGACGCAGCTCAAGCCCAAGCCTTTTTGTCCTCAATATAATCCTTCACACTATAAAATGCTTTCTGACACAACTTACGTTTAATGAAGGATTTGAATTTATTCAGGCTCAGATCTTGAACCACCTCTGGAAGTCCATTGTAAAAATGTATACATTGGCATCTGAAAGAGCCACCTATTTTCTTGAGCCTTGTTGTAGGTACAATAAATTTGTGCCTGTTCCTAGTATTTATACCATGGACATCACTGTATTTTTTAATCAATTTTATATTTTTATGAGCATACAAAAGATTTTCATAAATATATTGAGACGGCACGGTCAGTACAATAATCTCTTTAAATTTTTCTCTGAGAGAGTGTCTCGGACTTAATTTATAAATTGCACGAACAGCTCGTTTCTGCAAAACAAATATTGTTTGAATATCGGCGGCATTTCCCCACAACAGAATGCCGTACGACATTACGCTGTGGAAATAGCCAAAGTACACTAAACGGGCCGTCTCAACATCAGTCAAATTACGAATTGTTCTAACTGCGTATGCAGCAGAACTTAGCTTTTTTGACAATTTTTCTATATGTGAACCCCATTGAAGCTTAGCATCCAGAGTTATACCCAAGAACACTGTGCTGTCGTCAGATTTCAATTCTTCGCCCTTTATCAACACTTTAGTTTCCACCTGCCTCACGTGAGGTAGAGTAAACTTAATGCATTTGGTTTTTTTCTCGTTTAAGAGTAAATTATTAACATTAAACCAATGGACTACTTTGGAGATCGCGCTATTTACATCATCAGTAACCTGCTATTTGAGAGGCTGGTGTTTCAACCACTAGGCCACCACGACCTAAGGTGTACATAATAAGGAGTATTCTATTCTATGGTATTCTGTATCTACATTATATTCGTACTTAAAATATAAAGGAAGTACCTAGGCGTTTACTGCAGTCTGCCTCCGCAAAAAAAAACTAATTATCGTCTGTCTAATCTTTTCCTATGTTAGGGTTGGCTTCCAGTTAAGTGGATGCAGCGTAATAGCAATATTTTACACGGAGCGACGCCCTATCTGACCCCCACAACCCAATTATTTATTATAATTACAATCATGGATGGTTAACTTAAATTGTTAGACAAAATCACTGGAACGGACTGTAAAAAAGGTTTGTTTAAATGTATCATTTTATTCTGAAAGGAGTACTTATAATTAAATAACGAATTAAAATTATATTTAATTTTTAGAAGAATTTAGATATAGGTATCTCATAATAACGTCCTCTAATTATAAACAAAACATAAAATCCAAAAACGTAATTAATTTCAATATAATAAACAAATTACATAAATCGCAATACATAATAGGAACTTTTCAGTTAGACGACATTAAATTCTGTCGCGAGTTTCCAAAAACGTAACTAGATGGCGTTGGCGTCGAATTGAATCTCACTATCGTTTGCTTACAGCTGTTTGGCTAGGCTCACGCCGCGCGCTACAAATCAACTTTCCTTGTCCTGGGGAGCATAGTGCGCAGTGATCGTAAAGTGAGAGCACTTATGCTGACACCCACAAGTTAATCTTGTATACCCGCGCCCGGCTGCCGTAAGGGAGTCCGAGCGCAATTTTTGAAAAACCCTCTTACTTACAGAGGGTTTAAAACTTGAATATAAATAATATAATTCACTCAACCACTTTATTACTGGTTTCCGATGTCTAATTTATGACCGATTTTAGATTAGAATCCGTTGTTTTCGACATGTTGTCAACAGCAACACACGAGGCTCTCTTATAATCCTTTTGCTGGAGATTTTAGTTACGTCAGAATCTTACAAAAACTTTTTATCTATCTACTTATAGGAATAATAAAACGAGTTTGTGCACTTTAAACACGCTCGATTGGTCTCTGGAACAATGAAGTCGAGTTAGAGAAATTATTTTTAAGTTGATAGGCCAATTCTTAAGGTTAAAGGTTATTTAAACGCTATGGTTTACGTATTATTTTTATGCTATATCCCTAAGGAGGCCACGCGAATACTACCTAATAACAGTAAGCGATGCAACGCGCCAGGGTAAGGGAATAAACTTTACGCGAATTAAGTTAGAAGATAGATTTACATTATTTTTAAAATCTATAGCATGTTATAATTCCACTATCTTCAATTAAACAATACCATTAATTTTAAATTTTAGCGTCGCTCCTCCAACGTGGTGGTTCGCCGCTGTATTCCTGAACCAACCCCTACCGTGGTGGTATGCGCCACACCATCTCCTCGACCACGGTGCCGTATAAGGACTAACCCATGGATGGGCGCGACCTCGCCCAGTAGAAGAAGGCCTTCGAACATAGTGCATCAGCACTCGCTACAGTGCCCATCGACGCAGCCGCAGCTACATCACGCTCCGTACTCACTTGATTCTCATGCCAAGTATGGGACCAGGTTAGGCGTTTTTACTTAATATTGGGATATATTTTTTCTGCTAACAATTTGTTTTTAGGAACATTCCTTGCAATTTTCGACCAAGTGTAGCAACAAATTTAAAATTTTGCTGAACTCACTGGCAATAGTGGGAAAAATATGGATATACTGGAAGAAAAATGAGTTTTAAAACGTTTATAATAAGAACATTGCTAGAATAAAAAAATTGTAACAATCACAAAACACTTTCAAGTGCAAATTTTCCTACTTTGCGTTTGTTCCCAATTTTCCAGACGAAAAGATTCCTTTTTTTTGCTCTCGGACGTAGGTCAGCGTATACATACAAATCACAAACTTTTATAGTGAATTCTTGAACTCTATTACAACTTCGGCTGGCACTAGTACTATACATAGGCACTTTCGCTATTATAAATGCAAATATACACCTGAAGGTAAGCAGCGATGTCATGGAATTAACATCCAACTTCGTTGAATAGAGTCCTATTAACCTACTACTATTTAGTGCTACTTAATTTGATTTTCCTGCTACACACCATAGTGTCGATTTGACATTTACTATGATTAATAATAATAATAAAAGGGGAATGCCAAGTCGCCATAGTAATTTAGGCCCACTGTGCACACAAATTTAAAATAATGATAATAATAGGGGGCAATTGTAATAATTAATTAGTAAAAGAAATGCTTTACAAAAACCTTAGCATTTCAAAGTTATTTAAGATTCTTATATTCCATCAATACTGTTTATATCAATACACTCGGGAGTCAAATAATACAAAATTCATTGTAGTTTCACATCTTTATTCATTTTGTTCATCATCATTATATCACTAAAAATTGTGCCGGTGGAAAAATATTATTCTGATGCCGTGCCCATCCTAAGTACCATACTGTTATAACATGGGCACATCATCCTACAGTGCGGCGGCCGACAATACAGTTACAGCAGAACTGCTGTATTGCTGCGTGGCCTGTGTTAGCAGTGCTGACTAAAACATAGGTACATGTAGTATACTTTGCGACTAACATAATAGCTAGCGATTCTGACCCTCGCCAGTGAACAGTTATAACCAAATATATTGCCATTCAAGGTTCTATTTCTAGCATTAGTGCACACTTCAATGACAGTATATTTAAATAGTATAATATAATTAAATAGGCTGCAAGTGCAAATGTTCCTCTATGCTATCTCGGTACTTCTGTAGGAATTTTCTCAAATTTCTGTTTGGAAAATCCTAAATAATATTGAACAATATGATTTGCCATAGTCTGAATGTTGTCAAAATCTAAATTCATCATCATATTATCTTTCAGTAAAGAGAGTAGTTCTTCCATTTGTTCAGAGCTAAATGTTCTAATAGGATTCAATATTGATTACAACAATTAATACCGGTCAAGTGATATGAGCAGATTCTACAATCTGAAGGCACATAGTAATTATATATAATCTCAAAGTAAACTTACGCGTAGTGATACTAGGACTAAAAGTCTTTCAACACCATTACAATCAGGGAAAAAACAATGCCATTGTGTACTTGGGGCCCGTATGTAATTTGGTAGTATTATTTGATCACTGGTATGTATATCTGCATTTCTTTCTTCTGCTTGGGTAGAAGTCGATTTATAGATATACACATTTCTTTATTAATAGTAATTGGAATAATAATTATTATTAAAGGAGATTTTTGGGAATTAATAAATGTTTGCTTAGAAGAAAATGACCGGTTATTAATAATAAACGAAAACTGATTATTCGGATTAATACATAGTTTTTTGTAAAGGCAACATTTTGAGCTCAAGTTTTATTCAAGTCAGTTCAAGTTCCATTAGTTTAGTCGGTTTAATGCTTAATATTTTTGAAAAAATGTTGCTGCATTGCTTAGACTAATAAGTACGTGGAAGATATTTGAAAAATATCAACATATTTTTTTTGTAAAACCAAATCCCTGTGCACGTCTGGGCCTAAACCTGGCATTCCCCTATAAACTACTAAATATCGAGTCACTGACGAATTCAACTGTGTTTTTAGATAACTTGATATATATATATTGTACAGTTATACCTAATTGAGAATTGAGGACTATGAGAGCAGTGGTGGCCCAATGATAACGATTTTTTTTTTTTTTTTTATAATTTATAAACTAGCGCTTGACCGCAATCCCGCCTGATGGTAAGCAGTAATGTGAATACGACTTAAGACTTGTATATCATGGTTTTACATAATTTCTTCTCCCAACAGTAGAAACATTAGAATAAAATGAGGCATATACACCTTTGAGTCATTGTCTTCCAGCGGCAGGCAGTAAATTTAATTTCAAACTTTTGGTAACTTGTGTCAAATATGGTTTTGTTACTTTCCGCATTTAGTTTGTGAAATATGTACAAGTCCTCAAAATTACCTCCATGCCTTTCTAAATTCCAGATCACCGCATCTCTCTCCACATTTATCACCGGAGCCTCACAGATCGCCTTACTATCGTGGAGGAGCATCCAGTGACGAAGAATGCCGAGGAATGCGAACGAGAGGCAGGGAAACGGCTATATTGTCTGATGCTGACTTCGATTCAGACGGTGATACGGGCCTTGATGGTGGAGATGAAGATGATGATGAGACTGCGTCGCCGGGGAGGAGGAGGGCTAGGAGAAGGAGACCGCCACGACGACCACCGCGATCTGCAGGTGAGATGACTATTACATATGTAGGCTATATATATACTGAAATATTAGCGAGACAGTAAGATTGGTGTCGGTGCTTGTGTTCACTGCCTAAGGAAACCCAGCACTTGAATATTGTTCTGTGTGTAAATGAACACTAAGGTTAATTAGGCTGGACTTCATGCGGTTCTGGTGTTTTGTCTATAAATTATAGTAAAAATATAAGCAGTAATATAGTGGCTCTGCACTATCCATAAATAAAAATGGTAATGTAGGTATGTACATATACAGTATGTTAACTAACAGAGGGCGTTCCCGTTAACCCGAAATAGTATAGCATACATACATGCTAAAAAAAATATTTCCATTCGAAAACAAAATGTTTTAAAATTTTTTCCAATAAGAAAATATTCAATAAAAATTTTAAATTGACATGTAAAAGAAACACACTGTACACGCGAACATGAAAGACGGCAACGTCGCAATTTATTTATACATGACGACTACTATTTTGATTTAAAACAGGAGGTTTCAAATTTATTTCCAATTAGAATTTTTTTTATTCGGATTTTTTTATGCTTATTTTTCTATGCTGATATTTTTATTTTAATCTATTAATGATATATATTAACGAGTTTAAGGGAACGCCCTCTGTTATTTAACATACTGTATAATCTACGGAAAATGCATAGTATGTATTATATTAGCATGTTTTGCTTTGTGTTTGTTCAAAATCGTATTTTAGCATTTATTTATACCGTTTGTATGCACATAAATAGTTATATTATTATTGTTGAAATGTGAATTCAAATTAAATGTTTCATTTTTAACATTCCTTAAACGAAAATTTATATGGTTTGAATTATTAGTTTTATTTTCAGGAGCAACTCCACCACGGATGCGGCGTCGCAACCACGCACCATCAGCTCCACCGGTCCGCGAGAGGGACCCACTGCTGGAGGCTGACAGGGAAGCAGAGAGGAAGTACAGGGAGCTGATTAGAGAAGCGGAGAAGTTGCTGGTGACGGTATCACGAGCACCACTTGAACCGCCACACAACCCTAGAGTTCGGGAACTCAGGGCTACTGAGGTAAGACATGACACTATTTATGACTAACAGAGATATATTCTTCTTCTTGTCTATGGTAACCTTAGTAACTAGACCTAGGGTAAAGTTACCTTTTTTTTATTAGTTATAAACTAGTGCTTGACTGCAATCCCGCCTGATGGTAAGCAGTGATGCAATCGTTGATGGTAAAACGCACTAGCTTATTAAGCCTATTCACTTAAAAAAAACTGAGTGAATAGGAAGGAAGACGGCAGTTGAGCGAGGTGATGCAATGTTTAACCCAACAACACGACCAACGATGCTGCGCCAGAGGATGATCTGGAGACCCTCCACGACCAAACTCCCGACACAACAACATTAGGCACATCGTACCCGGTACACATTGCAACACAACTGCTCAGACCCGTCCTCCGTACGGCTTCACCAGACATCATGCCGGAACACGACGAATCGCTTGGCGGCAAGATTTTGTCTGGTGGGTGGTAACTTATGCCGGCGCCTGATGTTGTTGCCTACCACCGAGAAGAATTAATCCTTAATCCAATTTACATTTAAAGAGGTGTCGAAGAGATAAAATTATACCTCCTTATTAACAAGGATTAACAATGATTTTGTTTACCACTTAAATACTCGTAGTTACTGAATTATGAACCTATCGGTTATAGAAATACAGCACTTTATATGAAAATGACAGCATATTTCTGTCCCTTTTTTTATTACTACTGCTCTCCCCTGGTATGGTAGTCAGATAATTTATTTTCCTTTTCTTACTATCTTTCTTATTTTTTTTTCTTATGTAGGTATATTGTTTTACAACTTTTCTTACATTCTGTTACATCGAATTCTCTTATTTTTTTTTTACTTTATTATATCTTTGTTTTTTCATATTTCGGTACTAGTTTGTCACTTTTGTATTAAGAACTTTGCAGAAATCAAAATAAAGTTCGAAATACAAAAATACCGAGTTAAAGCTAAGGCTAGAAATAAAATTAGATTTCGTTTTTCATAAGATAGTGTCGTAGGATAGCGTTTTAAAATATAATTCTTCTAGATCAACTCAGAATTTAAATACAAAAAGTCTTGCCTTTTTGAACTATCTATTTATCTGCATGATGAGGCCTGTACATTCATTTATCTACTATTTATTTTCACTTGGCACCATAACCCTAGCATTAACAGAGCCCAAAACCTTGTGTTGTCAGGTGGAAGCACCCCGTAGAAGTCCGGAGCGCACTCATATCACGAACTTCATGCGCGCGAACTCCCCCGAGCCCGTGCGGCGCCTGTCCCCGGTGGCGCGGCGCTCCCCGCTGGCAGCACCGCCCCCGCCCCCCGTGGCAAGGCGCCTCACTCCCCCTTCGCCCACTGACAGACCCCACTCCGAGCCCCCCAAGAGGAAGGCTTATGCTCGGGATGAGGTTAGTCTTTCTTGCATGTTTGGACTTGGATGAACTATTCTCTCTTTATTAGAGCAGAAACTATATTGCTTGACTTTTAATCTTCTAAATATCTATTTCGAATGATTCTATAATTTTTCGTTCCTTACTTTAACCACATTATCTTTAAAGCTCCAGCCCCTGTAGCCAATGTAACATCGCTTCATAGCGAAGCGAAATCGAATATCAAACCAACCATTGGCGGGAACGATTGATCACGCGACGCGATAAATCACGTGGTCAATCGTTCCCCCCATTGGTTGGTATGGTATTCGATTTCGCTTCGCTACGAAGCGATGTTACATTGGCTACAGGCCCTGATTAAGAAGCAAAGGTGGCTGTAAATAGTTCATATACTATAGAACATTATTTTTTGTTTTTGCGAACCCCGAAACACGTGTCCAGTATTTTTAAGTAAAAAATCTATGTACTGACGACAGCACATCAAGCTACTACAATCTGTCAGATTTCTTCATAAGATTTTCAACTTTATCTCTAAAGCATTACGGCTCTAGGTTGATTGGGAATATTTGGCAATTTCGGGTAGCTTGACCTGCTGTCGTACAAAATTTCAAATATATATCATGAAAAACCACAAAGTTATGAGCTTGTTATCCTATTTGGTTTTCCCAACAAAGATATCACTGCAAGAACTTCTAAATGTGTTTGTGGAAAAATATAACATGGTGTAAAAAATGATTGGAATCGATTCAGTTGCTTATTCTGAACAAACAACGTATATTCAGGTTTCGCATAAAAAAAAAACGTTATATAATTAATATAATACAATACTAGATAATACTACTTATAGTACTTATATATTAAAATAGATTGGTAGCAAAATTGATAGGATAGCATTTCACTGGCAAGAGAAGAATTTCAACCTATGACCAATAAACTTCATCAATGGCGCCGATTCTGTTGTTCATAAACTAAACTAATTTTAAGTTATGTGCATCTTTTTCTTTCCATTTCGTTAAGAAAAGGATAGAAGATAACATTTTAATTTAATCCTGTCAAATTAAGATACTCCATAGACAGTTTAGACGCGATAATAAACATGGCAACCAATCATTATATACGTCAATTTACGTCAAGCGCGGACTAATTTGACAGGTCTAAACTAACATAATTATGTTCTGTCCTTTTCTTAATGAAATAGAAGAAGAAATTTATTTTATTTTGTTAACAAGGGAATCGGGATATGTAGGTACGTAAATATTGAATGTCTAGCTAGCGAATCTAGACAATAGCAGTTGATATGGTAAAAGCTGCTAACATTATTTTGTTACCAGGTCCTGCAGACCTTGGAAGGTCTCCGCAAGAGTCTGCAACAGCAATCAGCTCTGCTAGCGGTGCAGCGGACACGCCTGGACTCCCTATAGCCGCCAAACTGTCCCCTTCCCGTCCCGTACTCCTAGGTATTAGACCTCTTTAGATATCAAGTAGCCAATGCCGGTTCACGCAACATGATGCCAATACTTTTTCGAAAGGATTTTAGTAGGTAGATTTATTGAATTATTTTTAGTGGTTCAAGCTCTGCTCTCGCTGATTTCTTACATATATAAAAGGTAAGGAAAGACAATAATAGGAATATAGAGTACAAGGATATTGGTTTCTTCTAATCTCTTGAAGGTATAAAAGTTCTGGACAGTGGGTTTTTTATGTGCTTTGGAGGTTGGTGGACTGATCCAATGGTTAGAACTTTTATTTATCATATTCTACGACTAAATTCGTTAGTCCTTCTCAGTTTTAATCAATAATCGAGAGCAGAGTGATCCACCTAGTTTAAATGTAGCAAATTATGTCTGTTGTTTGTTGACAGGTTTTTTGTAATGGTTTTTTAATCAAAATATAAACGTAATGCTTTTGTAATTGTTGTTAGGGAAATTCTGCCAAAATTTTCATTACAGGACTTAACAGATCAATATTATTGTTGTTTGTTTTCGTTTTTGCAGCTTGATAATAACTTGTTCGTCATCATGATTGTCCTCAATTTTAAATTTTAAGTGTTTTCATTAGGTACAGACGACAGCACATCAAGCTACTAAAGAAATGTCAGATTTCTTTGTTACTTTTTCAACTTTATCTGTAAAGCATTAACGCTCAAGTTGATTGGGAATTTTTGACATTTTCGGGTAGGTTAACCTGCTGTCATCCGTACATTAGTTTTTATTGTTTGTTTACAATTGTCAATTATTTCGTAATTTACGGGTTTAGTAAGTTCACGTGATAGGGTCGATGAAAATAAATGTCTAACAATGTTGGAGGATTCTGTAAGACAAAACAAAATGTATCCAGGAATTAGTACAACCTGTGGCACCGATTTACTTGTTCACAAACTAAATTTAAGTTCAGAGCATGTTATTCTTTGGATTTCATTAAGAAAAGGACAGAAGATAAATATTAGTTTAGTCCTGTCAAATTAGTCAGCACCTGACGTAAATTGTCGTACTTTTAGACGCCATGTTTTTAATCACGTCGAAACTGTCTATTGACTATCTTAATTTGACAGAACTAAACTAATAGGTATTCATCTTCTGTCCTTTTCTTGTTGAGATGGAAAGAAAAAGATGCAATGAACTAAAATTTAGTTTAGTTTAGGAACAAGGGAATCGGCGTCATTGTCAATTTATTCGATCACCATAATAATTTCAACACCTAATTTGAATTCCACTTGGTATTAATGAGAAAAACGTTGCCTAGCCAAATTTTTGTGGATATAATGTATGTTGTCCCTACAAAAATATGATCAACGAGCCGTCCGCGCCGAAAGCGGCGCAGCGCGGCGGGCAATTGTATTGTTGCGCTCGGTAACCACACTGAAGCATTTTTGAAATATGTTTGGGATATTATGGGGTATCGACTGAGTTGCTTATACTAAACAAAGTATATTATAAATTTAGTATCGTTGAGTTAATTATGGGATATTAACTCAACGATACTAAATTTATAATATACTTTGTTTCGAAACACAAGTCTCGAACTTACTTTGGGGCTAGCTCAATCTGTGTGATTTGTCCGTATATATTTATTTATTTATTTAGGTTTCATAAAAAGAAAAAATTACGTTGTATATTATACCTACACATTTAGATATGATGAAACAAATGGATTTATACTTGTGCTACAGTTTCTCGAGTTAATTGTTTTTTTCTATATTTTCTTGTTTTTAGTCAATGTGTATGGGAGTTATTAATTGTTAAGAGCGTGAACGGCAAGTAGTTGTTCCAAATACTTCTTTTTTCTAGTCCCTCCATAAGTTCTAGTCAGTTAGCCTGTCGTGTATTTAGTGTAGTGTTGTTATCCCCGTGTAGGCGAGGCCACTTCCATAATACTTGTAGTGTCATTTTATTAGTAGTAATTAGATTAGTGGTAACTGATGACGGTTTGTAGCTCTACTGAATCGCTGAACAATTGCCTAAAGTGTGGACCTGAACAATGACATTATCAGACGACGGCACATTAAACTACTACAATGTGTCAGATTTCTTTATTAGATTTTCAACTTAATCTCTAAAACATTAAGGCTCAAAATTGATTGGGATTATTTATCAGTTTCGAGTAGGTTGACCTGCTGTCGTCCGTATGTACAGTAAGGGTCAAAAGTGGAGTACCACTTTTGACACTTATTGTTATTGCAATAAAGTTCAAAAGCGGTAATGCACTTTTGATCCTTACCTGTGAATAAAACAACATATCAAGCTATACATTTGCAGTTTTAGTCGATCTCGCATTGTATAGGCTTTTCGTGTAATGAGAAGTTGGCTTATATTGAAAATGTTTATATTGACATGTCGTCGTGCGTACTTCGTCTTTTCGGAATAATGTCTCATCTTTTCCCCGAATGTAGATTTTATAAGTTTTGTAGTGAATTTTTCAAAATAGGGGTGGATGTTATGCAAATGTTCAAATGAATAAGCAATATTAACAATTATGAAATAGTGCCGTATCTCTCAGTAGTGCTACAACCATGGTCGCACATACAGGTTAGATGTTCCGGGGTAGTACCTAGAAAATAAACGGAGTGCTATAGAAGTACTCTCACCTTGTTTTGAGCATCACTAGGATTGACTGGGTATTAGCTCAAAAGTTAGTCCTTTTTAGTATAATTTTATAGCACTGTACGTTAACTTAGCACTCCATTTATTATCTACTCTATGGGTAGCGTATGTATCGAGTAGCGCCGTAGTTTAGACTAGAGCGGTCTCACTAGGGTAAGGGCGACCAGTGGCCACGGCGTACTAAGACTGCGTTATTATATCTTATAATTATTAACTTATACAATGTTTACTCGTTATACTGTGTTCGTTCGGTGGCTGGTTGAGAACTCCATTTGTTCAAGTCGTCGTTTTCGATGATAGTAAACCCTCTGGGGAGTTGTTTACTCCACGGTATCAAGGCATGTTCTTCAAGATTTTTTGAGATACACCTGGTGCTTACGGATGACTACCTCCATACCTAATGAGATATTGATGATACGTGAATCGTGATGCATTGTATGTCACGATTGATTTAATAGCTACTTTAAGTCCGAGTTAGCAAAAGTTATTTCCATATTTGAACTGATAAAGATGACAAGCGGTTGAGTTTAAGCCATAGATAGTGTTATTTTTTTTTTTATAAGTAAGTACCTAATGAGTTTTGTTTAGTATAATGTCTTCCATTTTAGGGGTTAGGTATTAATTAAGTTCACATTATGGTTAGCTCATACCTAGAAAACTGAAGTATGATCTCCTCATCTTTATGTGGAGATGTGTCAGTTTTTATCTGGAAGTATAAGGTGATTATTAAAAAAAAATCAAGAGATAAGGAATTTATAAAATTTATACCAATGATACCTAGTTAATTAATAACGTTAGATCTATAATTTGCATTTAACTTTTGCATTTATTTAATAAATATACTTTAACATTTTTATTGTTTTTGTTTGGATTTTTTACTCTTTTCTTCTCGCTTCTTTTAAGTGAGACCATGAGATTGCCTTGAATTTAAAAACATACTTCCATTCATGTTAAGTTAATATATCTGAACCAGCTGCCGAGCGAGAAGGAAGTCTATATGGGTTTCCATATTTTTGTTAGCGCAATTTTGGGGGATCGGCTATACGCGCGAACAACCCCCCAGCTAAATGTAAATATTTATCCACTTTACTTGTTCATTGTAAGTATAAATAAGATTTATACGTTTAGTTGAATTTTCATTAAAATATTATTCCATAACAGTGGTTTTATTTTGTCTTTTTTTACTAATGTGCAGGTTTCTACCTAAAGCTAGTAAGTGAATCAATATCCTCAAGTTGACTTAGCTAGTAATAGTTCAAAGAGAACATTAATTTATCAAAGTCAACAAGGAGAATATTTTTGCCTACTCTATTTTAGGTACAATTTGAATTTTACTATAGTTACTCCATGCAATAATAGATGGCGCTGTCTTCAAAGTTTCATAATGTAATTCTTGAACATTGCGGTAGATGGCGGCACTTGTTTGCAACGCTAGTGAAGGTTGCTATTGAATATGATGCAATTTTCCAAATAAAACACTGATCTTTGTTGAGGCAATAATAAATAACCCGCAATTAGCGTTAGTAGTGTTATTGATTGCATAAACAGAAACAAATGTTGTTCGTCAGTAGTTAACTCGGTAAATTGGGATAAGGTCGTTGAACTGAAAACAATTGTCGAATTATGACATAATAGTTATAAACAGTAAACAACACAAGAACAATACAAGGCACAGATTATAAAAAAAACAACACTGGTAAATATTCTTCAGCCCTAATAAATCAGTTTTTTATTATGTCTTTTTATTTTTAAATATCTACTCAAAAGTGCATGAATGTTGTGTTGAAGAACATTATCAACACAACAAAAGAAACAAAATAAATGATAAATAAATATCAGATTGCAAAAAAAGGATTTGGAGATGCTGGGATTTGAACCCAGGACTTTCAGCATGCGAAGCAGACACTCTACCACTGAGTTACATCCCCGATGAACAAACTGATTGAAATTGCGATACGTGGTCTACAACATGAGAGTAATCAAGCCGAATTATTGTTTTTTTTTTTCTAAATACCTCCCTGTTAATTTTGTCGGAATAACTTACTAATGGAGCAATGGACTAGTATCCGTTGAGTTCCATGCTACTGTGAAAGTCTCCCAATGCAGTGTGTACGATATTAGATTAAAAGTAGTTTAATATCATATCAATGGTAAGAACCTAATTAGTATACAAATGTACAAGTTATTATTGGTAATTAATTATCTATATTTGTCGTGAAACTCCGTAAAGGCCTTGTAGGACATATTGATTTCTAAGGAGCCAAAAACTTCTGTTCCTTTAGTGTGTACCGACTAATTAAATTATTAAAGTTACGCCGTGTAGATACTTAATAGTGGACCGGAAATTCGACAAATTGGGAAATATTATCGAACGCATATTAATGAAACAAGATGACACACATGGGCATAGTGAGTTTTCTGTCACGTAGGTACTTATTTAACGTAGGTAATTCTGTCCCGAGGCACAGTCAGATATACAGCGTAGATTTTACTTCGGCGTCAGAAGATCATTCATCATCATCCTTCCCTGAAGTCAGATTTGCAAGTCAGATTTTTAGAGTTGAATCATCCCCGGCTATTTTGTCTTACAAACTACACAAGCCCATCTAGGTACATGCAACATTAGTTATTTTTACTGTCGTGTGTAGGCCAAATGATCCTGTATAAGTCCCCGTTTATACTATCATTAGTAATTAGGGGAGTTCATACAGGTTCTGCATCTACATCTTGAGGAAACCTGGACTTTATAAATCTGAAATCGCCAACTCGCACTGAGCAAGCGTGGAGAGGAGACCTGTGCACAGCAGTGGCACGATAAAAAGGTTGATGATGATGATGATACATGTTCTGCGAAATTTCAACGATAACTGCCCCCCCCCCCCTTTTTATAAGTGGGGAAATCCTAATGGATACCCTCCTCCTGGGAATAACGGGAGGTTATGTCGGACTCCTACCAACTAAAGCCCCACTATTCCTTCCAGTACCATGAAACGGGGGCCCGGGATATAGGTACGCAAATGATTACATTTACACCTAGTGTTAGTAAACAAAGGTAATCGTACTAATTTTTTTTTGATCCGGTTGCTAAGCATTATATCAGACAATTATATATTTTATCTTATGTAATTTTTGCCATTTGCGTGCGGTATACGCAGTGACGGATTAACCCTTAATCAAATTAAGCAATTGCCTAGGGCATCACGTCTGGGGGGCACCAGAAGAAGCACAAAAAATGTTCGTCCTTAGGGCATCGCGAATCACGTCTCACTCTCACGTCACCAAAAACCACACCAAAAAAAGTTTCTAAGACTAATTTGAAAATTCGCGTGTTTTAAGTTAACATAGAGTCCGACCTAGAGTCATAACCCCGCTCCCGCTTGCCCATTCGCTGTCCGCTAGTGCATTCGGCAATTCGAATGTACCGGAATTCAAGTTGTGATTGTGACCGATTCTAGTTGACATACGGATAGGGGGCCCACAGGCGTGGGTTGCTTAGGGCATCAAGTAGTCTTAATCCGTCACTGGGTATACGATAGACCGGTAGTGGGCAATCAATTTGTCATCAAGCATAGGAGATTTGTGTAGCTTAGTATACAAAGGGGCCAACGATGCGTAAATTAGCAGGTTATTGGTCCATTGGCCTGATTTACTTACCGACCTATATACACATACAGGTATCGAGTAGGTCACCTAAAGTCCGAGCCAGCGCTTGTAAAGTTATCTCTTGAACTAGGTATATATTAAATTTTTTTCTATCACGCGATGTTTCTGTGATTTATACAACGTGTAACATAAAGGGTATGTACATACCAAGGGCATGGCATCTTTAGATGATATCAAACGATATCGGAAGGGTTTCAACTCAAAATAAAATACTCAAAAAATTGATACCAAATTTTCGGTTTCGTGTGTTTCTTAAAATCATATCATAACAAACGTGGCAGCATACTACATACGTTAATAACTACTCGTTACCCGTCACGTTACTTGCTAAAATCCGATAAATGTCTCCAATATCTCTGTGCGACTAGTATGATAGTAGCTAGCCTATCACAGGCGGTGTTTTTCCTCATAACTTCCTAACATATAGAGATATGATTAAAAACCCTTCCAATATCGTTTGATATCATGTAAAGATGCAATGCCTTTGTTACACGTTGTATACATCCCCTTTATTTCTTCTGCATCATTGGCTTGTAGCTTATAAATATGTGATTGATTTTAATATATTTTTAACCGACTTCAAATAATAGAGAAGGTTCTCAATTAGTCCCAAAGACGATTGGACCGATTTACAAAATTCTTGTTTTTTGACAGGTTAGACTTCCCGGATGTCCTCATAGTCATCAGGTCAAGACTAGATGATGGTACCCTTAAGAGCTTGCGGGAATCCAAAATAATTTTAACGGTTTTTAATATTATTACTCATCATCCTTATAATTTCAGCCGAAAGATGTCCACTGCTGGGCATAGGCCTCCTTCAAGGATCTCCACGATGACCGATCCTGCGCCTCCCTCATTCAGCGGTTCCCCGCGACCTTCACCTGGTCGTCGGTCCACCTTGTCGGGGCCTAGCCACGCTGTGACTTTCGGTGCGTGGTCGCCACTCGAGAACACGTCGGTTCCATCAGGCATTAGTTTGTGGACTACGAAAAAGCCTTTGATTCGATCGACACCTGGGCTGTAGGTACTGCATTCTCCCCAGCGGTGCCAAGTAGACTAGCGGTATATTGAATAGTTGAAGGGTTTGTACGAAAATGCCACCATGTCCGTCTGAATACAGCACCAGATCTCGAAACCAATACCTTTTCAGCGTGGTCTCAGACAGGGAGACGTTATCTCCCCGAAACTGTTCGCCGCTGTATTGGAGGTATGAGGATATTATTATTATAAAATCAAACACTGATAAATTATTTCTGGAAGCTTGTGATAACTACTTATTCGTATTTAGAATCATGGAGCCTTTACGAGGCCACGCAAAATTTATAATTCACTGTAATGACGACTCGGCTGTTATGGCTGTTAGATTAAACCCCAAGGTTTATATACCTACTTAAAAAAACCGGTTCGCCTTTGTTCTATACAAAAGAACGTAAGTAACACCTATTTTAACTGGGTTAGATCAGATGAGGTCGGAAAAATGTGCAATCCGGCTTGGAGGATTGCACATTTTTCTAGCTTCCTAGTTGCGGTATATCGCCCCACTTATACTGCATACCATCTTTCCATTTACCACTATATAAAGGGTGTATCTGACAACAACGCACAAACGAGTACCATGGATCCAGTAGATGATTTTGAACCCCCCAGTGCTGGAATTTTTCGTCGGCTTTTTCCTGATTTTGAAAAAAAAATGCAGTTATTTTCACTTTAGACCGTTCATAATTGCTATACTTTTATAACCCAATAAGATTTTAAAGTAAAAATTAATTAATTCGCTAATTACACAAAAAGCGCAATGTGAACAAAACTCGAAAAACAATCCCATCAGCTGAATTAATGGAGTTCACATCAGGGGTCAACGTCATACCTACAAACCCGCAAGGCGGCACGCTTGCAACGTTCAAATGCCGAGCCGACACTTTTTTTTTAAACACTGATATCTGTAACCGCTCATTAACGAAATAAATGACTATCATAATTTTATTAGTGGCATGCGGTCTAGCCTTTTCGCGAAGTTTGCGTTACGATGTCAGATACACCTTGTATAAACAGTTGTACAAGTAACTAAACATAACATTTCATAAATTGTTCACTGTAATTGATATATCCTCGACATACAGCGTAGGTAATTTGTGATAAAACTGACTCGGCGCGTTATTACTGATGGACAGACATAATGCCTTACGGATGAAAATACTATAAATAGAAATGGCATAAATTAAGAAAATTATATTAATTTTTAAGGAAGTGCGGAAATAATTATAGTTTCCGGTTTATCAGAAAGGCAAGACAAGGTAGACATCTAGAACTAGTCGTTAACTATGGTGTTAAAGTTCAATGCACAGATAACTGTAATTTTATGCCCATCATATTATTATACCACCTGGGAATAGGAGGAGGTTTTCTTTTCACAACGTAAGTATTTTATACAGGAGGTTAATAGGGTAATTGTTAATGAACTGACAGGTTAGATAAAGGGACAGACGGGCAGTTTTAATATGTATGACATTATGAGGGCAGATACGAGTAAGTACATGAATCCCGATGCTAAAGCGTAAGCTGTGGTAGGGCCTGCAGCCCTACCACAGCTTACGTGCTTTAGTTAAATAATCTAGTAGAGGCACTTGGTCTGGTTTGGGTTTTTAGAAAGGAAATTTGAACCAACATGCCTCTCTCTCTACCTATATTATAAGTAAAGCATGTATTTATTTATTTGTGTGTGGTCTTCTATAATTGAAGGAGCACACGTAAAAGAGCCTTACTCAATTATTGTAATTATCTATTGTATTTGTGTATCCTTTGTTGGAGATCGCAATAAATAAATAAATAAAATAAATAATATTTATTTGTTTGTTGTGGATACTTATTTTCCTGTTAATCTTTGTACAGTGCTGTCGTTCAAGCCCTCGCTGAAATGATAAGATTGTGGGTAAATATAATTTTAATGTCTTTGATTGTGGGGCACTCATCACTAGAAATCTAAACGCCCGTAAAAATGACAAGGGAACTTGCATATCTTACTGATATTCTATGCCACAGATCGCCCATTATGTAATGCAGCATCTAATTGCGTAACTACTACAGACTAGGGTTGTAACGGAGCTTCGCCTCCGATTCCGTTACTGCGGAAGTTCCGCAAGAAATCGTATCTTCGCTTCCGCCTCCGCCTCCGCACAATTTTGGCGGAGTTATAACGGAGGTTTATTTACGTATTTATAAAATAAATAACATGCAAGCTGCGACGCTCGACAACCGTCCGGCCGTGTTTGGGCGCGAAATGGTCAAGAATCAACTAGTGAAGGAATGCGGCCAACACAATTTGTTTCTCCTTAATTTTCATTACAAGAAGGTAATATTCTTTTTACCAAGTATACTACTATTAATGTACGTATTTAAAATAAAAAATTTGTTTTAATTAACCATAAATTTAATTTTTTTCTATAAATACTCGAGTCTCACCTCCGCATCCGCGGAGGTGAGACTCGTCGCGTCCGCATCGGCCTCCGCCTCCGCCAACAAGCCTCCGTTACAACCCTACTACAGACTATCAATTGGAATCATTTCGCTAATCCATTGCTCTACATGTTTGAAAAATGTGTCTGCCCAACAACATAAATAACGCAATGAATGTTGTTACACTGTCAAAATGAAACCCATTGTTACTGATAGTGTGTTACGAAATTACCCTGGTAGGTTCGGTTATAAATAAATTAAACTCCTCAACATTAAATAGAACCAAGAGATTGCGAAATATCTAACAATGTGTCTCTTATATTCAAAGTACTTGATTTTTATAGGGACCTGGAAACGACCGGTCATGATATTAAAATGTAACCGAGTCTTAGCTATTCAAAGGTAATTCTAACCTCCGTCACCCGTCTTTGTTGTGTATGTAAGGTATGTAAATTTAGTTGTTTTGAAGCGAATCTAATCATTTGGACTTCGTTCGTAAGTAAAACACTACATACTTCAACGTCTACCTACGTTGGTAGACAGCATATCTAGCTACTACAATCTGTCAGATTTCTTTATTAGATTTTCAACTTTATCTCTAAAACATTAAGGCTCAAGGTTGATTGGGAATATTTGTCAGTTTCGGGTAGCTTGACTTGTTGTCGTCCGTACATACCTACTCATATATTAAGGTAAATATTAGTTTATGTAGATCATGGTTATGTTAGGAACAACAACATGGGATCGAATATTTTAGATAAATCATTTCTAAATAAGAACATTAATAATAATAATAACTCGATAATCGAATCCAAGGGCCCAATATGTATTTTACAGTTCAACTCAATCGGATCGAATTACTGTCTCCTATAAGATACAGGTATTCCATAATTTAGGAGGCAGGATTTATTGTTTTGTTACATAGAAAATTACCTTTATTCTATTCTCTCTTCTTGTATCTATTCTTAGTGTTTTTAAGGCATGTACCTGCAAACACTATATATGTATGTTTTTGCTCAATAAAGTAATTATTATTATTATATTTACTAAACATTCAGAAACACAGTGTTCAGTAAATTCAGTGATCGTCTCGATTTATTAATTTTTTTGTTAAAGTGGTTTGTTTTTGACTGGGTATAGCTTGCTTAGCTTTATGATCTTCCTGTACAGGTTGCAATATCTAAATACTTTTTCTTCCTAAGTTTTTAGAATAGAATAGATAACTTACTCTTTATTATGTACAGCATATAAATGCATCATCATCATCATTTCAGCCGAAAGACGTCCACTGCCGGACATAGGCCTCCCCCAAGGTTCTCCATGACGACCGGTCCTGCGCCTCCCGCATTCAGCGGTTTGCCGCAGCCTTCACCAGGTTGTCGGTCCACCTTGTCGGGGGCCTACCCACGCTGCGTCTCCCGGTGCGTGGTCGCCAGTCGAGAACCCGAAGGCCATATCGGGTATTGGTCCTACGGGCAATGTGCCCGACCCACTGCCACTTTAGCGCTGCAATTCTTCGGGCTATGTCGGTTACTCTCGTTCTTCTGCGGATCACCTCATTCCTGATTCGATCGCGCAATGAAACCCCAAGCATAGCCCTCTCCATTGCCCTTTGAGTGTGTCGTGTAACGACAAGAAAAGACTTTAGAGGGAGACAGTATTTATTAAGTATACAGAAAAGACAAGATGGAAGTATAAAAATGAATAATGTAGATGAATGATTGATGGGTGATGGTGAAGGGCGGCCCCTGGTGGACCGGCGGCAGTTACGGAGAAGCGGCCCTGGCGGACCGGCGACAGCAACAGACGAGCGGCCCTGGCGGACCGGCGACAGCAACAGACGAGCGGCCCTGGCGGACCGGCGACAGCAACAGACGAGCGGCCCTGGACCGGCGACAGCAACAGACGAGCGGCCCTGGTGGACCGGCGACAGCAACGGACGAGCGGCCCTGGTGGACCGGCGACAGCAACGGACGAGCGGCCCTGGTGGACCGGCGACAGCAACGGACGAGCGGCCCTGGTGGACCGGCGACAGCAACGGACGAGCGGCCCTGGTGGACCGGCGGCAGCTGCAGAGGAGCGGCCCTGGTGGACCGGCGGCAGCTGCAGAGGAGCGGCCCTGGTGGACCGGCGGCAGCTGCAGAGGAGCGGCCCTGGTGGACCGGCGGCAGCTACGGAGGAGCGGCCCTGGTGGACCGGCGTCAGCTACAGAAGAACGGCCCTGGTAGACCGGCGGCAGCTACAGAAGAACGGCCCTGGTAGACCGGCGGCAGCTACAGAAGAGGCCCTGGTAGACTACAGCTGCCCCGGCGTCACAAGGCCGGCAGCAGTCGAGGGCTCCGGCGGCAAAGGGCCAGGCAGCTCCAGGCGCACCAGTTATATAGAGACTGGCACAGCAGGAAACACCCTAGAAGGGCTCTCGAGGCAGCGTTTACTGGAGACCTACTTTTAAGAGGCTTGTTTGGAAGCCAGAGCTCGACTGACCACTGCTCTGCGATGATTTCTAAAGAAACCTCGCAGAACGGTTGGAGGTCGAAATTTAAAATATTCGAAAATATGGACGAGGAACGGTAAATAATTTTACCATAAAAGAGTTCGAATAACAATTATGAAATAAAAATAGCAGACCAACAAGAATTTTGATGAGAAGGTTGTCATAGATACATCATCAACAATGTTGTCAAAAAATGTCAAAATAATGAAAATGTTCTGTAACAATGTAAATATAAATGGTATTAAATTAAAAAGTGCTGTGTTTGATAGGAAAAAGTGATACAGTCCTGCATAGGTACGGCTTCCTACACTAAGGGGTCGCTAAGTAGCCGAAACTTAGGCGTAAAGTTGAGGACTGAGTCTGTGAACAGAAAAATGAGTCCTGGTGTAGTGGAATATGATCAAAACAGAGCCTCATAATAATGGAATGCATATTATGGACCGTGGAAATGAATGATACATATATAAGTATGAATATGAGTATAAATAATAAGTGTAAGTATATCTGAATATGTACATAACATTACAAGTGACTTTGAGCCTTCTTATAATGCCCATTGTTAGTGACCACGTCTCAATTCCATACGTCATCACTGGCAATACACACTGGTCGAAGACTTGTGTCTTGAGACACTGCGGTATTTTGGACGAGAAGATTCTATGTAGCTTCCCGAAAGCAGCCCAGCCGAGTTGGATTCGACGATTGACCTGCATATAAATACAGATAAATAAATATATACAATATGTAAAGAAAACCCTGTCCGATCCGTGAAGGTATTGTTAGGTATCGATAACTGATTCTACTAATGCCCACAACGACAGGCTAAACTTAAAAAAATCTCCCTAAAAAAATAAATATTATTTCGCAAAAAGAGGTAACTTAATACATGTGCAGTAAGCAACCCTTTTCGCGGGCGGCGGGGGCAGGGCACGCGGCACCTGTGACGTGGTCGCGTCGCTATTCGCTTAAAATAATACCGGTGTTGTCACTTTTTTAAAAATTACCAAAATTCGGGGAAATTGGAACTAATTCCCGGAAAAAGGATTATTTCAAAATGCATTAGTATTGTTACTATGATGATTATGTAAAATTTTATATCATATTTGGTCAAGTGTTTACCTAACCTTTATTATCCTTATGGGTCGGACAGGGTTTTCTTTACATATTGTATACTTGCATATAAATTCCCGAACATAAATATAAATATTTTATAAAGGGTGATACAATGGGCGGTCTTATCGCTAGGAGACAGACCACAACCTTTGGATTTCTTTTCTACATGCCTCAGTGACTAACGTTTCCTTATGATAAGTAGTGGTAATTTTGAAAAATTTAACTAATACTCACAGCGTCGTAGTTTTAACTATTCCGTAGTACCTACTTATTATGTGTTACATGACGTATGTTTTATGATTGTTTGATATTCGACACCGTTTCTCAAGCATTTGGATGTACCATAAGTGGATGTGCAAACTGTGACTTGTAAATGTTGTATGTTATCAAAAAAACGGAAGAATTATAGAGAACTAGCTTTCCGCCTGCGGCTTCGCCCGCGTGGAGTTCGGTTATATCGCGCTTTTTAGATTTCCCTCGGGAATATCAAACTATTCCGTGATAAAAGGTAGCCTATGTCCTTTCTCAGGGTCTAAAGATTGTCTGTGTCAAATTTCATCAAAATCGGTTGAGAGGTTTAAGCGGGAAAGCGTAACAGACAGACAGACAGACAGAGTTACCTACTTTCGCATTTATAATATTAGTATGAATTATCATCATCATCATCAAAATCAACTTATAATGTTCCCACTGCTGGGACACAGGCCTCCTCTCAGTGAGAGGGAGTGGGCCGTAATCTACCACGCTGGCCCAGTGGGGGTTGGTAGATGTCACATTTCTTAGATATTTTTTTTTTGTACTTAGGACATACTGGTTTCCTTACAATGTTTTACTTTCACCGTAGAGACCTATGCATATATGTATAACCTTAAATTACAATAATAATAATATATAATCTTTTTGAGCTGTCTTCTTCTTCTTCAGCCTATAGATGTCCACTGCTGGACAAAGGCCTCCCCCAAGGCTTTCCACGCTGACCGGTCTTGTGCTGCACGCATCCATCGGCTTCCCGCGACCTTCACCAAGTCATCGGTCCACCTTGTTGGGGGCCTCCCTACGATGAGTCTTCCAGTACGTGGCCGCCACTCTAGAACCTTACTGCCCCATCGGCCATCGGTTCTACGAGCAATGTGCACTGCCCACTGCCACTTAAGTTTAGCGACTCGAAAAGCTATGTCGGTGACTTTGGTTCTTCTGTGAGCTTCTGCGGTTTGAGCTGTGTCTACCTTAAAATTTTGTTTTCGTAATTAATTGTGTAACTGTAACTGTAGCAGTTTTATTGCGGTATTTAGGTTGTTGGGCAGACTAAGCTTTCCCAATTATTTTAGCAAAGGATTAGCCACATCACATCTAGCTACAAAGAAGTGACAGTTAGCACAATATACTTTATTGAACCTAGTAAAACTAAATATGTAGATAAATATGTATAGAGTGTGGTGGGATTATAGATAGACACCGGTGTGTATGTACTTGTAATAGGTACTTGACGGGTTTCTATTCTTTATGGTACACACAACGACATAACCGGCTGCCCTTTCCAATTTCAGTTGACTTCGCATGGTACAGTCTCTTCGTTCTACAAAAGGTCACCTTATAATGGAAATGTATGGCTTGTTATGTCGTCGTGCGTACACTTGAAGATATTACAGCCGTTGTATAATACTTAACTCATTTTTTACTCAATCATCAATGTTTTGTAACTGTTGGTTTTATTTCTGCCTTCTGTGCAACGTTTAGTTGCTTGCGTGTAATTTACATAAACTTTTAATTTACGCGTATGTTGCCGGAGCTGCCACGATGTCTGATTAGCAGCGAGGCCGCTTTCTTATACTGCACAGCATTGAAGCTGTCGGTACGTGCCTCCGCGAACGTACATAGATGACGCGTAACAGAACCGAGGCAGACGCCACAGCACAGTAAATAAGTTATACAACGACCTTCTTTGGAAATCTCACTGCAAAAAGTTAGGTGAAGTTTGCTTAGAGTAGGGTTGCCATACGTCCGGAATTTTCTGGACATGTCCGGTAATATAGTGCTTTGTTCGGAATGCGTGGGGAGTCCTAAGCCGTCAGGAATTTCTACATTTTAAATAAAAACCAAAACTAAAACCTTAACAAATCTTAAATCAAACAAAATGAATCAAGGTTGAAAAATTCAAAAATTTGTTTCGCTTTACACATGCACGATTTTTTGTGAAGAAATCCGAAAATTTCATCCGATGTCCGGAATTTGCTCCGGAATTTCGATTGTTAGATCTGGGAACCCTAGCTTAAAGTGGCTTGTCAATGTAGTCTCAATTCGTAGCATTAGTTGGATTGACAGTTCACTCCATCTTCACTTGACCTCAGTTTTGACGGTGAAATGGTTCTAGAATTGCACTGAAGTACTTGCAGAGCATTTTAGGCCTTTTGGGTGTAGCTGAACTAACTGGCTATCTGAGTACAAGAACGGACGATAGCAGGTCGAGCTAACCGAAAATTTCAAGTATTCCCAATCATCTTTAGCCTTAATGTTTTCGATATAAAGTTGAAAATCTAATAAAGAAATCTGGAATAGCTTGATGTGCTGTCGTCTATACAAGTAAAAAGTTTAAGTTTGTTCTTTTATTTACACTTAGGTGAAGACCTACTTATTTGAGCAGCTACTTTGTAAAGCCTTCTAATTAAAAACAAGAATATGTTGGTATACACCTGTACAATTTCTACCAATGTTGTTTGTTTCTTAATTGTTGGCAATAAGATTGCTAATTAGAGAGGCGCGTAATTATCGCATTATTTAAAATTTCCAGAAGCTTCTCAATGTGTCTAATATTTTTGTTGATGTTTTAATGATGTAACAATTTAACTAGGTTAAGTAGTAATTTTATAGTTTCTCACTCTTTATACATACTTATATGTACATATCTAAACGGAATTATTATAAATATGTATAACGTAATAGATAAAAAAGGTAAACTTGTGTTTAGATACTTTTTAGATTGATTTACTTATCAGCAACAACGGTATCGCCTTGTTCCACTTTTGAATTATTATGAGATAGCTCCCTCTGACAGCCTCTGTGGCGTAGCGGTAGCGGACGCGGCCGCTGCGCAAGGCGGCGCGGGTTCGATCCCCGCATAGTGCAAGTATTTGTATGCATGAATATGAATATTTGCACTGGTCTGGTCGTGCCTCGGAAAGCACGTTAAGTCGTTGGTCCAGGTTGCCATACGAACATCTAGTGGCAGTCGTTACGGGTTGTTGGAGTCCTCAAAAATCCAACAATTGTTCTAACTGCAATGCTTCGATGTCGCCTTCGGGTTGTGGAGGTCAGACGGCAGTCGCTTCACGGAAAATGTCGAAGTTTAGCCATATCAGCAGTTGGATTGGTAAAGCGGACCCCAGACTCCAAAGCTGAAAAGGCTTCGGATGTGACTGGGATTAACGCTGGGATGATGATGATGGACCTGGGCCGCGCGCTCGGCGCGCCCGGTCGTATGACGCTTGCCGGGTGACGGAAAGCGAGTTTACACAGGTCCCACAATTATCACACGCTATTAAGCTCCATTAATATAAAAGTTTCATTTAATAGGCCTATGGGCCCAAAGGTTCTCGAGTGACGACCGCATACCGGGAGACGTAGCTGTGGAAGGTCTTCCACAACGGTGGATCTGGCGCCAGCCGCAGAACTGGTCGAAGTGACGGTGCTTGGCGGAGGCTTATTTCCAACAGTAGAAAGACTATGTAAAGATGATGATGAGACATCTGAAGGTTACTCTAATGATCTAATCAGTCAAAATAGATAAAGAAACTGGCTTCTTAACTAGGAATTTGAACTCTAACAATAAAAAATATGTAGTGTTGTGAAATTTGATGAAGATTAAATATTAAGGAGGTAGATACTTTTAAACGATTATCGACAGTCATTCTTTTTAATAAATTTAATAAATATATAAACAACAACAAGTATACCTTTATATATTGCCTTTATTTTTTTATTTTTATTGTTGCTTGCGACGTGGAGGCCCCGGTTCGATCCCCGGCCAGGTCATGATGGAAAACGATCTTTTCCTGATTGGCCTGGGTCTTGGATGTTTATATTGGATGATTATAAATATAGTATCGTTGAGTTAGTATCCCATATCACAACTCTCGAGCTTACTTTGGGGCTAGCTCAATCTGTGTGATTTGTCCGAATGTATGTATTTATTTATATTATAGATATGTATACATAGGTATACAATATGTTAAGAAAACCCTGTCCGACCCGTAAGGATAGTAAAGGTTAGATAAACACTTGACCAAATAACATATGAAATTTTACATAATCATCATAATAACAATACTAGTGAATTTTCAAATAACCTTTTTTCCCGCGAATAAATTGCAACTTCCCCAAAATTTGGTAATTTTTAAAAAGTGACAACATTATTTTTGGCGGTATAATTCTGAGCGAATAGCGATGCGGCCGCGTGCCGCGTGCCCTGCCCCTCTCCGCCCGCGCCTGTATGGCCTATCGCACATGTTTTAATTTACCTCTTTTTGCGAAATAATATTTATTTTTTAGGGGGATTTTTTTTTAAGTTTAGCCCGTCTGTAGGCATTAGTAGAATCAGTTATCGATACCTAACAATACCTTCACGGATCGGACAGGGTTTTCTTTACATATTGTATAAATGAATTCTTATGTTCCTCGATCACGCAGTCACACGTGATTGGCTGGTTCGATTCGCAAATTTTTTTCTTAGTTATGTTTGTTATTTTCAGGCAAAGGCGTCCTGTGAAAGAATTAAATTAAGAAAATTGCGCGGAAAAAGAGAAAATTCATGTATACCTATCACATGGTCAGTTACGTACCTGTATATCGCCTGTTCCCGTGTCGGACACCAGCAAAACTATTTACCTATTCACACACAAAAACAATAAAAATTGAATGTTTTATTATCGTAAAGCATTAGAATAATAAACACTTTTTTGAAGCATTTTCCTTATTCAAATTGGTGTAATTAACCAATTCAAAATCAATAATCATAATAAAATTCAAAAATCAAAAGTTAAAAGTCATTTATTTAAATTGAGCTGACAATCAGTACTTTTTGAACGTCAATATTACATAAGACAGTCCCCCAGAACGCCCACCCATCGCCACTTCCTAGTGCATTCGCTAGGAAGTAGAAGTAGCGGAACAAACTCTCCAGCAAAACAGCTGCCAGTTCATTAAAAAAAAACAACACATGAACACAAGGAAACACAACAGTCAACAACATAGCAAATAAGTAGAAACTTGTTACCTAAATAAAAGCCCCAGGTAGGTATAAATAGCAAACATGAGCCCCTCTGTTGGGTCAGCTAGTTTAATATATATATGTATTAAAAATAAACAAAAGAGAGTAAAAAACCTTACTATAATTATTATGAATTATAATTATTTATGACAATTTTATGCAATATTTCTGTTTGTGTGCAATGAGGAACCATGCCTCATATTTAAACGTGAGTACCTACTATATACTAATATTTAGAAATAAATTAACCGGATTATAAAAAATTGAACACAAAACCGGACGATAATTATTTCTGAAAATTTGCATTTGTAATTTACAGGGAGCATTTAGGTAATAGTGACGGCGGGATAAGCAGTCCCTCCAAATAAAATTCTGCCTTCAGGTGCATACGATTTACTACAATAATTAAGATAATTTTTAAATAATATAAAAGATTATATAATATAATCTGTCTATAATGTTTCTCTCACAAGCCTAATCACGGTGAGATGGAGTGAGCCGTAATCTACCACGCTAAAAATACGTATATGACAGTCGGAAAATGAAAAGCTGGTTTTAAACTTTATAAAAGTTCATTTTCCTAGGGAACCTTCAAAAGCAACTTTTAAGGTTTCAAACAAATGTGCGCTGTATTAAAGTAATTCATAATTAAATGCGTTCTAAAGGGGTAATCCGATGGGAAACCCTGGTCGGCATAACAAATTATCACTTAATTATGACGATTTATCGCACAAACACGAAATACACGTCATAACTAATAAAAAGTTTCCGTGAATGAATTCAATGCGTAGTTCATTGTACGAGCAAAAAATCTACCAAAGAATTATAGATACATATGTTATTAGAGCTGATTAACACTGGAGTCACAAATCCTAGTACAGAATTATACTGGTGGACAATAAAATGTGATCATAGTCTATAAAAGGTACTTACGTATAAAAAAGCATGACGAGATTTTTACCGGGAGAGGTTGGAAGCAGCGCGACGGTAATAGTTTCTTCAAATACCAACAAATTGCATGATTTAATTTCCCCATCTCCGTTCCACCAGCGGACGACCCGTCGTACGGCTGGTTTCCACCCTTACGTTGTTAACACCACTACGATCCGGACGAAGCGTTTCGCCTCCTCCTTTATACCGCGTACATCGAGGGACTGGACACAAATTGCCGGCGGCGGTGTTTCCGTCGGACTACAATTTGAGTGTCTTCAAGGCTAGAGTGAATAGGCTCTTAATAAACTAGTGCGCATTACCATCAACGATTGCGTCACTGCTTACCATCGGGCAGGATTGCGGTCAAGCGCTGGTTTATAATATGTAAGAAAAAAAACCTATTTTCCAAATTTTTTGCCACTAGAGTCCCCTCTTAAGCCCAACAACATGACCAACGATGCTGCGGCAGATGGAGAACGATTTGGAGACCCTCCATGACGAAACTGCCGACACAACAACATTTGGCGCATCGTACTACCGGCAACACAACTGCTGAGACCTGTCCTCCGTACGACTTCACCAGACATCATGCCGGAGCACGACGAATCGCTTGGCGGCAGAGCTATGCCTAGTGGGTGGTAACTTCTGCCGGCAGCTGATATTATGACCTACCACCGAGATGAATATAGCCATGATTTTCCGAAAATAATAATTATAATAATGCCAAATTGTAGCACCGACCCATGCCAATAAAGAAATCTATTAAAAAGCACCATCTGAAAAATGTGCATGCTTATACAGTATGTTAAATAACAGAGGGCGTTCCCTTAAACTCGTTAATATATATCATTAATAGATTAAAATAAAATAATCAGCATAGAAAAATAAGCATAAAAAAATCCGAATAAAAAAAAATTCTAATTGGAAATAAATTTGAAACCTCCTGTTTTAAATCAAAATAGTAGTCGTCATGTATAAATAAATTGCGACGTTGCCGTCTTTCATGTTCGCGTGTACAGTGTGTTTCTTTTACATGTCAATTTAAAATTTTTATTGAATATTTTCTTATTGGAAAAAATTTTAAAACATTTTGTTTTCGAATGGAAATATTTTTTTTAGCATGTATGTATGCTATACTATTTCGGGTTAACGGGAACGCCCTCTGTTAGTTAACATACTGTATAACTAATGTCAATGTCACTATGTAATGCATAATGTCAAATTAAACCTAAATGTAGAAAATGGCCCCCATTTCCTTGTTCACGAACTAAATTAAATTTAGGTTCAGTCAATCTTCTTCTTACTAATTCATTAAGAAAATGACAGAAGATAAAATGTTAGTTTAGACTAGGGTTGTAACGGAGCTTCGCCTCCGCTTCCGTTACTGTGGAAGTTCCGCAAGAAATCGTATCTTCGCTTCCGCCTCCGCCTCCGCACAATTTATGCGGAATTATAACGGAGGATTATTTACTTATTTATATAATAAATAACGCGCAAGCTGCGACGCTCGACAACCGCCCGGCCGCGTTTGAGCGAGAAATGGTCAAGAATGAACTAGTGCGAGGCGGGAATGCGGCAAACACAATTTGTTTCTCCTTAATTTTCATTACAAGAAGGTAATATTTTTTTTTACCAAGTATATATACTACTATTAATGTCATCATCAACCTTTTCATCGTCCCACTGCTGGGCACAGGTCTCCTCTCATATAGAGAAGGATTGAGCGTAATCACCACGCTTGCTCAATGCGGGTTGGCCATTTCAGACTTAAACTCCAGGTTTCCTCAAGATGTTTTCCTTCACCTTCAGTCATTGGTGTCCAAGATATGCTTAGAATGTACATATGACTTTAGAAAAGTTACATTGGTACTTGCCTGACCTGGAATCGAACCCGCGCACTCATACTTGAGAGGCCGGTGTTTAAAGCACTAGGCCACCACGACTCCACGACTATTAATGTACGTATTTAAAATAAAAGTTTTGTTTTAATTAACCATAAATTTCAATTTTTTCTGTATGTACTTTCACCTCCGCCTCCGTTAACCTCCGCATCCGCGGAGGTGAGACTCGTCACCTCCGCATCCGCCTCCGCCTCCGCTAACAAGCCTCCGTTACAACCCTAGTTTAGACCTGTCAAATTAGTCCACTCCTGACTCCTCACGTACTTTTGATCGCCATGTCTATAATCGCGTCTAAACTGTCTATGGAGTAACTTAATATGAGAAGATTAAACTAAAATGTTATCTTCTATCCTTTTCATACTAAAATAGAAAGAAAAAGATGCACTTAATTTAAAGTTAGTTTAGTTTGTGAATAAGAGAATCGGCGCCATTGTTAGTGAATGCTGAATGAAGATAAAAAAAATGCTAGTTATCTCAAACCACCCCTAAATGAACTCTAAAATGTAAGATGCATAGGATAATCCAATGTAACAGTGTCAATGCACTTCCAAAATCAAAAGTCATTTAATCAAATTTGGCTAAAAATCAGTACTTTATGAACGTCAATATTACATAAGACAGTCTGCCAAAATAAAGTCAAACGTAGGTCGCGTCCAAAGTTCCAAATACACGGGCCTACTGATTAACTGCATCTACTACGCTGCCATACAGCCTGAGGTTCAGCGTAGGCCTTGGTTTTCTAAATGTCCTAAATTGTCGAAGAGAACTGTTTCCTCATTGTGTAGACTTAGACTCGGACGTTGTTGTAGCCCAGTGTTCCTGAATAAGATCCACGTCCGGGATAATTCCCGGTGCGAGTGCGGTCTTGACGATGGCACTTTAGACCATATTTTCTTTTCTTGCTCCCATAATAATAAATCTTTTGACCTGTATTCAAATATTCCCAAAGTCAACATCCCTCTCCCAACTAATTTTCATACCCTACTTTCCCACTTCTCCCCTAAATTAATAAAGCTTTTGGCCAGATTCATAAATGAGAACGAGTTAAAATTTTAAATGGTGCGTAGTTTGTGTGTAAATAGTCTGTATATAGTATAAACTAGTGTAATCGTTGGCTAATGTGTCACTGTAAATTAGATTTTTTGTCTTACTAACCCATGTGTTTGTCCATGCAGCTACACTAACACCTACCACGAAGCGAAAAGTTCGACGGCCTGCCTTTATTTGCTGCCGTCACCACGTGACACTGGCAGAATAGTCGAAACCGGCTCAGTTGCCAAAGAAGGAAAAAAAAAAACTTATTCTATAAGATTATTTTTAAAACCCATGGACGTGTATCGATCAAATATGTATATCAAAACTCCGTTTTTAGGGTTCCGTAGCCAAATGGCAAAAAAACGGAACCCTTATAGATTCGTCCTGTCTGTCTGTCCGTCTGTCCGTCCGTATGTCACAGCCATTTTTTTCCGAAACTATAAGAGCTATACTGTTGAAACTTGGTAGGTAGATGTATTCTGTGAACCGCATTAAGATTTTCATGCAAAAATAAAAATAAAAAATAAATATTGGGGGGGCTCCCCATACTTAGAACTGAAACTCAAATTTTTTTTTTTCATCAAACACATACGTGTGGGGTCTATGGATAGGTCTTCAAAAATGATATCGAGCTTTCTAAAATATTTTTTTTCTAAACCGAATACTTTGCGTGACAGACGATTCTAAAGTGAAAAAAGTTGGTCCCCCCCTCTAACTTCTAAAATAAGAAAATGAAAAATCTAAAAAAAAAAAAACATATGATGTACATTACTATAAAAACTACCAACGAAAATTGTTTTGAACCAGATCTAGTAAGTAGTTTTTTTTTAATACCTCGTAAATCGTAAACCGCTTATTACCGCATAATCTTTCATACAAATAACTTAAATCCTTTAATTTCATAAATCAATGGTACGGAACCCTTTGTGCTTGAGTCCGACACGCACTTGGTCGGTTTTTTTATTTGTTAGAGCATCAATGGTCGATCAAAAGTGTTATTTTGGGCCAGCCATTAAAACATCTGAGTTTAGTCATTTAACTTACTTTAACATAACACGGCCAAGGTCTAATTAGGTAAGTATACAAATTAAATGTCATCCTAATTAATTAGGTATTATTTAAGCGTTCAGTTTATATCTTCTATTTATGAGTCGTGTAGCATGAAAGCACCTTTATGTAGGTAGCTAAGAGAACATCTGTAGGTATTCACGTGATCTGCGCCGTCTATAAAGATTTTGTCATCTTTATTTTCAGAATGCATTATGCAAGGAACGCATTATGTCATTCATTTTATTTTGACATGTTTAAAATGCATGAGTCTGAATTTCAGGCGAATATGTACGTATTATCATGTCATATTTGAATTATATTATAAAATACAATACTAATTTATTAGACGCTTTTATCACTGAATATTCAATAGTAAGAATATTTAAGTATCTGTTTGCTATGTCAAAATAACATCGTTTTAAAACAAACTCCTTTTAATTTTTTGTCTACCGTGTCTGTCAGTTTGTTGTGTCGGCTGATTTCCGAAACAGCTAGACTAATTTTGAAGGAACTTTGGCAGATAGATGATTTTATTAGAAGTAAATTGAGATAGGATACATTCATTTTAAAAAAAGGAATTAAAATTCCGTGCAATAAAAATAAAATCCCTGAAAATTCAATTATATTTTACACATGCACGAAATCCCCGGAATAGTTAGTCGCTAAAAACAAATTTTTGTATTGAAGTTGTGTGCTTTTATGATATGCAAACTGAAAATTAAGACAATACTCATCCCATTAATAGCTCATTTATGGCTCAGGAGAATCTTTGTCCATTCATTGGTTGCCTGGAAGATATTACATATTTATATTTAGTTGTGTTGAATGTATTTTTAAATAATGTATGTTTTTGATGTATAATAAAGTATACACAATGTTATTTTTTGTTTATAATATATCATTGATATAATATTAAACAGATATGATATGCTCTAACAAATTAACTAAAATAAATGTGCCGATCGGAGCAGCAGCACACACATGCAATTTTTTTATTCTGTGTACATTTCACACGTTGGCACAGTGTGAGTGAGATGGGGCGCAATCGAAAGCATAGAGAAGAAAAAGATGGCTAGCGTTTGTCGTTTGAGCTTAAATAGAATCGACGAAAACTAAAGCGATTTGCTGGACTTGCCTCCTTTTGTACGCTTCATTTTCAGTGCGCTAGTGACGTATCTACCTTAGTTTAATATTATATCAATGTAATATATACAATATGTAAAGAAAACCCTGTCCGACCCATAAGGATAACATAAGGTTAGGTAAACACATGACCAAATAAAATATGAAATTTTACGTAATCATCATAGTAACAATACTAATGAATTTTCGAAATAATCTTTTTTTTCCTGCGAATTAATTCCAACTTCCCCAAAATTTGGTAATTCTTAAAAAGTGACAACATTATTTTTGACGGTATAATTCTGAGCGAATAGCGATGCGACCGCGTGCCGCGTGCACTGCCCTTCTTAGCCCGCGCCTGTATGGCCTACCGCGCATGTTTTAAGTTACCTTTTTTTGCGAAATAATATTTATTTTTTAGGGGGATTTTTTTTTTTAAGTTTAGCCTGGCTTTGTAGGCATTAGTAGAATCAGTTATCGATACCTAACAATACCTTCACGGATCGGACAGGGTTTTCTTTACATATTGTATAAATTATAAACTAGCGCTTGATCGCAATCCCGCCCGCGCATGCGCGCGCATATTCAGAATAAGCAATGAATCGATTCAAATCATTTTTACACCATGTTATATTTTTCTGGAAAACATTTAGAAATTGTTGCAGTGTGGTTACTGAGCGCCCCACGCAGCTTACGGTAGATAATAGTACTGCGCGCGCGCGCAAAGCTGTCGCCAGAGGTCAACGCCTCGCTCGCCCGGCCGAGCGGACCATATTTTTGTTGGGACGGCAAGTAGGATAACAGGCTCATAACTTTGTGATTTTTCATGATATCTTTATGAAATTTTGTACATAGATTCTTTACTTAAAAATACTGGACACGTGTTTCGGGAGTCGCATAAACAAAAAATAATGTAATATTATATTACACTAGCTGCGCCACACGGTTTCACCCGCGTTTTTTTTATATGCCCCGCTCCTATTGGTCGCAGCGTGATGTTATAGTACATTACGATATTAGTGCGTAATGATGGTTATAACATGTGAGGCGGAATTTCAGCCCGAGCCGAAGGCGAGGGTGTAATTGAGCCGAGCATGTTATAACCAATACGCACGTATATCGTACGACGTTTTTTAACACACTTGCGAGGAAACAGAAAAAAAAGTATTTTATACTTTGTTCATTTTAAATAAATTCAATCTGTGAATGCACACTGTTGCTTTCCCGCCATTAGTATTATTATTTGCCATTTCAAATATGGAACAGCGCGCTGCTCACTGGCTAGAGCCCCGCGGCGGCGATCAGTTCCATAATTATTTGAAATGACAAATAATGCTGTTATGGAATTTGTATGGACTATAACTTAACTATTTGCTTTGATAACACACGCGTTTGTTATGGCCCGCTTTACATATTTAAAACCGGTGGGATTACATCAGCTTTACGAGCAAGGGTGTTAAAAAATAGCCTAAAGCCTTCCCGGATTAATGCGCTATCCAATGCAAAAAGAATTTTTCAAATCGGACCAGCAGTTTCTGAGATGTTTGTTTGTTTGTTTGTGCGCGCTAGCATAAACAAACAAACAAACTCTTCAGCTTTATATATTAAAGTATAGATTTTATTTATATACCTAATTAGACTTTGGCCGTGTTACGTTAAACTAAAACAAATAAATGATGATATAATACAAATTCTTTGAGAATGTTAAAATTCAGCAAGTTCAAAGTCACAGTTGACTGTGAATTAAGTGGCGCGGGCGACATTCATTGCATGCACAATTTATTTTGTAACAGGAAAGAATGGTGATGTAACATGGCGCGACATCGTACGACTGTCCGGTCAGGACGACAGGACACATACAAGGTGATACAGAAAACCCAACGGTTTCAACTAAACTTTGGAGAGAAAGCAACCTGTTCTGTTTTGATCAAATTAGACAGTTCAAACATTAATTGCGTTATGTACGTTGTTGAGCAGACATTTTTTTTTCGAACATATTTTTTGTTTTAATAATTATAAACTACTGCTTAACTGCAATCCCGCCTGATGGTAAGCAGTGATGCAATCGTTGATGGTAAAGCGCACTATTTTATTAAGCCTATTCACTTAAAAAACTTAGGAATAGGAAGGATGACGGCAGTAGATCGAGGTGATGCAATGTTAAACCCAAGACCAACACGACCAAACGAAGCTGCGCTAGAGGGAGATTGATCTAGACACTTTCCACGCCCAAACTCTCGACACAACAACATTTGGCGCATCGTACCCGGCACACATCGCAACACAACTGCTCAGACCCGTCCTCCGTACGGCATAACCAGACATTATGCCGCAACTGCTGGTGCTGCTAAGTGTCACCTGGCCACTTTGGATTCAGTGGAGAGGCGTGCGAAGAGGCTGATTGGTGACCCTTTTTTTTTTCGGGGTGGAAATCCTCATAGGATGTCCGCCGCCCTAGGGTGGGCGACGGGGTCTGTCAGACTTTTACTGACTAAAACCACCCCGGTGTCTCTTCTATCACGAGCGCGCGTGGGGCCCCGGGAGTCTAAATTCTTCCGCAGCCCCACACTCTCGTGCTGGCCAGGTCTGTCCGGGCCTCGTCTCCGGCACGGGGTAGTGGGGTGTTAAGCTACCCCGTGCATCGCCTCAGAGGCGCGCGCTGACACTCGACAACTCGAGACGGTCTCCAAAACCGGACAGGCGTAGAGTAGCCAGCCTTTCGGTGTTCTACAGGATACATTTTGCGGAGTGTGCGAGGGAATTGCACGATTTAATTCCCCCATCTCCGTTCCACCATCGAAGGACCCGTCGTACGGCGAGTTTCCACTCTTACGTTGTTAACATCATCGAGGGACTGGAACAATTTGCCAGCGGCGGTGTTTCCGTCGGACTACAATTTGAGTGTTTTCAAGGCTAGAGTGAATAGGCTCTTAATAAACTAGTGCGCTTTACCATCAACGATGGCGTCACTGCATACCATCAGGCGGGATTGCGGTCAAGGGCTAGTTTATAATTTATATAAAAAAAATATTTAAAGCAGCCTGTTCTGTTTTGATCAAATTTGACAGTTCAACAACATTCATTGCGTTATGTACGTGGTTGAGCAGACATTTTTTCGAACACATAGAGCAATCATCATCAACCTATTTATCGTCCCACTGCTGGGCACAGGTCTCCTCTCATACAGAGGATTGAGCGTAATCACCACGCTTGCTCAATGCGAGTTGGCGATTTCAGATTTAAAGTCCAGGTTTTTCACCTTTTAATCAGTCATTGGTGTCCAAGATATGCTTAGAAAGTACACATAACTTACTTAAGTTACATTGGTACTTGAGAGGCTGGTGTTTTAACCACTAGGCCACCACGACTTAGATAGAGTAATGGATTAGAAATAAACTTCAAAATGTTTCAAATTGATGGTATCTAATAGTGTGTTAAGCAATTTTTTTTTATACGGACAAATCACACAGATTGAGCTAGCCCCAAAGTAAGTTCGAGACTTGTGTTATGGGATACTAACTCAACGATACATACATAATAGATACATATATAATAGATACATATATAGATAAACATCCAAAACCCAGGCCAATCAGGAAAATCTCGTTTTCCATCATGACCTGGCCGGTGATCGAACCCGGGGCCTCCACGTCGCAGACAGGCGTGTTGACAGCTGCGCCATGGAGGACGACATTACGGAGGAATTAGGGTGCGGTTCAAGTATCTAAAATGTTTCAGCGTTGTTGATTTTCGGTAGTTTCTTGTTCAGTGGGGCTTATATTGTCCGAGTCTGGGCTGACCGGGGCGTTCCAGTCACATGGTGTGTATGATTCTTTATTGGTTCTAATCTGCAACAACAATGCACTTAGTTCTTTATTAGTATTCAGCTGAATCTGGTTAAACCGTAAGCCGAATCGAACTTAGTTATAAAAAGGCATAAGGCATGCAGATGATCTTGAATGCACTTAGTTCTTCCAGTCTCTTGTTTATTTTTTTACTAGCGGCCGCCAGCGACTTCGTTCGCGTTGAATTAGTTATGCTCTGCTCCTATTGGTCGCAGCGTAATGTTATATGTATAGCCTAAAGCCTTCCTGGTTTAATGGGCTATCCAACGCAAAAATATTTTTTCAAATCGGAGCAGTATTTCTTGAAATTAGCGCGTTCAAACAAACTCTTCAGCTTTATATATTAATATAGATTATAACGCATTTAACTGCTTCCCTAATATAGTATTTATAATAATGTTTATACAACGCTAACGTTTTCTTTATACAAAATCTGAATACAGTTTGTTCAGAATAAGCAACTGAAACGATTCCATTATTTTTTTACATATTTTTTCCTAAATATGTAAATTTAAAAAATGTTGCAGTGTGGTTACCGAGCGCATGACACTGTTCACAGCGGATCATAGTGTCCTAGGGATCCGCGACCATATTTTTGTTGGTACAACCAGGTATCATAACAAGTTTGTGATTTTTTATGAAAGCTTTTTGAAATTTTGTAAATTAATTGTTTAAATAAAAATACTGGACACGTGTTTCGGGTTTCGCATATAAAAAATAACATTGTTTAAACACATCAATATTCAACTCGCATATCGCTCTATGTTCTATGTGTATGTATGTGTTGTGTGATGTATGTAAAGTCGAAAAAGTTTCGCCACAGCTAGTTGTAAATAAAGTAGCAATGGCAAAAATTGCATGAAACGGAAATTACATTTCAAAAAACTTCAATTTGAATTAATGATGACGATAAGACGACGACGGAAGGAAAAATTGTACAAAGAAAATCTTTTCATTCAGAATATAATAGAATGAATGAAACGCATGTTATTATAATAGTCAAGGATGGAATACTTCTTCAACCTATAGAGGGCTTCCCACAATAACCGGTCTTGTGCTGCCCGCATCGATCGGCTTCCCGCCTGACCTCCACCAGGACCACCTTGTTGGAGACCTCCCTACGCTGCATCTTCCGGTACGTGGCCGCCACTCCAGAACCTTACTGTCTCATCGGCCATCGGTTCTACGAGCAATGTGCCCCCCCCCATTGCCACTTAATTTAGCGATTCGAATACTTAATGGAATACTTAGTTAATTATATTCCTACGTGATAGGTCAGTCCTCAGGCTCGTAGTAATTAAGAAATTACTATTCAAACTCAGCTTATTATTCGTGTTGCAACAAATCCTATGGTTTTTATAATGATATCAGGGTCAGGCTATTGCGTATTCACAATGTCTTATTGTTTCAAGTCAGTAATCTTGTTTATTTCCGCTTTAATAAAGTGGGAAGGAAAATTTGCAGTACCTCCTTCCTTTCCTGTTTTTCCTATTTTTGTTATTTATTATGGAAATATATTCCTTCAGTGGAGTATAAACTGGAAAGCGTGACGCAACTTGCTCCATTTTTTCTAGTTGATTTTTTTAGATTTGCTAATACGCTGTCTGAGTCATTTTGAAGGATATTGCTTATCATTGCCTCATATGTTCGCAAGCTAATGTTATTGAATTATTCAAAATGGAAGTCATTAACAGCATCCTAATTGCGTAACACACTATTATCAATTTGAAGCATATTGCTAATCCATTGCCCCCTATGCTCGAAAAATATGTTTGCTTACCAACGTAAACAACGCAATGAATGTTCTTGAAGTGTCAAAATGAAACCCATTGCTACTGATGGTGGTTTACGTAATTACCATGCTGCTATTAATGTGTTATGCTCTGGGGTACAACTATTACTCATTTTCAAACATATTATCATCTTCATGCACTCTGAAAATACTCAGACGTTCGTGCTTCCTCCAATTTTCCAATCTAGTGCTCATCGCATGATCGCAACCAAGCGATATGATACGATACGACCGGATCGAAAGTTCTGGAGGCCTTAAAATTTCGTCCAACGTTGGCCTAACAGAAACTAGGACATGGAATGAGTGTGGCATTGTGCTCGTGGGAAGTGGAGATAACTGGCGCTGTTAATAGGGATGTGGATGCTCCTTTTGTGTGCATCGTACGATGCGGGCGGCAGTTTACTGTCAATAATGATTTGAATCACGAACGTTCTCGAATGACGCGTACAATTTTCGGAAATGGTGGGCGGAATTCCAATTTGGTATACACCAAATCTGGCTTGGTCGGATATTATAAGTTCAAGGTGAGGAAATATTTTAAAGCTTAAAAAGATTTTGCCGGATATAAATGATGATTTTTGTCTATGACACCAATTAAAAATTATCAAGGGTTATCGTGTTACGTAGTAACTGGGTAGTGGTGGTCAGAGAGGCGGTCTTCTTCTTCATCTTCTCAGCCTATAGAGGTCCACTGTTGGACAAAGGCCTTCCCCTAGGCTTTCTACGATGGCCGGTCTTGTGCTGCCCGCATCCATCGGCTAGCCGCGACCTTCACCAGGTCATCGATCCACCTTGTTGGGGGCCTCCCTAGGCTGATAGATAGGTGGTCGCTCCATATTAAGTACTCATGGTATTCAGTTGCATGCAGTTTGATTGGCAGTCGACCCCAAGCGATTCCTCGTGTTCCGGCATGATGGCTGATGAAGCCGTATGGAGGACACGTCTGAGCGGTTGTGTTGCGATGTGTGCCGGGTACGATGCGCCAAATGTTGTATTGGGAGTTGGGTCGTGGAGAGTCTCCAGATCAATTTCCCTCGTTCATCGTTAACGTGTTGTTGGGTTTAACTTTGCATCACCTCCTCGCTCAACTGCCGTCTTCCTGCCATTTCACTGAAAAAACTTAGTGAATAGGAACTAAGTTTTTTCAGTAAATAGGCTTAATAAACTAGTGCGCTTTACCATCAAGGATTGCATACCTGCTTAACATCAGGCGGGATTGCAGTCAAGCACTAGTTTATAATTATTGTGTAAAAAAAAACATTATTGGGAAAATGTCTCGATCCTGCACCATCTTAGATGTTTCGTCTTCAGCCCAAGTTATATATTTATCATTATATTATACCCGTTACTCGGATTCGACATTTCTAGAGTAATTAGTTATTGCCAAGCCAGTAACAATGTTAATTGTTCTCGCAAGAGGACTAACGATTCCTTGATAAAAACCAAGCAGCACAAGATCCCCCATTCAGAACCTTTACTGCCATTAAGTAAGGAGGAGGGGGCCCCCCTGCCTCATTCAAACAGGTATTATTGTATTATGAAATAAGTCGTAATAACGCTACTATTTCCAAGGTTTTCTAGAATGTGATTGAATTATTAAACAACGCGTTGATACGCCATTATTTGTGCGAAAACGTTAAATAAGTAATAATGCTATTATTACATAAGCATTGAAATTCATGGCAATGGGAATTTTTAAAAATAGGGAAGTATATTTTGATAAAGATAAATAAAACTGGTAGTTATCTTATCGAAATGGCTTTTAACTATTTAATTTATTCAGGTTTGTTTATGTAGTAGTTAGTAGATAATAATCAAAACATTAACCCCCTTATTCATAAACGTTGTTTAAAGTTAACTAGTGATTAGCGATTTTTTAACCATACCTACATTTTTGACCTTCTAACGTCATTAAACTTTAATCATCGTTTATGAATAAACAGCACAGTGTTTAAAAGGTTTATTCATAAACGATGATAAAAGTTAAGTGACATGGAAACATCTAAAATGTATGATTAAACAATCGCTAATTACTAGTTATTAAGTAATAACTAAAAGATTAACAACATCTATTTCGGTAAGTATGTTATTTTTAACAAAATATACGTTTGACGTTGACAAGCACATGTTGTCTTTTCTCGGATATATGTACTTATAGATAACTAGCTTTCCGCCCGCGGCTTCGCCCGCGTGGAGTTCGGTTATATCGCGCTTTTTAGATTTCCCTCGGGAACAACAAATTTTTCCGGGATAAAAGGTAGCCTATGTTCATTCTGAGGATCTAAAGATTGTCTGTGGCAAATTTCATCAAAATCGGTTAAGAGGTTTAAACGGCAAAGCGTAACAGACAGACAGACAGAGTTACTTTCGCATTTATAGTATTAGTATGGATGGATGTCGTACCGTAATATCAAAATGAAAGTACCTAATATTTTTTTTGAATACGTTGTTCTTTGGAGATATATTATCAGTATTGTTGTAACCTTTCGTGGTGCACATGAACCGTCTTCGGACACAAATGGGAACAAATGTCCCCTGGAAAAGCGATGCAACTTCGACAGAAAGGCAATTGGGTGTGGAATTGTGCATATGGAGCTATGACATAAATTATGTCACCTCCATTTTGCCCTGAGCCTCAAAATGTGTAGTCAAAATAATCTATGTACTCCTACTAACGTCGCCGTGGAAGCGGTGAAATGTTGTGTCAACAAGATCTGGAATACAGTCGTGCCAGCTATAGATTTAAAGAAAAAGAAGATATTTGGTCAATTTGTTTTTTTATATAGACGTTGCCCCACACTAGGAATTTCTCCTGGATCGTGGGTGCGTTTACAAACATATAAACTCACATACACAAACAGCCAAACCCGAAACAACTATTTGTAGGTCATATTAATATTTTTTCCGTACGGGAATTGAACAAGTGACACGCAGAGCAGCACTAACCGTGCAGTCATATACAGTACGTTAACTAACAGAGGGCGTTCCCGTTAACCCGAAATAGTATAGCATACATACATGCTAAAAAAAATTTTTCCATTCGAAAACAAAATGTTTTAAAATTTTTTCCAATATGAAAATATTCAATAAAAAATTTAAATTGACATGTAAAAGAAACACACTGTACACGCGAACATGAAAAACGGCAACGTCGCAATTTATTTATACATGACGACTACTATTTTGATTTAAAACAGGAGGTTTCAAATTTATTTCCAATTAGAATTTTTTTTTATTCGGATTTTTTTATGCTTATTTTTCTATGCTGATATTTTTATTTTAATCTATTAATGATATATATTAACGAGTTTAAGGGAACGCCCTCTGTTATTTAACATACTGTATAAAATTCTAGGTGTAAATAATAAAAAAAAAAAACTTTCAGGTAGACCCTGGATGAGGCTGACATAGAGAGGTGTGGGGAATGGCCGTTGAGTAGAGAGCTTAAGAGACTAGTAGACCCAGCAGCGGATTGTGGATGGCAATTGATGATGGCAGAAAAAAAAACTCTGGTTTTTTTTTGTTCCCCTTTGTTGATGTTAAAACGTCTTGTTGACATAGAATTTTATTTGTCCTTCTCTTTGAGTGTTTTAATGTTTGAAATGACCACCTATTTTGCCTCAGTTTGAATAAGTTTCTGTTTACAAATAAAACAGCTTCTTGGTATTGTAGATATCATTTTTAAATGTTAGAAACCAGTGGTTGCCTGTGATTCCGTCTGTTGGTAAGCAGTGACAGTCGTTGATGGTTAAGCGCACTAGTTTATTATGAGCCTATTCATTCTAGCCTTGAAGACTGTTGCAGGCAAATTGTTGCTGTCTCTAGATGTATGCAATATGAAAGACCAAAGGCGGAACGCTACGTCCGGACTGTTGCTATGTCAAGTACTTACGTAAGTAAGGGTGGATATTCGCAGTATGACGGGTGGTCCGATGATGGAACGGTGCTGGCGGAATTAAGTTATGTAAAGTGCGAACACGCTCTCCCAAATATATCTGTACTACGTTTGACTAGAAAGGATGACACCAAATTATATTGTGTGAAATATGTAAATGAATATTATGTATAAAAGTGTCATACTTGTCTTATTTTCGGTTTTATTGGGATTCGTTAGTTTTACATTAGGTAGACTTCAATACTTGCTTACAACCTTTTGGGTGTATCTGTTAGCTGCTTACCAGATGAGTTGTGGAGATAAGTTATCCGTTGACGGACACTGATCGAAGTTTTAGATATTACGTCGACGGGGGTTTAGTATGTCCCATTTTATGGCGAGTCTAAATAGGGTTCCCGGTTATTATAACTAGTGCTGTAGTTAATATGGATGCCCGTAAGTGTTAAGATTAATAACGATCAAATGTAATTAAGTTTAACTGTCATAACTATTACGAATGGAAATTAAATAACTCAAAAATATACTTAAATAGAATTTTGAGTTTAGTACAAAACTCAGGTAATCGTCACCATCTTAATTATTATCCCCTTATAGTAGTGAAAAATTGTCTCCTTTTTCAATGTCATTATCATCAACCTTTTTTATCGTCCCAATGCTGGGCACAGGTCTCCTTTCATACAGAGAAGGATTGAGCGTAATCACCATGCTTGCTCTTTTGCTTTGCAGTGTATCTTAACAATTAATAAAACCAATTACCTATAAAATTATATGTCAGGTCTCGGGTTACAAATTTGAACGACTAATGTGTCACAGAGTTAAGGATCGTTTATTAACAAACAATCGTCAGTACAAGTCCTGCATTGTGTCGGTGTCAAATGGAGGGGCGCGACCTCTGCGCACGCGCATCCGATGTTGCGCCACCCCGACCACAGCGGCCCTCGGGCACACCTAGCGTTTGAGTTGTGGGGACGAGTGATATTATGTGATTGGGGTTTTAATTGCTTTAAAACGTTTAGTAGGTCTTAACTTAGCGATTAATGGATCCAGCTTGTGGCGTGGGCAGGTAAGGCTTCATTATCAATTCACAGCGGCCTTCTAGGTTTGAAATCGGACAGGGTAAGATAGAATACTTATATGCGGAAAGTATGTACCTAACAGCTCAACTTCAACTCTTGATCAATGGAATGGATACCACAATTTTGCCAATAACACGTGTAACAAATTATAGAAATTCTTTGAAAATTTTACTTCACTATAATGGCGGATTTCGATAATGACAGTCGAGAAAGAAGGCCGCGTGAACCGTCTACGAGTGAGGTTTGAGGCAAAGTCATGATGAGGCCACTATGCTGCGATATTTCAATGTTCTTTATGAATTATCTAATGAATGCACTTTTTACTAAATAAATCACGCGCTTTTATTTAGTAAACGACACTATAAATAATTTAAAAGTCCAATGAAAAATGAGCGTGACACTCAGCTTTCTCGCCAAAACTCCCATGTAACAGTTCAGCCAATGAGAAAACTTACATAGGAGAAATGGGCTGTCATCAACTACAATGATATTGTGTAATAACTTAGGAGTGAGCTCAAGTGACTTGTTATTCCACCTGATGACATTCGACTTTGACTCCTCACTTTGAACTCATTTCACATAAGTTTTCACGATGAGAATTTTACAGAGATGAGTCTTGTACCACGCGAATGCTTCTAGATGCAACATCTAGTTGAACATTTGAACACAGGAAAGGAAAATAGTACGGACATTTTTGGATCAGTAGCACACTCATTGGCCTCGACCTACTTTGACAGCAAAGAGCATTCCCCGAAGCCTCGATTCACGTATCAAACTGATTTGGCGGTCAAGGTAAAACTCGTTTAATTCATATAACCTACTTTTGTTTTTGACGTGAATCATATGTTCCTAAATGTACCGTTTTGTTCAAATAAATTTACCCACATAATATGTGTGAATAAGATATTGTCGAACCTGACACAAGCCACCTTTATTGTAAGCTATTTATTTCGAGTAAGAATAATTTATGCGAAAATTTAAGGCGCTGTCCAAAGATATATGTAGGTATACATCGTAAAACGCACTGGCTTTTTTCAACGCACAGTTAGGCGTATTGTTAAACATTAGAAGTCAGACAAAAATGAATGCTTCTTGGAGCATTTGTTCCAAGAAGATTTATTTGGGAAAGATTTCATAAAATAAAATAGTCCCTTTACTGATAAAACAATCGAATAGACCTCAACAAAATATTTTTTATCCCGTGATTCTCTGCTACGACTAGCAAAATACCTAAAAAGTATTCTACTACTACTAACATGTTACGTAACGAAGAAAATATGTTAGTTTACGCTCAAAATTTTCTTTTCAAATATACCTGCAATATAACTCATAATTAGGTGGGTTTGTTTTTCGATTTCGATTCGATTATAATGATGATACCGAAAAATTTGCTTTTCACGGTGCCTTAATCATAAAATATTCGATCATAATAGAATCAGGGTCATTATGGCTCTCTGATGGATGGATAAACAAAACCACTGCAGATCAATCAAAAGTGCCGTTACATTACTGTAAATCGATTTTTAAATTAGACATAGGCATTTATTTAAACAAGATAAAAATTATATTATATACAGGGTTCGGCACTCGAAGTGTTACTAATTTTACGTTGCTATAGCAACTAAACTGTTTACAATATGGCGCCCATTTTTTCACATTCCTTAGTGTATGGTATTGTTAATAAACTAACAAAAGCCTACTATTTTTCGTCGTTGTTAAAAAAAGTTTTGCAGATGGAAGTCAAACGAAACAGTGTCATTGCTTTGTATTTGGCTGGAAAGTCGCAGGCAGCCCTCGTTAATGAGCTAGGACATTTACATTTGAACAAAATGTTTGTGTATCGGACCATCACGCGTTACAATGATACGGGTAGCATCAGAAAACGCCATGGAGGTGGACATCCAACAACAGCAACATCATCAGCAATGTTTTGAAAGGTAAAGGCTAGAATTGAACGAAATCCACGACAAAGCGCAGTTAAATTGGCGAAAAGTCTTAATGTATCTGCCCGGAGCATAGGGCGCATATTAAAAAATAAACTGCAACTGAAGCCCTACAAATTACAAAAAGTGCAAGATCTGACACTTGCACAAAAGACAGTTCGTCTAGAAAGAGCTAAGAACTTAAAGCACTTGCACGGTGATAGCTTGCTTGAAAATTTGGTATTTTCCGATGAAAAATTTTTACCGTTCAGCAATATGTGAACAAGCAAAATGATCGCGTATAGTTAAAGTGTAAATCAAATGACAATTTAGACCAACGAATTGCCTTGCGAAAGCAAGCACCAGCATCTGTGATGGTTTGGGCGGCGGTAACTGCCATGAGACGCTCACCTCTCGTTTTCATTGACCAGGGTGTAAAGATAAACCAGCAGATCTACCGTAAAAAGATTTTAAACGATGCTTTGTTACCTTGGGTACATAAGCAATTTAGTAGAAATCATTGGACCTTTCAACAAGACTCGGCACCATCTCACAAAGCTCGTGAAACCCAAATTTTTTTACAAGAAAATGTTCAGAGCTTCATTTCTTCGCAACAATGGCCACCATATTCCCCGGACTGGATTTTTCCATAGGGTCAATTCTAGAAGCCAAAGTGTCAACAAAAAAATATGAGACGGTCGACGCCTTAAAGATTGTGCTTCGCCGAGAATGGAACAAAATACCAGCTGACCACATTCGTGCAGCGTGTGAAGCCTTCTCGGTCAGACTCGATGCTGTTATCCGCGCTAAAGGTGGCCATATCGAACAATAGCTTCTTTTTTTATTTATTGTATATGTCTTTTTTCGATACTGAAGTTTTTAAATAAATATGCTCATGTTTAACAGAATTACAGTATTTTGAATTGGTAGCACTTCGAGTGCCGACCCCTGTATATATAATAAGGAATATACCCCAGTTACTTATTAAATTATTATTTAAAATTTTATTTATAGTTTTAGTGTTCTTTCCTTTTCCTCAGCCTATAGATGTCCACTGCTGGACAAAGGCCTCCCCCAAGGCTTTCCACGATGACCGGTCTTGTGCTGCCCGCATCCATCGGCTTCCCGCGACCTTCACCAGGTCATCGGTCCACATTGTTGGGGGTCTCCCTACGCTGCGTCTTCCAGTACGTGGCCGCCACTCCAGAACCTTGCTGCCCCATCGGCCATCGGTTCTACGAGCAATGTGCCCTGCCCACTGCCACTTGAGTTTAGCGACTCGCAGAGCTATGTCGGTGACTTTGGTTCTTCTGCGGATCTCCTCATTTCTGATTCGATCACGCAGAGAAACTCCTAGCATAGCTCTTTCCATTGCCCTTTGTGTGACTCTGAGCCTTCGTATGAGGCCCATTGTGAGCGACCACGTTTCAGTTCCGTAAGTCATCACTGGCAACACACACTGGTCAAAGACTTTCGTCTTGAGACACTGTGGTATCTTGGACGACGAGAAGATGTAGCGTAGCTTCCCGAACGCTGCCCAACCGAGCTGGATTCGCCGAGACACCTCTTTCTCGAAGTTGGACCTACCTAGTTGGACTTTCTGTCCCAGGTATATATACTCGTCAACAACTTCGAGTGCAGAGCAACCAACTACAATTGGAGTGGGTGCGACATGAGAGTTCGACATGATCTTCGTCTTATCCATGTTCATTTTAGACCCACTTGTTGGGAAGCTCTGCTGAGGTCATTGAGCATTTTGCCCAAGTCTTCCAGGGTCTCAGCCATGACCACGATATCATCTGCGAAACGGAGATTAGTGATGTACTCGCCGTTGATGTTGATGCCAAGTCCTTTCCAGTCCAGGAGCTTGAAGACATCTTCCAACGCAGCAGTGAACAATTTAGGAGATATGACATCTCCTTGTCTCACTCCACGCTGCAGTTGGATCGGTTTCGAGTCCTGATCCTGGAGACGGACTGACATGGTGGCGTTTTTGTACAAACACTTTATCACCTCAATGTATCGATGGTCAATTTGGCACCGCTGGAGAGACTGTAGCACCGCCCAAGTCTCAATCGAATCGAAGGCCTTCTCATAGTTTCTCGTAGTTTTAGTGTTCAAATGTTCTTAATTAGTTAAGTAGGCCATCTAGTGGCACTCTTTTTAATGTATTCCGATACTGTTAAGATCCGGATAATGCAGAGGGCTGCAATATTGTTATAATAATGTTATATTACTGTTTGTAAATATTTTATATTGTAGCTGTTTATTGTCTCATAATTAATAAAATAAAATTATCCTTTTATTTTTAGAAGAAGGTGATGAAAAATAATTCATTGGACATGAACATACCGATATTATCTCCGATTGACGATCAATAGCGGTGTTATTGATGTGTTTATCGATTGATTGTTCATCAGTCATTGTAGCTAATGATTTAGTGACGTGCGCGAATGTGTTAAGAAATGTTTTTTTGTCCAATGAAATTTCTCGAAAATTCGTAGGTACCATAGTCTTTATTTGATTCAGTCTCGAGTTAAAGCCGGCTAAATATCCGCATCATCATCATTTCATCTGAAAGACTTCCACTGTTGGACATAGGCTAGATTATCTAAAACACCACCACGCCGACCAGTTTTGCTTTCACATCCAGCAGGTTCCTGTGGTGGACCAATCACTTCATCAGTCATCACTTCAAGCTACTACATCCTGTCAGATTTCTTTATTAGATTTTTAATTTTATCTCCAAGATTGACTGGGAGAATTTGATAGTTTCGGGTAACTTGAGCTGCTGTCGTCTGTAAATGAAAAGGCAGGCTTATGCTTAGCTGTCAATGAAGTCAAGCTGTGTATAACGATGATGAAATTAAGTTTACCACGGAAGTAATTTTACATACAGGGTGTATCTGACATCGTAACGCAAACTTCGCGAAAAGGCTCGACCGCATGCCACTAATAAAATTATGATAGTCATTTATGTCGTTAATGAACGGTTACAGAATACACAGTGTTTAAAATAAAGTGTCGGCTCGGCTTTTGAACGTTGCAAGCGTGCCGCCGTGCGAGTTTGTAGGTATGAAGTTGATCCCTGATGTGAACTCTATTAAATCAGCTGATAAGATCGTTTTTCGGGTTTTGTTTTCATTGCGCTATTTTATGTAATTAGCGAATTATTTAATTTTTACTTTAAAATCTTATTGGGTTATAAAAGTATAGCAATTGTGAATGGTCTGAATTAAAAAAAAAACTAGGTACATTTATTTTTTTTAAATCATGAAAAAGCCGACGAAAAATTCCACCACTGGGGGGTTCAGAATCATGTACTGTATCCATGGTACTCGTTTGTGCGTCGATGTGAGATACACCCTTTATAGTTTTCCATAACCTGTTGCTATTCTTTACTAATATTTTAACGAGATGCTATCAGTGACTATTATAGAAATGGCGCTGTTGTGCTCGGAAAAAAAATATTCATAACAATCTATGTTTAGACTCGACTGTTTTTTATATCATGGGAGGCGTTTTTTTTAGTGTCGGACTGACGTCAAGCAACTTGCTTTACCGGACTGGTTTAAGAACGAAGTTGTTTTCTTTTTGGGAATGTCACCTTACAGTTTAACCTATGACGGAAGAAAACGACCTCAAAGTTGTCGTCTGCTTAACCGGGTTTGCGAAGTTAGTATATCTCATCATCATCTCAGCGTTAAATCCAGTCGCATCCGAATATTTTTCAGCTTTTGGAGCCCGGGGTCCGCTTTACCAGACTAACTGCTGATTTTGGCTAAACTTCGATATTTTCCGTGAAGTGACAGCGTCTGACCTCTATAACCCGAAGGAAATATCGAAGCATTGCAGTTAGATCAATTGTTGGAGTTTTAAGGACTCCAACAACCCGTAACGACTGCCATTAGATGTTCGTATGTCAACCGGGACCAACAACGGCTTAATGTGCTTACCGAGGCACGACCAGACCAGCGCAAATATTCATATTCATGCATATAAATATTTCAATCGAACCCGCGCCTCCTTGCCCTTGCACAGCGGCCGCGTTCGCTACCGCTACGCCACCAAGGCTCAGTCAAGTTTGTATATGTATCTACATATATTGAATACATATCATATAATATCAGCCTAGTAACTTAATAATCCCTTATTTTTGTAGGCACAGGGTGCGGCCCGCATTTAATGTATTTTCGCTTTTGTGGGCAACGGGTCTCTTATGCGTTTATTAAACAATTTTTTTTGTGGCACGGACCTCTGCTACCACTGCGCCGTATAATTTAGAATTAAACGAACTTACCTTGTGAAGTTCGATTCTAATTATACGAAGATCACGAACCGAAGATGATTACCAATTTACATGCAGCAGTACGTAGTATGGTGCCGTCCTTGTCACACTTTAAAGACTTTTCATAAAGAAAAGAAAAAAAAAATATATTCAAATACCCGCTCATCGACCCCACTCCGGTCTCACTGTCCTATGTTCATTACGTTTTAGGGCTAGTCTAACCAAATAAGAAAAATATTGGGCTTTAGGGCCGGGAGGGTTGTGGTAATCATCTTCGGTTCGTGATCTTCGTATAATTAGAATCGAACTTCACAAGGTAAGTTCGTTTAATTCTAAATTATACTTCATATCACTCCCGAAGATGATTACCAATTTACATGCAGATGTTTAGAGTGTAAAAAATTTATACAGATTTTTCTTTTTTGTTTCGAAATGGTAATGATTAAACAAATTTATAAACAATTGATTTGCAATATTTACTAGCAAACTGCAGTTTTTGTGTTAACAGTAAATAAGAATAAAGATTCATACAATTAAGTAAACAATGAATTTGGGAGGCGATTTCCTATCGATTCAATAGTTTCTCTATTATAATACGTTTGAAAAATATTAGAGATATTAGTCCAGCCCACAGCCCTCCGAACCGCCTGCAGACTGAACTGATGTACGCCGCGTGCCTTGTGCTATGTGCACCAACATTGACACGTCCACAGCGCTTCTTTGGAGAGTATCCTTTACCCTGTGGGATAAAGTTTGAAGCCCAATTTTCCTGTGAAGCTTACGAAAACTTACGAATAAATTATTTGTCTCAGTGTTTCTAATAGATCTTGTTTTATCTAAGTATGCTTTCGATGCGATGACTGGACATATATTACGGTTCTCTTTAAAAAAGGCAGTCTGATCAGGGGTTGGTAAGCGCAGGGTCTTGACGATATAATTAAGTCAGTATTTTTTTTAATACAATTGAATCATTACTTTCAGTAATATTATTATTTTTGATTAAGCTAAGAGTTGAAATTCTCTGAGTTGACACAATGGCAATCAAAGCGACAGTTTTATATGATAAAGCATTAAGGCTCACATTATCATAAGGATAATAATCACTTAAATAATTTAAAACCACGGAGCTATCCCATGTTGTATCATATTTAGGAGTAGGAGGATTTAGTCTAAAAGAACCTTTCAATAATCTATTCACATAATCAGTTTTCATTATTGAATTACCCCGAACCAGCGTTAAAGTGGATCTCGTGGTATTTAAAGTACTATAGCTAGCCCCATCATTATGCCTATCTGACAAAAATGTTCTATTGCCAGACATATCGTCAATCCAGAAACTGCAATGTTTTTTGTTGATCAAACTCCAACCAAAATTTTAATGAGGAATTATACAGAGATAGTGTATTTTGGGCTAGCGAAGCCATGAGTAAATCTACTGACGATACTGGTACGCCACGTTCAATCAACGACTGCCGGATAATATAGCTGCCACCAGGGTAAGGCTTATACAGTGAGTGTGCATCTCTGAAAGGAGAATGCATTAGCTTAGTATTCGGCTCAAAAAATATTTCTTGTGACACAAGTAGTTTTCGATATAGCGGAAACCACGGCTGTGAGGGCCAGTAGGAAAACACAATAATGCCTTCGGTTTTATCATTTACGAATTTGTGAGGAACTTTTGTAATAAGGAAAAATGGTGAAAATGCGTAAAATTATATTATGTTTGTCCATTTAAACGTAAATGCATAAACTTCTTCTGACTGCGGATCAATCTTCCACGAAGCATACCTGCCACACTTATGATTCTGTATGCTTGCGAAGAGATCAAAAAGGGGGGTGCTAAACTTAGCTCAAATTTCAGAAAACGTGTAGTCAGCTAGTTGCCACTCGGTATCGATGGACTATTAGTGTGAAGCGCGATCTGCATCAACATTATCGCTAGATTGAATATATCGCAAATATGAAAATTCTACACTTTTCAAAATACTTCCATATGTCGTGTAAGATCGTTTAAGCGAGTGTGTTGTATTCCTCCCAATTTATTAATGTAAGCAATGGATGTTGTATTGTCTATTTTGAGAAGGAAATTGCAATTACTTAAATGAGAGCCAAACATTTTTATCGCATAAAAGGCAGCTTTTAGTTCTAAGAAGTTAATATGATTTTTAATCTCTCTTGCACTCCAATTACCACCAGGTATTTCGCTGTTACATGGTACTCGCCAATCTGTACGAGATGCATCGCAAAATATTTCTAGTAAATAATCATTACTTTGAATAGATGAATAGCTTGTTTCAATATTGTCACTCCACCATTTAAAATCTGGCTGTAGACAGCTAGGCAAAACCATAAGCTTATTATAATTATCAGAATAGTTTAAAGCTAAGAATTTGTCGCGTTCTTTTTGCTTAGTATACACCCATCCGTACTGTACGGCTGGGCATGCTGATGTCAAAATTCCACAAGTTGTCTTATTCTGCACATTTTCGTTTGTGAAAAAGACCTGACTGCGTTATTAATGCGAATTTTCGTGTCAACTGGACTTTTTTAAATTATTTATTAGGAGTCCAAATGATTCTAATATATCTCTTGTAGCAATAACATTTCAACGCACTCACTGTTAGAGCCAATACATAAAAAATCGTATAGGTAATTAACCGACATTTAGCCGTCCGAACGTAGAGATTGTAATTCAGGTTTTAGTAGCTTTGTGAAAACAAGTGGAGCAGTGCAAAGCTCAAATGGCAGAACATTAAACTCATAAAGTTGTGAATTCCAATAAAACCGTAGCTTTTTACGTTCTTCATTATTAATTGTTATCAAAAAGTGAGCCTAAGCATCCTTTAAATCAAATGTAGCCATAAATTAATTTTGGTCTAGGAGCTTTAGTGCAGTACGGTAATGCTCCATTTTAAAATGCTCCACTTTGATGAATTTATTTAGTTCCTTTAATTTAGTATAAAATGATGTTCACCATTCGGTTTTAGAACTGTGAATACGGGCGACAAAAAACTGATCATCACAGGGGTTGCATAATGAAATATATTTTGGATCAAGATGTTTAAGTACAGATTCTTGGATTATTTTAGATTCACAAGAAAAAAATCGGTCATTTTTAGGTATTATTTTTTGTACGGGTTCCTCCTTAAAGGGAATTTTATAACCTTGACCCCAAGACAGAATATTGGAGTCATTCGTAATAGTACACCAATAGTTATAATAAAACTGCAATCTGCCGACAATTGATGAGTGTACCTCTGGTTCTGAAGTCAGTTCCTCCTTGAGCGGTACCGTGTGTGGCTCTTGGTGTGCATCGGGTTGCGGTTGCGCGACAGCGGCTGTCGGGCCGTCTAGTGGGGCGGATACGCTCGCGGCCCGGCGGCGGCAGCCCGCGACGCCCCCCTCGCGTTTAAAGCCCCTCGACGCGCTGATATGGATGGACCAGATTAGAGCGCGTGCTGTGTTTTAATGGCAGGTCGCACTGCTGGCATACGAGGGCGTAGTTCCATACTAGATTTTGATATAGTTTTGGACGATTTCAAGTGTTCGGCCAACTCCGAACCAAATATAAAAAATTGTCTATTTGCGTATTTCTTATAGTACGTCGGGTTTGCTTATTTAGAGTATTTATAGCGGCAAACCGTCTTGAGAGAGATTCTTTATAGTGTATATCACAAAAAAGTTTAGCTGCATCACTGAGTGGCTTTATGATACCTCGGAAATTTGTTTTATTTTTAGAGCTATATTGATCGCTTTTCCGAGTGCAGCCAGACCATACCAAGCTGATTCTGGTGACTTTGGCTGTAAACATCTCTCTTATTAATTGTTTCTGTAAGCGCAGCTTTGATCTCGAGATTCTACGCCGGGTCTTTTAGGTGAGGACAGTTTTCTGGAGGCAAATATTCTTTTATTCGATCAGCTCGCTTTTCTTTACTTGTGTGCTCGCACCTGGATGCAATGTCTTCATGTAAGGTTTCACCAAAACTTTTATCCAAGGAAGGATCATCTCCTAACATATCAAGAATCTTTCTTTTATAGCAAATAGCAAGTAAAATCTTTATAATAACAATATTGGTAGCCATTCTAGTAATGCAACGCGATTAACGCGGATGTAAATAGGTAATCCAAGCTCAGACGCGATTTACGCGGAGCGAATTGGGTAAGTAATTTACGCTCGAACGCGATTTACGCGGAGCAAGCTATGCAAGCACTTTACGTTCAGATGCGACTTATGCGAAGCAAGTTGGGATAAGTACTTTACGCTCAGACGCGATTTACGCGGAGCAAAGTATACAAGTAATTTATGCTCGGACGCGATTTACGCGGAGCAAGGTATGCAAGTACTTTTTGCTCGGACGCGATTTACGCGAAGCAAGGTATACAAGTAGGCACTTTATGCTCAGACGCGATTGACGCGGAGCAAAGTATGCAAGTACTTTACGCTCAGACGCGATTTACGCGGAGCAAGGTGTGCAAGTACTTTACGCTCAGACACGATTTACGCGGAGCACATTAGGTAAGTACTTTTATAAGACTTAGGCGCAATATACACGAAGTAAATAAAAACAAAGAAATAGGTAGGTCCACGCTCATAGGCGGTTTACGCCGAGCGATGTTTATAGGTAACGATATCGCGATTTAATAAAGACGTTACGTTACGTTCATACATTTAATACCTAGCTACTTATACAAATAGATACATTTTATAGTTCGATTAATCTTTGCTTATTACAATCTAATAACTAGTTTAAATATACTTAGTACCAATAAAACTTGTTTCATGATTTACATAAAACCTTTGTTATATAAAGTTAATAAAATGGTAGATAAAAAAACAATTTTAAGCGGTGCTGTGATAGCGGCAACGCAGGATCGTACCGGTAGGTACCCGAGGCCGACAGAGTGGCGCCTGACGGGCTGCGCGTGGCGGCAGGCGCTTGCGCATTGTAGGTACCTACTAGACATTAGATATTAGCAACTACAGATTAGGCTACTTACTTTCAATAACTTCCTCTTGGTGAGTATCACGCTTAACCTGATCACTTTAGGATGACGTTGAAGGCAATCTCAATCTAGATTTATGTTTCACTTTTTCTCTAATTTCTTTAATTTCATAAATAAACCACTAGGTATAATCATCAATATCTTTCGAACGTGAACTTTTCTTCACCATGATTACGCAAAATCAGATTGGAAAATCTGGAAACAACTTAGTCGCAACGGTAATTTTTTGCACAAAATGATGCGTGTGACTCGGACAGCACAAAAAAACGTAATGAACATAGGACAGTGAGACCGGAGTGGGGTCGATGAGCGGGTATTTGAATATTTTTTTTTTTTTTCTTTTCTTTATGAAAAGTCTTTAAAGTGTGACAAGGACGGCACCATACTACGTACTGCTGCATGTAAATTGGTAATCATCTTCGGGAGTGATATGAAGTATAATTTTCCCAAATATATTCGGTTCGTCTTCCAGTCTTATCACTACGGCTACACTACACTAGACTAGACGTACACTAGACGTACTTACAGTTAAATATTAGTATGTATTTTATACGGAGCGACAGCCTATTTGAACTCCACAACACAGTGACTGGGTAATAAGACAACCCTTGGTTAAACTGGTTGTCAGAGAGTATGATACACTTAACGTACATATTTATTGTATAATATAAGTAAATAGTATAATGTACTGGATACCGCATCTCGGCAAACGTAGCGTAGGACGCTCTTGGGCGAGATGGAGCGACGACATCAAAAAGGTGGCTGGCAGTGGCTGGCGGAGAACTGCTTGGGATCGAGCTTGTTGACGTGCCATGGAAGAGGCCTATGTCTAGCAGGGGACGAGTAGAAGCTGATGATGATGATTATGATGACTGTGTACTGTGACTACCTTTCTCCTTCCCCTTAGTATTCCATCCAAAGGTTGTCTGTAAAAGATCGCTCTTAGCGATAAGACCGCTCATTGTGTCACCCTTTGTAAAATCTTTATATTTATGTTCTGTAATCTATATTTTGTACATAATAAAGAGTATTCTATTCTATTTAAGTATATTGGAAATACATATACTTGTGTTATATGAGTGGACGACTCGGTTGGCGCAGTGGCTGAGCGATTGCTGCGTTGCGCGTCGGGGGGCGATTCCCGCACGATACAAATATTTCTATTGCCTATAGGTAGATGTTCCTGGTCTGGATTTTTGAAGTGTTTCTATGTGAGTTTAAAATGTCTGTAAACACATCAACGGCACAGGAATAATTCATAGTGTGGGGCCTTTAAAAAAATGTGTTTGTATGTACACCTACATTAAGTAATTCTTTCACTAATCGGCAGTGCAGTGTTACTGAGTGCCATAGAATTTTTTTGTTTAAATAAATCATTTCACGTGATCGGTCAAAATCGCAAGCGGAATATAAATTAAAACAACAACCAGTTCAAAAACCCATAATACACCTGTTCGTAACTTGCAAAAAAATATGAAAGTAGTTTGGTAATCACCAATCAAAAGTTGATATGGCACATGCCATGCAACCTACTTTTGACAAGCATAATGATGTGCAAATTAAAGACATACAACGTTAGGCTTGCCAGACCGCCGGGAAATCCGGGATTGTCCCGGAATCTTGCCTCTTGTCCCGTGTCTAGGAATTAGCGCTCATTGTCCCGGATTTTGAAAACTTATTATTTTTTAACAAATCGGTTTAAGTTATGAAATTGAAAAAGAAATTGTTATGTACCAAAACAATTTCTGTTTATAAACACTTAGGTAGGTAAGTACTGATTGTTTTTTAAGTTAGAAGTTTATTGCTTTAAGATTTTTTATGGTACATAGTATCTTATTATTACTGTTTTTTACATGCTTTTTATTAGCTTCACTTGTATGTTTGCTTGCTTCCTTGCTTGTTTGTTTGTCCGTCTCTAACTCTTTCGACTACGAGTGAGCGGCTCACTACTGTAAAATGTCCCACCGTTTTCAATACGTTCGTTCGTTCGTTTTTTTTTTAAAGAATATCGAACTAAAAAGTTGAAAATAAATATAGTTGAAGAAACTAAAAAAACACGTTTAAAAAAATATCATACTTACTAAAAAGTTAAAAATATTTTTTAAAAAAATCGTGATGCGCTTAATATACAAAAATTATGTCACAAAGCGCCACACGCTTTTATAAAATTTAATTTTAAGTAAAAAAATTCTTTTAAAAAATATCATAATATTTTTTAAAAGCATGTTTTTTTTAGTTTTTTAAACTAAGTATATTTTTTTCTTCAGTTTATTAATATTTAATTTGTAATTTAGTAGTCATTGACTACCAAAGTTTTAATTTGCCAATTTAAGCTAATTGCTCTATTCTTTATAACTGGGGTTAATTACCTACTAAGTAATACAAACCTAGTAAAGCTAGTAAAGAAAGCAGTTTATACTAAGTACTTTGGGTTTGTTGGTTTGTTTGAACGCGCTAATCTCACGAACTACTGCTCCGATTTAAAATTCTGTTTGCGTTGGATAGCTTATTAATCCAGGAAGGCTTTAGCCACTTGAACGTCCCGATGTGACAGCTAAGAATGCACTGTACGTTTGAGCGCGCGATCGGTATCAAGCCGCGCCGAGCGCTCGTAAATTCCTCGTTATTTTCTTCTTATTTTTTAACAGAAGTCTATTTAATTACTTAATATGAACAAGTTTTTCTTCAGGGATTATTTTATCATATTTTAAGATATTATATCAAACAAAAACGAAAATCCGGCACACAATGAGCAATGAGCAATAATTTCATCGTCCACTTTAACACTAGTAAAGTCAACATAATTATCAGACATTGGATACAAAGTATTTATACTTAATCGGAAAGAACAAATCGCGATAATTATTTTAATATGTAACACTAATAAAAATACATAATTTATTACTCTTATTTTAATCGCAGAACTCACTGCCACTGTACAAAACTGCACTCACCGTTTATAAACAAACTTTTTTTCCGATGTTAGGCTATATAACATTACGCTGCGAGCGACCAATAGGAGCGGAGCATAACTAAATCTACCCGAACGAAGTCGCTGGCGGCCGCTAGTGACTAATAAAAGTATGTTTTTTGAAAAAAAATGGCATTTTTCCTTTTAAATATAAATATGAATCCATTGGAAAAAAATATATATGATATTTTCTATTATGGCCACGATCCGACATTGTTTTTCTAGAATTGTCCCGGATTTGATAAGTTCCTTTCTGGCAACCCTATACAACGTATATTTCGGGCTAAAGGCAAACTGATCTGCGGATAATAAGCAAAATTAACTTCTTTATTCATTTGTTTTTCAGCGAACTGGGAGGTTCAGCCTGTCATTGACTGGCAGGCAGGTTTCTAAAAAGCATTTTTTTTATTCAATAAAACCCGTTCTTCATTTAAATCATCTTGATTATTCTAAAATGAAGTTAATAATAACGAAGTTATAATTAATACTATAAATTGCATTCAGGATGTAAGTAGGCGATTTATTCTCAAAGATAACAATTACAATTTACAAGCTAACATTAAAATGACAAAAAATATATTCTAAGATAAGCATACCCAAAACTGTCCAAAATTATTCAAAAACTAAAATATAGCATTGGAAAACTCATTCGCGTTGCTATCCATTCGTAGTGCACCTAGAAGACTGGTGGCATTGCCACATTGAATACTGATGCATAGCTTCTGGCCAAGGTAACAGTTAGCCCTTGGGCCATAAGAAGTGTCAACCAGCCGTTTGAAATTCCTTTAAAAGGCCTAGAGCACTGAGACTTTACGGCCTGAGGATTTTATATTGGTCCATTTGGACCCGTTTGGGGTTCCGTGTGCGTTTTTCATTCCATTTCTTTTTAGTAAATTTAGTGCTACAGTGGAAGGTTGTGTGTGTATTAAAGTTGCATATAGTAAGACATAACAAAAGTAGCGGCTGTTGGGTTTCTATATTTATCAAAAAGTAAGTAAGTCTAGTAGTAGATAATTATTGAAGAATATCTAAATATTTTTTTTTTTCTTTGAACTAATTATTACTCCTGACTTTGAAAGTATTAACTATTCGTAACTCGAAACTAGTTAACAGTTTGAGTAAAATAAATAATTATCACACATAACGTGAGTCGTTCCTGGTTCTTAACAAATAGTAATATCCAAGTCGTGTGTGCCATATTAAACAATGTTCCGTCTGCGTATAATTTCCTAGAACGCGCAATAATTAAAAAGTCAACAAAGAGTCCGCTTTAAAAGAGATAGATAAACATTTTGATTACGTAATTTGGTGTAGGTAACAGTTGACTTATTATGGAAATATGATGTAATATTTAATTTGGTCGAGAGTGTTGTAAATTACTGGCATTTCAATAATTCTGATATGTTTAATTTATATCCATAACTTTATATTATCAAAGCCGCTTTTCGTGCCAGTCTTTGTAATCGCGTGGTTCTTCCAAACTGAATGACGGAATTCGATGTAGATTTCACCATCATTTTTATAGAATTTATTCTGGAAGGTTGTGTGCCTATTGCCTATCCATATTAATATTATAAATGCGAAAGTAACTCTGTCTGTCTGTCGGTCTGTCTGTCTGTCTGTCTATCTGCCGGTCTGTCTGTCTGTTACGCTTTCCCGCTTAAACCTCTCAACCGATTTTGATGAAATTTGGCACAGACAATCTTTAGACCCTGAGAAAGAACATCGGCTGCCTTTTATCACGGAAAAATTTGATATTCTCGACGGAAATCTAAAAAGCGCGATATAACCGAACTCCACGCGGGCGAAGCCGCGGGCGGAAAGCTAGTATCACTATATATAATTCTTTTATACAAATCTTTCACACATCTTCTCCTAAATAATAATATGCGTGCATATTTCAATGGCTTCATTATTCAATAAATATAGTTTTTTCTCAAATCTATGTCAAGTGCACAAAGAAAATACCTACTTGAACTAGGTTATCCTGTGTTTCAGCCGAAAAAGAGGTAAATAAAACAGTATTAATACATAATCACTGTAATTATATGTATAATAGAAAGGTAAAAAGTCATCTTAAATACACACATTAAAAGTGTCTAGGGATCAACATATATTTTTGCAATAACTTTTCTCCTGATTGATATTAATTAAAATTTTCTTTAAGGATTCATCAAATAAAGTGTTTTCGTTTGTCACAGTAACGATAAACCAAGTCACCTTTGCATTAATAAAGAAATTTGCCATTTTCCTAATAAAGGGATATTTGACATTTGAACCACTAACACAAAAGTTCGAAAAAAGACTGAAATAACAGTTTTCTCTAAAATTTTATTGGGTAACTTAAACAATTAATAATCCGTGTTTCTACCGCGAACACTAACAACACAAGAACATCGGTTTGGCATACTCAAAATGAGTTCATCCAAATCACGCTGTGGAATGGCCGCCCATGTTCGTTGCAACAACAAAAAAAGGTCTTCTTGCGACTGGATACCCTCCATATTCGGCAGAGCTCTTCTCTGTAGCATATCCCATGCATGCTCAATCGGGTTCAAGTCTGGCGACTGAGCAGGCCAGGGCAGGACATTGATGTTAGCTGCGGCGAGAGTCTGTCTTACAACTCTTGCGGTGTGCGGTCGTGCATTATCATGCATTAACTGAAATAAGGGACCGATTTGCACTTGTAGAGGAACGATGACGTCTGATACAATCGTTTCAGCATAAATTTGAGCGTTGAGGTTGCCTCTGATCCAAATCAACTCAGTTCTTCCGCCGATCCAAATACCCGCCCATACCATGATGGTTCCACCACTATAAGGATGGACTTCCTGGCAGGATTTTAATCGCTGTTGGCGTCCAGGGGTTCTCCAGTGTCGTATACGTCTTGTATCCGGTCTCATACCAAAACGAGACTCATCAGAAAAGCACACGAAACGCCATTGTTCTTCTGCCCAATTTCTGTGTTCAAGAGCCCATTGATATCGAATCCTACGATTGTGCATTGCTATAGGTGGTACCCGTAGCGGTCTTCGGGAATGAAGGTTCACTTCATGCAAGCGGTTTCTGACTGTTTGGTCGCTAATTAAGTTCCCTGAAGAGTGATGAAGCCTCACGGCTAACATCATGGCGGTTATTGTTGGAGCTCTTCGAGTTAAGATTTGAATGTATCGGTCTTGTCTCCGTGTGGTGCAGCGATACCGTCCTCCATGGCGCTCAGCCACGGTACCAGTGCTTCGGTAACGTGTCCAAAGTCGACTGATAACACTCTGACTTGTATTCAGAGCTAAAGCCACAGTACGTTGCCGGGAACCAGCTTCTATCATTCCCACGGCTCTGAGCATTTCTTCCCTGCTTAAATGACGTCGCCGCTCCATAATAACGTTGGTTTTAATCAGTAGTAGGGAAACAGTAGCACTAATAATGTCTTCAATGCGTTGTATGTTTTATAGGGAAAATATTGACAGCTGATTTTCATCTTTTACTCGAATTTGATTCACAGTTCCTGATTCAAATTATGAAATGCACCAAAAAGGATCCATATAAATTTATAAAATCATAAATTTATTACAAAGCCACATCTCAATCTCAAGAAATCCGCATAAAAATGCTTGATCCCTAGACACTTTTGATGTGTGTATTATCTTCTAAATATACAAGGCATTTTGCTTTATATGGTTTGCAATAAGCAAAAAAGCAAAATTCCTTGTATATTTAGAAGATGTTAATTAAGATGACTTTTATTTTGTATAATTATGTAATTTTATTTATTTTTTACAACCACTTAAAATAAAAGTGCATACAGTCTAACAAACACAACTAATAAGTTCTTTGTATCTTTATAGGACAATTTATGAAGAACTAGCTTTCCGGCTAGCGGCTTCGCCCGCGTGGAGTTCGGTTATATCGCGCTTTTTAGATTTCTCCCGGGAATATCAATTTTTTCCGTGATAAAAGGTAGCCTATGTTCTTTCTCAGGGTCTAAAGATTTTCTGTGCCAAATTTCATCAAAATCGGTTGAGAGGTTTAAGCGGGAAAGCGTAACAGACAGACAGACAGAGTTACTTTCGCATTTATAATATTAGTATGGATTGATCATTTTATACAATTTAATGATTGTTATTATGTTTACTTTTGCATTTAAGGGGCAAATTTTTTCATTCCATTTCTTTTTAGTAAATTCAGTGCTACAGTGGAAGGTTGTGTGTGTATCAAAGTTTCATATAGTAAGACATAACAAAAGTAGCGGCTGTTGGAGATAAAAGAGCTAAGAGGGAGTGGCAGCGGAATGGCCACGTTACACGAATGGGAATCAATCCTATTGAAAACATCGATGTCGAGATAGACCGCGGGGAAGGTGTGATGACGAGCTGATCATATATTCGAAGCCACTGTAGCTAGGGGTCGACAATAAAGAGCACCTGTTCTCACTTAAGAAAGATATAGAAAGGAAGAGGGAAGAGCCGTCAGTGCAAGATATTTGTCGAATTTGTCAACCAAAGGAATCGGTAGCATGCTTATGCAGACCACAGCATTGTTGCGATGCAATTTCAATATAATTTAGCCGGCACAGGCAGTGGGACACAACGGGATCCTTTCTTTTCGCATAATATTTTTGTTCCTAATTTAACTACTTAGGCATTAAAATTTGTTTCAGTATTTTTTTTGGTGTGAACTTTACCATAAATCTTTTTGGCATACTCACAGTTTATGTTGACATAATTGCCTTGTAGGCTAATTTTGTTTTGGCAACATTTTATTTAGTATTATGTAACTAGGTGGAACGACTATTACTATAATAGTATTACAACATAAAAAATAGTAGGGATTTTTACGTCTTCTTCTTCTTCTTCAGCCTATAGATGTCCACTGCTGGACAAAGGCCTCCCCCAAGGCTTTCCACGCTGACCGGTCTTGTGCTGCCCGCATCCATCGGCTTTCGGCGACCTTCACCAGGTCATCGGTCCACCTTGTTGGGGGCCTCCCTACGCTGCGTCTTCCAGTATGTGGCCGCCACTCCAGAACCTTACTGCTTACTGATTTTTACGTATTTATTTTGAATTTTTATGCAAAAGATTAATAATATAGCTGGCAAATGAGACAAAATCTAAGATGAGGTTATAGTTCCAAAATCAGCTTAAACTTCAGTTGGTTTTTAATTGGATTTAATAAGTTTGCATCTTTTTAATGATTTCGTGCCCAAAATGTAAAAACGTGGCCCTGACCGTCGCACAGGCAAGTGAAGAAACACGGGTGGATTTTAGTCAGTAAAAGTCTGACACGCCCTTCCGCTTCGCCCAGAGCAGGAGAAGTCATTTGATGATATCTCACTTCAAAAAAAAAAAGGGTAAAAGCGACTCCCACATAACACACGTGATTATAATAGGGCACGGAACCCATCGCGCTCGAGTCCTACTCGCACAATTCTATTGTCGGATAATAAAATATGACAATAAAGAAATCTTGATGTTATATCAAGTTGTAAAACCGTGCAAAGCAGGAACGGGTCGTTAGTTTTACAATCTACGAAGAAAATGAAAAACACAAAGAATATATATAATATACTATAGGTACCACAGTAAAATGTTACAATGTCTACATTATATTCTTTGTGTCCTACGTAGATACTTTATAAAATTGTACCCTTTATGAATATCAATGGGCATTAAGTAACGACTCTGGCATTCATAAATATTGTTTGCTAAAATGGTTAAATGCGCAGTATGCAGAAATTATTTAACAAACATTACGGAGATTCGTCAATTTGCATATATTTATGGTTACTATGAAGGTCGGTAAACACGACATATGGTTTTTTTTACCGTATTTTATTATATCTGGCTTCTTAGATTATGACCCATACATGATCTACCTTCCAGCAGTTCGATTCTGTAACCATCGCATCTTTAATTTTATCTATTGTCATATAACGTGTATGTGTTTGACCCGGGTTATGGTATCTGGACAACATTGTTTTAATTTCTTCATGTTTGAGTACGAGGCTTTTTAGTGAATCATATTTTTTTCTTTATTATATGTTTATTATTATTGTAATGCGCGGATAAAAAAAATTCTTTCATTCGTTCTTCTTTAAAACTTAAGTGAAGTGAGCATGAAATAACCTTTCATTTCGACTAATGTTTAGGGATTGACACTATTGAGAGCTCACTTTAAGCGGTGAGATTTCAGACTGAATCGTTCGGCAGACGTCAAGAATTGGCTTAGAGAATTAAGTAATTCCTGCTAATTAAATAGCAGGAAGTCCATGGACCTTCCTTAAAACTATGGACACTCGGTGGTAGGCCATAATATCGGCTGTCGGCAGAAGTTACCACCCACCAGACAAAGTCTTTCCGTCAAGCGATTCGTAGTGTCTCGGCATGATGTCTGGTGAAGCCGAACAGAGGACGGGCTTGAGAAGTTGTGTTGCGATGTGTGCCGGGTACGACGCGCCAAATGTTGTTGTGTCGGGAGTTTACTCGTGGAGGGTCTCCAGATCAATCTCCCTCTGATGCTGCATCGTTAGTCGTATTGTTGGGTTTAACATTGCACCACCTCGCTCATCTGCCGTCTTCCTTCCTATTCACATTTTTTTTTTTGATCGAATATGGCTATAATGGCTCTTAATAAACTAGCGCTCTTTGCCATCAACGATTGCATCAATGCTTACCATCAGGCGGGATCGCGGCCAAGCACTAGTTTATAATTATAAAAAAAACTTTTCAATCAGTTCAGAAGTTTAGGTTTGGGAAGTATGTAAATATGTACTTTAGTACGGATGAAGGTTAAAGACCAGTATTTACTTATGTACTATGAATGGCCTTTAAAGTTCAAATAAAGTTACAATTATAGAGGAAATACTTGAAGTTTAGAACTTGAGATGGACCTGCGCCGTTGTCGTCGGAGGTCAAAAAATATTTGATTATCGCAACCTCGGTCGTTGCGAAACTGACGAAGAGAGAAAGTACGAGCTGTATGGCAGGTAGTACCTCTCCTTAGTAGTGTGTGGTTTGCCGTTAGCGAACATCACTAGCTGCAGGCGGAAGTGTTGTCGGTATAAGACGTGCAATAGCTTTGCGGTAATGTCACCGAAGGAGTTTGGTAAGCTACGCAACCTTGCGGTCGGTCGTTGTGGTAATCCTTGGGGCCTGCCTGCATGAATGCCTGCATTCATGTAGCAGTAAGCATTATTCAACAGATATTAAAAAGGATGATGAAACAGCTCATGCAAGAAAACCTTTTAAAACAACACTCATGAATTACTAGCGACCCGCCCTCTTCGCACGGGTGCAATGCTGGTAATAATTACACTACAGAAAAACTGTGAACGTTATATAAAAAACATATGTAGGTAAATATAGCTTCGCCCGCGTGGAGTTCAGTTATATCGCGCTTTTTAGATTTCCCTCGGGAATATCAATTTTTTCCGGGATAGAAAGTCGGTATGTCCTTTCTCAGGGTCTAAAGATTGTCTGTGCCAAATTTCATCAAAATCGGTTGAGAGGTTTAAGCGGGAAAGCGTAACAGACAGACAGACAGAGTTACTTTCGCATTTATAATATTAGTATGGATGGATTAAGAAGCATTCCATGAACCATATTAATTTTGACTGCTTAGGATACTAGTCGTCATAAGCTTTTTTATGAGTATTATTTTACTTTGGTTTACGAAAATTGTAAACTACTCGTAAAATTACGTGTCATTGGATAGGTCTTACGACTTTCTCAGGGTCTAAAGATTGTCTGTGCCAAATTTCATCAAATTCGGTTGAGAGGTTTAAGCGGAAAAGCGTAACAGACAGACAGAGTTACTTTCGCATTTATAATATTAGTATGGATGGATTTCGACTTAGATGGATTTTTATTACGTGTCAACGTAAGTAATAAATTCGTGATGATTCTAATCATTGTAATAAAATGAAACACCTGACACCAAGTAAGCAAACACATTTTAACGTAAGTTATAACTTCGTGGTAATTCTATTCATTGTATACTTACTCTTAAATTGCGTTCTACAAAACAAAGGTTTACTAACACTGTCGGCAAATTCTTAAAGTCGGTAACTTATTTTGATTCAAACTACAGAGTCTCAAATAAATATACTTAGTTTAAAAAACTAAAAAACATGCTTTTAAAAACTATCAAACTAAAAAGTTAAAAATGATTTAAAAAAAGAAGCGTGAGGCGCTTTGTGCCATAAATTTTGTATACTAAGCGCCTCACGCTTTTTTTAAAATTATTTTTTAACTTTTTAGTTTAATATTTTTTAAAAGCATGTTTTTTTAGGTTTTTTAAACTGTATTTATTTTCAACTTTTTAGTTCCAGATTCTTTTTTTTTTAAAAACGAATGAACGTACGTATTGAAAACGGTGGGACATTTTACAGTAATGAGCCGCTCACTCGTAGTCCAAAGAGTTAGAGACGGACAAACAAACAAACAAACAAACAAGCAAGCAAACAAGCAAACATACAAGTGAAGCTAATAAAAAGCATGTAATAATCAAATTGTAAAGGTTGTAAAATAAAACATTGCTACTAGGTTCGAGATACAGAGGTAAAATCTAATTTTTCGAGTTAGGGAGAAAAAATATGTACTAAAATAGCTTGGAGGGGATTTCGACTAATAGAGGGCTGAGATTTCGAGTAATGGAAGTTTTGGTGTTTTAAGGGAAGGAACAGGGAACAAAACCGAAATTTGGAGGATTTCGACTTATCGGGGTTCTACTGTATTACACATTCATTTAAATTGTATGCTGTAAAGGGCGATATAGATCTATATTAAATCAACAATGTATTTAAGGTATTAAATTGGATAAGCATTAATGCTTTATTTGTTAAAATCTCTTCGAAAATTAGCCGGTATTTGTCGTAAAAAGTTAATGACAAAAAATAAATATTGTCGGGTATCTATCTATAAGAAATAGATATATACTATCGCGGACATACATATTTTATAGACCTTTTCAATGTGTACAATATTTAGTACCCACATTATTTTGATAAATCTCGTAGGGTCCAGCCTGCGTTTCACTGCAAACGCGGAAAAAATGTAATTATTTACGACATCACATTAGAAACCTCAGCTATAATTGTATTTCTCTACTATTTAATGGATGTTATTATACATATAAACCTTCCTCTTGTATTACTCTATCTATTAAAAAAATCCTGCCTGCTCGGTGGTAGGCAACAACATCAGCCGCCGGCATAAGTTACCACCCACCAGACAAAGTCTTGCCGCCAAGCGATTCGGCGTGTTCCGGCATGATGTCTGGTGAAGCCGTACGGTGGATGGGTCTGAGCGACTGACACATGACTGGCACTGTGAGCAACGTACATCGCAACACAACTGTGTTGCGATGTACGTGCCGGGTACGATGTGCCTAATGTTGTTGTGTCGGGAGTTTGGTCGTGGAGGGTTTCCAGATCATCCTCTGGCGCAGCATCGTTGGTCGTGTTGTTGGGTTAAACATTGCATCACCTCGCTCAACTGCCGTCTTCCTTCCTATTTACTCAGTTTTTTTGAGTGAATAGGCTTAATAAGCTAGTGCGCTTTACCATCAACGATTGCATCACTGCTTACCATCAGGCGGGATTGCAGTCAAGCACTAGTTTATAACTACTAAAAAAAAAACCGCATCAGAATCTGTTGGGGAGTTTTAAAGTTTTAATCATAGATACAAAGAGACATAGGGTAAGTGAAAGTGACTTTCTTCAGTCTAACAGTTAATGACAATTGAATGACGGGCTACCATATGCAGGGCATGACTTAAAGAAATTATATACAACGTGTAACAAAAAGGGTATATACATACCAAGGGTATGGCATCTTTAGATGATATCAAACGATATCGGAAGGGTTTCAACTCAAAATAAAATACACAAAAAATTGGTACCAAATTTTCGGTTTCGTGTGTTTCTTAAAATCAAATCATAACAAACGTGGCAGCACACTACATACGTTAATAACTACTCGTTACCCGTCACGTTACTTACCAAAATCCGATAAATGTCTTCAATATCTCTGTGCGACTGGTATGATAGTAGCCTATCACAGGCGTTGTTTTTCCTCATAATTTCCTAACATAAAGAGATAGGATTAAAAAACCCTTCCAATATCGTTTGATATCATGTAAAGATGCCATGCCTTTGTTATGTATATACCCTTTATGTTACACGTTGTATAGTGTAATAAGCTCCTTGCATACTCATCCGCTTCACTGACGGTACATTATGCAGTGTGTACGCCACATCTGGCCAAACAACGATCTACTGGACATGACATAACGCATACGATGCTGTGAACCATGAACGGTACCCATCGTACTGTTACAAGTTAGCATATTGTAGGTATGTATCTTTGTAGGCCTTGATGTTGGCACGACTTATGCAATTAAAAATAACATTACCCTCATTATTTCTTTAGTCGTATGGAATATTGGGAAAATATGTTACAAAGTGAGTGGATAAAGAGGTGTCTCGACGAATCTAGCTCGGCTGGGCAGCGTTAGGGAAGCTACGGTACATCTTCTCTTCGTCCAAGATACCACAGTGTCACAAAACTAAAGTCTATGACCAGGGTGTATTCCCAGTGATAACTTACGGAACTGAAACGTGGTCGCTTACAATGGGCCTCATACTAAGGCTCAGAGTCACAAAAAGAGCTATACTCGGAGTTTCTCTGCGTGATCGAATCAGAAATGAGGAGATCCGCACAAGAACCAAAGTCACCGATATCGTTCTTCGAGTTGCTAAGATTAAGTGGCAGTGGGCAGGGCACATTGCTCGTAGAACCGATGGCCGATGGGGCAGTAAGGTTCTGGAGTGGCGGCCACGTACTGGAAGACGCAGCGTAGGGAGGCCCCCAACAAGGTGGACTGATGACCTGGTGAAGGACGCGGGAAGCCGATGGAAGCGGGCAGCACAAGACCGGTCATTGTGGAAAGCCTTGCGGGAGGCCTTTGTCCAGCAGTGGACCGCTATAGGCTGAAGAAGAAGAAGAACATAGTGAGGGGATGCGCACTAGCTAGATCGACGGAATTGACATAGAGAAGGTCGCACAAATTCCCTGAATGCCATTTGATCTTTTTGGGAAGGCTAATGTAGCATCGGTTTGATGATGTAATTGAGTAAGTATGTAGACTAGGGAATTTTTAGTACCTACGTGAGATACATAACGTGGACGTAGTTTGGCACAATGCCAGAAGGTGTACTACCACCACCCCGATGAAGCCTCATTACTCATTACTTGCACAACTTCTGCAACCGCGGAGGTCTTGTTTACATTTTCACTTGTTCGATAATATGTGGTAATATACATGGCATTGATGATAAACTGTTACCAAAACATTAAAAAATATTTATTAATTATCAGTTCTTACATACGTAAGGGAGGGCGTGGCTTTAGCGCTGTGACGCGGTTCGACTTATCTTTGAACGAAGTCTTTCTGACTTCCCGTCTGATTACAATTTAAGTATCTTCAAGGCTAGACTGAATAGGATCTCTTAATAAACTAGTGTGCTTTGCCATCAACAATTGTATCATTGATTACCATCAGGGGGGATCGCGGTCAAGGACTAAGTAACATTTAAAAAAACCGCTTGATAAAATGCATAATCTTGATAGGAGAAGTAAAAGTATGTGTGGAGGAAGAGTTGCTACTAAGTACATAATAATATTTCGGTCGACATCTCTCTCTTACTCATTTATTATTAAACAGTGCTCAAGGTCCTGTATGTGTACCTGTATATGTTATTAGGGATTTCAAATTAGATTAGATAAATTTAATAGAACTTATGTATTGTCACGGGACTTCTTTCGTGACACCGACTCGTTACAGGGAAAGGCCATTCTGGTGGTTATAGCAAAGTAGACAATACATTAGAACCGATTCTGTTCACAAACTAAACTAATTTTAAGGTACGTGCATCTTTTTCTTTCCATTTCGTTAAGAAAAGAACAGAAGATAAAATGTCAGTTTAATCCTGTCAAATTAAGGTACTCCATAGACAGTTTAGACGCGATTAAAAACATGGCGACTAATAATAAAATACGCCAGTTTACGTCAAGAGTGCACTAATTTGACAGGTCTAAACTGACATTTTATCTTCTGTCTCTTTTTTAACGATATGGGAAGAAAAAGATGCACTTAACTTAAAATGTTTACTTTTGTAACTGTGAACGACCTTGATGCTTGAACCTGGTGGCTTAGGAACCTGTAGGAAAACAAATTGTCATCGTTAAACATAATATGAATCGGAATTAGTATAACTTAGTTAAAGTAATGCGTGAATCACATTAACGTATGCTCGAGAATTCGATACATTTAGCAAGAGTTTCTCGTTCAAAGTTATTGCTTTGGACTTTAGTCGATCAAGGTGACATACCTGCAGTCGCGGTCGGTCAATACAAACCAAAGTGAACTTTGGACGCCAGTTACTTTTGTAATATGAAGATTGTGAAACAAAATATTTTTATTGACTGAATTAATCGCGAATCAATAAGGAAATATTTGTTTTGTTTGTTTGGAGGCATATTGATATAGTATGTAGTATTGGTTGGACCTTAGAACTGTGTGTTTTATTATAAACTAAGTTTATATTAGGGGAAATACCAATCTATACTAATATATAAAGCTGAAGAGTTTGTTTGTTTGTTTGAACGCGCTAATCTCAGGTACTACTGGTCCGATTTAAATTTTGTTTTTGCGACGGATAGCCCATTAATTCAGGAAGGTTTTAGGCTATATAGCATCACGCTGAGAGCAATAGGAGCGGAGCATATAGATCGCGCCAAACATCTAGTCCGCTCTGAAGTTGCTTCACGCATTTGTACAGTCACGCATACTATTTAAATATGCAATTGCAATTGCGCGAAGCAACTTCAGGGCCTGTAGACAAAGTAACATCGCTTCGTAGCGAAGCGAAATCGAATACCAAACCAACCAATGGCGGGAACGACTGACCACGCGACGCGATAAATCACGTGGTCAATCGTTCCCGCCATTGGTTGGTTTAGTATTCGATTTCGCTTCGCTACGAAGCGATGTTACATTGGCTACAGGGGCTGGGGCAGAGCGGACTAGATGTTTGGCGCGATCTATACTAAACTCCTCGCGAACGAAGTCGCTGGCGGCCGCTAGTACAGTATACCTACAATTTCATTAATTACGAACACATCGGTGACGTTCAACTGAATGAGGAAGATTGAAGCTATCAGATTCCGGCTTAATATTAGTTCTCCCCGTTCGCAGTGCATTGTCTTGAAAAATGCTACTAAAAGTCGTCGAGGGTATTATAAATATTAGCTGCCATAAGTACACTACGCGTCTCTTCCATAACACTAATGATGTTTGGTATGCAGTATTTGACTGCTGACTGTTCTAAAGCAGCTCGCACAGTGTTAAACCCAGAGATATAGGTAAATACAATTACACTAAGAATTCTATTCGAATGAATGAATTTTACGATTCTACGGAAGCTGATTGACATCAATTTTAAAATGGTTGCAGCGCAGAAGTAATTTTGTGTCCGCAATCATACATCATCATCATCATCATTAACCTTTTATCGTCCCACTGCTGGGCACAAGTCTCCTCTCATACAGAGAAGGCTTGAGCGTAATCACCACGCTTGCTCAATGCGGGTTGGCGATTTCAGACTTAAAGTCCGGATTTCCTCAAGATGTTTTCCTTCACCTTCAGTCATTGGTGTCCAAGATATACTTAGAAAGTACATATAAATTTAGAAAAGTTACAATGGAACTTGCCTGACTTGGAATCGAACCCACACACTCATGCTTGAGAGGCTGGTGTTTTAACCACTAGGCCACCACGACTTACATACAACAAGACACACAACAGGCATACATACAAGACTAATAAATAGTAAGCTTTATTCATTATTAAGAATAACATCAATTTTAAAATGTCATTTAAGTATGTAGTATAGGTAGTAGAGAAATAGGGGTATTATAGGTAAATAGTTTCCTGAAATCATTTTGTATCTGCTTACGTACAAGACTAATAAATAGCACTGCCATTACTACGAATGACATTAATTTTAAAATGTATTTTATGTGGTTAAAGCATTCAAATAAATTAGTATCTGCCTATATACAAGACTAATAAATAGTAAGCGCTACCATTCGGGAAGCTACGTAGAATCTTCTCGTCCGAAATACCACAGTGTCTCAAGACAAAAGTCTTGATGTGGGCTCTTGAAATGATGACTTATGGCACTGAGACGTGGTCGCTAACATCTTATACTCTGAACGGGCAATGAAGAGGGTTACGCTTGGAGTTTCACTGCGTGATCAAATCAGAAAAGAGGAGATCCGCAGAAGAACTGGAGTTACCGACATAGCCCGAAGAATTGCAACACTTAAGTGGCAGTGGGCCAGGCACATTGCCCGTAGGAGCGATGCCCGATGGGGCCGACGGGTTCTCGAACTGGTGAAGGGGGGAAACCGTTGGATGCGGGAGGCGCAGGACCGGTCGTCGTGGAGAACCTTGGGGGAGGCCTATGTCCAGCAGTGGACGCCTTTCGGCTGAAATGATGATGATGATTACTGTGAATAACATTAATTTTAAAATGTCATGTAGTTACAGCATTCAAATAATTTTGCGTCTGCCTAGATACAAGACATTTACATCACATTTTATTTTACATTTATGTGGTTTCAGCCTTGAAGTAATATATTTACAAGACTAATAAATAGTAAAAGCTACCATTACTATCAATGACAACAATTTTTAAATGTCATTTATGTGGTTGTAGCCTTGAAGTAAACTTTATTTCTAGATAGGTACAGACGACACTACATCAAGCTGTCATCTGCAATCTCAGATCTAGCAATCTGTCAGATTCCTTTGTTTGATTTTCAACTTTATCTCTAACTAGCGACCCGCCCCGTGTTCGCACGTGGGAAAATGATATAGGTACCTAAGCCTTCTTCAAGAAACGGTGGCCCTTCAATAAAAATAATGTCTACTGTGCCGCCCATCAGCCAATATCTGACTCTGCAAGATACATCGACCTTATTGTCCATGGATAGCCAGTTTCACCACCTTCAAACAGAATGAAAGCCTAGCGGGGTAGCAAGTTTGTTCGAAATAATGGTCCCCTGCTCTGGCAGGCAGAGAAACACTCAAGTAGCAGGAGGCCGGCAGGGGTGCGAGCGGCATGCGGATATTTTTCGGTGTTTACTTTTGAATAAATCGTGATATCTCCTGAATGAAACAACCAATTCCATTAATTCAAAAAGAGATCTGTTGCTAGTAAAATTACCTTTAATATGACGTAATTTATTTGGATAAGGATTAAAAAATAAGGAACAAATAGTGGTCTGATTTCGACTGGCATTTTAATTAACTTTTCAAACATAAAAAAGTAGTCATAATGAAGGAACTGTAGTTCGACTGGATCTGTGGCGTAGCGGTAGCGAACGCGGCCGTTGCGTAAGGAGGCGCGGATTTGATCCCCGCACAGTGCAAATATTTGTATGCATGAATATGAATATTTGCACTGGTCTGGTCGTGCCTCGGAAAGCACGTTAAGCCGTTGGTCCCGGTTGCCATACGAACATCTAGTGGCAGTCGTTACGGGTTGTTGAAGCCCTCAAAAGTCTAACAATTGGTCTAACTGCAATGCTTCGATATCGCCTTCGGGTCGTGGAGGTCAGACGGCAGTCGCTTCACGGAAAATGTCGAAGTTTACCCAAAATCAGCAGTTAGACTGGTAAAGCGGACCCCAGACTCCAAAGCTGAAAAAGCTGCGGATGCGACTGGGATTAACGCTGAGATGATGAATGAAGGAACTGTAGTTGGTAGACATATGGTGTCACACTTTTTTGTAGGCATTTTTAAGGTCTACAATACTTTAGTACATTATTTTGATCTATCTCATAGGGCTCAGCCAGCGTTTGCAATGTAAGCTCAAAAAAATGGGTTGATTTTGCGACATGTGTTAGAAACCTCAAAAATTATCAGTGTTCCTCTTATATAATTATGCATGTTATATACATTACCTCTTGCTCTATCTATTAAAAAAAACCTATCAAAATCCGTTGCGTAGTTTTAAAGATTGAATCATACAAAGCCACATAGGGAAAGTAAAAGTGACTTTGTTTTATAATATGGCTCATGGTTGATTGGGATAATTTGACAGTTTCGGGTAGGTTAACCTGCTGTTGTCCTTACATACAAGACTTGTTGTTTAAAACTATGTACGGTTAGTAATGAAAGTCTGCGGACACCTTGAATCAGCAAACGTCTGTTATGATATCCTCTAGAGGGACAATCTTTGAAGAATGGCTGGTAATAAATAGCTTGTTGACAGTAGCCGAGAATCGAGCCGAATGACGTGTTATTGAAGCTTCCCGTTCCAGCTGTGGCCTGCTGTAGGTTGATGATGAATGACAGAAATTGCTAAAAAACATCTTTTCTAAATATGTGAGCACTAAAAAACTTTACTGATTTTGATCCTTACTTATCTGAGTTGCGCGAAAAATTATAGAATTACGTTTTTTTGTAAAACAGCTAAACGGATATGGATGGCAAATTTGTAGACAAGGAGAAGGATATATACTTGTCTTTTTATTCCGGACCGCAGACGAAGTCGCGAGCAACAGCTAGTAAATGAATAAAAAAATATTGGAATTCGCTACATAATTAAACTACCACAATTAGATTAAATAAGATAAAAGTCTTTAATATCGGTTGTTCAGGTCAGTTAGGCAGTCGCTCCATAAAAGATACTGGTATACATCAGCAAGCAGTTACACTGGAAGACGACCCCATCTTGATTGTGAAAAGCTAGGATGATGACGATGGGGCAGTAAGATTGAGAGTGGTTACTAGAGTGGCTACGTACCGGAAGACGCAGCGTAGGGAGGCCCCCAACAAGGTGGACCGATGACCGTCCCTTACTGTCCCACATTCGATCCAGCCGTCCCTTGCTGTCCTCTCTAGCGACGCCCTAAGCCGAGGTTCGTACCCCACAGGGGGTGCCCTTAGTGCGTAGTCGCCTAATTTTAATTTAGTTTTAAGTGCCCCTGGCAGGAGGCTTTAATTTTAATTAAGGCATCCACAGGAAAGTCCGATTAAGTAGTTACGGTCTCCTAGTAGCCACCTACGAGATGCCATATCAAAAAACAAAAAAAAATTGGACCGATGACCTGGTGAAGGTTGCGGGAAGCCAATGGATGCGGGCAGCACAAGACCGATCATCGTGGAATGCCTTGAGGGAGACCTTTGTCCAACAGTGGACCTCTACAGGCTGAAGAAAAAGAAGAAGAAGGACAATGAAGACCAATCAGATTTGAAAATAAATGGTTTTGATAGCCAAATTTTTGAAGAAGATTACAGGCTATTTATCACGCTTTGTATCTTCATCATCATCATTAACCCTTTACCGTCCCACTGCTAGGCACAGGTCTCCTCTCATACAGAGAAGGATTGATCACCACGCTTGCTCATTGCGAGTTGGCGATTTCAGACTTAAAGTCCAGGTTTCCTCAAGATGTTGTACCTTGCTTTGTACCTTAGGAACTGCAAAAAGAAAAATATCTAAAAGTACATTAAGTAAAACAATAGCGTAGGCGGGTTATGAGAAGCGACGCAGGGGCTCGCGGAACAAAATTTCTCCCAAGTCAAATCGCGGGCAGTAAGTACTCCAATGGATCTAAGCGAATTATGTAGGACTGTATATTGTTTATGTCATTAACATTGTCATTATGTTGTTACATTGACATTATGTGTTTACGCACGAGTGTTATATAATGTACATTACAATTATCTAACTTCAATGTAAACAGTATAATTATGTGGATATCAACATGGGTTTATTGCTGTGGTTTATTGTAATCGAGACTCGTGTGCCGAATACATAAATAGAAAATACATGAATATGCAAATTATGTAATCTGTTTTAGAATATTTACTAAACTGAAAAAACTAAATAAATTACAAATTATTAAATAAAAATTATAACCTACCTTAATTAAAACTAATTACGAATAAACAAAATAGTATTCTACATATTTATTTATGTCATCATCATCATCCCAGCGTTAATCCTAGTCGCATCCGAAGCCTTTTCAACCTTGGAGTCTCGGGTCCGCTTTACCAGTCCAACTGCTGATATGGCTAAACTTCGACATTTTCCGTGAAGCGACTGCCGTCTGACCTCCACAACCCGAAGGCGACATCGAAGCATTGCAGTTAGACCAATTGTTGGATTTCTGAGGGCTCCAACAACCCGTAACGACTGCCACTAGATGTTCGTATGGCAACCAGGACCAACGGCTTAACGTGCTTTCCGAGGCACGACCAGACCAGTGCAAATATTCATATTGTTACGAATGGACCTTATGTCGATGGCATAAGGTTCAATATCGCGTGACATGCAGTGTGTCACTTTTAAGCCCTATTTTTCCTAGATCTAGACATTTTCTAGGTACAATAATAAAACGCATTGCTAGACTTAGGACGGCCTATCGAATGGTACAGGTCTCAACAGTTTTGTCAACAAAGTGTCGACATCGAAATTTCTAGAAACCCGTTTCCGGGAATTACCGTAGGTACTTCCGAGTGACCTCGAAGTTATGTGCTATTATTATTACGTCTGGAGGAATCTGGAATGTTCGATCAGCTGGGCTATATAAGGCGCCGCGACGCCAGCGCACAGTCAGTCTACACTCGACTAGCGATACGAAAACAGCGATAGTTAAGAAGCGATCTTTGAGAATACCTACTGCGACAACTGTAACGAGAACTGCGAGTACTACGTGAAGTAACATCTGTACTGTTATTGTGTGTTTACAACACGGACTTCGTGGACGTAAGGGAAGACTTCGGTGCAACGTCAGCGACATTCTACTTGTCATTGCCTACAATCGACTGTACCTTCGTTGCTAATAAACTTCGTAACCCTTAACCGGCGTTTAAGTACCCCTAGCCCGTAACAATATTAATGCATACAAATACTTGCACTGTGCGGGGATCGAACCCGCGCCACCTTGCGCAGCGGCCGCGTCCGCTACCGCTACGCCAAGGTGGCTGTCAACACTACTATATATTTATTTATCTATATTCTGTAATACACATATGTAAATTATCTTTAGCATTAAGATTCCCCAAAAAGTGTAAATAGATCAACGTATGACTATTCAGTAAGCCTTTCGTATTTTAAAATATATTTCTTAGTCTATAGTCCGATCACATATATCTCCACATAATCTTAAATATAAAGGGAAACCAATTATTAGCCGTTCTGAAATTGATGTATGCTCTAATAGTCTATCTAATCTAGTAATCTATGTAGACTAATAAACCTAAAGTGTTTGTTTGAACGCGCTAATCCCAGGAACTGCTAATTCGAATTGAATTACTTTTTGTGGGCTACTCCATTTATAGAGGAAGGCTTAAGGTTATATATATACCATCACGCTGTGACCAATAGGAGCGAAGCCTCAGTGGGAAAGCGGGGAGAATTATTTGTCTTTGAGGGCTTCCATTGCGTGCGCTGCGTAAAAAGTTCAAGTTACTTACTCAAAAAAATTGATACAAAACCTCTTAATCGCGACCATAATAACAGAATTTGACGCGAATGAAGTTGTAGACAAAACAAAAAAAAAGGAGGAGAATTATTTACACCCTTTCTTGTTTTCTTTAAAGTAAAGAGTTTACAATAACAATAAACCTAAGGTAACAACAGCTAATATGGAATGTAAAATAAAAAGCACGACACATTAAGATATAACCGTCAATCGTGCCAACAAAAAAAAAAAAAACCGCAAAGGACAACAATCTCTGAATTGCGTAGTAGGTACTGACTGGTTGTCACTAGAAGGGCTAGGCCACATTTCCTTCTTCAAGTGATCTGCGCAAACTGCTCTCATTCCTTTTATATATGTATGTCCTTGACATTTACTAAGGCTATAAATGTACATAAAATAGTTGTTCCAGTTAGTTTTTTTTTTTGTATCAGTCAACTTACATATGTGTGTATACTTGTGTCCTTTAAAGACTTAAATCACTAGATGTGAAGGACGAGACGGTGTCTATACTGAGAAGAGTGACTTAACAGACTAAGGTCCGTATTCCAGAAGGAAACTCAAGCATTGATCTCTGTTTAAGCATTATTTAAAACTAGTTTCAACCAATCAGAAGGCTTCAAACGAGACTTAGGTAGAGCTTGAGTTTTGAGTGACGTTCTGTAATACGGACCTAACAATGGCGTTTGCATGATCAATATAGACATATACTAATGGACATGCCGTACGTGTATAATCTGCAGTAATTTTTTGGTTTGAAAAGAGTGAGAGAGATGGCCTATTCTTTCGGTCTAGCACTATCTCTTTCCTCATTGATGATTGACGATTTTGAGAGAGATAAAGATAGACGAAAACTTCGCTTCCCCTCTTTCTTTCGGAGTGCCACAATTCTCGTCTCGTCGTCCATTAGTATAATATATGTCGATGATAATCAAGCCAAGTCTCTCTCTCTCTCTCTGCGAACGAAACACAACCATGTTTGACGCAATAGGGTGAATCTTACGATTTAAATCTTTGGCTCCCTTTCAAAGTTTCCACTATTGTGTTGTCTTTATTTTGATATAGTTCACAGGATCATTAAACTCTGTGAAATGTGGCTGTAACAGATCTAAATATAAGCCGGTAAATGGTCTCAAGTTGTTCTGAATGTTTCCAGAGCAATCAAGTCAGGTATTGGCCAAGCAACTTAGGTATATATTTTATAGACTATATCTAGGTGCATACCTCCTAAGTTTTTGTTTTTTGTCTTTTGTATGTGGATATTTTGCCTGTAAAATAAATACTAGGTATTTATTTATATCAATTGGAGTAAACTTTCAAAACACGATTTTTTTAGTTTCACTTTAATGCTGAATGATTACGCTCAATCCTTCTCTGTATGAGAGGAGACCTGTACCCAGCAGTGGGACGATAAAAAAAAAGAGGTTGATGATGATGACTTCAATGCTATGTAAGAATTTCTTAGTGATATTCATAGGGATATAAATTTATTAGTAATAAATAAATTATAGGTTAAAAAAAAACACGCTTTAATAGCAATCGAACTAATCATCATCATCATCAACCTTTTTTTATCGTCCCACTGCTGGGCACAGATCTCCTCTCATACAGAGAGGGATTGAGCGTTATCACCACGCTTGCTCAATGCGGGTTGGCGATTTGAGACTTCAAGTCCAGGTTTCCTCAAGATGTTTTCCTTCACCTTCAGTCATTGGTGTCCAAGATATACTTAGAAAGTACATATAACTTTTAAAAAAGTTACATTGGACTTGCCTGACCTGGAATCGAACCCGCGCACTCATACTTGAGAGGCTGGTGTTTTAACCACTAGGCCACCACGCCATATCGAATCGAACTAATATATTTTTTATATTATTGTATTGTCATCGTCCTTTGAACCCTGATCAAATTATCAAGTTAATCAGACTCGTAGAACGAATTTAACGTCTTTTCTGTCGGAATAAGCATGGTATTAAAACCAAAAAAGTAGTTAAAAACTATCTATTTACTGTCAGCATCATCATCATCATCAGCCTTTACTCGTCCACTGCTGGACATAGGCCTCTTTCATGGCACGCCAACAAGCTCGATCCTGAGCAGTTCTCCGCCAGCCACTGCCAGCCACCTTTTTGATGTCGTCGCTCCATCTCGCGGTCTCCACTCAAGGACTCGTTTACCCCAACGGTTGTCGGCATTTACTGTAGCCGCCATTAAACTCAAAATCGGTTGAACTGACAGTAACAGTGGTATTCTTCAGTAAATGTCTAATGTTATTTTGAACGAAGTATATTGGCGCCGATTCTGTTGTTCACAAACTAAACTAATTTTAAGTTATGTGCATCTTTTCTTTCCATTTCATTAAGAAAAGGACAGAAGATAAAATGTCAGTTTAGACCTGTCAAATTAGTGCGCTCCTGACGTAAACTGGCGTATTTTAGACGTCATGTTTATAACAGCGTCTAAACTGTCTATGGAGTATCTCAATTTGACAGGATTAAATTAAAATGTTATCTTCTATCCTTCTCTTAATGAAATGGAAAGAAAAAGATGGACATAACTTAAAATGACTTTAGTTTGTGCACTAGTTTATTAAGAGCCTATTCACTCTAGCCTTGAAGACACTCAAATTGTAGTCCGACGGAAACACCGCCGCTGGCAAACTGTTCCAGTCCCTCGATGTACGCGGTATAAAGAAGGAGGCGAAACGCTTCGTCCGGATGGTAGTGGTGTTAACAACGTAAGGGTGGAAACCAGCCGTACGACGGGTCGTCCGCTGGTGTAACGGAGATGGGGGAATTAAATCATGCAATTCCCTCGCACACTCCCCGAAATGCATCCTATAGAACACCGAAAGGCTGGCTACTCTACGCCTGTGCTCTATGCTTTGGAGACCAGCTCGAGTTAGATCAGGGTTAGATCAGGAACTGTGTGTGGTGTGGGAACTGTGTTCCCGTAGCACGTTTAGAGAATATTTGAACACATACCTCTCTATTCATAAAAAAGTAATTAACGGCTGTTTTATCATACATTTTTGAAGTCTTAACCTCACTTAACTTAAATCATAGTTTCTGAATAAGAACCAAAGTGTTTAAGGGTTTTATTCATAAACGATGATTAAAGTTAAGTGACGTGCAAATGTCAAAAATGTATGGTTTAACAGTGGTTAATCACCAGTTAACTTTAAGCAACGTTTATGAATAAAGGGGTTAAATAGTTGGTGTCACTTAACTGTGAATTGAACATTTACAGTCATGTATGCTGTTCACAGACTGTTATTATTTTCGTTGATACCATGTAAGGGCGGAGCATGTTATTAGTGTACCGTTAAGTGTAACTTGTTATACTTACCAACAAGTTGCTGTTTTTAGAGTTCCGTAATCTAAGGTCCGTATTACAGAACGTCACTCAAAACTCAAGCTCTACTTAAGTCTCGTTTGAAGCCATTTCATTGGTTGAAACTAGTTTTAAGTAATGCTTAAGCAGAGATCAATGCTTGAGTTTCCTACTGCAATACGGACCTAAGAGTGCCAATGAGACCCTATATTTACTAACCCCCTTATTCATAAACGCTGCTTAAAGTTAACTAGTGATTAACGATTGTTTAAAAATACATTTTAGACGTTTGCACGTCACTCAACTTTAATCATCGTTTATGAATAAACTCTTTAAACTCTATAGAGTTTATTCATAAAGGATGATTAAAGTTAAGTAACGTTAAAAGGTAAAAATGTATGGTTAAAGAATCGCTAATCACTAGTTATCTTTAAGCAGCGTTTATGAATAAGGGGGTAAGTCTCCGCTGTCCTTCCATTCCGTCCGGTCTGGTCAGCGGGCTGTATCTCACGAACCTTTATAGGCTGGAGGAGGGCAAGCGAAAGCATGGCGGACAACTCCTCCGGTTCAAGGATGTCTTAAAACGACACATGAAGAGATGCCATATAGAACCCTCTGAACCGTTTTGCTGCCAAACGCTCCCACGTTTGGCAGCAAAACGGTCAGAATGGCGCAGAATGGTGTACGGACAAGTATGCGAGTTTGAGGAGCAGCGCAAAGCTGACCTCGATCCCAAGCGCGACTAATTAAAGGCTTGCCCACCTGCTGCCATCACATACAACTACGTCGACGGCGTGCTTACGTGACCTCACTGTGCACGAAGTTTCGCCGCCAAGATAGGCTACATAAGCCATCTTCGGGCGCATGAGCGCCAAATCATCGGATAGGAGTCGAAGTGGTCGCCGTAGCCGAAATCGGTCGGGAACATCATCATCATCATAGGTAGACAGTTAAAATTCTCATAGTGTGTGTATTTCTATTCCTACTATAACAACAAATTGAATGAAAATGATGATTGGTCTCTACTCTATACCCTGCCAGGGCTAAGGGTTTTTCGAAAGTGAGGAAAGAATGTGAAAAAACACGGGTGGGTTTTTCTTCTATAGGGGTCCACTGCTGGACAAAGGCCTCCCCCAAGTCTTTCATTACATTGGGGTGGTTTGCCATAATCACCACGCTTGGCAGGCGGGTTGGGGATCGCAGTAATTTGATATTCCACAGGAGAAGCGCTGTTACCTGCTTCCCTGGTGAGAGTTCCCTTAGTCGCCTTTTACGACACCCACGGGAGGATACGGGATGTCACTATTTTAAACCCGGGCGGGGGCCCAGGGCGAGAAAGGTCATTTGATGATTTCCCATCCAAAAAAAACGGATTCTTCATACTAGAAACTTGTTTTATTCGGCCTTTTATATCTTGTGGAAAGGAACCCTTCGTGACACCGAATAGAAATTAACTAATTAAAAAAAAACCAATTTGCCTGGTTTCGACTTTGTCCTTTAAATCAGGGCTACCAAATTGATTGCCTGATTTAAAGCAAAGGCTGTCCATTAGAGAAGATGATTGTACACTTTTTTTTTAAGGCTGTCGGTTTATGTGTAAAAGAACGCAAGCGCTGGCAAAAAGCTTCACAGTTAGGCCGTGCGCATAATTAATAGATGTAAAGGAGAACCACTAAGTGCACCTGGTCGGGATATCAGCCAAATGCGGATGGCACCCTGTGGTAGTCACGTCTAGTAGTCCGGTAGTAAATGGAAGCTGTAAAACCCACCTTCTTTTTAATAATTTAAAGAGCCTGGAACTTGTATCATCAGCATTATCATCATCAGCCTCTACCCGTCCACTGCTGGACATAGGCCTCCTTCATGGCACGTCAACAAGCTCGATCCTGAGCAGTTCTCCTCTGGCCAGAACTCCAGAACTTGTACGACTTTCGTTTTTCTTCTTCATTGTGATAGTATTGTCAGAAAATATGAAATAGCAAGGGCTGGAACATTGTCAGTGTTAACAAATTTAAAATTAGAATCTGTTTCCATATTGCATGTCTTATTTGGGAGTTTTCAGCTTACTGGTGCTGCGGATTAGTCTATCTGCAAATCTATATCTAATATATCTATACTAATATATAAAGCTGAAGAGTTTGTTTGTTTGTGCGCGCTAATCTCAGGAACTACTGGTCCGATTTGAAAAATTATTTTTGCGTTGGATAGCCCATTAATCCAGGAAGGCTTTAGGCTACATAACATCACGCTGCAACCAATAGGAGCTGAGCATAAATAATTCCACGCGAACGAAGTCGCTGGCGGCCGCTAGTACAGTATATTTATATTCATAGACAAGCTATTGTTTACATTGTCGACTATTAGTGAATCTTTAGCAATAATTACAGCAAACTTGTTTAAAGGTATATAAATGTTGCTTTAATGCCAATAAACGCATTTCTTTTGTTTTTTAATCTACATTCCAATCCAAGGCGATGTTTATTGCTTGATGATAAAAATAAACTAATATACATAACAAGAAAGTTTTCCATTTTAAGTTCCGTATTGACGTAGCTTTACTATTAATAGTTTTTGCCATCCTGATCACAAAAACAAGTTAGTATATAGCAGATCTACGCCACAACTGAGGGCGGAGACCTCTGATTTGCTGTTTTCAAGTTATTTTTTACTTTATTACGTCAATCAAGAAGTAAAGTAAACTCCCGTAGAATTTTTATTTGCGCCGTAACGTCTTTTTGACGTCAGCGTATCTCGACTTTTTGCGAGACTACTACGAATATGTGTGATAATGTAAATTTATGATTCTTAATAGGTTATGCTAGATTAATAACATCTTTATGACGCTTGAGACGTTTGTGTTCATTCTTTACTAAGGATGAAATAGTGAATTTAGGGTGGAGATGCAATGTAGGTGCGCTAAATTTGAAAATTATTATTCTGATAGCGGCCGCCAGCGACTTCGTTCGCGTCAAGTTAGTTATGCTCCGCTTCTATTGGTCGTAGCGGGATGTTATATAGCCTAAAGTCTTCCTGGATTAATGGGCTATCCAACGCAAAAATAATTTTTCAAATCGTACCTGTAGAAATGAAATGAAATGAAATGAAATCGTTTATTTTTTATTTTATTTTTTTTAACTAGATGAAGCCGGCATTTCCTAACTGACTACCTCTGAGAAGAAATAGCCGAAACAAACTCAGGGAACATCGTCTTTTTTAAGTCCAGACATTAAAAATGAAAATGTTTACAATAATTTACCTTATAATTACGCATATTGCTTAATAACAATTAACAATGCTTAACAGAGCGAGCAGCTCAGTCCCAAGCTTTTTTGTCTTCTAAATAATCTGTGTTTATAATACCCCTTTTTGCAAAGTTTGGCCTTTATATGGTTCTTAAATCGTTTAATGGGTAAGTTTCGAACGTCCATGGGAAGCTTGTTGTAAAAGTGTACATTGACCCATGAACGAGTTGTCTACTCTGTGGAGACGAGTGTGATGTACAGCAAGATTGTGTTTGTTCCTGGTATTTATATTATGAATATCGCTTATTTTCTTAAAATTCGAGATTTTTTTATGAACATACATAAGATTTTCAAATATATATTGTGAAGCTACAGTCAGAATGTTCACCTCTTTGAACTTTTCTCTAAGAGATTCTCTAGGACCAAGGTTGTAAATGGCTCGAACAGCCCTCTTCTGTAAAACAAAGATGGTATTGATGTCCGCACAAGTTCCCCAGAGAAGAATCCCATAAGTCATAAGACTATGAAAATAACTGAAATAAACAATTCTGGCTGTATCCACATCAGTTATCTGTCTAATTTTCTTAACAGCAAAGGCGGCAGAACTGAGTCTACCCGACAGCTTCTCAATGTGAGGACCCCATTGTAACTTGGCGTCAATAGTTAATCCAAGAAAACTGTCGACTCGACAGGGATCAACTCTACTCCATTCAGTTGAACATTGGTACTTAGCTGCCTGACATTTGGCGTAGAAAATTTAATGAGTTTAGTTCTTTTTTTCATTTAAAAGGAGGTTATTTACATTAAACCAATGGACAACTTTAGAGAGTGCATTGTTAACTTCGTCAAAATTTGTTAGCTGACGCTTGACTTTAAAAATAAGAGAAGTGTCCAATGAAATGTGAATGTGTGTAAGTGTAGTTCCTGAGATTAGCGCGAACAAACAAACATACAAACAAACCTTTCAGCTTTATATATTAGTATAGATTATTAGCATTAGTATTAGTATAGATAATGATTCTTATTGAGTTTTGATTCTTTATGTTCCTTGAGTTCATTGTTTACTAAGGATAATATAGTGAATTCAGGGCACATAAACTCAAGATAAAGGGTAGGAAAAAGCAGTTGAGATGTATAAAAATGACTATAATTACTTCATAACGTGCTGGTATAACCGATGTTCAAGCTCAATAGCAAAGAGACAGCAAAGGCTCCAGAAATTTCCATACGTTAATGTCCTAACATCGTGAGGAAACCGGCATGCCCTAGAACCAAAAACTTCGAAGACATGTGACATCTACCAACTCGCACTGGGCCAGCGTGGTTAATTACGGCCCACTTCCTCTCACCGAGAGGAGGCCTGTGTCCCAACATTGGGAACAATATAGGCTGTTTATATATGTATGTTATGTAATGTCTTTGACTGACAGGATACAAATCTATACTAATATATAAAGCAGAAGAGTTTGTTTGTTTGTTTGAACGCGATAATCTCAGGAACTATGGGCACGATTTGTATAATTCTTTTTGCGTTGGATAGCCCATTAATCCACGAAGTCTTTAAGCTATATAACATCACGCTGTGACCAATAAGAGCGGAGCATCACTAACTCCACTCGAACGAAGTCGCTGGCGGCTGCTAGTATAATAATAAACCACGGTCTAGACAACGTCATATCATTCATACCTTGAGATTCTTCCTCCATAACGTCAATGAGGCATTCACTAATCATCTGCAAAGTATTTCCTTATCTATATTGGGGTCGGCATCCAGTCTTACCGGATGCAGATGAATACCTGTTTTTTTTTGTCTTTACTAATATATAAAGCTGAAGAGTTTATTTGTTTGAACGCGCTATTTCAGGAACCACTGATCCGACTTGAAAAATATTTTTGCGCTGGATAGCCCATCAATCCAAGAAGGCTTTAGGCTATATAACATCCTGCTGCTGCCAGTAGGAGCGGAGCATAACAAAAATTTAAGAACTCCGATTTTTCATGAAGCGACTGCAGGGTGTATCTAATCTGGCCAGTTACTAAGTTTTCCGTTTTGTAAGACTATTTTTCAGATTTTCGGGCTTCTGACGGCTCGTAACGGACAATCATTACCCGACCGAAACTCTCCCAAAGCTTAAAAGCATAAAGAGTTTCGGTTCTCCAGTTTCTCGAGGATTCTAAAATCACAAAAACTTAGAAAAGCAATATTTTGAGAAACAAGAACACCAAAAAACTTGTGTACTGTTATTACAATTAATTTTAAAGTCCCACTTAATGTTCTCTGTTTGGTTCCAAACGATGTATGTCGTACAGTCCTGTCTTGCAATAAGTTTTCACTTCCTTATTGGTTCCGACAACATAGGTACTGTACGCTATGATACGTCATAGAGCAATGCCAATATTGTTTTTGTTTATAGGTCAGGCAGTTTTTAGAATACCCTATTATATTGTTACACAAAAAAAAAAAACAATTATTAAAAAATAGATCACTCTATAGATTATCTCCCTTCCCACTTCATCCACTCATATGATCTTGTTAAATTCCTTTCCCTTGTCCTTTTGTAAATTAATAACTAACTTGTTTTCGTAGCTTTAATCAAAACAAAAATTGTAAAAACTTAATATCTATGGCCAATGCACAAACCATGTGGTGCCAAAATTAAAAAAAAAAAACACTACTCTTTGGGTGGACCATAGATGTCTTCTGAACGGAAAAGGCAAAGGCATAGTACACCATACAGCCTAGTCTTCAGTATATATATTCTTGAGTAAACTTCTATCCTAACTTATCCTAATTAATCCTAACTTATCCTAGCTTATCCTAAACTTATCCTAACTAATCTAACTCCTTTCGTTTCCCGCGTTTGGACGATAAGGAGCGGTTTAGCGTAAAGACATGATGCGGCCACTATGCTACAATATTTCACTGTTCTATTTGAATTATTCACTGAATGCACTTTTTACTACATAAATCACGCGTTTTTATTTAGTAAACGACACTATAATAGTTATTTGTTATACAAGAGTGCAAAGTTGCTTTTTAACCGCGTGTTCAATTTTGATGACCGAGTAAGCGAAGGATTCTAAAATTGAATCCTGAGCGTTAGCGAGGGAATCAAAAGGACACGAGGTAAAAAATCTTTGCACTCGAGTGCAACACGTAACTTTTCATTCCACCTCAGCGAGGAAATGACTAAATGCAATAAAAAAATGTTTACAATCACAAGATAGGTACACTTTTATTTCAGTTTAGGTATTAATTACTACATTATGACAGGTAAGTATTACAGAATAATCTTTAAATTATAATAAAATAATACTTAAGTATAATTAAGAAAATTTTAAAGTAACGTTGCAACAGTTATTTAAATTGAGGGTAATATTTTTGTTTGGTACTGTAATATTGGTGTTAGTCACTTGTGTACTGTTTTTCGGTAAACTGTCTGTCATACTTAATAGTTGTACCGATTCATCAGATTCCCTTGGCGTGATTGTTGGAGAGAGAGGGAGATGGTTAGGTGTTTCATAACGGCTTATTTTTGATGTAGAAGGGCCAGTCCAAGTTTCCGATTGAGGCTCTTTCAGTGTAATGGCTCCTACGATGCCTTCACATATTTTAGACTTATTTTGGATGGAATCCTCTATGTATCCCTCTACAACTGCATTGGTCTTCCAGCCTCCGTGGCGCTTAAGGGACAGGAGATCAGCTCCGGAATCAGCCAAAAGTGTGGCTGAAGTTCGTCGGAAACAATGACCCGTGTACAACAGGGGTTCTGGAAGTTCAAGAAATGTTGCTATTTCTCGTGGGATACTGCCAATTTTATTAGTACCCATAGGCTGTCTAACACACTTTCCATTGCGATACTGTAGAAAAAAACGATTGATTGGAGTGTTAGGCGGCCGTAAGGCTTGATATTTCTCAACAATCGTTACGTATTCCTTGCGAATGACAAAGTTGCGGTCTCTTTTTGTCTTTGTATTAGGTAAATTAATTAATAGTAAGTCATCTGAATGTTTCTCAATGTTTTTGACATTAAGTTGTGTTAGTTCATTAGTTCGACATGCTCCGTTTATTCCAATAATAAGAACAACCTGCAATGTAAAGAGTATTGTAGTAGATAAATGAATAAAATTTATATGAACGCATAATTATGCCTATCAACATTTTTTTTTTTTTTTTTTTTTGGGACTAAACCCGCCACACTGTTCCCAACCCACTGCAACTCCTGAAAGCCAGAATCAACAGTGGAGACCGCCAGAAAAACGCCGAGCAATGAAGCTCGACGAGTCCCGGAGAAACGTTTCAACTGTCTTGGGTCCCGCAACGAAATTAATCAGAAAAGAATAGCGGAGGAGTAAGAAAAAAGATATTTTTTCCACTTCCCTCCATAATAAGCAGGAGACAGAATAGAACTAGGCCAATCGGCACAAAGGGACATTATTGCAACTGGGAGAAGCCCAGATTGCCAAGCACCACGGAATAACATTTGATCAAGTTAATGGGTCCTAAGTAGGTATTTGCTGTTACAATTGATTCCAATAATAGGTATGGCAAAAGCGCCTGAACGCACGGAAATTAGTTCTAGTTTCAACAAGGTCCGTATAATAAACAACTCCGGATGTAACTTGTACACTATCCAACATAATATTGCGTTCATTCTGCCAAAGAATACACTCCCACAAGATGTGATGTGCGGACTGTTCAAATTCACAGTTCGATGTAGAACACTGACACAAAGGCGAAGGAACAAGTTTAAAAGAATACAGTTTACTTTTAAAGTTGCCATGACCTGTGAGAAATTGGGCAACGCAGTGGTCAACCTCCAGCCATGTCTTAGCCAGCCGATCGCCAACGGATGGAAAGAACAGATGGAGGTGCCGGCCCTTGATGGAATTATCCCACCTACTTTGCCATTCGGATAAGAGGTCCTCCCAGACGTCAGTCTGAGGTTTAAATAATCTAGAAATTCTATTGAGGTTGCGTTGTGTAACAAAGTTAGTGTCCATGGCCTCCCCCCTCGCGGAGTAGTACATTGAAGCACGTCGCTGTACTTCAAGATCGACTGGAAGTACACCTGCCAGAACGGGTAAGGCTTCAGTACTGACTGTTCTATACGCCTTGCATAAAAATATCAATGCCAAACGTTGGCTTTGAAGCAGTTTACGTCGCGCCGCCCCTATGCTGGCCCTATCGGCCCAAACAGGTGCACCGTAGCACATACATCCTAAGTAGGTAGCTTCATATATAGTTTTTAAAGTTAGGAATGATAGACCCCAAGTTGCTTTGGATATTCTAGTTAGGGCATAAAAGTTCCTTTTAGCTTTTTCGCCAACTATTTTTATATGTTCGATAAATGAAAAATTCCTTTCTAAGACCATACCAAGGTAGCATACGGATTGCTGTTTTTTAACGGGAACGTTATTAAATTTAATAGTAGGCAATGATTTAAGATTACCTTTTAGTAGAAGTTGATAGGTTTTATGCGGCGCAAACGCTAGGCGGTTACGATCACCCCACTGAGATATTAGATTTAGGCAAGTATGGGCCAAGTTCTCAAGTCCGGCTCGGGTACTTGATTGAATGAGCAGTAGGCCATCGTCCGCGTAACCAGTAAGTGAACAGCCGCAAGGAAGCGGGATCGCGAGAAAATCATCAAAACCCAAATTCCATAAATAAGGACCGACAACTGAACCCTGAGGACATCCCATGGTTAGTGCTTTAGTACTAGAAAACTGACCCAGCTTAAGTACCGCGGAACCGTTTATAAAGTACGAGTAAACGAGATTATATATGTTTCTATAGCAACCGCGGTTTTTTAATTTTAACAACAGCATAGGCCACCAAGCGTTATCAAAAGCCCCAGAAATATCCAAAAAGATACCAATCACGTACTTGTGTTCCGACTGGTTAACGGTTCTTCTGACAGAAAGCGCCGCGTCGACTGTTGATTTACCGATGGTGAAGCCATATTGATTACTATGAAATTTTGGACCGTTCGGTAGTAAACGTGGAACGATGAGGCGCTCAAGAAGTTTCCCCAAAGATGGTAGAAGCGTGATAGGCCGATATGACTTCGGATCATCCGGTGGTTTATCACCACACTTTGGTATTATTTGTATGAAACCGCGTCGCCATTTACGAGGAAAAACGCCTTCAGCAATGCATCGGTTATATACAGTTAAGATGGCATCACCCGCTGATTTACACGCTTCTTTAATCATCCTATTAGATATTTTATCTTCCCCTGATGATTTGTTGACCGGTAGTTTTCTAACAATATTTATAAATTCGTCATTAGATGGTACGTCTGACATTGGTGATTCAGGTGGCACAGGAGCCCACGCTCGAATCTGTTGGTGGTAGTCGCTATCGTTAGCCGGTGAATCATCAGGGATAAGTGTATTAATTAGTACTTTTGTTGTTTCCTCTATGCCCGTGGTATGCTTATCATTGACCTTAATGTTTTGAACGTATGCAAGGTCGACCGATCTGTTAGCTTCCTCCTATCAACATTTACTAAGTATACTATTTAATTGAGATTAATATATGTACTTAAGTAGATACTGAATGTGCAACTGACTTACTTTTGCCGCCAAATATACGGAATCGGGTGCTTCGTTAAGAAACTTTTCAATATCAGATACTGTGAAAACCTTCGATTTTTTTGGATGATGACCAGATGAGGCTCTTTTTAAAAATGCTACTAATTTAGGATAGGTATCGATATGTATGTCTTTTTTCATCTTTATTGTTGCTTTTAGCATCGAATACGTACTCCATAGAGTGCTTGCTTTCTTGTTCTCGGATAATTCTATAAAATATGCCAGCAAAACGTTTTCTGAGAAAGTTTTGGCTCCTTTTGCTAGTCGCCACGTGTTGAACATATCGTACTGTTTTAAATACTTCTCGCGTGATTGTTGAGGTAGAAAGCTCATTTGCGCATTATTAACAGTTTCAGTCAATTCTGTTGGCGTCAAACAAACTTCCTCGTCGCTAGAATCACTCATTTTAGTTTTTCACTTGTTTTCAAGTTTCTTTTTTTTAATATAAGGTTTAACAATGACGTGAAAAAATGCCGCGTAAAGAACCGCGTACAAAGAAAATTGAAAAAAGAACACCAAGAAGGTTCCGAGTCTGAGTTTTTAACAAATTAAAAAAAAGTTGTATGATATATTCGGCACCATAGAGGTAACAGTAAATAGGTTTAATGTTTTTTTTTAATTTACAAACTTAGTGCACACGATGTTCTAAATTCAATTTACTTTATCCTCTAGAGAATAAAAACGGCTTTTCCAGTCAGATATTGAAGATTAAAAATACTCTTTCCGAGATGGTGGGATGAAAATAATTTTAAAAGTCCAATGAAAAATGAGCGTGACACTCATCTTGACATTCCCGCCAAACCTCCGGACCATAGATGTGGGATTTAGATAGATAGATGTAGGACATAAGGCGAAGGAAGAAATGAATAGCTATGTATGGCGACTTCTTTATAGCCAGTGTTAGGCAAAGATGGCATCGTCTAAGGATTAAAAACTTTTTGCTTGTATCTTTGAAAAACTGTTTAAATTCTAAATAATGTTTATTCGAATTACAAACTTTTATAATTTGTTTAATTATTTTCGATCCCTTCTAGACAACCTACTTTTCCTTCGACTCGATAAAAGAGGACGAAGTGAATAGTTCACCGCTCTTGACTCATGAATGAATAATCGGTATGCCACAAAACCCTCGATCGATACTACTTGTATTCAGTAGTTACAACCTAAAGCCGTCATGCATAGCTCGTATCGTATAGTGTAACGGTAATCGTTGTACTACGTCGAATATTCTTCCGTCTGTATATGCACCAGGTTCAGATACCTACAGGAAGAATCAGTTTTACGTTTTTGCTAGCCTCCCATTATTGCAGGTTTTTGCCAGAGTATAAGCTTGAGTTTTTCTAATTTATTCACAGTGTTATCTACTACGTCAATCAATAATTAATTAGTGACGCCTAAAACAGGTCTCTTTAGCAAATATTTGGCGCTTTGGTTTCTTAATGATTTGTTATTGTTTTAAAGTTATTTTTGTTGCGTATGATATCATTAGTAGGTACTAATGATATCATATGCAACAAAAATAACTTTCTGTACCTACAGACCACAGCAGGTCATTCTACTCAAATTTTCTCAATCAACCTTGAACCTAATGTTCCAGTAATAAAGTTGAAAAAATATTTAAGAATTTTGATAGACTGTAGTAGCTTGATTTGCTATTGTGTGTACTTTTCGTAGGTACCTACTTGTTGCATCGATTGCGAGGTCATGGACATTAAAAACGGAATTTGGGTTAACATCCAAATTCTGTTTTATTTTCCGCATTATTTGTCAATCTGATGTTATGTTTTCCTTGGACTTTGTGAGTTTAAAGTACGAAGGTACATAAGCTCACATTGTTGAAGTAGTGGAAGCCTTGATCCGGCCATCGTGCATGATATTCTGTGATTATTTGTGGGATTCTAGGAATAAAATAAAGAAATGATAAACATATACCTAACAAAGTATTTTAATTAATTACGTACATCGATCATCTGTACACGTTTATTTGCTGATATGCAAGACTAGACCAAGGTAGACGGGGCCATACCAGGCCAAGGACTAGGTGCAGTGACTTATTTATAACTTTTCAAATTTAATCTTTGTAAAGATTATTGAAAACAAGATGAAGTCCCCAGTGATTTTTATGAGGACATGACTGTTATCAGCACGCTTAATCTATTCATAATTAAAAATAGACACTACTATCAAAGTCATCATTGGTCAACGAACGATGGTCTCGGTGTATTCAGAACATGCGGAAAAGATGCAATGGACTTTGGAATCGAAGTTAAGCAGGCAATGCGGTCATGGACATCCACTTTAGTCGTACGTAGGTATAAGTAAATAATTTCCTCTACTAGAACTATCTAGAATATCTTAAGCATTTATGGTCGATAGAGAATATGGACACAAATAGACACAAGAAGTATTTTATAATGCTAATTAGTAATTACGTCTTTACGTCGACGCTGGCTGTCGCTGAAAACCAGCGCTGGGCTCTGTTTTTGCATAGAGTCGCGGCATAATGCTGAGCGACAGCCGTTTTGCATGGATGTGACGCATGTTTCCCTTAATTATTTCTTATTTATTGAATAGTTTCGACTGGTGACCTTAATAAGGTTGCTGGGGCAGACTAGATATCGAACACAAGGGATAGAGTGACTTTGAGTAGGCTAGAAGAGGTCTATGTCTAGCAATGGACTACAATAAGCTGAATCGATTTATATATTTTGAGTGTAAATGTACTTAGACACGACTGCACCTAACAACGAAATTCGATTAACATTTTTGTATTCGAAATCTAAATTCCAAACTGAAGTGATACTTAAATAAAGAACATCACGCTTAAGGTCGAAACATACTATCAAAACGTGACACGACGCCACGCCACCCGACGCATGTCAGTACGTATCAATTCCATATATTTAATATGGTCAGAAGCGCATAGGCAACACGCTACGTGACCACACGCCGCAACATCCAACCGATTTGCGTGTTGCCGGGAGAAGGCGGGACACGCCACACGAATAATCAGCGCAGTGTGTTTCTAGTTAAAACCCGACGCCACGCGTCAGTCTATCGTGAACATTTTTAGGGTATGATAAAGAAGATATTTTTTGTTAGTTTTTGTTTAAAAGTTGGTTTAAAATGTCGGATGAAGAATTAATAGAATTAGGGAAAAACGGTACTCATATGATATAAGTACGTCTTTTTTTATTAACTGTTTCTGTCCAAAATATACATATATCCCCAAAATCTGCAATAAATCTTTTTCAAAATCCTCCTAAAGCTCGTCTTCGAGCAGAATCGAATCCATGGCCACGTGACACGTCAATACACTTCAGCATTTCGTGAGAGACTACACTACACGATACGTGTTGTAGCATCGTGTGGCGTGTTGCCTATGTGCACGGCGAGCGTCGGGTGTCGACACAACACATCGCGTTGCGTTTTGATACTATGTTTCGACCTTTATGGCCATTTTTTGTAATTTAAAATGTTCAGATGAAATCACAGTCTCATCCATAGATTTAGGATTTCATTGCTACGGTCTCATCTCTGCGATAAAGAAATGTCAAAAACTTGTCAAAATGTAGGGAAAATCGATGATTTTTTGACAGATAAAGACTGATATTAAACTGTGACCATTCTTATTTTTTTTTTTTTTTAATAATTATAAACTTGTGCTTGACCGAAATCCCGCCTGATGGTAAGCAGAGATGCAATTGTTGATGGTAAAGCGCGCTAGTTTATTAATACAATTGAATCAAAAATTGAGTGAATAAGAAGGAAGACGGTAGTTGAGTGAGGTCATGCAATGTTAAACCCAACAACACGACTAACGATGTTGCGCCAGAGGCAGATTGATCTCGAGACGATGTGTCGGGAGTTTGCGACACAACAACATTAATTTGGCGCATCGAACCCGGCACACATCGCAACACAACTGCTCAGACCCGTCCTTCTTACGGCTTCACCAGGCTTCATGCCGGAACACGACGAATCGCTTGGCGGCAAGACTTTGTCTGGTGGGTGGTAACTTCTGCCGGCAGCCGATGTTAGGGCCTACCGCCGAGAGAGAGAGAGAGAGATTACGAGAAATGCCCTCTAACTATTACTTTTATTTTAACTCTTAGCTTCTGTTATAAAATGCCAAAAAGTACATTATGGAATCATATCATGGTAGTAGACTTTTGTTGCTAACCGTAACAAAAAGTAGATCCGACAGTTATTAAATAATTAGGTAGTACCAAAATACTTCGTTTGTTTTTGAAACGAATGCTTCCTGCATTTAGAGAGCCTGCTAGAATATACCGCTAATTACATTCATAATTAGCCTCAAATTACTGACACTAAGTTTAGTTCCGTTTGTGCGAGGGGTTTTCTAGAAGGCTAACCAGCTGGCGGGCGGAGGTTTACAAAAAGGTGATTACATTCGACCTCAATAAAGTTCACTGAATTTAAGAAAGCCTCAAGTATTAAAGTTAGTAATAAGCTTTTGAAGCGCTTTTTGATGGATGACGTACATACTTAGTGCATTGACCGTGACTGCTTCAGCGTGAATTTATAATATTCTCATACAATATACCTACAACATCTCATCAATTTGACCTTTCTAAGGACAGTTTTTTTTTCAAGAATATTTATGCCATATACAACGTGTAACATAAAGGGTATATACATAACAAAGGCATGGCATCTTTACATGATATCAAACGATATTGGAAGGGTGTTTTAATCCTATTTCTTTATGTTAGGAAGTTATGAGGAAAAACACCGCCTGTGATAGGCTACTATCATACTAGTCGCACAGAGATATTGAAGACATTTATCGGATTTTGGCAAGTAACGTGACGGGTAACGAGTAGTTATTAACGTATGTAGTGTGCTGCCACGTTTTTTATGATTTGATTTTAAGAAACACACGAAACCGAAAATTTGGTACCAATTTTTTCAGTATTTTATTTTGAGTTGAAACCCTTCCGATATCGTTTGATATCATCTAAAGATGCCATGCCCTTGGTATGTATATACCCTTTATGTTACACGTTGTATATGTGATTGTCTATGGTTCAGTGTAAGCAATGAAAGCCTTTGGGGATGGCCTTTGTATAGCAGTGGACCTATATATATAGGCTAAAGAAAAGAAGAAGATTCCTTACCTGACCCCCACAACTCAGTTAATGGGTAATGCGATTCCCTTGGATAGGACCAGTTGCCAGACTTGCGGGCATACTTATCCGTAATCCACGGACCGATCGTGTCAAGCGCAGTTTATCCTGATCGATCAACTCGTGTGGCTGTTGCTTGATTAGTCAAGTCTAGTTTTTTTAAAATAGAACAAAAGTTGATGTTTATGATGTTAGTAGTGTAGTCTGGAGAGGTTGTTAGTGTATTACCTACCAATATGTCTGTATTGTAAAGTTCCTATTAATTCCTTTGAGTTGCTAAAATTAAGTGGCAGTGGTCGGGGCACATTGCTCGTATAACCGATGGGCGATGAGGCAGTTAGGTACCGGAAGATGCAGCGTAGGGAGGCCCCCAACAAGGTGGACCGATGACCTGGTGAAGGTCGCGGGAAGCCGATGGATGCGGGCAGCACAAGATCAGTCATTGTGGAAAGCTTTGGGGGAGGCCTTTGTCAAATAGTGTACCTCTATAGGCTGAAGAAGAAGAAGCTAGAAAGTAGTGATAGTAACGGTCCTTGAAGTCGCTTTATTTTTACATTAATTGTTAATCCCATACGATTCCATTGTCCTTGTGCCAAAAGTTCGTAAACTGATAAATTCATAATGATCGATCAATTATCTCAGTCATCTCGAAATGGAATGGCGATAGAATGACATTGCCGTATTGCTATTATAAATAAAGTTAGGAGGAATGATTTTATTAAAACGACTACTTTATTTGAACATTTATTAATATGGAATGAAGTGTCAGTGATTGACCACTGAAAAGTCATCGAAACTTGTCAAAATCGATCATTATGAGATCACTGATCGACTATTTTTTATTTTTATTAATTATGGGAATATATCAAGAATATAATCTTCCAGTTTATACAACAAACAGCTAAAATATAAAATATTTATAAACAGTAATATAACATTATTATAACAATATTGCAGCCCTCTGCATTATCCGTATCTTAGATATATCAGAATACGTTAAAAGGATTGCCACTAGATGGCCTAATTAACAAATTAAGAACTTTTGAACACAATAAAAAACAACATAAACTATAAATAATAATTGAATAAGTAACTGGGGTATAGGTATTCCTTATTATCACAAACAAGAATAATACCAAAATAAAAAAGCAATAATAATTAAAGAAATTAAATTCTTATTCTTCTTAGACTTATTACAATTCTTAATATATAGAAATTAATTAAAACGGTTGTAATTAATTAAATTTTGAATAAAATACACTATTTTCCACCATCACTAGACAAAATTTTCAAAACATTCGATTTAAATGTCGATTTGGAACTTACAAAAATATCAATGTCAATGAAGTTGCCATTATATGATTCTACCATACGATGAATAAATAGGGCAAGGTATTTACAGCAAACAATGTACCTGCATACGAACATCTTGTGGCAGTCGTTACGGGTTGTTGGAGCCCTCAAAAGTACAACAATTGGTCTAACCGCAATGCTTTGATGTCGCCTGCGGGTTGTGGAGGTCAGACGGCAGTCGCTTCACGGAAAATATCGAAGTTTAGCCATATCAGCAGTTGGACTGGTAAAAGCGGACCCCAGACTCCAAAGCTGAAAAGGTTTCGGATGCGACTGGGATTAACGCTGGGATGATGATGATGAATGTACCTGCACGGACACTACGCTTATTACACTTTGTTTTTAATTTAATATTCTGACACTATTGTAATGGCAGACTAGGGGCCCAGGTATATGCTTCTTTTTATTTGGGATGGGAGATCATCAAATAACCTTTCCTGCTCTGGGCGGGCCCCAGGACTTGAAGCCCGACTACGCTGATACTATTATCAGTTACCGAGTAATTGTAATTAGGTACCTTAAAATAATAACACACAAATTCGCCCCTACACTTTATACGTGTTATTCTTTTTTATAAAGAACTTAATAATTCGCATTCCTCGATTGGATATTATAGAGAGCGTCGGTTCATGGAAATAACCGTAGCAGGATCAGGGCTGCGCGGAGATTGGCGTCATTTCAATACCTGTTGGAGATGCAGTTTTTTTCCAGAGCTATCCCGTCGAACTGGATGTGTTTAAACGCAAGCAAGTCACTAACCGCCTGCACAAGATATTATGATCAAGATAAGGACGTGCTCACACTAGACTCAACAGTAATAAGCGGATGCACCCGTTTCATATTATTTACGTCTTATTTTAATGACCATGATTATTCTTTTACATTTAAATAATAAGCTTAATTTATTCTTTTTAAAAATGTTTCATGTACTTTTTATTGTGTACGCCTTAAGCCAATTAACATAAAAATTAACTTTAAATAATATGATGAATTTTGCTTTATTTCTGTGTTCGAGTCGTCTTTTTAGCTTTATAAAATCAACATTACGCGGTACTTATTTTTAATGATTTTTCATTAATTGATGGACAGGCAACACATTTATTAAAATAACAATTTAAATAAATCGACGATAGTCGTAGAATCAGGCAAATAACTTCTTAATGGTATGGAACGTAACAACAACATTTTTTTTTTTAATTGGGACAAAACCCGCCACACTGTTCCCAACCCACTGCAACTTCTGAAAGCCAGAATCAACAGTGGAGACCGCCAGAAAAACGCCGAGCAATGAAGCTCGACGAGTCTCGGAGAAACGATTCAATTGTCTTGGGTTCTGCAACGAAATTAATCAGAAAAGAATAGCGGAGGAGTAAGAAAAAAGATATTTTTTCCACTTCCCTCCGACTCCGACTCTCCTGCTCAACAAGCAGGAGACAGAACAGAACTAGGCCAATCGGCACATAAGGACATTAATGCAACTGGGGGAAGCCCAGATTGCCAAGCACCACGGAATAAAATTTGATTAAGTTAACGGGTCCTAATTTAGGTATGTGCTGTTACAATTGATTCCAATAATAGGTATGGCAAAAGCGCCTGAACGCACGGAAATTGGTTCCAGTTTCTACAAGGTCCGTATAATAAACAACTCCGGATGTAACTTGTACACTATCCAACATAATATTGCGTTCATTCTGCCAAAGAATACACTCCCACAAGATGTGATGTGCGCACTGTTCAAATTCACAGTTCGATGTAGAACATTGACACAAAGGCGAAGGAACAAGTTTAAAAGAATACAGTTTAGTTTTAAAGTTGCCATGACCTGTGAGAAATTGGGCAACGCAGTGGTCAACCTCCAGCCATGTCTTAGCCAGCGGATCGCCAACGGATGGAAAGAACAGATTCCCCTTGATGGAATTATCCCACCTACTTTGCCATTCGGATAAGAGGTCCTCCCAGACGTCAGTCTGAGGTTTAAATAATCTAAAAATTCTATTAAGGTCGCGTTGTGTAACAAAGTTAGTGTCCATGGCCTCCCCCCTCGCGGAGTAGTACATTGAAGCACGTCGCTGTACTTCAAGATCGACTGGAAGTACACCTATCAATTTTTCTTTAAGTGTAGTACTTGACTTACATTGAAATTGGAAGTACTTAACATAAACTTAAATAGAAAAAAAAAATACTGCTAGTCGAATAGTACCGAAGACGACAGTGTACAAACATATATGAACTCTCTTTTCCTCTATTCTCATAATCCAACACATCCAATCATCTCATATCCAATAGAACGGTATTCCGGCGGAACCGGGGAGCGTCCAGGTGCAAAACCGGCTGCTTTACTTGCTACGACGAGCATCCACCCTTGCGTTGTTGACACCACTACGATTCGGACGAAGCGTTTCGCCTCGTGTTTTATACCGCGTACAAGAAGGACCGGAAGATTTTTTCTGCGATTTTCTTTCCGTCTGACCACAATTTAAGTGTCTTCAAGACTAGAGTGAATAGGTTCTTAATAAACTAATGCGTTTTACAATCAATGATTGCATCATTGGCTACCTGGTGGGATCACGGCCAAGCATTAGTTTATAATGTAAAAAAAAAAAAATGCTGAGAAATTCCTAAGGGCAAAACATGCGAATCAACAAGGCAGTTGAAAGTACGAATAAGTAACAATTCCACTTTGGCAACAAATGGATGATACAAGATACAAACTGCGAGTGAAATTTTAACTCTTTGTTTCCTATATTAGGGCAGAAACAGAGTGGTGACAGTGACAGAATACCAAGTGTCGTACCATCGCGTGCGGTTGTCCACGGCGACGGAAACGTCGGACGATGTGATGTGAGTCAACCCTAACAATGGTTGCATGCTAAGAGCGTTGTTAAGCTGCATGCCATGCACAGCAAATCCATCGTAAATATGTAATCATGGAAAGAATCGTGAGCGTAAACCGCTTTGTAATAAAGACAATTATAAAATTGTATGCAAATCCGGGTTTACGTCGATAGAGCAGGTGGCATCCGTCATGCTTGTTATGTCAATCACCTGATTGATATAAGAACATGAGGTGATTGAGTGAGAACGTTTAGTTGAAACCATAAAAACTATTAACAAAATCTGTAGGATTTTCCGCAAACCGGTATATACCTATATCTTTAATGCTCAATCATCGTTATGAGTTATTATAGCATAATATTCAACCTATAAAGATAGGGGTCATCACGTACCTAACGCTAAATCGTTATTGACCGTACAAGCGAGTTACATAGCTTTTTTGGGTTTTCGAGGACGCTGAAGTCAAAAGTGAGGTCGAAATTATACTCGAACCTGGGAACACTTAAAAATTTGTTATCATGATTTTTCGACACTAAATGCGATAGTGAGGTCAAATTCTACTGGGTGGCTCATCATCATCATCTCAGCGTTAATCCCAGTAGCATCCAAAGCTTTTTCAGCTTTGGAGTCTGGGGTCCGCTTTACCAGTCTCTGATTTTAGCTAAACTTCGACATTTTCCGTGGAGCGACTAACGTCTGACCTTCACAACCCGAAGGAGATAAGTATAGAAGCATTGCAGTTAGACCAATTGTTGGACTTTTGAGGGCTCCAATAAGCCGTAACGACTGCCATTAGATGTTCGTATGGCAACCGGGACCAACGGATTTACACGACCAGACCAGTGCGAATATTCATATTCATACATAAAAATATTTGCACTGCGCGGGGATCGAACTCGCGCCTCCTTGCGCAGCAGACGCGTTCGCTGCCGCTACACCAAGAAGGCTGTCGGCTTTATTAGAAATGCCTATTGAATTCACATTTACTCTTTCTCTTTGTCTGTTATATACCAGGGTGTGTGCGCGGGTTTTCCTCAACTGCACACCTCAATTTTTTCTCTCTATCTCTCAATCACAATATTACCTGTCTGACATCAGCAGTCATTAGTCCATATTGAAGAATATACCATATCCATACTCATATTATAAATGTGAAAGTAACTCAGTCAGTCTGTCTGTCTGTCTGTAACGCTTTCCCGCTTAAACCTTTCAACCGATTTTGATGAAATTTGGTACAGACAATATTTAGACCCTGAGAAAGGACATAGACTACCTTTTATTGAAAAAAATGATATTCCAGATGGAAATCTAAAAAGCGCGATATAACCGAATTCCACGCGGGCGAAGCCGCGGGCGGAAAGCTAGTCCATACTAATATTATAAATGCGAAAGTAACTCTGTCTGTCTGTCTGTTACGCTTTCACGTCTATAAACCACTAAACTGATTTTATTGAAATTTGGTACAAAGATAGAGTTGACATTAAGAAATAACATAGGATAGTTTTGATTCCGGACTTTTGAAGAGTTCTCTTGGAAACGCGATATAACCGAATTCCACGCGGGCGGAGCCACGAATGGAAAGCTAGTATTATATGTATGAATATTCTCGAAAAGTCAGAGAGTTGTGTATAGTCCGACGCAAATTTTATGGCGGCGGCACTGAACATAAGGCAAGTTAGAGTAGCTGCGCTGTATCAATTTCAAGTGAGTGCCATTCTAGCACACACCTACCTCAACAGTCATCGGTTCTACTACGGCTAATATGGCCGGCCCATTGCCACTTCAGCTTGCTTATTCTGTGAACCATATCATTGTAAGAACTATGTACGTAAGTGTGCTTAGATAATTAACTGAATAGCCTACCTATTAAATAATATAAATAACTAATATATAGCTGGCTAAAAACTGTATGAATACTGTGTGTGTAATACTGTATGTCTAAGTCTTCGGTGCTCTGCCTTCCTTTTCCGGGATAATAAGCGTGATGTTATGAGTTTGTAAGTAATTATTCAAAATATTATTTTGGTAGGAACAAAACAAGCAGTTGCTGTTAGTGCTATGGCAGCTACATTTCATTGCCATGTTATACAAATTATTTACACTTCGACTCACTTCGTTTCCCGCCGATTGATTCTATAATAATCTCATAGTGAACATTTGGGTGAAGTGAGTTTAGTATGAGATCCAATAGTTTGCGTCCCTAGCAATGGATGTAAACTATTGCTGGGCTAGGATTAGTTCGAATGAGAGCTCATTCGACACTCACTTCGCCTTAATTTTCACGATGAGCTAACAGCGGGGTTGGATTGACAGCTAACTGTACGACAGTATCTTAATTAGTAGCAGAACCCATCATATGACCCCATCGGCCCTCGGCTCTACGTGGAATGTGCCCCGCCCACTGCCACTTAAGTTTAGCGACTCGGAGAGCTATGTTGGTGATTATGGGGCAGTAAGGTTCTGGATTGACGGCCACGTACCGGAAGACGCAGCGTAGGGAGGCCCCTAACAAGGTCGACCGATGACCCGGTGAAGGTCGCAGGAAACCGATGGATGCGGGCAGCACAAGAACGGTCATTATGATTTCTTCAAGAAGAACTGGTTTTTAGCAGCTTTGAACAGAGAGAAGTGGAAAGAGCGTATGATTTACGAAAGCCTTTGGAAGGCAATGGGACATCACGGGCTAATAATAAATAATTTGTAAAACCATGCGAATACAGGAAACTAGTTTATGCTATAAGTGCCGCATAAACAACAAAAATGGCATCACCATGCGTCACTCTGTCGGGAGATTGACGTACACATTATCTAACTACATTAACATACGCATGCATGACTGAAAACGAGAGGGGCTGATGGGAGATGCTTTGGAATGGGCAACTAGCTTTATTTTTGACTCTTACCTCTTGACAATATAGAGTGTCTGTAATTGGTTTATCCATACTAATATTATACATGCGAAAGTATCTCTGTCTGTCTGTCTGTCCGGCTTTCACGCCAAAACTACTGAACCGATTTTGATGAAATTTGGCACAGACAATCTTTAGACCCTGAGAAAGGACATAGGACATACCTTTTGAGTAGTTTTTTTTTGTGTGTATCCACGTTTCGTCGAGATAAATAACGGATCTTTTGTTATTACCAAGCGAGTCATTTTCTTTCATACGTCGTAAATATTTAGTCCTCCACGCTTGAATTTGGGGTGCTTCAATTAGAGCCAGTCTTTTTTGGTAGCAGCGTTTAAATTGGTAGCCTATTTTTTTTTTCTCTTTTTTACATATTATAAACCAGCGCTTGACCGCAATCCTGCCTGATGGTAAGCAGTGACGCAATCGTTGATGGTAAAGCGCACTAGTTTATTAAGAGCCTATTCACTCTAGCCTTGAAGACACTCAAATTGTAGACCGACGGAAACACCGCCGCTGGCAAATTGTTCCAGTCCCTCGATGTACGCGGTATAAAGTAGGAGGCGAAACGCTTCGTCCGGATCGTAGTGGTGTTAACAACGTAAGGGTGGAACCCAGCCGTTTATTTATTTTTTTATTTTTGTTAATGTAGTTTCACTACTAGTATAATTAAGGTCTACTTTTAAAGCCGCCAAGATTTTGGGCATTGTAGGGATTTCTTTCCTCACTGTATACATTGAATGTATAATATTTCTTAATGCTGTTAATGAAAACCCGTTGAAATATTCCTTGTTTTGTCTTTTTGCTTTAGTAGGAGTTCTCATTTTACTGCCACTGGCTGTTGCTGGCTCAGGCTCTCGTCGTAATTTCGTCACAGTATTTTTTGCAACGCCTGTGGACATGCCACACGCTCCGTGACTTTGGTAGAATTTTGCAAAATATTTTTAATAACTATTAGCAGATGCTTCGGTATTAAAATGTCCTCAGTAGTGTCCGAAGCACTTTTTAAAGCACGGTTTATACCTTCAAGAACTAACTTAGAGTCCTCTTTCTCTTTTACAAAATAATTGTCCACTTTAATTATAATTTCACGAACACGACTATTAATTAATTTCTTACTCATTTTAACTAGTAACAGCTAACAAAACTAAACAACAAAACTCAAGAACAACAATAAAACAGGATAACAAAAATAAAATGCTAACAAATATTCGATGTGCGTAAGCACGTAAGCGCGTACTGAACTTGCGAACGGTACCGACGGTTCGAGTTCGACTACGTCACCAAGATGGCCGCCAATCGCAATATCATCGTGCGGGGCTTATACATGGGTAGACGGTTGACCGCCCAACGTTCATGTATGCTAGAAATAACTGCACCGAAAATGCATTTATAACATAACAGTCTGTTTAGTCTGTGGTTTAGTTATAGGCAACACGGTTAGCCCAGTGGTCAAGCTATTGACTGCTGTGCTGCGTGTCTCGGGTTCGATTCCCGCACGGAATAAGTACCTAAATATTTGTATGGCCTACAAGTAGTTGTTCCGATTCTGGATGTTTGTGTATGTGACTTTATATGTTTGTAAACGCACCCACGATACAGGAGAAATTGCCAGTATGGGGCAAAGTTTTTTTAAAAAAAAAACTGAGAACTAAGTTTAATTATTTTTATGCTAGAAAAAAAAGTACTACGTAAGAATGACATAGCAATCTGTTCTGTTGTTTGACGTAACTCTGCGAATTATCTGACTCACACTATGGGATTTTTTACAGGTCTGTTATTTAATAATCGAAGGAAACAGGAAAATCTAGTCTAGATGCCCATCATATCGATCGACAAATTATAATTATGTAATCGTAGAATTGATCAATTATTTCCTCTTCTTTAGTTTTTTAAACTATGTAAATGTAGTTTCAATTATTATTGACCATAATAAATATTCTGGTCTAATATGATACCGTCAGAATCGTGTTTATTTATGTTTTGCTTTTTTATGTGATTGTTAGATATTATAAGCCTTATATAGCAAGAAATAAGCATCAATATAGTAATACAACGTGTAACATAAAGGTATCAAACGATATTGGAAGGGTTTTTTAATTGCATCTCTATAAGTTAGGAAGTTATGAGGAAAAATACCGCCTGTGATAGGCTACTATCATACTAGTCGCACAGAGATATTGAAGACATTTATCGGATTTTGGCAAGTAACGTGACGGGTAACGAGTAGTTATTAACGTATGTAGTGTGCTGCCACGTTTGTTATGACTTTATTTTAAGAAACACACGAAACCGAAAATTTGGTACCAATTGTTTGAGTATTTTATTTTGAGTTGAAACCCTTCCGATAGCGTTTGATATCATCTAAAGATGCCATGCCCTTGGTATGTATATACCCTTTTTGTTACACGTTGTATATCCGTCATCAAAATCGAAAGTAATTAATTGAAATTAGGCTGAGAACCAGCACTTTTGAACGTCAATATTACATAAGACAGTCCCAAAATGCCCGCCCTTTATTATCATTGCAGCCTCGTTCCACTCAACTCTGAGTAGATATAATAGCTATATACAATATGTAAAGAAAACCCTGTCCGACCCATAGGGATAATAAAGTAGGGTTGTAACGGAGGCTTGTTAGCGGAGGCGGAGGCGGATGCGGAGGTGACGAGTCTCACCTCCGCGGATGCGGAGGTTAACGGAGGCGGAGGCGGAGGTGGAAGTACATATAGAAAAAAATTAAATTTATGGTTAATTAAAACAAAATTTTTATTTTAAGTAAATACGAACATTAATAGTAGTATACTTGGTAAAAAAAAATATTAACTTCTTGTAATGAAAATTAAGGAGAAACAAATTGTGTTTGCCGCCGTCCCGCCTCGCACTAGTTGATTCTTGAGTCTTGAGTTCTTGACCATTTCGCGCTCAAACGCGGCCGGACGGTTGTCGAGCGTCGCAACTTGCGCGTTATTTATTTTATAAATACGTAAATAAACCTCCGTTATAACTCCGCAAAAAATTGTGCGGAGGCGGAGGCGGAAGCGAAGATACGATTTCTTGCGGAACTTCCGCAGTAACGGAAGCGGAGGCGAAGCTCCGTTACAACCCTATAATAAAGGTTAGGTAGACACATGACCAAATATAATATAAAATTTTACATAATCATCATAGTAACAATACTAATGAATTTTAAAATAATCTTTATTTCCCGCGAATTAATTCCAACTTCCCCGAAATTAGGTAATTTTTAAAAAAGTGACAACACCATTTTAATGGTATTATTATAACCGATGCGACCACGTGCCGCGTGCCCTGCCCCCCTTCGCCCGCGGAAGGGTTGCTTACCGCACATGTATTAAGTTATCTCTTTTAGCGAAACAATATTTATTTTTAGGGGGTTTTTTTATGTTTAGCCCGGCTTTGTATCCATTAGTAGAATCAGTTATCGATACCTAACAATACCTTCGCGGGTCGGACAGGGTTTTCTTTACATATTGTATAAGCCTCATCCCTTTTGTGCCATGATTCCAACTAGGAGCTCCAGTTTGATATTTTAATAAATTTGTCATTCCAACACGATTCCATTGTCATTGTGCTTAAAAGTTCGTAACCTGCTAAATTCATAATGATCGATCAACTAACTCAGTCTTCTCGTAATGGAATGGTGATAGCATGCATGACATTGCTGTATTGCCGTTATTATAAAACCAAAAATAGAAATGATTTTCAAAAAACGAATACTACAATTGGACATTTACAAATATGGAGTGTAGTGTCAGTAATTGATCGCTGGAACGTCATAATGACGCCTTTTTGTAATAGCAGACTAGGGCTCCAGGGTAATTGCGTAACACACTGTCAGTAGCAATAGCTTTCATTTCATCATCATCATCATCATCATTTTAGCCGAAAGACGTCCATAGGCATAGGCCTCCCACAAGGTTCTCCACGACGACGACCGGTCCTGCGCCTCCCGCATCATGCGGTTTCCCGCGACCTTCGCCAGGTCGTCGGTCCACATTGTCGGGGGCCTACCCACGCTGCATCTTCCAGTGCGTGATCGCCACTCGAGAACCTGTCTGCCCTATCGGGCATCGGTTCTACCTTCTACGGGCAATGTGCCCAGCCCATTGGCACTTTAGGTGTTGCAATTGTACGGGCTTTCATTTTGCCATATCTAAAAGATTAATTGCGTTATTAACATCGTGGAGCACACTACTTTTTCGAATATATGACGTAATGAAAAGCAAATTAATAAATAAAATAAAAATTATTCAAACTATGAAGTAGAACAGTAAATATAATGGAAAAGTGGGGTGGGGTGATGTTGGGTAAGTATTACAATGGATGAGCAATATTATTCAAACTGATTCAATTTAGTACGTTATGCAATTGGGGTGCAATTATGCAAATGTCTGCGAGTATCATAAATATCTTCTTCGCAATCTTCTTCACTCAATATTAACTGCATTAAGTTTATGCAAATAAGGTGTTTTAAACTTATAAACACAAATAGGGTAAATGTTCCGGAAACCAAGTGAGTGTGACCTATTATTAAAATGAGTTTCTTACGTGCATTTTAATTACTTATTTTGTGTTTGATTAATATCAGATAGTCTTAGTTGTTTTGAACGTATGTAACCTGAAGAGCAATCCATACTAATCCATACTAATATTATAAATGCGAAGGTAACTCTGTCTGTCTGTCTGTTACGCTTTCCCGCTTAAACCTCTCAACCGATTTTGATGAAATTTGGCACAGACAATCTTTAGACCCTGAGAAAGAACATAGGCTATCTTTTATTTAAAAAAAAAATGATATTCCCGAGGGGAATCTAAAAAGCGCGATATAACCGAATTCCACGCGGGCGAAGCCGCAGGCGGAAAGCTAGTTGAATAATATTTTATGAATGAAACAGTACGTTAAAATGCGTTAAGTATCTATTACTGTCCAACCTTTCTAAATAATACCATGTTTTAAACCTTTCTCCATATTAGGAATTACTTCTGACATTTAAATATATACGCAAACAGCCAGATCCGGAACAACTATCTGAAGGCCATACAATTATTTGTTCCGTGCGGGAATCGAACCCGTGACACACCGCGCAGCAGTCGATCACTCAGCCACTGCGCCCACCGTGTCGTAAATGTATATCAAGATCTACGATCAAGTATCTTTATATTTAAATTAAGACTATAAAATATTAATCATTTGTAAACATGTTGTTCTAGAATAGAACAGAATAAAATAGAAATACACTTTTATTATGTATACCATATAAATTACAGAATATAAACATGAAGATTTTTACAAAGGCAGACACAATTTGCAGTCTTATCTCTAAGAGCGATGGGGCAGATAATACAAATTAAATATCTTGTTTTGCATAGAATAAGCAATAGACACTACGAGAATCATTTCAAATCATCAGACACGCCTTTAAAGACTGACAAACAACAATGCACGCAATCCTAACAACCTTGACTCATTGAAAATCTAACGTAAACCTTTATATAACCTAAACTAAAGTTTCTTCACAACAAATAATTATTGTAAAATATGAGATAAAACGAAAAAAAGGAAACGAAAACGACATTAAAAAGGTGGCTGGTAGTGGCTAGCTGAGAACTGCTCAGGATCGAGCTTGTTGGCGTGCCATGGAGGAGGCCTATGTCCAGCAGTGGACGAGTAGAGGCTGATGATGATGATGAGATAAAACGGCTAAAAGAGGTGTGGAGCCTTGTGAATGTGACGCAGTACTAAGGTACGGATTCACATAGCGGTCGGTTCGACGATCGACGCGTGTGTCCGAGGCCGCTTGCCCAACCGCCTCTATTGCTCAAGGCATTTGCACCGTCGGCAATTTTAATGATGTAACTGTTCCGTTCATAATACGTAGTAAGTCACAAAAAAAAAAAAAAAACAGCTAAGAAACAGACAAATGGTCGACACTAGTTGGGCATAGTACGAATTTGTTAATGTTTTATCCAACACAGAATTGTATTGATCTGAAAATCAATTTTCTTATGCAGCAATCTAAAAAATGACAATTTTGTAGCGAAAATGAGGTTTGTGTCAGATGGAGACAGACATTAGAATTCGAATCTGGACGTTAAAAATACCTCCTGGATGGTCACAAACTGCATTAGACAGGTTTCCTAAGATATTTGCCTTTACAGCGGGTTTGACGGGAAAGTAAAAATTGCATTCAGTAAATAATTTATAAAGAACATTGAAATATCGCTGCATAGCGGCCACATCATGACTTTGCCTCAAGCCGGGATTATAGACGGTTCACGCGGCCGTGTTTTTCAACTGTCATTGGCGATATCCGCCATTATTGTGAAATAAAATTTTCAAAAAAAAATCTATAATTTGTGACACGTGTTAGTGGCAAAATTGTGGTATCTATTCCACAGAGGCCATTGTTCAAGATGAGATGAGAAGATGAGATGGTAGGTTGAATCTCACTTTGAAAAAACAAGAAGAAGCCTTTACAGCGCCAATGTGCAATATCTAACATTAGATTGAGTTCATTCGTACCTTCAGTTTGAGGTAGATTTCAGAATAAGATTTATAAAAGGATAGATAGATCAGATTACCGAGAGTCGTCATCATCATTATCAGCCTATAATGTTCCCACTTTGGGAGACAGGCCTCCTCTTGGTGAGAGGGAGTGGGCCGTAATCTACCACGCTGGCCCAGTGCGGGTTGGTAGATGTCACACATCTCAGATATTTTTACCGAGATTAAAAAGCACTAATAATAACACTAGAATGAAACGAGGTGTCGAAAGATTCATTCGTTTTAATTATTTTACTTGTACATTAAATATAGAAATAATGTTTACTCTGAGGTCACGTTAAAGACAAATATCAAATTTACCACCCCCTAATAAGAATATAGTATTTCTATGTGGCTTTATACATGGGTTAATTTGTTGATATTCCCATTAAAGGACATTGCTAAAATTCCATACATTGAATGCCCCAGAACTGACAGCAATGAGAAAATGCTAGTTGTGTTTGGAATGTTTCATGTAATCATATCAGGTATTTGTTGATACACGGACAAGCTTAGGAACCGAGTGTCAAACTAAAATGTGTTTGATTTTGAGGTTATAATATATTATATTCGTAAAGAAAACTAAGTTTTCAATAACGTCTGAATAGATTTATTATTTCTTTTAGGTATAGTAAGAAAATAAATCTAATCAAGAAATCTGTAGGCAAATAATACAAGTAATTATCTATAGTCTAGCCTTATCCCAATTATTTTGGGGTCAGTGTCCAGTCTAACCGGATGCCGCTGAATATCAATGTTTTACATGGAGCGACTGCCATCAGACCTTCATAACTGTTACTCGTGTAATCCAGTAACAAAAGTGAACACGCACTACCCTGTCTACTCTGCACATAAGCAAGGAAGCGAGTAACAAACAAAACAAAATAATTGGAGATGTCACTCACTTCCGCATCTATAGAATCGATACCGCTAATTGAACTAACGATTTGAGAATCGATTATGTTTAATATCGATCTAAACACTATTATTACGCTGTTTTACAGATTGCGTTAAATGTATTTTGATAACAAATGTAGTCATAATAATAAAAAATGCATACATTAAATAAAACTTCATGTTTTTAATACATAAATACAATTATTAAACTATTGATTTCGTTAAAAAGAAGTCGAACATCTCTAAAGCTTTTGACATGGCAGCTATTTATATGACAGACAAATTGTTTAGTAGTTAGAAGGCTTTTAATTATTCGTTTTAAACCCACGCTTGTCCGTTTACTATGGATATTTGCATATAATATAAAGAAATGAAAGAAAAATTATAATGCAGGACATTTATTTGTCAATGCTGGGGCGAATTTCGGCGATCTCCTTTACTATCGTTAGCTAGCTTATCACTAGTCTAATTTTTACGAAAGTGTCTTATATGCCGTAAATGATAGTTTACAGTAAAAAATGTGACTTGCGAAAAGTCGGTCAGGGCTCGACATACCTACTAAGCCGTCAGATAGCGACTTGTTCACAATCCTATATACTGACTATGACGGCCATGAGTAAGTCTGGACAGTCAATATATCCGCTTTTATGATGTTTTATTGTCACAGCACAGTGAATAACATGACTTTCACTATCGTCTGTTTTATTGAGGATAGGTTATGTGATTGAAGATTCGCATTGACAACTATGGGCCTCTAACAGCTATAGGTCAACACGCGTTGGGTTTAGAAATCTTCCAACTGCAACATCACAAGTTATAATCATTTTGTTTGTAGAAAACTTTCAATTGAAACGACCGAATCATAAAAATAAACACATTAATTACTTTATCCTCTTTTATGCTTAAAGTCAAAGAACTTGACCGTATAGAGTTCACAGTATTTATAATTAGGACAAAGTTCTTTTCAGTCACAATACAAGGAAAGAAACAATTGATGACATGACATTGACATTACGATATAAAGACGTGACTCCACTTTGTGGCTATTAGACCCGAACAATGTCTACTAGGATCCAATGACAATATTGAACACACTGAGCGTTCTATTAATTGATGGATTTGGCATTTTTGAACCTAGATTCGACGATGTAAGTGTTATATGGGAATGTTGATTATAGAAAGAGACCTAGGAAGGGAGTGATCACTTAGTTGATGGCTAATATAGGTCAAAATAGACGTAAACTTAAAACCTTTCCTTGTGGGGGTAGGCAGAATCATATATGTTGACCAATCTTGGAACCATTCTTATTTAGTCTTCCCAGAGAGATAGTCATAAACAAATTGTCTGCCTCTAATTAAGTGGCAGTGGCTGGGGCACATTGCTCGTAGAACCAATGAACGATGGGGAAGTAAAGTTCTGGAGTGGCGGCCACGTACCGGAAGACGCAGCGTAGGGATGCCCCCAACAAGGTGGACCGATGACCTGGTGAAGGTCGCGGGAAGCCGATGGATGCGGGCAGCACAAGACCGGGAGGCATACGTCCAGCAGTGGACCCCTATAGGCAAAGAAAAAAGAAGAGGAAGAATACAAATTGACAAGAACAAAATGACAATACATAATTCTACAAAACACCAACGCTCAGGAGTGTAATATATTATCTGTTTCATACATTTGGTCCTTGTATGGAACAACTAACAATTATATTAGATCTAACAACTAGCATCACGTGATAAAGTAACAATTTGAGTGTCGATGTCCCTCTCCCAAATAAACTAAAATGCAGGCCGGTGGACAACAACGATGGACTGTCACTCGTTTCGTCCATCATAATCCTTTGTGTATACTTATTAGTAAGTAGTAATTCCATTGCGCAAAGGTACGGTAGCGCTTGTATTAGCATGACCTACTGCCGCTGCTTACGACGCATTATCAAATCTTGACGCCAGACGAGCGAATAGACGTTTGTTTATGTTTTTTGTTATCGTCCAACGTGTTTCAAAGTTCATACTAGTTATCGACCGGAATTAGAACTATTGGAAGGCGTGATCGGTGCGTGCAGTGCTGTCTAATGTAATTAATAAAGAAATTATCACATGAGCAGTGCAACTGGTTTTTTCTGATGTGTTTCTGTCGTGTCGAGTTTTAATTATACACGAGTAAACAGGCTGATTTATTGTATTGTATTTGTTTAACTTTGTGCGTATTTATGAGTAAGAAGAACCAGAATTATAATTAGAAAAAAAAAACTAGTTTTACGTATCTTTCTGTCAAAGAGTTATGTGATCTTTGGACGTTGTTTTGTTTTTTTTTTTTATTATTGCGTTTAATCTCAATTATATAATGACCATAACATTGTGATTATTAGTATAGTTGTATATAAAACTCTAAATTGTCTACAAAGTAAAACTAGTGTCCCGCCTCTACTTTGGTTTTTTACGGCTTGAAACAATATTGAAATTCTTTATAGGTGTAATAGTTTAATTTCAAATATAGAAAGCAAAAAGCTTTTGGAATACATTTTCTAAACGATGGTAAAAACCGAATCTAAATCCGTCGCGGAGTTCGAAAGAAGAATGCGGTTACACAGAACGCGAAAAGCGAGTAATGTATGAATAGTTATAGATGTCGATGTCCTTTGAAGTCCTTAACATGTTTATGAATAAAATTTTACTAGTTCTTGTTCCACAGCGTCAATCGATTTGCCAATAACGTCTGCGATTTACGATTTGTATCCAGACAAGCGCTTTAAATTGTGTAGGTACGGACGATAGCAGGTCAAGCTACCCGAAACTGTCAAATACTCCTAAACAATCTTGTATTTTAATGCTTTAGAGATAAAGTTGAAAATCGAATAAAGAAATCTGACAGATTGTAGTAGCTTGATGTACTGTCGTTTGTACATTAGTTATATACATCACACCTCCTCTCTCAATTCACACACTCAAACTTCATTCTGAGAGGTCAGGCCATTATTATGCTCTATGTATAATAATAAACTGTGTAAAATAACACTAAAACATGCATATGCTATAACATTTAATATTATCATAAATAAGGTAAACGTCTACGGTAAATATAATGTTATCAGAGGGGAATGGCGATAAGGAGGCGAAACGTGGGAAGGAGTGGCAACTCTGTAGTCTCACCATTGGTCGCCCCAGGAAAGGCCCTGGATTTAGGGAGACACCAACAAACTCCCAATAACCGTAGGCGCGGGCGGCAAGCAATGGGTTGCTCGCCCTGGTTAGGATTAGTCGACGGCGCGTCGTGTTCCACGACCGCCTCAAAGAGCATGCCAGCATACTGTTACTGGGTCCACTAGGACCTTTGCCTGCCAGGGCCGTCAGTAAAAGTCGCGTGATTTATGATCTCCCATCCAAAAAAGGGGATTGACGCTGATAGCCTAAATACATACTTTACCTAGTTCGGCTACAGGAGCTTAACTCTATTGTAGATACTCGAATCTTAGCCAAATACAATTTGTAAAAATAGTTTTGGAAAATAAATAAATGTTATCATTATTGTCATACCATACCGCTTTGATCAAAACATCGCAGAAAGCCTGTCATAGAACCAAAAAATCACAAACATATGGCACAGACCATTCCTTGCTGGGAGCGCGTGGTTGATTACGAGAATATAATATGATGATAAGATTACTATGGCTATCATCATCCTTCCACGTGCTCATATCGTAATCCTTACTAATACCTAGTATAAATCTGAAAGTGAGTTTGTTTGTTTGTTTGTTCCGCTTTCACGCCGTAACTACTGAACCGATTCCTTTGAAATTTTGCAGACGTAAAGTTAGAAGTCCGGATTAAATAATTGGGTACTTTTTATACGGGAAAAATTGATATTCCTGAGGGAAAACAAAAATATTGGTAGCTTCATATCTGGGGCCCTAGCCAATGTAACATCGCTTCGTAGCGACAAAAACATTGATATGAAATTAAACAGATATAATATGCTCTAACAAATTAGCCAAAGTAAATGTGCCGATCGGAGCAGCAGCACACACATGCAATTTTTTTATTCTGCGTGCATTTCACACGTTGGCACAGTGTGAGTGAGATGGGGCGTAATCTAAAGCATAGAGAAGAAAAAGATGGCCAGTGTTTGTCGTTTGCGCTTAAATAGAATCCACGAAAACTAAAGCGACTTGCTGGACTTACCTCCTTTTGTACGCTTCATTTTCAGTGCGCTAGTGACGTATCTACCTTAGTTTAATATTATATCAATGATTAAAAAGGAAAGAATTCTCTTATGACCTTGATCTGTCTGTATCCGAAACCTAATGCCATCCATCATCATCAACCAATAACGAAAACGATTGACTACGCGACGATAAATCACGTGGTCAATCGTTCCCGCCATTGGTTGGTTTGGTATTCGATTTCGCTTCGCTACGAAGCGATGTTACATTGGCTACAGGCCCACTTCGGTGATAGATAGCGCTGTGTGTCGTTTAATATATTGCAAACGATATGCACATGTATACTTAGAAGCTAAATGATACGATAATTAATCCCCGAAAATGAGGTATCTAAAAAGCGCGATATAACCGAATTCCACTCGAGCGAAGCCGCGGGCGGAAACCTAGTTCTTTTAAAAATAAGCATTAAATTCTTGATTTATGTCTACTAGTACTAGCGCGTCTATTAGTAATCTTAATCATGATCTCTAATGCTACACTGAGCTATTCAGTGTATTTACTTCCTATATTAGGTACAATGTTTTATTACGGAAGCCAGTTGCATAATAGTACCCGTTATTTTTACACTTTCAATGCTTCAGTTTTTGTTGTAAAACTCAATGGAATTGTTAGTGACAATAATGCGGATAAATATAAAACATTGAATCGTTAAAAACAGGCTAGGAATGAAAACAAGAAAAACAGCTGACAATAATGTAAAAATGAGGAACTAATGTTTATTGGAGCTATAGAATATTTCAGGACATCAAAAAGGTGGCTGGTAGTGGCTGGCGGAGAACTGCTCAGGATCGAGCTTGTTGGCGTGCCATGAAGGAGGCCTATGTCAATTTTGACAATTTTGACTGAACGTGAACAATAACAAAAAATCATGCCTGCATTCTCCGACGGGTAGGTAGAGGTGTAGAAAAGATGGGTGTGCTATACATAGATTCCACCCATATTTTGTCAGCTATCATCATCAAAATCAATAAATCAAAATCGAACACATTGATCACTTATACACTAGATACATAGTCTCGAACAAAACTCTTATCAAAAATGGCGACAAGTATTAAGCAGTCTTAAAGTAGTCAAAATAAATATACATTAATTTAGAATCACCCTTAAGTGCAGTGTATAAGAGTGTTCTTGTCACAAAGCAGTACAAAAAGCCATTATTTTTTACGACCGAGTCTGACATAAACCAAATTCACACACACCAAATTAACATGCAAGCATTAAAGTCAGAATTATAAAGTAAGTACTAAATGAAAGAAGCACCCAGGTGCTGCGTTGTGCGCTTGTTCAGTTCAACCATATTTTTTTACGCTGATTGAGAACCTAGTGTATAAGTGATCGATGCCTGAGAATCAGCCAAGCAAGGTAAAGCGGACCCTAGACTCCAAAGGGGGATTAATCCCAGTCGCATCCGAAGCATTTTTCAACTGAAATGATGATGGGGTTGAGAATCAGCACCTTTTGAACGTCAATATATTATATTTATTTTTGTAATCTAAATATATGGTGTAGATACATAATAAAGATTATTATATTCTATTCTAATATTACATCAGACAGTACCCCCAAAACGTTTTCGCTGGAAAGACGTAGTAGTGGAGCAAACTCCCAAGCAGCACAGCTGTCTATTCATTTAAAAAAAACACATGATTAGGTCCCATATAACTGAACTGTTTATGTATATGTACTGTTTATGTTACACGTAAATCATAGTACTAGCAAATAATTCCGTATTTATACTAATATATAAAGCTGAAGAGTTTGTATGTTTGTTTGTTTGTTTGTGCGCGCTAATCTCGGGAACTACTGGTCCGATTTGAAAAATTCTTATTGCGTTGGATAGCCCGTTAATCCAGGAAGGCTTTAGGCTATTTAACATCACGCTGCGACCAATAGGAGCGGAGCATAACTAACTCCACGCGAACGAAGTCGCTGGCGGCCGCTAGTTAGCTATATAATGTTGGAAAAGTATATGTATAAAAAAAGAAATCTATCCCTATCTTATTGGAGGGATTTGTTATTATAACGTACGCTTAGATTGATGGACAGAGTAATTAACTTTGAAAATGCGTAGGTGTGCGCGGGCCCATGCATCGTATGCATTGTCACGTCTCGTCTCGTCGTCTAGCTATGCTTCGGAGAGAGATGCATTACCAATAGTATTATATCATTATCAGCCATATCCTGTAACAATGTTGTCAAGGGCGATAATGTTTACAACTTCAATGATATGATTCGTCAGTGACTCAGTGTCAGCGCAAATACATATAATCATTTTATTAGTGATTTAGATATGAAGGATTTATTATAGATTATGTTACTAACCTCCATGGTTGGTAACAAAATACATAATATCATTGATATAATATTAAACTAAGGTAGATAAGTCACTAGCGCACTGAAAATGAAGCGTACAAAAGATTATAATTCTAATCTCTTGCCTTAGTCACTCTCGATCACAGAAATCGTAATAACGATTTCTGTGCTCTCGATACACTCGTAAAAACATACGACAAACACTAACAGCGCAAATGACAAAAACTAGCCTTCTTTTTCTTCTCTATGCTTTAGATTGCGCCCCATCTCACTCACACAGTCACACTGTACCAACGTGTGAAATATACGCAGAATAAAAAATTTGCATGTGTGTGCTGCTGCTCCGATCGGCACATTTATTTCGGTTAATTTGTTAGAGCATATCATATCTGTTTAATATTATATCAATGCATAATATCTAAATAGTTCAGTAATATGTACTATAATATGCTAGTGTTGTTAGTGTTGAGTGTCTTCTAGGTTAGAGTGAATAGGCTCTTAATAAACTTGCGCGCTTTACCATCAACGATCGCATCACTGCTTACCATCGGGATTGCTGCGGATATTAAAAAAAAGTATAATTGTACGATTTGACGGCCAATGCCAGAATTATCATTCTGTTATGTAACTATTTTATGGTGTAGGCATTCAAGATAGAAACCTGCAAAAAATGTTAGGCCTAAAAATAAATATCTCATCGCAATACATAGGAACATTTATTTATAATAGCGGTCAAACTTGTTTTAATTTTGTATTTTAATGTCTTTGTGAATATTTATAACAAAATGTCGCGATATTATATTACACAGACGAAGATTTAATCAAAGTGTCACAACAAGATAAAACGGTGACTAAACGTTTGTTATTTACAAGAGCTGGATTATTATCCATTATCAGTACATAGCTCTTACTCTCAGAGGCACTTCGAATCGTTTTGAAAGGAAGACTAAATCAAGTCTTGTTAGCCCAGGTCGGCACAATTTTTCGCACACTGGATTTTCAACGTAATGCTTATCGCAAAGGGTTTAGATTCAAACAGTGTGCTTTTTGACGTGCTGCACTATGCTCTGTTGGATTTTCAATTCTTAGCTCAACATCGAAATTTAAAAATTATGTGCGCGATATAATTCGATCGAGGTCGCGGTCTTTCGATCTACTGGCATAATTTGCAGCAGCTAATGTAATTGATTGGCGAATGTGGTGACACTTTTGTCACTGGATCCGCTTGTGACTTTATTGCATTATGTTTCGGATACAGGCAGATCAAAGTCATGAGGGAATTCTTTCCTTTTTAATGTAAAATCGATGCTTTTTTCATTAGGATTAACATTCAATACCGAAGTGCTTTCAGGAAATATTTTGTCCCGGAAGTGAGTTTGAACACGTAACATTTTAAAATACTTATAAATAATTACTTATTAGCACAACTTCTTACCAAAAAGCGAAAGGGGAAATACTACAGATTACTTACGCAAAAAAAAACTTTATATCTTCTAGCTGCTATTGCAAAAATGTCGGACTCGGAACATAACGACACCGGTCACAGATAAAAAAACTAAAACAACGGTTATATTTGAATAAAACAAAATGGTCGCTCCGCAATGGTGCTACTAGCAGATTCATTACGTAGCAAAAAAAGACCGTTAAGGTTTGCTGGCGTTTTAACAATCAATTGAATCGAGGTCGAATTTTTTGTTAGAACATCTGATGACATTAAAGTATAATGTAGATCAGTATTCTATAGGTAAGGTATAGTTTAGCGTGTAAACTGCTTGGTCCATGCGTTCCTCTTTTGATATTAATAAAACTGTAGAGGAAACTAGTTAGACATTATTTTTGTAAAATGTTTTGTCCTTTTTTAGTACAAAATATCCTTAGATTATTATTTCTAATCTTAGTTTTATTTTCAGTGTAACAATCACGTCAGTCTTGAGAATAATGAAATTCCAAAATCTCGTGGTCCATGCTCTACACGACGCGACGGTTGCACAGCTGTAATGAAAATAATAGCATCGGGATCTGATGATGTCAAAAACTAAAACACCTTCTTGTAAATAACACCCACTTACTTTTCTAATCCAGTGGTCCAGTGGTTCCGTCCATCAATGGTCGGTAAATTACGAATGCTGTGTGGCAGCTACTACCATTTTTCCAGGAAACCATAGTTTATGTGGCTGTAATTCTAAGATGTGATGGTGAAATCCTATTGACATCGACGGCAGATCAAGTTTAACGTGTACATAATACAGTTGACATCATCTAAAATGAATCGCAATTTACGAACTTACAACTTAGTAGGACGCTTTTGCGCAGTTTTAAACTTGATGAAACTTCTTGATATTTCCAGAAATAACCTTTACTAAACTTGTGTAAAATTTGCATCGCAGTTTTTACGTCAGTTAACTGGACTTGGGCCATAAAATTCTAAAAACAGAACTTTCAAAAATAACTTAAAAATAAAGGAATTCTTTTGACGTCATAAGTTAAGGTAAGCTTTTGGTCACTTAAGTTGAATATTAATGAGCGTTTTATTTTTAGAAGATTATACAGGTATTTATGTTTCATTTCATATATATGTGAGGGAAAAAGGATTACAGCTATTTAAAAGGACGTGATGAAGTGAAGCGTTAAAAAATTTCGGTTTAAAGATGAGACTAATTTAAATTGTTACAGTCGCTTTTTGGTTTCATCGACTTTTGCACCATAACGATACTAAAGAAGTTTTGACTACAAAAAGTCCAAAGTCCAATTGGATTTGTTTTATGCCCATCAGATGTGTTTGATAGAAGGTTCCTAAGAAACATATGGGTATCAGACTGCTTAGGTTCAGCATCTTTCCAAATAGGTAAGAATGAATTCCTTACGATTGGATACTCATCTAATAAGTGTAGACCATGAATGATTCATTGGGATGGATGGGAAGCCCTTGGATTAGCAGTCACAATCACACAAGCCTGACCATTGGCGATATATCGCTACAAAGACAAATGCGAAAATGTTTTCTAAGAACAGTCATCATCATCATCAACAAAATTTTTTTTTTATCGTCGCACTGCTGGGCTCAGGTCTCTTCTCATACAGAGAAGGATTGAGCGTAATCACCACGCTTGCTCAATGCGGGTTGGCGATTTCAGACTTAAATTCTAGGTTTCCTCAAGATGTTTTCCTTCACCTTTTAAGCAGTCATTGGGGTCCAAGATATACTTAGAAAGTACTTATAACTTAGAAAAGTTGCATTGGTACTTGCCTGGCCTGGAATCGAACACGCACAATCATACTTGAGAGGCTGGTGTTTTAACCACTAGGTCACTAAGAACAGTACACCTTCAATATTTCGTTAAAAATATTGTAATAAAAAAGAACATAAATAAAAGACGCAGTTTATATTGTTAATAGTAATGTCTATAATGTTAACTTTAGTCTTTTGGTACAAGAGGATTTAAGTGCCTAGTGTATTAATGTAAGTTCTGTGTTGAACCTATGTTAACACAGAATGTTATAGAGCGGTTGAAGAATCTGCTCAAAAGCTGAAGTTTGTTTGGTGGTTTGGTTGTTTCTTTGTTTGAACGCGCTAATCTCAGGAACTACTGGTCCGATTTGAAAAATTCTTTTTGCGTTGGATAGCCCATTAGTCCAGGAAACTTTAGGCCATATAACATCACGCTGCGACCAATAGAAGCGGAGCATAACAATGGACTAGTCTCGTACAAAGTGTTGCTTTCCGTCCTCCTAAAAAGGATACTGGTTAAGGCTAGGTAAATACTAGTACGACTCCTCTGTCTTAAACTGAACACCTACATCGATCTCCGAATGAAAACATAAGTAAACCTAGACGACATAGTGGGCAAGCTTATTTGTAGGAGAAGATGAAGCATTCAAGAAGTCAGGGACAGATGTACAAGAAGTGATGATTTGAATAGGACAAATTACAAGTAATCGTTTCATAATTCGATAATAATAAATGAAAAGTGGGTGTGTCATCATTCTTTAGTTATGTTGTATAATTTTCATATCATCATCATGACGGAACACTTATAGCATAATGTATTAAGCAGACATAGGTATGCAAATTTTTTTTTTTTTGCTCCTCCTTAATATTTACCAGTATCGAGTATGGTCACGATGATTCGCATATAAGCATAGCACATAAATAAAATTTAAAAATAGAAGGATTAGGAAAATGTGAATATAAAATAAATAAATTAAAGGAAATAACATAGTCTTCGATCAGTGTGTGTTGCCAGTGATGACTTATTTATTTATTTATTAAAACTTTATGCACAAACATTGCACAATGGCGGACTTAATGCCTCAGGCATTTTCTACCAGTCTACCTTGAGGTGATGCAGAGACAAACATGGTAGGTGCAAATAAATTAAAATTAAAAGAGAGAAAAAAAAAAGTATTAAAAATATTATAACAAATACATAAATACATACATACAAAATATAAACAGTAGAGAGAGATAAAAATAATAGATAGAGAAAAAATAAATAAATTATATGTGGGATGAATCTGCCAATTTCTTACGTAGATATTCCCGAGCTTTAACTTTAAATGTGTACTGACTTGTCAACGTCCTGATATTCTGAGGAAGATCATTCCAAAGGAAAACCGCCTGGACAAGAAATGAAGATTTAAGAAAACCACTGCGGTGAGAAGGACATCGTAGAAGACAATTATTGGAAGAACGAAGATTCTTATTATGCGCAGTGAATAAATATTGAAAATGAGAAGTAAGATAAGAAGGAGAACAGGGTTTGTGTAGGAGTGAAAACAAGGTCGTCAAGGCTCTTAGAGCTCTGCGCTGCCTGATGGGTAGCCATTTTAAGATGGACCGGTGAGTAGATACATGATCGTACTTACGAAGATTAAATACGAATCGAATGCAGTTATTTAGAAGTCGGTCGAGTTTATTGAGTAGATCTGCATTCAGGTCGTAATAACACACAACACCATAATCAATAATGGGGAAGATAAGGGATTGAACAAGCATTGCCTTTATATGTGAAGGAAGAACATTTTTTAGCCTGTAAAGCGACCGCAACGTCCCGGTGACTTTTTTGCTCACACTTGCAACCTGCTTACGCCAGTCCAGGCAAGTGTCAACATGCAGACCCAGATCCTTGACGTCGGAGCTGAACGGAATGACTCTGTCATCATAAATAACCGGTGGCACCACTAAGCCACTCAGCCTACGCTGACTAAAAGTACTCCCTATGATAATGGCCTGGCATTTTGTAGGGTTAACCGCTACCCCGAAACGATTAGACCAATCCCTCACCACTTCCAAATTCCGGTTCAGCTCCTCAATCGCATCCGATAAGTTGTCAACACTTGCCTGAGTGTAGAGCTGCAGGTCATCAGCGTAAAGATGATACGCACAATGAAGTTCAGTAGTAATGAGATCAATAAAGATTGAGAACAAAAGTGGGGATAATATACCGCCTTGTGGGACGCCAGAAACAAGCTCACACCAGTTAGAAGACGAATCCCTCGCAAGAACTGTCTGCTGACGCCCCCGAAGATACGAGGAGAACCAATCCAGAACCTCGGAAGAGACCATAACATGGGATAGGATGGATAAAAGGACTTCATGATTGACGGTATTGAAAGCGTTCGAAAAATCTATCAAAACCAGAACGGAGACTTTAGTGTCTTCCATTCCCCGCCTTATGTCGTCAGTCACTTTAAGTAAAGCAGAAACAGTGCTGTGACCGGGCCTGAACCCAGATTGGAAAGGACTAATGAGGGAGTTTAGCAGAATGAAGTGGGAGAATTGCTTATGGACACAGGCCTCAAGCACTTTAGACAAAAAGGGGAGGATAGAGATAGGACGGAAGTGGCTAAGAAGGGTGGGATTAGGGACTTTAGGTAGAGGACAAACATGAGCTTTCCTCCATAGCGAAGGGAAGTCAGCAGTAATTAGGGAGAAGTTAATAACATGCGAAATTGCAGGAAGGAGCGGGTCGAGAGCCGTCACAATCATGTAGCGGCTGATGTTGTCGCAGCCCACGGCTTTAGATTTAATAGACAGGATAATCTTCTTAATCTCTTCCGGGTTAACTGGGGTGAAGACAAATGGGGTAATATTGGGGCGTGTCAGACCGGTAAGGTAGTGAACAGTTTGACATTTGGTATGGGTATCAAGAGTTGGGACAGTGGTGAAATGACGGTTTAGATCGTCCAAACCAAATGTATTAGGAAGGTCTGAATGCCGCGTTCTGCCAATACCTAGAGTTCTAAGGAACTTCCAAATATCGGCAGGAGAAGAGGAAGTGATATTATTAAGAATGTGGCGGCGTTTAGCGTTGCGTATCATCTGGTTACAACGGTTGCGAGCAGTCTTGAAGAGAGTCCAGTTATTCTCCGACCTATCCCTCTTAAATTTCCGGAACGCACGGTCCCTACGCCGCATAGCCATCCGAACACCCTGATTCATCCATGGAGCAGGCGGCCGCTTCAGCTTTACTTTCCTAATGGGAGCATGAGTGTCGTACAATTTGACAACAGCTATGTTAAAAAGATTTACCTTGTCATCAACTGTAGTAGCTTCCTCCAAGGGCGTCCAGTCAATATTTGAAGCATCATTTATTAGTTTTTCAGTGTTCATCCGCGCAAAGGCACGCCTGTACTGGAATTTAGGTTTTGGTTTTGGGGGTTTAAGGACATAGGACAGGAAAATAAGGTCGTGATGAGAAAAGCCAGGAGCGATATGTTGACCATGAGAGGAAACTAGGGAAGGATTAGAAATGAGGATCAGGTCGAGCCAGGTATCATCACCGACAGTGTTGTGTCAAAGTTTTGATTGAAAGTCTGATGCAAAAAATCACCAAGAGTGTCAGTGACAGAGCAAAAACTATCATCATCGGAAGTGGCTACAGATTCATTGGCAGAGAAAAAAGACTCATTCTCAAAAGGTGCTGACATAAAATATATATATACCTATAATAAAATAAAAATATATAAAAATAAAACTGAATAAAATATGAATACCACAAAAAAATAAAAGTATTAATCAGCGTTTGCAATACTGCACCACCCGCCAGCTAACAACCACAATACGATAACAACTTAATTAAGATGTTCGGAACGCACCCTTCAATAAAGAACATTATTGACATCGTGAAAGTATCCGAACACAAAAAGATAAAAACATTTGACATGACATGCATTAAATAATTTATTGAGGGTATTCTATGATTTAACGAAATGAGAACAAAAAAAGAAAACTTAATGAGGGTAAACACCGATTTAACATTGTAAAAATATGTAGACATGAGAAACAAGAAATTAAGGAATAACAAAGATTGTGACATATCAATAGCGTAATAGATAGACGGTAAGTAAGTAACATACAGAATGTAGGAATTGGTATGTTGTGAAATACAATTACCCATAATAATCAAATTTAACGTGCTTTGTCTTTCAGGTTACCTCCAGACGTCTGAACTTTTGGATACTTCTCCAGCAGTGGTCTGAGTTCGTCCAATGTTGTAACTTTGTGCCTGCTCCCATCGGGGGCCTTAACAACAACCACGCCATCCTGAGTCCAACACGAACGCATCGAAAAGTGGAGCCGCGCCTTCCCAAATACGGATTGACGGGTCTTCGTTAGGAATTCCTTGACAGAGATGGAAGAACCCTTAAGTCCAGTCTTCGCTCTCCAAACTGCAGCCTTGTCATCATAGCTGGAGAACTTAACGAGGATGGGTCTGTGGTGATCTTTATTAACTACACCTAGTCAGTGGCAGACCTTGATGGAAGATGCAGTCACAGTATTGAGGGCCAGCTTCTTTCTTATAACCTCCAGGATGACTGCGCTGCTAACCTCCCCGTCAACCTCGGCAATTCCCTGGAAAATCAGAGCCTTTCTCCTCTGCCTGGACTCCAAACTGTCAACTTGCCGAGCACACTCGCTGATCTGTCTCCTCAGAAGGCTCAACATGCTAAAGATCAGTTCTCTAAACGTGCGGAACTCTTCAGCGACCCTAGCTACAGTATCCTTTGCTGGTCCTGCGCTCTGGATTTGTGCTTCCAATTCACCCATCTTCCGGATAAAACTATCCTCCAGGCTCTTCTGTGCAGCGAAAATTTCATCAAGCTGAGACATTATTGGGATTATTTCTTGCGTCCAGTGACTGAGATAAATTGGTGTTAAGTGATGAGCTGGCAGGTGGTGTGCAATTATTGCTGAAGTCTCATCAGAGTGCCGCAAACGCTTGTGCTAGTTGTACAGAAGTTACACACTAATAAATTGTAAAAAAATTGTTATAAAATTAGAAATTACTATTTTTCAAAAATTAAATGCAAGAGATACGTCTGACTTATTTCCACACCTACCCGCGAATTGCGGAACTACGGATCGGAACGGATTACTTATGGAATTGAGACGTGGTCGGTAGAATTGCAAGTTTGCAACACTAAAGTGGCAGTGGGCTGGACACATTGCCCGTAGGACCGATGCCCAATGAGGCCGACGGGTTCTCGAGTGGCGACCACACACCGAAAGACGTAGCGTGGGTAGGCCCCCGACAAGGTGGACCGACGACTTGGTGAAGGTCGCGGGAAACTGCTAGAGGCGCAGGACCGCTCGTCGTGGGAAACCTTGGGAGAGGCCTATGTCCAGCAGTGGACGTCTTTCGGCTGAAATGATGATGATGATGATGAACATAGTGACATTAAATTCGACATTACCTCGCTGGGTATTCCTTCAATTGAGATCTGTTGACAACAAACGCACCTACGCACTGACCTATCTGCGAAATCAATCCAAAAGAGAAATCCAATGATTCTTTAAAAACCAATTGAAGGTCCCTTACATGGGAAACTTGATAGCTTTTTCTACGACATTTTAACTAACTTCCGAATATTTTCCTTGAATATAGGCTACCTTTTATAAGATTTTGCAGCCGATGCTTATTTGATGATACGACTGATGAATCACTTTGGTTTCCGGCATCTGGTAATGATCGTATGATGTAATGGAGAGCATTGGTGGCCCAATGGTATGTAATAGTTTACTCAGTGGTTTTGAGAGCACTCCTGTAAAAAAATATGATAAAATTCAATAGAAAAGTAAAATCTCTGCCTGCGTTTGATCTCCCGACCTATGTGTAGATACAATATGTAAAGAAAACCCTGTCCGATCCGTGAAGATATTGTTAGGTATCGGTAACTGATTCTACTAATGCCCCTAAAAATAAATATTATTTCGCAAAAGGAAGCAACTTAATACATGTGCGGTAGGCAACACATGCGCGGGCGAATGGGGGCAGGGGACGCCGCACGCGGTCGCATCGCTCATAATAATACCGTCGAAAATGGTATTCCTACTTTTTAACAAAATACCAAATTTGGGGAAGTTGGAATTAATTCGCGGAAAAAAGGTTAGGTATTTCAAAATTCATTAATACGTATTGTAACTATGATGATTATGTAAAATTTCATATTTTATTTGGTCATGTGTTTACATAACCTTTATTATCCTTATGGGTATGTAATTCGAGTCCGATACCACTCAGCCAACATTGCTCTCCAGATAACCTAGCAACCTAATACCACATAATACCGCTGGCTTAATAGCTGAATTTTAAACACCTATTAATGGTGGTGTTTAAAATTCAGCTACAATGTCGTTTAATAAACAAAGTATTATTCTTTATCGAACATTAAGTGACTTTAATGGCATTAATTCCAAGGATAAAATTTACAAGACAATTGTTTATTTACCACCTGCAAAACCGTCCACTATCTTCTACAACTTTATTGTCATTGATAACAGCACTTATGTAGGTATATATACATGCTTGATGCTTGCTACATATTTATCGATTTTATCATCTGAATCATGTCGAGTGAAACACAAAATACCTATTAATACATATTAGGTATTACATGTTGTAATAGTCAGCCTATAATGTTACCACTCCTGGGAATTCTGGAAGCTCTACCAATTTTTTTTTTTGTTTTTTTTTTTTTTGACTAATCACACAGATTGAGCTAGCCCCAAAGTTCGAGACTTGTGTTATGGGATACTAACTCAACGATACTATATTTATAATAGATACATATATAAACATCCAAGACCCGGGCCAATCAAGAAAAGATCGTTTTCCATCATGACCTGGCCGGGGATCGAACCCGGGGCCTCCACGTCGCAGGCAGGCGTGTTGACCGCTGCGCCACGGAGGTCGTCTACATATGTCTTATTACATGCTATAGTCAGCCGATAATGTTACCCCTCCTGGGACCTCGGGAGACTACCAGGCCTCTCGGTGAGATGGAGTAGGATGTAGTCGTCCACGTGGGTCCAGTGCGGGTTGATAGATGTCACATGGCTTCGAAGTTTTGGCTGTAGGACATACCAGTTTTTAACGTACCAATTTCCTCACCATATTTTCCTTCACCGTTTTGAGAGATTTAAAAAGTATTAATGAATCAGTGATTTTTGTTTTTCCTTTATGTGTTTTTTCATTATTTGTCCTGATCTTCCGGTTACCGATGTGTGTTAATGGCTATTCTTTATTTAATTTAACAATACTAACAGTTGGCAGAGGCAAGCAGAATAGTAGGTCTTACTATGAACGGATCTAAAACAAAAGTAATGACCAATAGGGAAGAAACAGCTATAAAAGTGGATGATTTAGATATCGAATATGTGAGAACCTATACATACCTAGAACAACTAATCGCATTCAGAGACCAAACACATATAGAAATCGAAAGAAGAGTAGCTAACGCATGGAACAGATATTGGTCACAAGGAGATATTCAAAAGCGATCACTTTCCCATGGCAGCGAAGAAAAAAGTGTTCAACTCGTGTGTCTTGCCATGTCTGACATATGGATGCCAAACCTGGGCACTGAGCCAAAAACATCTTCTAAGACTGAGAACATGTCAGAGGGGTATGGAAAGAAGCATGATAGGCGTAACAAAAAGAGATCGCCTTAGATCAGAAGATATACGATCCATAACCAAGGTGGAAGACATAGTAAAGAAAGTAAGACTGTTGAAATGGAGATGGGCAGGACATATGACAAGAGATAGCAGAATAAAGTGGAACAAAATAATAACGGAGTGGCAACCACGTGATGGTAAAAGAAAAAGAGGCAGACAGGCAAAAAGATGGATGGACGATATAAAAAAAATCGGAGAAGCTATCTGGTCAAGAAAAGCCAAAGACAGAGACGAGTGGAAAAAGCTGGAAGAGGCTTATGTGTCACAGGACACGCTGATCACTGAACAGAATTATCGAAGTGTTAGTTTGTAAATTAGGTTAAGTAATTAATGTTAGTTCAGCAATAAAGGCTTATATAATGAATCAGTGATGACTTATGGAATTGAGACGTGGTCGCTAACAATGGGCCTTATAAGAAGGCTCAAAGCTACTCAAAGGGCAATGGAGAGAGCTATGCTTGGGGTTTCACTGCGCGATCGAATCAGGAATGAGGAGATCCGCAGAAGAACGAGAGTAACCGACATAGCCCGAAGAGTTGCAACACTGAAGTGGCAGTGGGCTGGACGCATTGCCCGTAGGACCGATTCCCGATGGGGCCGACGGATTCTCGAGTGGCGACCACGCACCGGAAGACGTAGCGTGGGTAGGCCCCTGACAAGGTGGACCAACGACCTGGTGAAGGTCGCGGGAAACCGCTGGATGCGGGAGGCGCAGGACCGGTCGTCGTGGAGAACCTTGGGGGAGGCCTATGTCCAGCAGTGGACGTCTTTCGGCTGAAATGATGATGATGATAGTGAATGAATCAGTGTCTGTTTTAGGCGGTACTCTAATAACAAGTTTAACTAATTTGAGATTAAATATTTCGATCATTATTTTTTTGGAAACCTTGGGGTTTTATATAGAACCTAATTCAATATGTTAATTAAGTTATAATTTCATCATTAACAATATATGTATACGCCGTCATTGGAATCGTTTTGTTATGATGGGGATTTACCTCCGCAATTAACTCCGGGTTTTAATATTAGGCATTTTGTTTATCAATGTAGAACTAAGCATATTGTTTATCAACATAGAACTAAGCAATATTAAAAAAAAAAATAACAAAGTCAGTTCGTCATTTAACAGCATGATTATTTTCGAATTGCATATGAAATGATTCAGTGCACGAGTCAATAGTTGAAACTCAATTTTTACATAATTTGCGAAATTATAACCTTTCCTAAGATATTTGCTTCTATTCACGTGTGCTGTTCTTTCGTGGTGGAAATCCTGATGGTCTTCCTCCATCATGGGGATGAAAGAAGGGTATGCCACATGTCTTCGAAGATGTTTTAGAGCTATAGCTCTAAAACATGCCGGTTGTCTCACAATGTTTTCCTTTACCGTTTTGCTCTCAAAACGGTGAAGGTGACGAAATAATTTAGGCAAAGTAAACTAGTCACTATCATCAACCTTTTTTTTATCGTCCCACTGCTGGGCACAGGTCTCGTCTCATACAGAGAAGGATTGAGCGTAATCACCACCCTTGCTCAATGCGGGTTGGCGATTTCAGACTTATAAAGTCCAGGTTTCCTCAAAATGTTTTCCTTCACCTTCAGTCATTGGTGTCCAAGATATACTTAGAAAGTACATATAACTTTAGAAAAGTTACATTGGTACTTGCCTGGTCTGGAATCGAACCCGCACAATCAAATCGTGCGCGGGTACGATTCCAGGTCAGGCAAGTACCTGACCTGGAATCGTACCCGCGCGCTCATACTTGAGAGGCTGGTGTTTTAACCACTAGGCCACCACGACTTTGACCTAAACTTATACTTGACTGCAATCTGACCTGATGGTAAGCAGTAATGCAATCGTTTATTGTAAAGCGCTAAGCCTATTCACTAAAAAAACAGAGTTAACAGGAAGGAAGACGGCAGTTGCGAGAGGTGATGCAATGTTAAAACCCAACAACAGAACCAACGATGCTGCGTCAGAGGGAGATTGATCTGGAGACCCTCCACGACCCCGATTCCCGACACAATAACATTTGGCATATCGTACTCGGCACACATTGCAACACAACACAACTGTTCAGACGCGACCTCCGTATGGCTTCACCAGTCGTCATGCCGGAACACTACGAATCGTATTCGAATTAGCGGCAAGACTTTGTCTGGTGGGTGGTAACTTCTGCCGGCGTCAATATCACTGGCTACCGCTGCTCTCTCTGTGTGACAGTCACCGTGGCGTAGCGGTAGCAAACACGGCCGTTGCGCAAGGAGGCGCGGGTTCGACCCCGCGCAGTGCAAATATTTGTATGGATGAATATTATGAATATTTGCACTGGTCCGATAGTGCCTTGGAAAACACGTTAAGCCCTTGGTCCCGGTTGCCATACGAACATCTAATGGCAGTCGTTATGGGTTTCTGGAGCCCCCAAAAGGTTCAATAATTGGTCTAACTGCAATGCTTCGATATCGCCTTCGAGTTGTGGAGGTCAGACGGCAGTCGCTTCACGGAAAATATCGAAGTTTACTCAAAATCAGCAGTTAGACTGGTTTTTTTTTTAATAATTATAAACTAGTGCTTGACTGCAATCCCGCCTGATGATAAGCAATGATACAATCGTTAATGATAAAGCGCACTAGTTTATTACGCCTATTCACTTAAAAAACTAAGGAATAGGAAGGATGACGGCAGTTGAGTGAGGTGATGCCCAAAACCAACATGACCAAACGAACCTGCACTACAGGGAGATTGATCTGGAGAGTCTCCACGACCAAACTCCCAACACAACAACATTTGGCGCATCATACCCGCCACACATCGTAACACAACTGCTCAGACCCGTCGACTCGTCGACCCGTCGTCGTAAAGCGGATGCTGAATAAGCTTCGAATGCGACTGGGATTAAAACTGATATGATGATGATGACCGCTGCTCTCTCTGCGATAGGCTGAGTTAACTGGAATATTGTCTAACCAAACGATCAACAAAGAATTTATTTACAGGTAGCTAGAACAAAATGTATTGAAAACCAAAGGTCAGTAACTCCCTATAGACACAACACAACATAAATACGTGTGAATAATGAAGCTTATGTGTTTGTCGACACATTTGTTCTGCCGATATTGACGGCTATGGGGACGACCCGATCCATGTGATGGGCACGTGGTATTGTAATGCAGGGAATAGGTATGATAGTTGCCACAGATAATATATAGGTACGCGTACCGTTAGCAATACGAATCGATTAACATAATATGACTAGATAATGCACTTTTTGGACATTTCTTATAGAAGTCAATAGTTTAAGAATAGTGAGGAAAAATCAGAGTCCTGTTTTTTTATTAAATATCACTTCGGTTTCGATTTTGATAAAAATTTTCCTCAGTAATTAAAATTTCGAGAATAAAAATGTTAATCGAAAGCTGTTTATTGTAGCTATACTCTTCGCTTTGTTCAAAAGCAATTTATTTCTTTATGTTTTAATGATAATTTATGTTGATATAAACATGATATTTTCGAAACCATAAATTTATGCTATATAGCGTATATCATTGTTATTTTTTTTTTTTTATTTCACGAAAAAATTGGTAGGTACCTAGTCTACTGAAAGTTTCCAAAGTATTTGTGCTCTTGACTCTACATATTGGTATTATCGGCCGGCATTATGTACGATACCTCGTTGTTTTGAGTGTTGTATCGATTAGGACTTAGGAAGATTCAAAACATACAGACCTACCAGTGTATTCAGTAAAAATGACACTGTGAAAAAGTGAGCTGTGAATCCCTAGCAGCTATTCCTAGTAGCAGGTACAATAACAGCACATTTCACTTTAGATTTCACGGTGATATTTGTACAGAATATTTCGGCTGTTATCATCTAGGTCGGCCTCCAGTCTAACCCGAAACCTATCTTCACAACCCAGATAAGTAACTGATTTTCTAGTCTTGACCAACCCAGACCGGTATGTAATGGATGGTTACTCATTCCAAGGACCGACCTCGGCAAGCGTTAGTTAACCTTAATGGTTAACTCGCGCGGTTATTATTATGTAGTGTCGGCGGTATGGCAATAGTTATTTATGCCACTGTCAAGCAATGATGCCACGAAGCGAAGCTGAGTGGCACAATAGATCAGCACGAGTATTACAATACCTGTTTGCGGCAGTGGCATACAAAACTTTTTCTACGACCTTGAAATAAATGCAGATAAAAGTTAACAATGGCGCGAAAATAGCGCGGCGCGCGCAATTTTGTTATAATTCCACAAATGAAAGGCAGAGGCAAATTATCCATACAGCCTAATAACATACGATGTTTAGTCATGACGCAAATACGCGCGCTTTTTGGCATAATCATATGTTGAGTTTTTGATGCCTAAGCCATAAAAAAAAAAAAACTAAAAACTTTCATTGGAGTACGAATTACCCGTGTGCAAATGGAGATATGACTTATGGTTATATATTAAGCAAATTACCAAATAATCGTAGAAAAACTATTAAGGAGTCTAATTGTAACTGCTAGCAGTTCAATTGCTTCTACTACTACTGACTCATGTACACCTGTTTCTAAGACTGGTCTTTGATGGTGCTCGAATGGACATATATGCCAGTGCTACAAGCATTTTCGCCCATAATTTCGGCCACTAATTTCTGATGATTTTGACGAGAATCCGTCAAAAATCTTTCCCACAGCTTGTAACAGCTATATTATAAACGCAAAAGTTTACATGGACGTAAGTTCACACTTTCAAGAAATAACTATACCATCGCTTAACTCCATAAAGAATAGAGGTAAACAAACCAATTTAGGGTTATCACCACTCACGTTTTACAAATCTCCTGTTATTTACCGATTATGATTATCGACTTTTACATGCTAGGTAGCTATTTATTAACAATTCCTAGTGTAACTTGGTATTTCGAAAAACCATTAAAAAGTCGACATTAATTTTACGTGATAGCCCTACAAAAAAAGAAAGATGGATGAAATCCAGGTATTAAACATACTTTGTGGAATTCAACCAATAAATAAAGTGGAGGCATTTGTTAATACAATTTTGCGTATTTAAGTTACTTTCATATCAACTGAATAACACATGCATTATAATATATTCTTTCAAGTATGGACTAATTATAATATCCTATATGTATCAAAAAATTTAACCTATTAGGAAATTAACTTACATGTGTGTCATATTTCATTCAAACACGACCAACGATACTGCGCCAGAGGGAGATTGATCTGGAGACCCTCCACGACCAAACTCCCGACACAACATTTGGCGCATCGTACTCTTCACGCATCGCAACGCTCAAACCCCTCCTCACCACCTACGGCTTCACCAGACATCATACCGGAACATGACGAATCGCTTGGCGGCAAGACCTTGTTTGGTTGGTGGTAACTTCTGCCGGCAGCTGATGTTATGGGTTACCAGTGCTATCACCGAGATAAGTATGTACCGAGATAGTCTTTTATGGAAATAGATTGCAATGTTGTGTAATATATTTGCTTCCATACGTCACGTGTAATTCAGCCGGTCAATAGGTCAAATTATCATCTTTTTTTTACTATCATGCGGTATTCACACGATACTAGTAGTAGGCTTGAATAAAAATTAGGCCATATTACGTCATTCTCTTAGATATTATTTTTCACCTTTGTATGTTTAATGTTTTTTGTGTAACTGGTCGTGAAAACCACGTGATTCACGAGATTCATGATCTGTTGGCTGTTGACATAATTATTAATAAATAAGATTCAATTATTAATCATTCACAGATAATGAACGGAATGTTTGGTCGTAACTCGTGAGTATTTGTTATTATTTTACTCGAGTTGGAACAATAGAAAGTTTATTGCGTCTGCGCAGATGACAGTCATTATTTTGGTTTTTGATGATAAATAAATTAAATTGTGTTGACTGTAATGACATGATTGATAGATGCATTGGATGATTTTTGAACCCTGAAACTGAAAGCGATCGATCCTACAAAGCCAAGCCAAGTAACCATGGGCGTACCGATGGGGGTAGCTGAACTCCTCCCCCCCCCTCCCCCTGGATATCTCGCAGATCATGTATGAACTCAGGGGGTTCAGTTTCATTACTAAACAAAGTATAAATGAGGACTTGTGTCTAACTTTTAAATAAATCACGCAGTAGACACTGACAAAATGTACGGTGGAATTGCCAAAAAGCAGTGTCCGACTGCAGAGCACAACGATTACTCGCTTAAAAAAATTGACTTGACCTAGACCGTTACACCCACGGAATAGTAAAATAAAACAAAAATATAACTTTATTTGTTCTGTGGTTACACCCCTAGACAAACCCTATAGAATCTGACCTAAAACCTGTCCACCGCCGCCTGTACGCACCAGGTCACGTGAGGTAGCTATATTATCAATGCGATGCACGGAAGCAACCCGCCATGGTCAATGAAGCTATTGTATTTAATTGTAACAAAGATGGACGGTGACAAAACCACTTGAGCGTGGCTCCGCGACTGATTCAGAAGCCCTAGTACGAACGTGCGTCAAGTTGAAAACTTGGACATTAACATTGTGCATTTTTTAATATTTTGGAATAGTTAGGGAATAATATCGCATGAGTTGCTTTATTACTATATTGCTTGCCATCGGCAGTCACCATCTGTGGATACGCTTAGCAGGCTGTAGCACCCACACACCCACACTCGTGCATTCGCCCTGCGCCGGTTAAACGAAACAGTAGGAGCAGGCATACATTTTGCAGTGCGGTAGAAAGAGAGGGGATATTGCGAGGCGCCGACGGTCTACTCTCCTTTCGTCTCACGAATTTTCGATCAGGGTCACGTGTCCTGATACAAGTTTAACATTTTTTATCCATTCCAAAAAAGTGCACATCTCCACTAAAGAAGTTCACTTTAAAAACCATTATTGCTTAAATGAGAGTAAACCAAAAAGTGTCAGTGGGTCGGCTATATTCGTCTAAGTGCCGATGGCCGGTAGAGCAGACGAGTCGTACGTTTACACCGTACGGTACGCGCGTTTGTACGAGGCCCAATAGCAAGTGCCAATAGGCAAATTAAATGTGTGGGCTATTTATATGGCCATCCTTCTTAACTTCCTTTATTGGTATTAATGTATGGCTCATTAGATAGGTTCCGTGTTCCGGATTAGCTGTAAATTCTTCGGGTATTTATTGAAACATAAAAGAAAAATTGAATGTATTAGAACAACATTTTATATCGCTCATTAATTATGCGTATTTTAGATTTTTTATTAGACTACAGTTTAAAGAATGAGTTTCTATTGTATTACAATTTATTGTGACGATGACATGTGGCGTGATGCTATTGTTTCATGTAATAGGCATGCGGTGGAACTGATTTAAATATTCTAATTAGAGATAATCATTTAATGTTGGTAATTCATTCAGACAGAATATTATCAACTCTATACTCCATTCGCTATTGCATTAAACAGAAGAGAACACAGCATCCTAATTACGTATATCAGCTGGAATCATTTCGAAGCATATTGGTATAGATTGCTCCATGTGTTGGAAAAGTGTGTCTGCTCAACAACGTAACTGACGCAATGAATATTGTTGAACTGTCAAAATGAAACCCATTGCTACTGTTAGTGTTACGCAATTACCGTGCAGATTGTTTTAGTTGGGTACACTTTGTAATACCTTGCACTTTATAATAAAAGTGTAATGTGCTGTGTTTCAGTTGGATTGATGCTTAAATCAACTCTTTTGAACTGTATATCTTCTGATTTTGTGAGGCTTTTAATTAATCAAATAATTTAGTCAAAGTTAAAACCTAACAGAATCAGGGGTGCTCAGTACCTGGAACGCTTTACATTTTACTCCAAGCCACCAAACTTGAAATGTGTCCTAACAAGATCATATGTTGTGGCAGAGAGTATTTTTTCATTTTGCTGGGTTATAATGGCGTCCGCCATAATATTGTAAGTATGTAGCTGTGTTTGATTGTTATTCTCTTGTTGATACTATCTTACTTATTTTTTGCCAATATTCGCTTTCAGTTTGTTTTTATTTTGATATTTATTAAAATTGTTTGTATTCATCTCGAAAATTAGATAGGTAGGTACATCTCTGCTGAACTTCTTTTGTCTAAAGCTAACGCAAACGGAATCAATAAATTCAAATCATGCTCACAACGTTCACAGTTGGAAATATTGTTTTTTAAATCAGCGTCGTTAGACATAATAAGTGCCTACTTTAAATAATTATGCAAATAAAGTACCTAAGTATACATTATTTATTTTCCTTTTCAGTTGAGTTACTTCCAATTAATGTTCCTTGTTAATTACAAAAACAAAATACTTGCATTGCGAACCTTCAAGGCGTAAAATTCGCCTGAAAGTTCAAGTTTGGTGGCGCGTGTGCCGGTCGGTTAGCGATGCATTACACAATATGGCGCCCGCGTTGTTGCCTGTAAGTTGGTACTTACGGGCACGGACGCGGGCGCCATTTTGCGTAGGTAATTCAATTGTTAACGGACTTAGGTAAGTAAGTTAACAATCGAATTATTTTGAGTAACAGGAAAAGAAATCAATTGTAATTAGATCATGGACTATTTTTTTATGAAAATTTGGGCTAGGAGGCCATTAGGCCCAGTTTTGGACTAATGGCCTTCTAGCCTAAATTTTCTTGATTAATGATCTTTTGATCACAAATTCTTTAATTAATTTTGTTTGAGTCAGTGCGTCACGATATTCGCTGTACAATTTCCTTGCAGTTTTCATAGAAATTCTACTAAGTACCTACTAGAGTCGCGCCACGACTATCTGCTATTCCTTATCTTAATTTTGGATATCAATACTTTATCAGGTCTTGGAAGCGTAACTGTGGAACATTCATCAACGTAGTCCTGAAACAGTTTTATGATATCGTATAGGTGTTTTATTTCATTTGATTTAGTTTCGTTTGTTAACGCTGTCTGAAGCATTTGCTTCATGTCGATAAAAATTCTTAATATGATCTTAACCGTCTTTTATACGTTTCCTTTTATTACGTATTTTGTAATACTTTCACATTGACTCAGTTTTTATATACACACTGTTTACCATGCTGGGGCGGGACACCAACAAATTAAATTTGAAAAAAAAAAACACATTTTAAAATATTTCTCCAATTAAATAATAAAAAATGAAAACCACGAAATATGACACTAAATTGCAAGGTTACCGGTCGAGCGTAGTAAACGCTCTTAAAATCTTATTGAAATCTTTTCTTTAAATTTATAAGTCAGATAATGGGACGTATGGGAATACATGAAAATACTTGTATACATAAAAATACTTTTATTTAATTTATCAGATTATATACTAGCTACCTATCTATGTAGTATATATTGTAGCAATATCACACGTCCCTGGACATGAATGAAGATAAGTACGTTACATTACTTAATAAATAACTACCTATTATCACATCTGCGAGTACCGAAGTAAAAGATTTCCAATTAAAACTCAATTAAGATAACACAGACACACACTATCTCCCAGTTCAGTCAGAAATTGTAATCGTAGCCAGTAAATTATTACATCATTAAGTATTGCGTTAGGAAACGGTTTTAAAACAATGCGATAACCGGTAAAACGCACCAAGAGACTTTTCCCTTTTTCGTTTTGACAGTTGAGTGCTTCAACTGACTATTCTCCTATCTAGTACGATATGACGTCATAATATAATCATTTTTTTCGAATCGGTGGCGTTCGGTACGTTGATTAATCAAGCGGTTAATTTCATTTGTTACGAGATCAAGAGCGAATGATTTTAGTATTGTTTTATGGTAACTTAAGGCTGGACACGCTGTGTGACAGGCCCAGAATGAGAAAGCTTTTCTTTGTTTTCCTTAGCTGGACTTCTTCTTGAAGGATTTACCCACAGTGGCAGTAGATCGGAAAAAGTGGCGCGGCAGGAGGTTCCTCTCTATGGAAACCTGACCGCCGATAGTTTGGACATAATACCGATGGGCTATCACAATTTTTTTATATTTTGTCTTCCTCAACTACATATTTTCTAACTGATTTTCACACCCCTACTCGACCACCGGTGCTCAGTGCGGTAACATTTTCAGCCGTTTCGGTAAAGTCGGAATATTCCATGATTCCTCTAGCAACAAATGCAGTATTGCGATTCTGTAACCATATACCGTGGAAAGTTAGATTACGTGTGCGTGGAGTAGCTGTTATTCCAACAAATGCTATGGATTGAGAGCTCATGCTAAGCTCTCTTCATATAGCTTTTAACGGTAAGATATTTTTAGAATGGACTGACAGCCTCCGTGGCGTAGCGGTAGCGACCGCGGCCGCTGCGCAAGGAGGCAATTCAATCCTCGCGCAGTGCAAATATTTGTATGCATGAATATGAATATTTACACTCGTCTGGTCGTGCCTCGGAAAGCACGTTAAGCCGTTGGTCCCGGTTGCCATATGAACATCTAATGGCAGTCGTTACAGGTTGTTGGAGCTCTCAAAAGTTCAACAATTGGTCTAACTGCAATGCTTCGATATCGCCTTCGGGTTGAGGAGACCAGACGGCAGGCGCTTCACGGGAAATATCGAATTTTCGCCAAAATCAGCAGTTAGACTGATAAAGCGGATCTCAGACTCCAAACCTAATAAAAAAAAGCTTCGGATGCGACTGGGATTAGCGCTGAGGTGATGATAACATTTATAGAATCGATCAGCTGTTATCTTATACATACGTACGTACACATATTACTCAACATACATAATCATTTAATTACACGACCGTTTATCTCAGAACTCATTTGTAGTATTCTACACGCACTGTATCTACAATATCGGTCTTAGAAATCAAATCGATTCAAATACCTTTGCAGTAATTCATTTCCTATATTGAATCATTTAGACTCAGATATGAGGCACGTGTAATCGTTGGATTACAATATGGCGTAAGAGATAAATATGCACGTCATTTTACAATTTACATTAAAGGTTGTAGGTACAGTCAAACGGGGAAAAACTTGGGTGCGAAAATCGCTCTTACCACTACGACAATAGGCCTTGTTAATGACAATTTAATCACTGATGTATGGTTCAATGTACCTGCTTGAGCTTATCTTCTTATCTTTAAAAGTTGATATAAAACGGAATTAGAATTGCTTTCCTTTTATGTTTTAAGGAAAAAACAAAGCAATACCTTTTGTGACTCATGTTTATGTTTATCGTTTAGATATATATCAAGAATTGTAATAATAAGGTATTGATTCATTAGGATACACAATATTTTTTCACTACTGAACCAGACTTAAATTTAGTGACTGGAGGAGTCACCAACTTCATGTACTTACCTCTCCGTGCTTCGAAAAGCACGTTAACGTTAAAAAAAGCGATTTGTCGATGATGTCTGGTAATGCCGTACGGAGCACAGGTCTGAGCAGTTGTGTTGCTATGTGTGCCGGGTGCGATGCGCCAAACGTTGTTGTGTCGGGAGTTTGATCGTGGAGGGTCTCCAGATTAATATCCCTCAGGCATCGTTGATCATGTTTTGGACTTAAAATTGCATCACCTCGCTCAACTGCCGTCTTCCTTCTTATTCACTCAGTTTTTTTTTAGTGAATAGGCTGTTAATAAACTAGAGCGCTTTACCATCAACGATTGCATCACTGCTTACCATCAGGCGGGATTGCGGTCAAGCACTAGTTTATAATTATTTAAAACAAAAGCAATTACTCCCCCTATCATTAGTGGATCTTTGACAGTCATTACAGGTCGGCAGAAACCGGAACATCTAACAACAAGAGGTATCTTATTACTCAGTAATTTTGTTGCAGAGGTCAGATAGGCAGTCGCTGCACATAAATTGATTGGTATTCAGCTTATCCGAGACCAACCGGGTTGAGACTAAATAGGTTATGGGTGTAATTCTGATGATGGTTGGCTTAAGGAACTCCTGAACGGTTTAAAGTAGCTACCTTGTGTTTGGACTTAATTCATTTTTATTGATGGGAACTTTGCAACCATATGGGTAATATTGAAAATCTGCAGTAAGTCTGATGATGAAGACTATAGACAGTCTAGGAAATTCCTCAACGATTTACAGCATTGAAGTTTAACGTCGGCAATCACTACCTATTCGTCATGCCTATGTCATCATCAATTAAAATCTAGAGATAGAATTTAAGATGCGTAACCACGTTAACACGCAATTACGCAATTCAGAGTTTTATAAAAATCGGTTCAGTAGTTCGGTATATAAACCAAAATTAGGGGTACAAATTCATGAAAACAATTTGAGTCGCCGGCTTCTCACCCAAGGTGGGGGGGCAAGTCTGGTCTAGGGGTGGGCAAGTCAAGTTTTTAGAGTGAGTGTGCTTTGTGCGCCATAGTCGAACGCGGTGTTTTGGCTATTGCACAGTACATTTTGTCAGTGTCTACTGCATGGTTTACTTAAAAGTTAGAGATAAGTCATCATTTATACAATGGCGCCGATTCTGTTGTTCACAAACTAAAGTAATTTTAAGTTATCTCCATCTTTTTCTTTCCATTTCATTAAGAGAAGGATAGAAGATAATATTTAAATTTAATCCTGTCAAATTGAGATACTCGATAGACAGTTTAGACGCGATTATAAACATGACGTCTAAAATACGCCGATTTACGCCAGGAGCGCACTAATTTGACAGGTCTAAACTTACATTTTATCTTCTGTCCTTTTCTCAACGAAATGGAAAGAAAAAGATGCACATAACTTAAAAAGAGTTTATTAGGCGCCAATGTTTAGTAATTAGGAGAGTTCATACATGTTCGGCGAGATTTCCAGGGGGCCTCCACCTGGATACGCCCATTAATACAAACTTTTTTTACAAATAAAACAACAATCGACTTTTCAAAAAATACAACAAAGAGAATAATAACTCATTTCGGAAATCGGTGGCAAAATCAAAGACACCATGACCATGATTATATTCGTTTTTGCCGTCACACTTGCGGGCTTTGGACTGTCGTAACGGTCAACAAATTCAGCCGTAAGTTATAAAAAAGTGTAATTTATATAAAACGAATTGCACCCTGTTCAAAGAGGCGGAAACCCCGCCCCGCTGTGCGCACACTTCTGTGTTGTGCGCTCGGTAACCACACTGTTACAATTTCTAAATATATTTGGGAACAAAATATAATATGGTGTGATTGAAATCGATTCAGTTACTTTCGCTATCTATTGATTTTTTGCCAATAACTGTCCCAGGCTTAATTCTGAAATAAACAGCGAAGGTTTACCATGACCCCCGACACTTTTGGGAGTAAATATCCGATAAACCCCGTTATCAGTTGCTATCGTTATACTATCAGGCGAGGGGAACATTTATTATGAATATTGTAGAGATCATTATGAACAATTTTTCCTACTACTATCAACATTCGCGATATTTTTTTTTTTCATATATGCGTTTTTATCGCATTTCAAGCCGCATTGCTGACAAAGTGATAGTGGTCCAGATTCCCTTCTTCACAAACTAAATTCTTATTTTAAGTTCAGTGGATATTCTTCCTTCTATTTCATCAAGAAAAGGACAGAAGATAAATATTATCTCCCTCTCTCTTTCCTCCTCCACAAGTCGTTCTCCTCATTACCGAGGGCCGTAACGTCCCTGTGGAATTATCTTCTCTTTTCTCCATTCTTTTCTCCTTTTCGCCATTTCTTACGATCCCTGGCCGCGAGTATAGATAGCATCACGCAGGTCGGTGTCCAGAGATGAACGGATTTGGTCAGTCCACCTTATTGGACTACGACCCCTAGAATGCCGTCCATCCACCTTCCCAGTAACCATCAGATGTTCGACGTTGTCTCCAACTTTTCTAGCAATATGGCAAAAATATTCTAAAATTCTACGAAGGCAGACAAAGGAGAGTCATATTGTGACACCCAGCTCTCGAAGTATTGGCTGATTAGTGCGGAATGCTGTCCAAGGAATTTGAAGCATTAGTTCAGTCCTGTCAAATTAGTGCGCTCTTGACGTAAATTGACGTATTTTTATACGCCATGTTTTTAATGACGTCTAAGCTGTCTATGGAGTATCTTAATTTGACAGGAATAGATTTGTTTGTGAAGAAGGAGATCCAGGCCAATTTATATTTTGTAGGTATTTGCACGGTTTTCTTTACCGAACTATGTTTACATCTGTGAGGTAATAGTGTTACATACTAACAGTAGAAATGCTCTCATTTCAGCAGTTCAACACCATTCATTGCGTTATTTATTTAGTCGTTGAGCTCCCTCCGTTGACCCCAGACTCCAAAGCTGAAAAAGCTTCGGATGCGACTGGGATTAACGCTGAGATGATGATGATTTAGTCGTTGAATTGTCAAATTCTTTAGAACATATTTTAACAAATTATAACAGATAGTCTGTTACCTGATCAGGGTGCAGCGTTAAAAGAGACTGTGAACCCTGAGTCTGTTTCGATTTAGTCTGAGAGTAAACGGCTAGGAAATGCTGACGTCAGAACTGCAAGGGCCGTGGTTTGTTCAAAAGGAATGCCATGGCCTCTGGCGCATAGGTAGATGAAAGAACATAGGTAGGTTTTAGTCAGTAAAGGTCTGACCAGCCGTTTCGCCCTACTCAGAGCGGGAGAGGTCATTTGATGAATTCACATCCAAGAAAAAGCAATCTCTCGTCATTTTAAGAACGTTCAATCTGTTCTCAGTCTCGACCTGTCAAATTATTTCAAGTTTTTGACATTCAAAGGCGCCTGCGACTACATTTTGTACGTTTTTAATCACCTACGGTAATTATTTTGATAGGTTTAAAACATTATATATTTGATATGATACTACTAATATTTTTTAACCACTTTACAGGAATCAACATCGATTATTTACATAGGGGGTATTTCTCTTTGTAGTGAAAGTCGTTTTTGGGGTTGCTACGTACAGCTACACATCTCGTAGCATCGTAGACTCGTAGCTAAATAAATATGTAGGTAGTTGCATAATGACGCGCATACTAACATTACACCTTGACATTTAAAAAAAAATCTTTGGTGAAAACCTCTTTTCCTCTACTCATGATAAGTTCAATATTTCCGTAATACATGTACGATTTCAACCGCTAATAAGGTGATGGTGACTGTTATATAGCTGCATCATTCTGGTTAGGCTTAAAACCTACCCAACCTAATCAAGTAAAGCTAGATAAATGATGATGACTTAGTCATACCTTTACGAAAATTTCATGGTTCTAAACTAAGGTGTATATTATTACTAGCTTTCCGCCCGCGGCTTCGCCCGCGTGGAGTTGGGTTATATCGCGCTTTTTAGATTTCCCTCGGGAATATCAATTTTTTCCGGGATAAAAGGTAGCCTATGTTCTTTTTCAGGGTCTAAAGATTGTCTGTGCCAAATTTCATCAAAATCGGCTGAGAGGTTTAAGCGGGAAAGCGGGAAAGCGTAATAGACAGACAGACAGACAGACCGACAGACAGACCGACAAAGTTACTTTCGCATTTATAATATTAGTATGGATTATGTTAAATGACGTGCAAACGTCAAAAATGTATGGTTAAACAGTCGCTAATCACTAGTTAACTTTAAGCAACGTTTATGAATAAAGGGGTAAGCGGTTATAACTATAAGAAGAATTACATACTTACATTATAATGTATGTAATTTCAAATGTTAAACTTTTCAATTTTACACCAAGGTTTGTGAAGCTGCTTATTATTGCAGAGCTTGATAATTGTATAAAATAACTAGTTACGCCCCGCGGTTTCACCCGCGTGAGTAGTAATCTATATTACTTACTAATATATAAAAATGAAGAGTTTGTTTGTTTGTTTGATCGCGCTAATCTCAGGAACTACTGATCCGATTTGAAAAATTATTTTTGCCTTGGATAGCCCATTAATCCAGAAAGGCTTTAGGCTATATAACATCACGCTGCGACTAATAGGAGCGGAGCATAACTATCTCCACGCGAACGAAGTCGCTGGCGGCCCCTAGTATATAAATAAAAACCTATTCTCAAGGCTAACGAATGTATGTATAGGTATATGAAATTTCATTAAAATCGATTCAACCTTTTTGGAGGAGTTCGAGGACAAATACTGTGATAGGAGAATTTTACTTAATAGAATATTAAAATCCGTACTTTTTTTTATATACTTATTTATTCCAAAATTTAAGCGTGGGCGGGTGCTTTAATGATTCTGGAATAAATTGGTTACTTATTCAGAATTTTAAGAGAGCAATTAAAGTAATTGTTGCAAATATCAATTTGCGTCGGTATAATTAATATCTCTAGAACCGTGCAAAATTAAAGGTAGCTCTTTAATTTTGCACGATTTTGTAAAAGCTATGAATTTAATTGTGCTTATGCTGGGATTTTAACAAATTGCACAATTAATTTGGTGTGGCGACACCACACCATTTCATTCATTGTAATGCTATTGCTAGGCGCAGCGCGGCTAGGCCCCTGACAAGGTGGACCGACGACCTGGTGAAGATCGCGGGAAACTGCTGGATGCGGGAGGCAAGACCGGTCGTCGTGGAGATTCTTGGGGGAGGCCTATGTCCAGTAGTGGACGCCTTTCTTTGAATACTATTACTAATCGAACTCACAACCACTCCGTCGACAGATTAGCCATCAAACTTTGAAGTTTTTTTGACGATACGTACCACTTAGAGAATTATTTTTTTATTATTGAATAAATGCTTTGTTCTGTCGTTCAGGCGTGGGTGTGACGCATGTTCCTTCAACCATTTCTCACTTTTTTTTTGTTTTCGTTATTTTTTGCGTCATGCCTAACGCAAATAAACGTTGTTTCTTTCTTTTATGAAATATAAGTATTACATTTATTCTAGGAATGGATTCAGTCGAGTAAGAAAACCACCACTCTGAATTGTATGGTTCACTTCATTCATTAATACAACGTTTGATGACAAAATCTACGACCTGGCCATCGGACTTACTTTCAGTTTTATGATGGCGGCATTTAGCAAATTCCGGCACCAGCGTTCTCTCTATCGCTGTCCTGTCCTATAATGGTGTTTGGTAGCTTCAATATGTTGGTCTAAGAAAAATTGAATTGAAATTTTATTACGTTAGCATAATCATCCTACATTGTGCTGGTGGACACAGGCTTCTGCTTCGTGAAAGGGCGTCGGCCGTAACTCCACGGGGACCCAGTGCGGTGATGGTGTTGGTTTTGACAGTATTAGGCTAATTAGGCATATAATATTTAGTAGATCATTGATTTGTGTTTCCAGGAAAATCGCGTCTGTACAAGGGTATTTCCCTAACTATGGATAGTATCAATTAAATACTTGCAGGACGATAATCACTTATATTATAAGAGCTCAATGCTGACTATTGAAATAGTTATAAATTTGTTTGGAGTGGCAGCTTAATCTGAAATTTATTGTGTAGGAGTTAAAGCTATTTTTCCATTCATTCATACTTATTTTTGCCAAATAAATTGCGAACCAGCCCGACGGTTGACCTTGACCCAGAGGGTCATGGCCGTCCGGCTTATCCGGGGATACCGCACGGTCGCGGCTGAGGTCGCGAGCCTCCTTGCCGGATTGCCGCCATGGGATCTGGAAGCCAAAGCTCTTACCCACATGTGGGACTGGCGAGAGGAGGCAAAACGCCGGGGCATAACAGCAGCGAGAAATCGCGGTACGGCGGACAGAGCTCCGACGGGATCTCATGCCGACATGGAGAGTGCGATTGTCGCAACCCAGTGCTGGGTACGCTACAATAGCGGCAGTAACTCCCCTTTTTGAGAAGTGGTTAGAGAGGCTCCACGGCACCCTCACCTTCCGCCCGACGCAGGTACTCCTCGGACACGGCTGTTTCGGGAGGTTCTTGTTCCGGATCAGACGGGAGGAAACGCCAGGGTGTCACCACTGTGGGGATCGCCCGGAGGATGATGGAGGAGGTGGAGCATACGGTAGAGGTCTGCCCGGCTCGGTTGGAGCACCGCCGTGTCCTTTTTGTGATAATCGACGGCGATCTCTCGCGTCCAGTAACTAACCCAGGCCATGGTTCGAAGCGAGAGTGTACGGCAAACCGTCACCTTCTGTGAAGGTGTGTGATGCTGAGAGGAGGAGGCGGAGCGCGTGAGGGAGCGGGAATCTCAGCGTCCTCACGCCTCTAGCCGCCGCAGGAGACGCCCTGGTCGGGCGAAAACATTGAACTCATGATTTCCTATCTACACAAAAAAAAGGGTTGTACCTACTAATAACAAACATAACATCGGCTGTCGGCAGAAGTTACCACCCACCAGACAAGGTCTTGCCGCCAAGCGATTCGTCGTGTTCCGGCATGATGTCTGGAGAAGCCGTACGGAGGACGTGACTAAGCAGTTGTGTTGCGATGTGTGGCGGGTACGATGCGCCAAATGTTGTTGTGTCGGGAATTTGGTCGTGGAGAGTGTCCAGATCAATCTCCCTCTGGCGCAGCATCGTTGGTCGTGTTGATCTTGGGTTTAACTAGCATCACCTCGCTCAGCTGCCGTCATCCTTCCTATTCCTAAGTTTCATAAGTGAATAGGCTTAATAAACTAGTGCGCTTTACCATCAACGATTGCATCACTGCTTACCATCAGGCGGGATTGCAGTCAAGCACTAGTTTATAATTATCAAAAAAAAATGTAGGTATTATACGTAAAAGGTATTTAAAAAGGAAAAGTACACATGGATGCGTGTATTATTAGTAAACATATCCACGTGTAATGTTAAGACCATGAACTCTATGTAAGTACAATCAGACATTTGCAAAGTACCTAACATATGTATAGTATATACATCTTATTTAAAATTTAAATACTTGATCTTTTATGCATAGACAAACATAGGTGATTGTCTGTCTGATTGTGTTTGATGGTATTCCATAATATTTTTATATGGTAGCAGGGACTTCGAGGCGAAAATTTTTCCCATGTACATATGTATCTGTTAGTTACCATGTGTTGTTACTATGAAACATCTGAGTTGCAAATGCTTTTCGGTTTTCATTAGAAAATCTGATTTTCTTTTGTATTCTTAGAATGACAATTTTTATTTACAAACATTTAAAGTCATATATACAAACAGCCAGACCCGGAACAACTACTTGTAGGCCATCAAAAATTTGTTCCGTGCGGGATTCGAATTCGAACGCAATCGCAGCGCAGCAGTCGATCACCCAGCCACTACGCCAATCGTTTAGGAAACTGTCAGAAGGTATTTCTGTCAAATTAGTCAGCGCTTCATGTAAATTGACATATTTTAGTAGCCATATTTTGAATCAAGTTTAAGTTGTCTAGACGAGACTCAGACCCGTTCTCCGTAAGGCTTCACAAGACATCATGCTAGAACACGGTGAATCACCCTAATTATAATATTTTTTTATTTAACGTTATAAGCTAGTGCTTGCCCGCGGTGCCGCCGGTTGGTAAGCAGCGTTGTAATGGTAAAGCGAACTAGTTTATTAAGAAACTATTCACTCATAGCCTTGAAGACACAATTGAAAATAGGTATTATATACTGGTATTTAGTTTCCGAAGTTACCGACCATCTTCCGCACTACTGCCGGCAGCGTCAGGTCGCCTCCTACTTCATTTGTGAGGACACGGCGCTGCTCCTCCCAAGCTACACACTCGGAAAGCGTGTGCTGCGCCGTGTCCTCCCCTCATTGGACGCAGTGGTGGCACCGAGCATCCGGCTCCCTGCCTAAGCAACGCAGGTACTTGCCGAAGCAGCTGTGCCCCGAGAGTACCTGCGTCACCCTGAACGACAGGGAGCCGTGCCTTCTCCCGAAGTCATTGGTGACCTAACCTAACCTATATTTAAAATGACAAAAATCGATTCCGTAACCAATTACTATGAACGGCTACTTTCATAAAATGAAAACACCAGTTTAAGCTGCCCATGTATTCCAATGTCTATGGTAAATAATTTCATCGTTGTTTTGTTTTCTTGTGTTCATTGCTTACATAGTTTTTTTTTTTTTTTACAAATTATAAACCAGCGCTTGACCGCAATCCTGCCTGATGGTAAGCAGTGACGCAATCGTTGATGGTAAAGCGCACTAGTTTATTAAGAGCCTATTCACTCTAGCCTTGAAGACACTCAAATTGTAGTCCGACGGAAACACCGCCGCGGGCAAATTGTTCCAGTCCCTCGATGTACGCGGTATAAAGGAGGAGGCGAAGCGCTTCGTCCGGATCGTAGTGGTGTTAACAACGTAAGGGTGGAAACCAGCCGTACGACGGGTCGTCCGCTGGTGGAATGGAGATGGGGGAATTAAATCATGCAATTCCCTCGCACACTCCCCGAAATGCATCCTATAGAACACCGAAAGGCTGGCTACTCTACGCCTGTGCTCTAGGCTTTGGAGACCAACTCGAGTTGTGTTCAACACGTGTTTTTTTTTTTTTTTTTGTTATAAGTGAACGGACGTCTGCGCTGCTGGGGAGTTTGTTCCCCCACTTCTTCTTCCCAACGAAAGCATCAGAAAGTGGCCGTGGGTGGGCGTTTTGGGGGACTGTCTTGTAATATAGGCGTTCAAAAGTGCTGATTCTCAACCTAATTTGAATAAATGGCTTTTGATTTGAATTTGGCTGTTGCAATGGCTAAGATGTTGAAAATGACTCAATTTAGGTCTTCTGTGATCGTCGCTTTTAATGTTTCCCCTAAGAAGTAAAGTAGTTGGAATTAATAGTCGTATAGAGTATCTTATGTCATGTCGGTCCCGTACATTTGTGACTTCAGCATCGTTACCATTATTGAGAGAACGGCACATTCTATGGTCCCATTGTACGACTACTACGGGACTGTCTTAGCTTATCACTTGTACGAAGTGTGGCCTGGCTACGTCTGCATGTACGAGTAAATGTGACTCGAGATTTGTACCGATCTCAATGCGCCTTTAACCAACCTTTTAACTTAAAAGTCACCTCCACTTATCCGCAAATGTCCCAATTTTATTGTTAAATAATACTCTTACAAAAAAATAAGCTGATGATAGCTGCACTATCAAACATGTTGTTGAGATTAACATATTTTATAACGATAATCTGTCAACAAAGAGTGCCAGTACACATGCCAATGCACGTGTTCCAGTACCACTCCATTTAGTTGACGACATTGTAAAGTTTTTGACTTTCATGCCATTATACGCAAGAGCCTCCTTGCTACGTAGAGTGCGGGGAAGCACTAACAACATTTTGAAGGTACTCGCTGATAAGATCGACTCTAAAATAAAGCAGTTTCATGCGGAACCGTTGGGGTAAACGAGTCCTTGAGTGGAGACCGCGTCTCGGCAAACGTAGCGTGGGACGCCCTTGGGCGAGATGGAGCGACAACAACAAAAAGTTGGCTGGTAGTGGCTGGCGGAAAACTGCTCAGGATCGAGCTTGTTGGCGTGCCATGAAGGAGGCCTATGTCCAGCAGTGGACGAGTAAAGGCTGATGATGATGATGATGCGGATTCTAGTTAGACAGTGTGGAGTGTCTGGCTGAGCTCGCTCTTAAATAAATATTGTTTTACAGTTATTATTTTTACTAACATAGCGTTACGATTTTTGGTAGTAGATACTAACCAAATATGGATTCGAAATAAATAATTATTATTTACGTACTTACAATAAAATACAAGATATGATAAAAATAAGTTCAGTGTATAAAGGGGTTGCTTATTTCTTAAGAAATTTCTTCCAGCAGACCTGCGAAAGGAGAGGTTAAACATAAATGTAGACAATAGTGTGTAAGAACAAGGAGGAAATAAAATACGAATATGATAAGTATAAAAGTAATAATATTAAATATGTATACGTACACAAATAAACCAAAAATAATTACATAAGTATAATAATTACATAAGGACTTAAATAAAAAGAAAACTCTAAAAAATATAAATATATATCTTTTTTATTTTTTTTTATACTAATCCTTACAATACATAGGAATGATAATGCTCTATTAAACGACGTTTAAATAGTGCAAGTCTTTAAATCACGATTGCTAGGCGGAAGTGAGTGTGAGTTAATTATGAGTTTAATAACTGAAATTCCTGCACATTAAGGCTGAAACCCAACGAGCGTAAATGTTTGAGTTTTGAGTTGCGTAATTTCGCTCGTGTAATTTCTGCTGCATTCGGTTTCATACAAGAGTCCTGTTTCGTTCACACGGCGACGCAAAATAAGTTATCTTGTCTGCCGACTCACACGCATTATTCAGACCTAACTGAGTTTGCGGGGACGAGGGGGCCGACGCGGGCCGAGCAAAGCGTTAATCAGTTGCCTACATTTTCTTGAAAAACATGTAATGTCAAATGATAGTACTTTTCAAATATATCTGGATTTGCACATAAACGATCATATAAAGTGTGGAACTGTCCAAGCATCAGTTTTTCACTACTAAGCGGATTTACCCAGCATCTTTTTCTGGCATTATCTACTTCTTCGTCTTCTAAACATGTCTCGTAAATACACAAAATTTTCAACGGTTACATTGCACGACACAAACATCCGCTATAAAGACTCGATTGTAACTGAATAAAATGCGCTCGTCTGCCATCCCAACAGAATTTCTGCGACCGAAATTTTGCGACTCACGACTCACTAAAGTTAAATTTATAAACGCTCACTCACTTTGCCTTAGTTTTCACGATAAGATAACGTAGACTAGCTCTCAGCGCGGGACATATAATAGTGCACAGGTACGTACCTACTTGTGCAAATATAAGTGCACCTCGACTTTCCCTCTCTCATTATTTGTTGGAACGGCACACCGACATGACCAGAGATAGATTAGTTGCAGAACCAACGTACAGATTTCTGAATCTCCGAGATGTGGTATCTTCGTCATTTATAAACATTTACGGGATATACTTTGCACTTTATCTGCAAAAATGGGGCAGTGATCTTAATCAGTAAAGGCAGTTAGTGCTTATGCACTAACTAATTTTAGATAATCAACGTGTCTTCCAAAGCACGGGATTCGGTACAACTTACGAATTCCTTCCTGTTACGAAGAACTTCCTAATGGAAAACCCAGTAGCTCAAGCGCTGACAACCTACAAACCCACACCCACCACACCCTCAAGTCGTAAGTGCGACCACGAGACCAACGGGGCAGTAAAAGTACTAAAACTAACAAGATCCATTGTAGTATATATAAGAAACAAAAAAAAACCTAACTTTTGTATAGCTACTGAAGTTTTTACAAGCTTAATTTACGAAAAACCAGCATTTTTTTTTATCATTAAAACATAATCTAGTTAGAATAATAGTCTAGTTAGAAAAGCAATTGCGACATTCTATTTTATAAGAGTCATATGGGAAAGGTTTCTCTAAATAACGACGACAAGAAACCTATTTCAACTGCGTGAAAGTGAAGGCTAGAAGCTGGTAACAAAGGAAAGTAAGTAAGATATATCTGTCTGCGGAGGGAGGCGGACCATTAGGTCATACTGTAGATAGAGATATATGGACATAACTATTACAACCAGTGGATAAAAGTGTGTAGTAGATCTTAAGTTTTCTTAAAGGTTGTCTGTAAGAGATCGTTAACCGTCCATTGTGAACCCTGTGTAAAATGTTCATATTTATGTTCTGTGTCCCGGGTATTAGAGTATTGCAGCGAAGCAATGAACTAACCAATTCGTAATCCACTGCTTGTCATTGGCTTGGAAAAGGCCTATGTTCAGCAGTGGACACCGCAATTTCCCCAAACTCCAAAAACGCTTTTGTGATTTACTGAATAGGGACAAAATAACAAAGTAAATTAAGGCTACTAACTACTTTAGTTATTAACTAAAGTCAAAAAGATAACTATAATATCCCCGCAATTATAACATATTTCAAAAACCTCATATTGTAATGAATGAACTGAAAAAAGAAGGAACAATAAAGATTTAAATAAAGACTTACTTCAAGACAATTAATAGAACATGACACGACATAGTTTGAAGGGTTCACGACCACACACGACATCAGAGACGACCGCGAGGGTGTTGTCCTGATTCAGTCTCTTGCGGGCGTACATAATAAATTGCCTGTCCACACGTTCAACACTTATTTATCTACATATGTATATCTTAGACCATAATCGGGTTTAAATAATGGAGGGCTGAACGATAGATCGATGATAAGAAAAATGGGCACATGGTTATAGAAGACGAATCGTTAAAGGATTATGTTTTGGAGATAGCAGCTGAGTTTTATCATTCCCTATCGCATAACATATAGTTATGCACAATATTAGCACGAAGTTTTGGCTAAACTTCGTATAATCAGCAGTTAGACTGGTAAAAGCGGACCCCAGACTCCAAAGCTGAAAAAGCTTTGGATGCGACTGGGATTAACGCTGAGATGATGATGACGACTATCACACATTTGGAATGGAATTTATCACCAGCAACTTCAAGCACCTTCAGTCATCGCGGGCCGTTGGAGAAGATTTATCAATGTGCCAATTCCCAGTTTCTTACTTCTAAAAATGGATGACAAACATAAGTTTTTGTAAATAAATTTCCATTCCTTTAAATCCAAATGTATTGCTGACATCCATTAATCAAAAACATTAATTCTCGTAATCTATATGACGGTACACGGAATAGCTTGCTCTAAAATATATTAGTGGAAACAATCTTAAAATAAATTCGTTTCTCTGTTCATTTTTTCGTAGTATTTAGGTTGGATGTGTAAAAGCTTGCTTGTCTTTTGTTAGCAAACAATATTCATGTTGGTTGAGCAAAAATATCAATTTTATAGGCATACACAGTGACCGGTAATGATTGGATAATATCTTAAAGGGTCATTGTATTCATCATTATGTATTTGTTATAGAACTAAATCTGAAATCGCGAAAACAAAATTAGTTGTTTTCTACATTTATGTTCACATAACTCTTCAAAATGTAGGAAATAGCTGATTCTGTTTTCGCAAATACTTAATTTGCTCCCATAGTAATAGTTGTTGAACCCTTAAGAGGTTATCCATTAATTGTCGGGCAGCCTGTACGTCTAAAACTCTGAATTAATGTACACATTTACAAACTTTTATCTCTGATTTCGCGGAAAGCTTTCAGCTAGTCACTGAAGATGAAAATAAGGATGACTGAAATCTGTGCATCATGCTTAGTTCTATATATAGTTTTTCGGAACTAAATTGGGAATAGCTTCTAGTAGAATCGGATGCGAGAACCTATCTGACCTGACTGATATCCTCTGATTCTTATTACCTTATCTGACTTTCGGTGTCTAGCGACTTGTAACGACGCTCAAAGATCCACGATTGACAGCGGAGGCTAACGGCTTAACGTGAGTTTCGAGGCACGGAGAAGTCTTGGTATATAAGGATCGTCACCCATCGACGAACCAGCCGTGGCAAGTGTACCTTAACCTGATCCGTGCTAATGTTATTAGGTATGTAATAGATCTATGTTTTCAAAACTGTCATCAGAACAACAAGTGCTATCTAAAGAAATCACGAGAAAGAATCTGAAATTCTGAAGTGCCTAATGAATGTTTATATCGTTTTCTCGGAAAGTAGATCCCGAATTAGATATGGGCGTGTACCAGATATATCACGCGATATTTGGATTCTCCGGGCTCTAAAAATATCTACGTTCATAGCAAATCTTACTAACGATCTCTCGAATCGTAAAAACTACAGATCAAAGAAAACTACTCATTTATCGAAGTTTAGAGAGCTAATTATATACTAATATATAAAGCTGAAGAGTTTGTTTGTTTATTTGAACGCGCTAATCTCAGGAACTACTGGTCCGATTTGAAAAATCATTTTGCGTTGGATAGCCCATTAATCCCGAAAGGCTTTAGGCTATATAACATTACGCTGCGATCAATAGGAGCGGAGCATATAGGTAAAGAAAACGCAGACGAAGTCGCGCGCGGCCGCTAGTATTTACATAATGTTGTTTTGTTCTGCCAATAGTGTAACTATAGGTATAATTTTATAAATATCTAACACGACTTCTTAACCACCCAGCTTAAATCGATAAGTGGTAAAATGTGGAAATTTCATTGAAGATATCGAATATAATAATCTGTTCAGATATATGTATGTATCTTTATAAACAGCACTGCCAGTATAGGCCAGGATACACTGGACACTTGGTACTGGTAGAAAAGGCTTGTACGTCGTAAAATTGCGCACGATGCACACTCAAGACTTGGAAATTTTCCTCGCATCGTTGCATTGTAGTTGCTTCGTTCGGAGAGCTTTTCATCGCTCTTTATCTGATGGAGCGACGCTACGCATAAAATGACGTAGACACATACATATTACGTGACTAGAGCTTAGTTTTGAAATATCTGAGATACTTCTGAAACGGATTAGGTATTCTTTACAAATGTGTAGCTAGTTGTATATAGGTTTATGTCTACTTCTGTTGATCTTGTAAGCTTTGTTTTAATAGGTAAGCGGTTTCGTCATGCAAAGGCCGACAAAAAATCTGTATGATGTATCTTCAGATATTTCACATTATCCAAGGAGTCAAAAACGCTTTGTGTTTGGACATCTGTTATTGTGTGACCGTTCGCCGCATTCTTTAGAAACCAAAGTTTGAGTTCATCTCGAAGTTATTAATAGCTCGTTGCAAGAACATTTTGAAAGCTCAGAAGTATGGAGTCACCGAAACAGACAAAGGTTGCGTCAGTTTTGTTTAAGCAAAGCAGGATTTCTCAAACAGCCTAACCTACTGTCAGATTGTTATTTGTTAGGAAATATCTTATTATGTCCCGCCTGATGGTAAGCACTGATGCAATCGTTGACGGTAAAGCTCGCTACTTTATTAAGAACCGACGGAAACACCGCCGCTGGCAAATTATTCCAGTCGCACGTAATAAAGAAATGAGATAATTAATTAGGCATTTTCCTAATTGTTCGGTTAATGTTCTCAATAATTATTATCACGTTAATGTTTATATAAACAAATAGATGTTAACCTAGATTTATAATTGGAGGTGCTTTAATCAATACTCTCGTTTAAATTACAACCAAAGGTCACTTTATCTTCGTCTGCTTTATTTAATGATAACTTTCCATAACTTTATCTTAATTGGTTCCAAATATTTTAATATGGAATTTTTTCTTGACACCTTTTCAACACTAAAAATCATATTAAAAATTATTACATGCTTAGTAAGCGTTGATCTTTATCTGCATGTAGTTCTTTGTGCAGATAGCGCTTTATTTTTCTGCGCATTATTACGTTTGTGCATGGGCTAAAACATTAGGTATTTGGGGTGTAGTATGTAGGGCAAATAAGCGTAAATGATCCTGTATAAGTCCCCGTTTATATTTGGACTAGCGACCGCCAGCGACTTCGTTCACATAGAGTTAGTTATGCTCCACTCTTATTGGCCGCAGCGTAATGCTATATAGCCTAAAGCCTTCCTGGATTAATGGGCTATCCGACGTAAACATATTTTTTTTTAAATCGGACCAGTAGTTCCTGAGATTAGCGCGTTCAAACAAACAAACAAACTCTTCAGCTTTATATATTAGTATAGATTAGTAATTTGGGGAATATTAAACATGTTCTGCGACATTTCCAAGGGAGGGCAGCTGCCCCCACCTGAGCCCCCGGGTAAGCCCATGCGTTAGTGGTTTTTCCAAAAAGCTTTTTCAAATCAAGTACTCGCCTTCTAAATTGGCGGTGGGTTGATAATTAGGTGATTTAAACCAAGTAGGTAATGCACTACACAATGTGTTAAATAAATGCGTAACTGAAACCCTTTTGAGCGGTCATTGTGCTCATCATTGTATGTGTGTATAATTTTGGGTATGTAGGTACGTAACTGTGTATATATTTTAGTGTATTTGCACCAACGACTATAGGGTAGTTCACTAAAAAAAAACTAATTACTTAGTCGGTCAGGCAGACTTCCAAAAAATACTAGATACTCTTTTTTATTTTTTCATATAAACAAAAAAGAAGACGACGCAGTGCGTTGAATACTCGTGTGACGTCACTGCACGCTACACTTTTTAGCGAGGAGTGACGTCACCAGAAACCACTCCTGATCTTTGATGCCTTTTATATTTGTCAATTTTTATTGATTTGATAAAACAAAATATACGTATCCAATATTTTTCTATAATCTGAATGATGGACTAAATAGAATCAATTTTTTTTACCCAGGAAACATCCCTATTCCCATTTTAAGGCCAGGTAAACCTTTATCCATTCTAAGGTGTCCTGGATTTGAAAAGGATTGCATAAAACCTCTTATTTACTATAAACTATACCTAATTAGCCGTTCATTGACCTATTACAAACAAAGAAAGTTTACAAAAGTCACAATAATTCAAACATTACATCATAGCACCCACCTACCTTGAACCAGTTTTGACTATTTCCAGGTGCCACTCTAGGGTGTGGCACTTGGAAATAGTCTACTATTTAAATAATGACTGTGGGGTGATCCTCACAGTCTTTATTTAAATATGTAGTTAATTTTATTTATATGTTAATAAGACACTATATGGTCGTACGGTTTTTTTATAGCACCGGATTTAACATCATTTGATAAGTATCTAAAACCATAAATATTATTTTTAGTCACTGTGGTCAAGCTTGTAATTTTGTAGTATTTTGGTATCAAACGCCTCGTAAGTATTGACAGATAAAGGCACCTTGCCAAGGAATTTCGAGAGCCATATTTTTCTCATAACAACATCCGTCATGGAGATCGTTGGATAGATCCGTTTTGGGGGTTTCTTGATTTGAAGTTAACCGGAATATCTGGTTCCTTTTTAATAGATACATTTTGAATAGCAAAATAGATTTTTGAGCTTGAGCTCCTCGAGTGATCGAAATTATCACTTCGAGTCACAAATCGAGCCAAGTCATCGAGTATTTTTTGTTTTTGAAAATGCTGTTTAACCTGTTATTGGCGACTGTGTATGTCCAAGGCTACTTACCAATAGTTTTGATATAATCAGTGTATAACTTTGAAGCAGTGCGATCCTGTAACCGTATCACGGCGAAACCTTGGGTGAAGTGAGTTTATTTATTTATCAGTTTACAACTGTCCTTACAGGTCTTAATGCGACAGTGCAGTTATCCACTAATACTTCAATATACATACACTAATTCTTAAATATAACTAACAATCCATACTAATATTATAAATGCGAAAGTAACTCTGTCTGTCTGTCTGTCTGTTACGCTTTCCCGCTTAAACCTCTTAACCGATTTTGATGAAATTTGGCACAGACATTCTTTGGACCCTGAGAAAGAACATAGGCCACCTTTTATCCCGGAAAAATATGATGTTCCCGAGGGAAATCTAAAAAGCGCGATATAACCGAACTCGCGTGGAGTTCGGTTATATCGAGCTTTTTAGATTGATAGCTTTCCGCTAGTAGAACGCTAGTAGAAGTAGGAAAGCTAGTATTTAATAAAACTCTTGCGAGTTTAGTCAAGGAACACAAAAATATGTCCAGTCTATCATGTTGTAGTATTCTTGGATAATATTTGAATAAAACAAGGAGCGTTCGTTGCACAGTTTAATGGCAGGTCGCAGACTGACTGACATTCGTAAAACAACTACCCACACATTATAATATATCATACAAGTATTTGGTTCACCATACGGACTGCACGGGTGAGGGGTGCAATTAGTTGTCATTTCAAATAATGCTATAGATTGACGCTATTGACAGCCCACTGTAGCGGGCTGTCAATAGTGTCAATCACTCTCACTTAACTTTTCACGGTATGCTTTTCACAGAGTCGATCGGTTGAAATAATAATAATAAAAATTCCTGCTAAAGAAATGTGGCTAGGAGCAAGCAATTTATTTAAGCTTTTGCTATGTGCTCTGTACATACATACATACATACATACATACATAATCAGCCTATTTTGTTCCCACTGTTGAGACACAGGCCTCCTCTCGATGAGAGGGAGTCGGCCATAATCTACCCAGTGCGTGTTGGTAGTTGTCACAAAGTAAAGCGCCTGAAGGTTCGAACCTACTACCTACAACTTGGTAGGTCGCAGCCGATACCACTAGGCTGCCACTGCTTTTCTACCTTTCTCTCTGCGCTGATTGAAGACCTACCTTTTGAATAGAATACATTTATTTGCTTTAAAACATGATACGGGCGCCAAAAGGTCAAACTACCCGAAACTGTCAAATATTCCAGATCAACCTTGAGTCGCTTTAGATAAAGAACAAAAGAAATTTGACAGATTGTAGTAGGTTGATGTGCTGGTATATACCTACTTAAACTCACTTCCCTCCGTGAATTTCGATCCAGCCGTCCCTTGCTGTTCTCTCCAGTGACGCCCTAAGCTGAGATTCGTACCCCACAGGAAGTGCCCTTAGCGTGATGTCGCTTAGTTTTTAGATGCCCTGGCTGGAATCTTTAAATTCATTTAAGGCAGCCACAAGATAGTCTGGTTAAGTAGTCACGACCTCTCAAGGTCAACCTGGTCAACTACGGGAAGCCATAAACAAAAAAAAAACTTCCCTCCGTGAATATAGCGTGATGTTATGTTATGTTCTCGTTTTATGGTCAGTGACCGTTTAGCTAATTACGCGTAGCCGTCTATAGTCGTGGATCTAGTTGATCATCCGATAAAGGCCTTAGAGAAATCAAGTTTACGCAGGATCAGGTTTGGAACTTGAAGCAGTTGTACTTAAGGTTAGTATACTAATAACCTAACCAGTTATAACATCTTAAGAAAATTTGCATCATTATTTGCTGACCCGTGTTGTTTTTCGTTTATTGTACAATCTGACTCGGCGGTCTACAAGGTGATGCAAGAATGTGTGTCTGTTGAATGGGACAAAATATATTAAGTACGTCTTTTATTTTAAACTAGCTGTTGCCCGCATAATTATCTGCGCTCCAGGATGATAAGGTAGCCTATATAATGATAATTATGTACCTTTCCAGATCATAGTCTGCCCATGTGCCAAATTTAATCCAACTCCGTTCAGCCGTTTTAGCATGAAAGCGTAAGTATTAAATTATTTAATTGCTGTAAGTAGGTTTATACCAACACTTTCTCTTTTTTTTTCAGTATCTTGTTTTGTAATTATAAACTAGTGCTTTACTGCAATCCCGCCCGATGGTAAGCAGTGATGCAATCGTTGATTGTAAAGCGTGCTAATTTATTAAGAGCCTATTCACTAAAAAAAACTGAGTGAATAGGCCGGAAGACGGCAGTTGAGCCAGGTGATGCAATGTTAAACCAAACAACACTACCAACGAACGATGCTGCGCCAGAGGGAGATTGATCTGGAAACCCTCCACGACCAAACTCCCGACACAACAAAATTTGGTGCATTGTAACCAGCACACATCGCAACACAACTGCTCAAATCCGTCTTCTGTAAGGCTTTACCAGACATCATTCCAGAATACGACGAATCGCTTAGCGGCAAGACTTAGTCTGGTGGGTAGTAACTTCCGCCAGCCGTTCTGAACTGCCTACTCTGGGAAGAATACCGAAACAAACTCAGAGGTCAGTTTCTTTTAAAATTTATATCTATACTAATATATAAAGCTGAAGAGTTTGTTTGTTTGTTTGTTTGAGCTAATCTCAGGGACTAATGGTCCAATATGAAAATTTGTTTTTGCGTTACATAGCCTAATAATCCAGGATGGCTTTAGGCTATATAACGTCACGCTACGACCAACAGGAGCGGAGCATAATAACTCCACGCTAACGAAGTCGCTGGCGGCCGCTAGTGTCTAGATATACCTAATCCTAGATAGACCAAGACCATGTAGAATCGATGTCTGAGACAAGTTTTTGAGAAAATAACTACATATGCACAAGGAAAAACATTGCATAATGGCGGACTTAATGCCTTACGCATTTTCTACCAGTCTACCTTAACGTGATGCAGAGACAAAACATGGTAAGTAGTTGCCAAAGATGTAAAAGAGAAGTTGAAAGAGAAACACAAAAAAAAATATTATAAGTAATAAATACATACATACAAAATATAAGCAGTAGAGAGAGATAAAGAAAATATAGATAGAGAAAAAGAATAAATTATATTTAAAAATTAAAATTAAATTAAATCTCTATTAAATTAAAATTATTAATCATTCTTTTTTTTGTGTGTGAAATTAACGATTTGGCAAACAATAACAAAAAAATGTTTAATTTGTGTAGGCCGCGTAAATTAAACTTCTTCGTCTTCTTCTCAACATATAGAGGCCCACTGCTGGACAAAGACCTCCCCCAAGGCTTTCTACATTAACCGGTCTTGTGCCACCCGCAGGCTGCAACCATCGGTTTCCCGCGATCTTCACTGGGTCATCGTCCACTTTGTTGTTGTTGTAAATTAAACTGCCTGATCATGATTAAAAATAACCAAGATGGAAAAAAAGGAAAAAGTAATAACCCACATAGTTCTCACATAAAAAATTGAACCTACATGTATAAAGTTCATTCAATAAATTACAACAATTCAAGTTCAAGCAATAAATTAAAATAACATAATACTTTACGGTGAGTTTCATTATATACTTACATATGTAAATAGATATCTAACAAAAGTAAAAAATTAAAATGCAAAATAGCAAAAAAGTACGAAAAAAAAACAACTTTCACTTTCTAAACCTATTACAGCAGCTCTTTTACAGTATAATAGGCTTTCTGGCATAATTTCCGCTTTCTATGAGACTAGCTGAGCCTCGAAGTTTTACCCGGGTGTGTTTCGATCCTGCGGGAATATCTGAATAAAAGTATTCTGTACTGTGATTCCTGGCTATAAATTATCTGTGTGAAATTTCATCCAAATCCCTGCAGTAGATTTTGGGGAAAGGGTAACAAACATTCATCCACCTATACATAATAAACTTGCGCATTTATTATATTAATTGGTAGGATTCAAGTAAGGCAGGGAAGGGAAGTAAAGTTCTAGGTGCTTACACCTCCACCATACGGCTTCAGGCATTTAAGGCCCGATGTTATGTTATTAAGACAAATAAAATATGGAAATACATACTTATTAAGTTAAAAAAAAACTCTGCGTTTTAAGATCTGTCGTCTAGATTTTCCCCCGATCATTTCAATTTGACATTTAACCTATTAAATTCTAACTGTGTTCTACTTAATTCATTTACGCACGGTTGACGTTGTTTACTATTCGCCGGATGAAAGCCATCAGGCAGAAGATTTTTTTCTTCTTAAATCAATGAGGAAACTAAACAAGAAAAACCTGAATTTAATTAACTTCATCGTCAAACAAAGAAAACGCGCAATAATTATAAACAAGTGGGTACATACTAATATTTATATGGCCAGCTGCTTGTTTAGTTAAGTCTTGTATTGAATTTATTCTAATATTAGTAAATGGCCTTAAAATTACAATAATGCGTAAAATTAAATAAGCTTGATGAGACCGTTGAGTGATAATGGCCACAGTGATATGTCATAATATATGAAAGGCGAACTCCTCCACCGTGTTCTTTATGACTCATAAAGAACTCGGTGGAGGAGTTCGCCTTTACGGTGTCAGTAATGCTCTCTGGCGAAACACCAATTTTCTCATAAATAAGGTTCTGTCAGAGTGGCCCAAATATACTAATTGACATAATGTATTACCTGCCCATCTACCTCGACCAGGTGTTGTTCATAAGTTGGGTTTGAATGCGTACCGCGAGGGCTGGTTCTGCAAAGCAGTAATCATAGAATAAAGTTTATTCTATGCAGTAATGCAAGCAAAAGAGAGAGAGAGGCACAGAGTGCTCTCCTTTCTCGGCGACGGCGCAGGGTTCGCCGACCTACTGCCTCCACGATAATGGCTCACGGGCGAAAGGCCCGGGGAGTCCAACGTCCGTCACATGGGCGAGTTGACGTTGGGACGCGTTCGCACACGCCACACGAGATGAGGAGAGCAGCCGCTGAGGGCTGCTCGCGCGAGAAGAGACCCGTCGAACTTGCGACGACGGGTCAAGGGCTGCGGGGGTTACAGTAGGATTAAGAGGACCCGGTACCCCGGAAAGGCAGATGACAAACGCTTAGGTGGTTTTTTAGCCGGTAAGAGTCCAGCACACCCCTCCGCGTGCCCGAGCGGAGGGTAGTCTATGAGGATTTTTCCACCTTCGAAAAAAAGGTGGCGCAGGAAAGGAGTTCCTTAAAGGACTTGGGGGGCCTTTGCCCAGTTAGGGGCAGCATGCGCTAAACAAAGAAAAGCTCAAGTTTCTGACATTCATCGTCGGTAAATAGAGTAAGTATGTGTTGTGGCGGCCATTGGTCTTCTAGGAAACCGTTGTATAAATGACAAGTTTTTTTTATCTAAAATATAGGTTACGCATTTAAATTAAGATTTGTTTGAAAACAAATAATCGTGAGTGCTAGACCGTAGTTCCAGGCGTTTGAACGAGGCTTGAATAATGCATTGTAAATTGATTCCTATGTAAATGTTTATTTACCTGTTCCGAGTCCTTCTCGTTTTATACGGTACTGTTATTGCAATAAAGAAGTTGATCAGCTAGTTATCGGAGATCTAGCTAAGTGCTCACACGAGACACACGCGTGGAAGACAGAGGCAATTGTATCCGCCGATGTCCGTCGTAGTCACGTCAATCACGTGTCCTTCCTTTATTTGAGTACGGTGTTGAAGAAGCCAGGATACCCCGACCATAAGGGTTAAGTTAGAACTGTAAACAACCGCGTGCTAGCCGAGTGGGAGAAGCGAGGCGATCACTATTGCCATTGTATAAAACGTAGGTCATTTTTGTGGATGATATTCTCGTAGTTTTTATATATCCTGTTTTTGTTTTTTTATTGGTGTTTGTGTTTATTTAAACTGTTCTTTCACCATTTACATTTAGTTTTTTTGTTATTATTACGTTTTTATTTTTATTGTACTATCGTTTCGGTGTCACTTGTAATTGTTTGCTGCATCGCGTGACGTCTTTACGTCGGCGCCGGCGCCGGCTGTCCTGAAAAACAGCACTGGGCTCTGTTTTGCATAGGGTCGCAGCATAATGCTGAGCGACAGCCGTTTTGCGTAGATGTGACGCATGTTCCCTCAACTATTTCTTGTTTTTTTTTTTTGCGTTTTTGTAAACTTTTGCGTCATGTTTACCGCGAATAAACGTTTTTGCTTTTTTTTTCACTGCTTTCAAATGCCAGACGATTGACTGCCAAAGGGCCATGGTCATCCGCAGATGGCCGGAGCACATGAAGGTGACGCCGTCACGCTCGTATTCACCGCAGGAGACGCTTTGAATGTCGGGAGGCAGCAACCGACCCCGGTCACAGTAGGCGTGGGCTTGCTGGCGATGAATGGGACTAGGTCCGGGTCAACGGCGCGATGTGAAAGACGACGCGCACCTCAAAGAGATGTGAGCACATCGTGACGGGGTCCACGAAAACCGATGCTTCCTGGGTCACGGTTGCGGGTTGGTTAAACAAGAAACCGTGGCGCTGGCCGTCACACAGGCAAGTAAAGAAAGACGGGTGCGTTTTAGTCAGTAGAAGTCTGACACGCCCTTCCGCTCCGCCCAGAGCGGGAGAAGTCATTTAATGATTACCCATT